>CM062808.1:707948505-709148505 GCA_031772625.1 Pinus tabuliformis | reverse complement strand
CCGGTGTGTAATAAGCTTAGAGTTATGTGAATTCTTAAAGAACTCAAGTGAACTACTGGAAGAGTATGGACAATTTGGAATTTTGTTGAGCCATTTCTCTATGTGAATTCTTAAAGAACTCAAGAGAACTACTGGAAGGGTATGAAAAGTTTGGAATTTTGTTTTACAGATGCTCCTTATTCCTGGCACTTGTCAATATTCATGGACCAAACCAATTTGTCTGTAGGGGTATACTTGTGAATTGATAGCTCAACAGGAGCTTACAAAGAAGGGTAGTGTTATATATTGCACTTACAAAATTTGAATTTCTACTTATGAAATGCTTACCGCTTTTGGGGGTTGTCTGTCTTTGGAAGGATTCATATTAAGTGGATGTGAACTCTTTGAGAATCAGAGGTCTAATTGGAGATGGATATCTTGCTTCACTTCTGTTGGGTCACAGTTTCTAAGATTTTCGTTTAGGTGCATGTTAGTTCAGCCAAGTTTGGATGTTTTCCAATAAGAACTGGAAATTTGGGGATGTTTACATAGCATGGAAGCCCACAAGATATGTGCAACTTCAGCTACAAGTTAGCTCAAGGATGTCATTTTAAAAAGGATTCTGATAAATAGCTAGCATTATTTTTACTATCATGGCTAACTCTTAAATTGTTAGTATAGGCCTCCCAAGTGGTAGTTAAAACACTAGTGTGTAATAAGCTTAGAGTTATGTGAATTGTTAAAGAACTCAAGAGAACTACTGGAAGAGTATGGACAGTTTGGAATTTTGTTGAGCCATTTCTCTATGTGAATTCTTAAAGAACTCAAGAGAACTACTGGAAGAGTATGAAAAGTTTGGAATTTTGTTTTGCAGCTGCTCCTTATTCCTGGCTTCATTTAGGAACCACAAGTATATCTCCTCGTCCAAATCTACATGTAGGAAAGTTGTTTTAACATCTAATTTCTCTAACTCCAAATCAAGATAAACAACTAGTTCCAACACAATACAAACATGTACAAGCTTAACAACTAGCGAAAGATTTCATGGAAATATATACCTTCCATCTAAGAGTAACCTTTTGCGACCAGTTTGGATTTATACCTTTAAAGATTAACATCAATTCCTTTATTCAATTTGTAGACCCATTTACATACAACAATCTTTCTAACTTTAGGAAGTTGTGCCAGGCTCATGTTGCCACAAAATCTAGCAGGTCTGGAGAGGAGATTCACCAGGTGAGGACCAAACTCTATGGCAATAATGAGGAAGGGTCGTCACTGTCACCTTAACAACCTTCCTCTTTCTAACTTTAGGAAGTTGTGCCAAGCTCATGTTGCCACAAAATCTAGCAGGTCTGGAGAGGAGATTCACCAGGTGAGGACCAAACTCTATGGCAACAATGAGGAAGGGTTGTCACTGTCACCTTAACAACCTTCCTCTTGTTGTTTAGTGGGATTTCAGCCACAAGGGAGGCTTCCCTATACCACCTACAAGGCCACCATCATGGTCATGACCTAGAGGTCTTAATGTTCTTGAGAATATTCTCTTTCAGTGGCCCTGGAGAGGTATCCTATCTGTTACTTTTTAGGTTAGGTGAATGCCTTTTGTTGGTAAGAGAGACTCATTTAACCCACAACATACAAAGGAAGAGTCCATCTTTCAGTGTGCATGGAATTTTATAGCTTGAGTGAGCCTAGCAGCTAAGAACATGTGTTTCTCATAAGGCATCTGCTGAAGGCTTTAAAACCTCCCTACTTAAGGCCACAAGTTGGCTCTTGGATCAGAGGATGTAGCCCTCAAATATCTTTTTGAGCTAGCTGCCCAATGTCACTTCAATAGCAGCTCTATCTTTTATGCTTTAAATGCCAAATTTCGGTGGTGATTAAAAAGATTGAAAAGAAAGAAAACTACAAACTGAATACAAGCAATTACAATCAGATTTCTAGACCATGGCTTTTCCATTGGGCACATTTATCGTACATTGCAGAATCATAAGGTTAATTTGGATGAAAGAAACAGAAGAGTTAGGAGATAAACAAATACCGTCAAGGACCAGAAAGGGTGGCAGTTCTTGGCACTCAAAGAAAACAGAAATGTCATAAATGCTAATGAGGATGGAGACCTTTAGCATTAGCCGATATGATAAGTATTTGCAAATAAATTCAACAGTTCTAATTTGTTCACGGGACCTTAAAGTATGCTTTAGGACCATGCAATATATGCAAAGGAATTCATCTCACCAAATAGATTGGTAACAGATTCCAAGAACTATACAATATGTGTTCATGTTAGAGTATGACAACAATTAAAAGAAAATATAAAAACTAAATTTACCGAAGTAAACTTTTGTGATGGTTACTCTAACGGTGTTTGGTTTATGAAACCAAATGATAGTCATCATAACCAATGTAACAATGCGTATTTCATTTTATGAAGATCAAAAGATTGAAGATGTTGTAAGCCTAATTATAAATTTTCTCCTCATAATAAAATCATTGTCTTTCCCTGTTGGGTGTGGAGCCTGATTATCTTCTATATTCAAAGGTATCGCCACATAGGACCCCAGTTCGAAATGGGGGCGGCAACGCCGCTCGTAAAATATTCGCTGCAGTGCCCCCGAAGCTAAAAACAGTTGTAAAATTGCCTTGTAAAAGTATAGTAATTTCTAGTCAATATGGGCCATTCATTAGGCGGATGATCTGACGGTAGAAATTATGTTTAGTTTAGGGTTTTTTGCCCTAGAAGGCAACCCCTCTCTTTGTATGAGGGTATTGTATTTGAGGTTGTGAGATAGATGTGTATTCTGTGAGCGAGAAACAGAGAGGTGAGACTATGAGAGAAAACAGAGGATATTATAGCGGATTTTCTGTAGGTTGTGTCTCTTCATTTTGCTGGATAATAAAAAGGAAGGATTGGCTGTTCGGGGTGGACGTAGCCCAAACTAGGTGAACCACGTATATCTGTGTCTCTCTTGTTTTGTGTGTTTTCTGTGTTTATATTTCTGCAATATTTTATGTGTTCCATTGCTCCGTAATATATAATTTTCTAACATTTCCCATGGGTGTTTCCTTGAAAAACTGTCAAGGTTTTATCATGTAAAATCTTGTGTGTATTATCTATTCTTGTCATTATTTCTGCACTGTTGTGCCATTTCGTATCTCTCCGTGTTGTGCTTTATTAGGTTGACTATGTACTGAATTTCCTATATTTAATAGATGTTTCCATGTTTTTCCTTTCTGAAAAAACTATGTTAATGTCTTTTTGGTTTGTTGTCACTTAACCTATCTCCCCCATACTGATAACTATGTTAATGTCTTTTTTGGTTTGTTGTCACTTAGCCTATCTCCCCCATACTAATATGTAAAACATCTTACTGTTAATACATCATTTGGCTATAAAGTGCTAATATGTAAAACATCTTACTGTTAATACATCATTTGGCTATAAAGGACTTTAGCTTTATTAGGTTGACTATGTACTGAATTTCCTACATTTAATAGATGTTTCAGTGTTATGAAAAAACTATGTTAATTTTTTGGTTGGTTGTCATTTAACCTATCTCCCCATACTGATATGTAAAACATCTTACTGTTAATACATGTTTTTAAGGTACTGTAAAAGGTGTCCTCGACCATACCCTGATCATTTCCAGGATTTCCCCGTTTGCAGACTATAAGGATCTTTGAGTCGCTTGAGCTATTTCCAAATTTGCACAATATGTACCTTGTCGCTGAATGTTATTAACAGACATTTTGTCATTGTGGTCTAGCTTGGGTGGTTAATATGAGAGGTTGTTCTCCTCCCCATCTAGGTTGGATTTTTGCTTGTGACATGCTTACCCCTTTTGGGGGTTCTCTGTCTTTGGAAGGAGTCATATTAGGTGGATGTGTCTAGGTACTAAGAGGATGCATAGCTTATGCAGAGCAAGATAACAAATGTAGATCAAGGGAGGGAAAGTCATACTATGTTTATGGGCTGAGTTCCTTTATGAACAATGAACCAAATTGGGAAACTCATGATTGCATTAAGCAAGGCTTGAGTGGAGTAGTGAGAGAAAGTATCCCATGTTGTAGACCAATCCGGCTTCTGGAGGTGGGGGTATTATGGGAAAAATCAGATGAGTCCAAATTAATATCACATGGATCTTTTGATGAAGTAGTAGTTGTACCTAAGCTATCCTTAACTGACAACACCTACAAGTCATTACCAGAGAGTGCTCAGTATTTGGTTTAACCCATGTTGAACACAAGCACAAAGCATAGCTTTCCATCAGTCGGCATGTTCAGGCAAATTCTAAGCACGTTATAGGAGTTTTAGAAACATCGTTACAGTTTCTAGAAGGTTTAGACACGTATCTTACATACATAGCATGCAATTTACGTAAAACATTTTTAATTTATGCCAAAACATGTTAAAAAAAATTGTTCTACCAAATGTGCAAAATATAAACCTTCTGCCTGAATGTTATTGAAACACATCTCTTAATGGGTTTTACGTTGTGTAAGAAACATGTGGATTTTTCCTACAAGGATTGCATATCATGTGTGAACAGAATATTGCTGAAAGGATCAGTATTAGGCATGGCTGGCAAATGTTCCTATTTCATACATGTTTTAAAGGTACTGTAAGACTATAAGGATCTTTGAGTCGCTTGAGCTATTTCCAAATTTGCACAATATGTACCTTGTCGCTGAATCTTATTAACATACATTTTGTCAATGTGGTCTAGCTTGGGTGGTTAATATGAGAGGTTGTTCTCCTCCCCCTCTAGGTTGAATTTCTGCTTATGAAATGCTTACCGCTTTTGGGGGTTGTCCGTCTTTGGAAGGATTCATATTAGGTGGATGTGTCTTGGTACTAAGAGGATACATAGCTTATGCAAATCAAGATAACAAATGTAGATCAAGGGAGGGAAAGGCATATTATGTTTATGGGCTGAGTTCCTTTAAGAACAATGAACCAAATTGGGAAACTCATCATTGCATCAAGCAAGGCTTGAGTGGAGTAGTGACAGAGGGTATCACATGTTGGACACATCAGGCAATTTTGGACACATCAGTCGACATGTTCAGGCAGATTCTGAGCACATTATAAGAGTTTTAGAAACATCGTTACAGTTTCTAAAAGGTTTAGACACGTACCTTACATACATAGCATGGGATTTACGTAAAACATTTGTAATTTATGCCAAAACATGTTACAAAAATTTGTTCTACAAGGTCAGCTCACCTTTAATAGTGGTGTGAATGACAATTCATTCTCATATCTTGTGCCCTTATTATTGTTTCACCATCAAAAGTTAGCCTTGTTAGATTAGATTCCGCATTCACATCACAACTTCTTTTACTAGAATTTTGTGTTGTGGTGAATTTGATGAATTGCAGGTACTACTATCACGGAAAAAAGGGTCCCCCTATTAATATTATGGAGACAACCTTGACAATGAGTGCCATTCTTTTGTTGCTGAATGGTTCCACTGAGATTGAACCACTACTTCAGATAATCGATGTTGGTTCTGTTACCTCATTAAAAACAACATCCTCACACTTCCACATTACTCTATTTGATGGAACACATCAACACAAGACTTTGCTACCATCCGCATATAGCCCACAAGTTGCATCTGGAGACATCCAAATTGGCTCAATAATTCTGCTTAAAAAAGCAGCTTGCACAGTGCTTCAAAACTCCTCGTAAGGCCCAACATTTGAAATTACCCTCTTCTATTTTTTTTCCTTCTAAACGCTTCTTGCATTACAAAAAAAAAAGGAATCTTCATTAATTCATTTCTCATTTGTTTACATAAGGTCCATCCGAGTGGTTGAGCTTGAAGTTGTGATGCGCTCAACAGCATTGACGAAGGACTCATCGACACTACTACATGCAAAGGTAGGTACATCCCAGGTTATCTCTTCATCAGCAGAAGATACCTTGCCCTTTGTAGATACTCCACCAATTACCCATTCACGACACTCAATCCTTACCGAAATATTGGTAAATCCAAGGTAGAGCATCTGCAAAAACATCATTGAAGATTTACAACAATGTGCGAGGCTCAGGAAAAGTTTTTGGATTTGACCTTATCAATCATGATAAGGAAGAGATCCACCTTCCTGCATTTGCTGAACTGGCCGAATCTCTTTACAGTCTAATTCAAGTTGGGCAGCTATACATTGTTTCAAATGGAACAGTTAAAGAAGAAAATCCAAACTACAACCACCTCAAGAACAAATGGGAAATTTATTTGTTTGCTTCTTCCACTATCAATCCATGTCCCATATATGATCCAACGTTTCCTTACCAGAGCTTTCACTTCAAGACTATTGTTGAAATAAAAAGTGCAAGTCCAAATATGAATGTGGATGTCATTGGTGTTGTTACCTGCACTTCAGTTGCATCAACAATTCGACGAAAAGACAGAAGTGAAACATTAAGGAAAACGCTCATATTAAAAGACAAGTGGGGTTTTAGCATTGACGTAACATTATGGGGAGACTATTGTGACTCTATAGGACAAAACCTTGTTGAATTCTACTCTTTCGACAACCCACCAATCCTTGCAATCAAAGGAGGTCGTGTATCTGAATTTAATGGCACCACAATAGGGACGATATCAACAAGCACTCTCATCATAAATCCACAAGTTGAAGAAACTCATCAACTACATGCATGGTTCCGTGAAACAGGTTATAGCTCTTCTTCTCCATCTTTGAGTAGAAACTATGGTGTTGCTTCGAAACGTGCCCTACCACAAAAGACGTTTCATGAAATTGTTGGCATGTAAACCTTCGATAAAGCAATATGGGTTTCAGTTCATGCAACAATAAATGCTCTTCACATGGACGACTTCTACTTTCGAGCATGTCCATTAGATTTCAATGGAAAACAATGCATGAAGAAGGTTGTGGAGCATTCTAACAATCTTTGGCATTATACAAAATGTAACGGAGACTTCCCAGAATGTGACTACCATTACAAACTTGAATTGATCTACATGACCACATCGGGCACCTACAGAACATCACAACTTTCAATGACACGGGGAACGAGCTAATGGACATCACAGCAAAATACTTGTTCCTTCTTTCTATTGAACCAACTGATCTGCAGGAGATTTGCGGCCGAATTTCAGGACATCGCTTCCTGCTAACACTTTCCATTAAAGCAGATTACTTCAATGATGTTCAGTGCTTGCAACCAATACTGATAAATTCAGAAGAAATTCAATATGCCTCTACATGCAAAGAAGCCCTCAATGACATTCAAGCAATGTCCACTTCAAAACGACCTGTTGTTCGCCGCCTTTGAAATGTTTTTTAGGGTCTCTTCAAACACTATTGTTTGTACATAAACAAACATTTCCGCACAACTCATTGTTTCATATTGTTGTAAATTACACCCATGTTATTGTGATGCACACTGTCGCTGCAAATACTCTCTTCCAGTTATTCCAAAATATGTATGTTTACCCCTTTTCATTTTACATAATATAGATATCAACATTTGTAAAGACTTACTACATAAGTTTTCCGTTCGTTGTTTACATGGCTATACATTGATCTCTTGCTTGCTAATCTATTCATGCTATCGTTCAAACTTGTCAAAAAAAAATGAAGAAGAAGGGAGCAAAATATTGGTTATCTTGCTCCTCTCCTCTCAATAATAGATGCCAAAATAACATATGATTTTATAGTACTCCTAATTGCATGTTTTTCCTTCTACCTAATCTACCTACCTTCACCGATGTTCAAATAAAAAAATTTAATTCTAAAACTTGTAATACATTCTCCAAACATGCAATACTCATTTATGAAAACTAACAATAATTATTTGTACTTGTTTAGATATGCCAAAAAACAATCAAAATGCGAACAAAAACGAGCGGCGACGTCTTCTTTATGCACAACAAAAGGATACAATAAATGCATGACAACGACTACTTTATAAAAACTGCAACAACCCTACTACTTCCTCTACATCCCTTCCCATCTCAAATTCTCTCCCAACTATACAAACCAACCCATCTCACCTTCATCAAATCCAATATAACCCTCCCCTTAATGAAGAACACCGTCACTTTCAAGAAAGGATTGATGAACTTTCTACCATGCATGTTTGCACAATATGTAAAGAATCATACCCAGGAATGAAAACAAAGATTTTACACGGTAGACTTTCTTGTTTTCGTTGTGCATCATCTAAATCTACCAATCGTTTTTCTGAACTAAACAACATGAACCCTGGTGAACAACCCTATGTCCTTCAACAGTTAACACAAGTTGAAGAAATGCTCATTGCATGTGTAAACCCCATTCTACAAGCCACTCATGCCTGTGGTGGTCAATACAAATATAGTGGCCATACAATTAGATTCCCTCAAGACATCACCACTATTGCCAAATACTTATCCCAAATGATTTCTGACTTAGACATCCTCATTGTGAAAAGGCAAAATCCATCTGAAAAGGCTTATGAATTCTTCGTTTGTAAATCACATATCCTTGCAGCCCTTAAATACAAAACAAAAAATGACCCTTACTACTCTGATGTTCAATTCAATTCATCTGCAATTTCTATGTTACCAGATCAACCTACAGATATTTCTTCTCTTCTCCATAATGTAACCACCTCCTCTTTTGAACCCCATCAAACCACTACTAATTCTATTTATGATATTGATTTCATGCTACCTCCATTAGAAATCCAACCCTCTTCATTCGTTCCAATACTCCCAAATTCATGTACTGAGCTTGAGCACATTTGTAACTATTTGCACTTGACCCATTCAAATTCAACAAGCCCTATTGATTGGCCTCCAATATCTTTAACAGCTATGAATGAGTACAACACCATCGGCCTCTTTGCCATGGCATTCCCCACACTCTTCCCTATAGGCATTTCCATGATCATGCAACCAAGAATTACAAAAGTTGAGATGCATGAATATGCTTTACACTTGCTACACTACCATGATAACCGATTTGGCCAACACCCAAGATTCCGCTACTATCTTTATAACATTATAATGTGCCACCGTAGCCAAACAACTACTAGTGTTTTTGTGAAGAAGTACATTGAGAATAACTTGCCAACAACGGTTTCGGACCTACGACAGTGTCTTCGTGACTCTCCAGATACAATATTTCCAGAGAAAATAATGTGGTTTGGTTCAGCCCTACGGGGAACACAGCCTTTCTGGAACAAATGACATTCTAAGCTGGCTAACATGATCATGCAAATAGGAAGTCCAACATTCTTTTTCACTCTCAGTGCAGCTGATACTAAATGGCATGACTTGCACATGATCATGCCTACCAGTGTTCCTTCCAATTCAGTCAACCACTTCCAATGGAAAATTCAAAACATAATTAAAAACCCACATCTAACAGCCCAATATATGCATTGCAGATTTACAATTTTCCTCGAAGAAATCCTGCAAAAAGGCCTCCATGCAGTAGACTACTGGTGCAGGTATTTTTTAATATCCATTTCCCTCTACATTAATTTTCTACGTTGCATATATATGTATTAACCAGATTTAACCTTCATATTATATTCAGATACGAATGGCAACATAGAGGATCCGCACACATTCATGGCTTCCTCTGGCTGCAAAATGCACCAAACATGGACACAATTGACTGGAACAATGCATTAGAAGTTGCTAATGCACAGAAATATTTCGACCACTACGTAACTGCCTGGAATCCACGTCAGACAGAACACCAAAATATCTCGCTTCACCAATTAACAATTCATAACCCATGTCTTCTTGACACAGCATCAATATTCACGTCCAATCAGTCTGGAGACTATGCAGAGCTCGTCAACTGCGTTCAATGTCATACAAAGTGTCATGAATCTTCTTGTCTTCGCAAGAAAGACAATGTACTTAGCTGCCGGTATGGAGTACCGTGGGAGTTGAAGTCCACATCTTCACTTTTCATTGATGATAAAGATCATAAAACCTACGTCCCTGCTCACAATGATGAAAGATTGAATATTCACAATGTCGATCTACTCTATATTTGGAGAGCAAATGTTGATTGCCAACCAGTCCTTTCTCGCCATGCCGTGTTAAAATATATTTCAAAGTATGCAGCAAAAGCAGAAACAAGATCTGAGAGCTACCGTCAAATGCTGTCACGACTATCACAAAGTGCCATTCCAGAAGCACCTACTATTGTTGTTATCCGAAAACTCGATTGCAGATAGAGACATTGGAGCACAAGAAATATGCCATATGTTACAAAAGCTACCTCTCTCTCTCTGCATCTGTACATTTCGTTCTTTGAATGTCAACAAGAATGTTTTCAAACGTGTTTCACAAGATACTGAGAATCTCGGTTCAAAACCAAACTTTATCCTTGCATACATGAACAGGCCTGTCTCATTGGAATCACTACCCCTCCTTGAAGTTGCACGCTCATGGTCATATTCTACCCAGTGGAAAAAAACCAATCGAAACACATATTCCCTCCAATGATTGTACATGTCTTGCCCCGTTACAATGTCATTCCTTTCTCTGATGATCATTCTTATGCCACTTTTTGCTGGAGTGAATTACTATTGTATTTCCCCTTCCGAACACTCCCCAATAATATTGGTTCAACTAATGCAAAAATTATTGCACATTGGGAAGAAAAAGGGTACATATACACCATGCATGTCCATCGAGAAATTGAAAACCCACAAACCCCACATACTGAAGATCAAACTACCCCCGACACCCCTCCTAATTCCATGCAGATGAATGAATGGCAAATCCTCTCTCAGCTGCACCCAGGTTACAATATTGCAATTAATGACCTCGACATGATTGGCTACTGTGACTTCGATGCCAACCAAAATTTGTCACATTATACTATCCCTCCCCACTTGCAAGAAACTGCCATAAATTTCATTTAATTCAACCGCTCAACCATTCAAAACCAACATCATTCTTTTTCCAACCTTCCCCAAGATCACACATTATCTCCTACCCAAAACATAGCTTTCACCACTATTTTTTCACACTTTAAAACCCCTTCGCCAAAACCCCCACGCAGAATCATTATACAAGGAATAGTTGGGACAGGAAAATCCCATTTGATTAAATGTTTGCACCATGCATTTGTGGAAAACTCACCAGCAAACAAAAACCCTTTGTTGTTACTTGCACCAACTGGCATTGCAGCTTTCAACATAAATGCCCTCACAATTCACTCTGCCCTTCGTATCCCTATCCAAACAATGCATCCTCTTGAAGGCCAACCACTCCTACATCTACAAGAGCAACTCCATCATGTAGAATACATTCTCATTGATGAAATGAGCTTCATTGGTCCAAAAATGCTTTCGTGCATTGACGATCGTCTAAGAGAGGCATTCCCTCTTCACTGAAATGCACCATTTGGTAATTGCTCAATTATCCTTGACGAAGATTTAGGCCAGCTACCACCTGTAAAAGACATTCCTTTATACGCTGGGACATCATGTGGCACTGCACTTTGGCGTAGCTTCGACATATTCATAACACTTTCAACCATTTTTAATCAACAAGGAACTAGCCCATCCCAGGTTGCTTTCCGGCAAATACTCACAAATCTCAGAAATGGAATATCTACACTTGAAGATTGGCAACACCTAATGTCATGAACAAGCTCGTCTCTTGCACATGAAGAGAAATCCACATTTGAAGACTCCATGCACCTATATGCAACAAACAACTCAGTTATCTTGCATAATAGGAAAATGCTTAAAAAATTGAACATCCCAGTAGCGCTTTGCTCTGCAGAACAACAAAGGCAGAAAACTCCTACTACATCAGAAGATGAGCATTTGCCTGCAAAAGTGCTCTTATGCAATGAACAAAAACTTATGCTCACTAGCAACTTATGGGTACATGCAGGGCTCATCAATGGCGCACTTGGGAAGGTCATCTCAATATTTTATTCAATTGGCTCAAAGCCCCCAGAATTACCATCCTTCGTGATTGTCGACTTTAGACAATATAAAGGAACACCATAGGACATTTCACACCCAACATATGTACCCATTTCTCCCATCACAAGGGGTACACGCCGTCAGATACCACTTCAAATGGCATGGGCTTTAACGATACACAAGTCACAAGGAATGACATTAGACAAAGCAACAGTAGACATTGGCACCAAAGAACGACAAGGGCTAACGTTCACTGCAATTTCAAGAGTGCGGTCATTGGCAGACATTCAAATCAATCCAGCATTCCCATTCTCACGCATTGCACAAATGCACGAGAATCCATATCTTAAGCATAGACAGCAAGAGGAATCATTGCTCGCATCAAAATCTATGCAGGAGAATACACTCTAGCCAATCGTACAACCTGTCTTCCAGAATTACCCACATGGTAAACACCACTTACTACATAACCAAATTTCACATACATTTGCTTGCTATTACATTTAACCTCATATGATTTTATATTAGTTTGAAATCGTTTATTTTATTTCAAATATTCAAACAAAATGTTTCCCGCTAAGAACGGCAAGGTCTAGCATTCACTACAATTTAAAAATTTCTTTAAAAAATTATTTATTTTACTTCATCTCTTTAAAAAAAATGCTTTCGTCAAACACATCCATTGTCACTTACAATGTTTTCTTTTTGGATGGCAACAGGTATGGATACAGGCTACCTACGAATGTTGTATGAGTATTGCCAAGAAATTCAGCAACAAGAACTTACATTACAAGATATGCAAACAAGGATCCTGCCCCAACAATCATTGCCTCTTTACCGTTTGTGTCCAACCATTGAATTGTTAAAGAAGATAAGAAAAATACTTAAGATAACAATTCACATCCATGAAAGGGACGCACATAGGAAAATGCGACAACAATTGCAGGAACAACTCGCACAATTTGGCACCACAATAAACATTAATTGGTGTTGTCGATGCCATACCCCATCATGCATATATGATTAGTTGCTCATTGTCAATTACATCTATATGTAATAGAATGCTTTTATTGTACATATGTTTAGAAGCCAAAGAATACTTTCATTGTATATATGTTTAGTTATTACCTACCAAACACGTCTCTATGTGTAGACCATATGTAAAATTTCAAGAAATACATTGCAAAGCATGTAACTGTCTTATGTAGAATTGCTTGTGAAAAACACACAAAAGCAAGTGAAATATTTAGAAGTATTCAAGTGAAATGCAACAGTCATGCTCCTAAATGTTCAGTTCACTCATCAGTGGTGTTTTCCCCAGTTGAAAAAGTTTCACTTGCTTTAATACAACTTTTATGCAACAAAGAAATAGCATTTATATAAAGTTACTAGACTTTATTTGGCTTAGGACATGTTTTACTTCACTAGTTAACCTTGACACAAAACTCGGCAGATATTTTCCAATCAACCTGAAAATGACTCGGCATATAGAAAACTAGAAAATTATAGATTATTTAGAATTTAATAGCCCCCAGTTGAATCAAATTGGTCCAATGGGTCTTGGGCAGGTCATTCCAGTCAAACTTGGGTTTGGGTGGTTCGGAACTGACCTGATCTGGTTTGGGTGGTAGGTTGGGTAGAAGTGCCAGTTCCAAGTTGACTTGGCAGGGTCTGGTAACTATAAATCATGTACAAAGATTTATCAGATAATGTTAAAGTTTTAAACACAGCTTCAGTTACACTTTTAGAATTCAATCATTGTATAGTGCATCGAAAAAAGATTGTTTTTTCTATCTGTAGTTTGCCTTAATACAAACTTATTGTTTTGTTCTGATGGCCCACTATCTACCAATTGTAATGTTTACGCTTAAGTTCTCTTTATCAGTGGAGTTACAGCGTGCAGGTTTGCAAAGTGTTTGATCTTCTCTTTTTGTGTTTATTGTATCCTTTATTATACCCATTCATCTCAAAACCAGTGGCTGTTGGCTTGGTATTCTCTTACATGTCAAGGGGCGCCTTCTCACCATTCCAACACCAAGTATGAATTTTGCCTTATGCTTCACCATTCCAACACCAAGTATGAATTCCGCCTTATGAACTCTGCCTTATGCTTTACTGTGCTTTGGTTCATTCATTTATTTATTGGGTTGTATTTTAGAGATTGCCCAAATGTTTATTCCCATCATAAATGTTTATTCCCATCATGTAGCTTGGTTGTCCTGAGTTGTCTTTCATACATGGGAATATGAACTTTTAAATGCCAATCATAATATGTAAGACTACAAAGAACCTTCCGGTGTAGTCCTTATATTCTGTTCATAACTGGATTGTTAAACAAAATTCTTACCAACACGTTATTCATAACTTAATAGACCAATACAATTGATCCATGTAATTTTTCCTTTTGATCCATGTATATTTTCAAACAAACAGTCGTAAATTGTTATGGCATGGCTACCAATTTCGTAAAAAAGTCTTACCTAACACGTTATTCATAACTTAATAGACCAATACAATTGAGCAACAAGCTCTATTTGCATGCCTTTTACTCTCCAAAAAAAATGCCTGGCATATTGGTGGAAAAAGAGATTCCCAGTTCTCAGAAGTTCTATTGCCCGTTCAAGGATTGCTCGACACTCTTGTTGAAGGATGTGCCTGAAGTAGGAAGCTCAACTGAGCCAGCTGTTGTTGTTATAAAAGAGTCAGAATGCCCTGAATGCAGAAGGTTGTTTTGTGATCAATGTGGTGTGCCATGCCATGTGGGTTTGGATTGCTTTGACCTGGAGAAATAACATCAGAGTACAACACTTCATTGACTTTTTTTCAAAAAAAGAGGATATGTTGAAACTGCGAGATGATTTATGTTTTGTTCTATTATGTGCCATTGTCCTTATTTGTATCATGCTAGCTTCTACAACATGAAGGACTCGAGGGATCTTAATAGCTTTGAGTTCCACTGTGCTACTGCTTGTACATGTGTTTTTTCATGCAAGGTTATATCTATCCATCACATAAAAGCCATATAAGAATAATGCTTACTATATACCTAAATACTTCTTCATTTAGGATGACGATGAAAATTGTTGTGACATTGTAGGTAAACCCTAGAAAACTTCCACTTGCTGCCCAATGAAGTCAAATTGCTCCCCCCACCTTAGCAGATGAGAAAATCCCTATCTTGGGCTATTGAATCACACAACGTAATTAACTGGTAAGTTGTCATACCTTACTTGAGCATAACAATGGTTTGGGATATGATTTAGTGAGACAAAAGCACTATGGATTACATAAGCTGTTTGGATTACACTTTCTAGATTTTTCCTTCAAAGAAATGTTCTCAGTACTCTATGAAATGTTTTATATGGTATTCATACCCCTTTGCTTATTGTCATGCTTTCATGTAAAATGTCTTCTTGTTCTTTTCTATGTTCTGCAGACTTACCTAATAATTGCTTTCATTTACTACTAGAACAATGGTACTATATGAAGCTAAAGCTGAGCTACTCTGTTTCCAAGTCAAAAACAACATTATTTTTATCTTTTCATTACCTGTACAAGAAGTGCATTGTTCTATATGAAGCTAAAGCTGAGCTACTCTGTTTCCAAGTCAAAAAGCAACATTATTTTTATCTTTTCATTACCTGTACAAGAAAGTGCACTTCTGCTTATTGTCATGCTTCCTGTAAAATGTCTTCTTGTTCTTTTCTATGTTCTGCAGACTCACCTGAAAGCTAAAGCTGAACCACTGTTTTTAAGTCATAAAGCACAACTTATTCCTTTTAATTGCTTCTGGGCAAGTAAGTTGTGATGCTGGATTGATCAACCTCTGTGAAACTTCATGCCTCGTAGATAGCACTGTTGGGCAGTGGGGGAATTACATTGTAAAGGTAGAGGAGACAACAACTGATAATCCCCTGAACCAATATAAAGCCAAGTCTCTGTTCAGCCAGAAGGAAAGATTATTGCAAACGTTCATTGTTGAACATTAGAATTTGTGTATGAAAGAAAAAGACTCCAAGAAAATATTATAAAATGCATGACTGCAAGAAAATATTATAAAATGCATGAATGAATTGGGTAACCTTCCCCTTGAACCTGCAAATCATTTGACCAAAATTAGTCTTTGCTACTATTTTGATGTTGTTTATTTGATTAGCATTTTTTAATCATTAAAGATTCTCCAATTCTGGAGCATTGATTATTTTGGTTGTTTGATTCCCATTTCTTAATTATTAAAAATTAGTTGTGTCAATATTCTTTTAGAATATGGAGCATATGTCAATAGCAAGGGTATATTCTCCCCTCCCTAGTGCACTCGTGAGTTGTTTTCCCAATCAAGGAGTGCATTTCTGAATATAAATATGTTTTCCAAAATTTTCTCTAAAGCTCAGTGAATTCAACACCTTT
Organism: Pinus tabuliformis; assembly: GCA_031772625.1. Lineage (NCBI taxonomy): Eukaryota > Viridiplantae > Streptophyta > Pinopsida > Pinales > Pinaceae > Pinus > Pinus tabuliformis. Next base: position 709,132,193 of record CM062808.1, on the reverse strand, counting down.
TAAATTTCAAACTATTGCCACCATTAACAAAATGAAGATTTAGAACAGATTATATTTAACATTTCATAAACTTAACATATGAAGACGGAAGTGTTCCTATGTGGGAAACAATACTGGGCCAACATAAACTGGTTGCCACATTACTTTGTGACAATGGTGAAAATCTTCAGTCCGGTACTATTGGCAGTTTCCTCTGCATTGCTACACAAAATAAGGATTTGGATATGTTGAACGATTTACTAAGTTATGGAGAAGATATAAATGCAACAAATGGAGATGGGAACACAACCCTCCATGTTGTCATGATCCATCAGTGATGGACTGACAGAGGTAGTGAAGTATCTTCTGGATCATGGAGAAGACATGAATAAAACAGATTGTAGTGGTTGGACACGAAAAGTTTTGGTAGAGCATCAAGGGCATGAAGAAATACGGAAATTATTTCAAGAAAAATCTTAGTCAATATATCCACACTTATGCTTATCTATCACACTTATGCTTATCTATCAAAGATTCAACTATCTCATTGAACCCAAATGAGAAAAATCACATGGAGATCACAAAACCTTTAGGATTTGTAAAGGAAAATGGCATACATCATTTTATAAATACAATTTCCACTCCACCTACTGGTTTGCAGAGGAAAAAGTTACTAATTTTGACAAGTCTCTTTTCAGTATAGTCACATTGCTTCCAGGCAACCAGGGAAACTAATACTCTTGCTAAACGCAGTTATTAAAATTTGGTGGTAAGTATTTATTTTATGTATGAACTCATGATTTCATGAATTCAGATTTCCTATAATATTCAAAATCAGAGTGCTGTTGAAGATCTTACAATTAGCCATTCACAGAATTATTGTTCTCGCAGTTGAAAATTTTGGTTATTTGTATGTGAAAGTTTTGAGTGAAGATTCTACAAAAATAGATGACATTGACGCCATTAGAGAAGGGGATCATATTTTCCTTGTTGATAATGAAGAGACTGAAGAGATATATAAGAAGAATTATGACCAATGATAGTTGTAGAAATTCTGTAAGCATGCCTTCCTTTGTGATCCAGAAACCATTTTAACTGTTGTTCAATTTCCAACGCCAATTCACAGAATTCTACATTTTCTTTTGTTCAAGCAGAATTCAAAGGAGTAACAGTGGTGACAAGTGCATACTTCAAAGTCACAAAGTTGGCTGGAATTAAAGTCCATGTACTCATTTCACCTGACACGACATGATAAAATGATGTATGAAGGAGCATATGCAACTATATTGAATATTCAAAATTTGAAAGCTTTTTTGCATTAATTTTCGAAGTTCTATGGAGAACATGGATGTTTAATAAGTATGTGCTATATTCTTGACTCAAAGGTTGAGAGCAAAATGCTAGGAGGGCGGTAAGTTATGGAGCTGAAGAGTGAGAAAAAAATAAACAATGAAATTGTATAAACTTATAGCTAGCTAAAGATGAAATTGTATAAAATTATAGCTGAAGAGTGAGAAAAAAATAAACAATGAAATTGTATAAAATTATAATTAGCTAAAGATGAAATTGTATAAAATTATAGTGAGTGAAAGATGAAATGTTTAAAATATTTTTATTGAAATTTGATAAATTGAAATAAATAGTTTAAATTTATTTTTGGATATCAAAATTCTGAATTTATTAAGGTAGTTTTAGAGAAGTAAAATCCGTGGAGTGAATTTTGTTTGAAGAATTGATAAGATTACAACTTCAAATCTATATATTTGTATAGACTTTGTGTAACATCCCTCGTGAAAGGTTAAAGTGGTAAATAGTGAAAGTAATTATGAACAAAGACTTTATTTGAAAAAGTATATAACTGTTATTAATTTTATGATTAAATAAAAACAATTGCGTTAAGTACTATTTGAACTGAGCATATGATTTATCATGGTTAGTAACTGTGGAGGCAGTTCCAAGAGAACCCTAACTACCTTCAGAAGGTAGTTGTGGCCCCTGAGGAAAAACGGGAAAGATTGCCAAGTCTGGTAAGGACCAGATGGCAGAGAAGAAAGAAAATGGTCATGCTATGTCTGGTTAGGATCAGATAGCATAGAGGGAAAGGAATTTTCATGTGTACGCTACGTCTGGTTAGGACCAGATAGCGATTACTCGCGAGACCAGTGGATTGCAGTCGAGAGGACCTGCAAGTGCTTGGGGGTGGAAGGTCAAAGAAGAGTACCTCCTACGGACGGGTGGATTGACAAGCAATATAAACATGTTTGCTGATAAGCAGGTAAGATTCCATGAACCTGCTAACTGACAAATGAATTGTATGAGCCTGTATTTAAAGAAAAAGAAACAGTGGAAAATAACTCGTTTATTCTGTTTCTGAAAAAGAATACTAGACTGCATGTGATTCCTAAAAATTAGAACCTGTATTCTCTATTTAAAATTGGAAGGAATGGATACATCATTAGAATCCTCGCTACTAAGGCAGAAGCAAGAATTCTGAAACCAGGAAGGGAATGTATTAAAACCTTTCTTCATAAATAGAAATACGAAACAGAAGTCTAGTCGTTTCTATATTCAATAAAAGCTAAGAGAAATAGTCCAGCCATTGATATATTCAGATAAATGAAAAGAAATACGCTAGCAAACCCTGTTGAACAAATTGTGCATTACGCTTAATCCACAAGGGAATATCAACAGAGAACAAATATAGCATGATTTCCATAGTAAGGAACTTGAGCAAGTAAGCTATGATCTCGTACAAGTATGGTAAAAGGGAAAACCTTAACCCTCGGCCGACGGAACCATGAAACGAAACCGGAGACTGATACTAAAGACTTGTTAAACGCCTCGGCATTCTGTTACAGTCGCACAGTAGTGTCGCATGGCACAAAAAATACAAACATGTATATATCTAAGGTAAACCAATAAATGTACAACACATTATAATACCCTGAAAAGAACCAACGACTGTATTATGTATATATAAGCACATAGTCAAGTTTAACCAGCAACTCTGTTTTGGAACAGTTTCCTTGTCCGCATTAAATCGGACGCAAAACCAGAAGAAAACCATTGAAATCGAAACTTAAGAGCATATATGACCTCGGCATTTGAAGAGATGGTCATGCAATCAAATTTAAATAGAAAGGAACATTATAAATCCTGAAACATTAAGTCTATATATATATATATAGCCGTGGCCAAGGAGACGAATAAACCAAAGAAAACATTGTACATAGAGCTGAAACGTATTGAATCTTTCATGCCTTTACTCTCTAAAACATTTTAATGAAATAACCAGGGAGTCAACCCTCATGTTCAGTATTAAAGCTTAAACATTATACCGTTTGAGTACAAACCAGAACAGGCTTCAGAAATGAACAGTTATACATATAAAGGGGTTACGGCTATGCATGCAATGCTTAGCCTGTATCATCTCCTAACCAAAGATTATCATCTAAAACAAGGGTAGAAACCCGAATTGGTAAAGGGACCCCAGGCCGCGGTGGTGCTACCCGGCATTCCTATCAAGTAAAATAAACATTCAGCTGTTACCCTGAACAGATTCAACAAATGAAGTTAGGTGGCAATCGAGTCTACCTGTTATCAGGATAGCAGATAGAGCGAAGAGTTCTCTATCCTTGATGATGAATGACAACCGGCCACCTGCGCACCTGAGTCAAACCAGGAAACCGAGAACTCGGATTTAACGATGATATACAATAACAAAATAAGGAACTGGTATAGACGATAGCAAGACAAGGTAGCGACACCATATACCTGTTAGATACCAGCACGAAAGTGGAACAGAACTGAAGTTTGAAGCTGAACGAAGCTGCATGAGTATTGGGGCAGGCGAATCGCCACAGCTCTGCGACACACCGTCGCACCGAAATGAGAAACAAAATGAGTTGAATGGAAGCACACATAAACTAAATACTATACCTTTCTTACCGACTCGTGGCAAGGTCTCAACCCTCGATCTGCAGAGAGTCTCTTCCACCGTTCGATGGCCGGTTAGGGTCGATGGGATCCGGGCGCGAAATTGGTATGCCCAAGGTGTCAGGCCCGTAGGTGCTTGGGGCACCGGGCGCACATGGCATCACGCCATCTAACCCTTGATCTTTCCAAATGGACGATGCTTCCCTCGCCACCGAAGTCAAGGCCGGACACAACGTTTAAACTTACAGATATATCGGGATTTAAACCAGTACACGATAGCAGCTGCCATAAATTCGCTTGAAAGGACTGACAGTCATATTGGGTTGTGCACATAAACCCTTTGCATGCCTCGAAACATTATCTATACCGCCAAATAAATTGATTGTGGTTCTCCGCGGCGAACCTTAGGAATTTGATGCATAGTTTGAATCTATATCAACTGAATGGAAACAAATGTATAGATATTCGAATCGTTCGTGACTACTATATTGTTATAAGAATGTATTCATAAGGTTAATGAAGTAGAATGCATGTATGAGTTAATATATGGGGGTTAATCACCATAAAAAAAAAATTACTCCATATGTGTACGTGACAATTTGGTATCAGAGCCCAGGGTTTACAACTCTGTGACCTTTGGGAAAAATTTCAAAATTACAGTAACATAAATATAAACAGTATCATGATGAAAGTTCAGAATACGCTAAAAGTAAATTATATCTGTTTAATGAGTGATTCTTAAGCAGGTAGTAGCAGAATGAGGAGAGCAAATAGCGCTCCTCATGGAAATTTGGATCAACCCGATATTGTGGGACAACCTCAGGGACATCCTGAGTTTTGGGTGCAACTGGGAGCAGAAGGCCGCAATACTGATTCGACGCTAATGAGGACAGTTCAGGAACTAAAGGACGAAATGGCCCGGTTGCGTGCAGATAACGCAAGATTAAATGTGGAACAGGAGAGGATTCTGAAAATTTTATCCGATAAGCAACATCAACAGCAGTCACATCCGAGGCCTGAACAGCCATGAGTATCAGATGAACACAGCTTTCACACTGAACAAGAAGAAGCAGAAGACAGAGTAGAGACGCGAGGAGAGAAGTCTGTCAATGCTTATGATTATCAGACTCCAAAAAGACCACGGATGGAACTGCAAGGGGAGTTTCGGAAGATTAAACCACCTCTTTTCGATGGGGAATCAGAAGAAGCTGCAGAGGCGTGGCTAATTAATATGAATAAGTATTTCCAAGTATACGAATATGATCATCATCTTAAAGCAAGGCTGGCTATATTCCAGCTGCAGGCTAAAGCCACGCTATGGTGGGAGGAAGTCAAGATGGTGCGGGGAGTGAGTGAACAGGATGTGACCTGGGAAATGTTTCAAAGATATTTCAAGGAGAAGTATCTGACAGAACGCTTTTATGACGAAAAAGCGCGAGAATTTCATGATCTGCGGCTTGGACAGCAGACCATTGACGAGTTTGTAACTAAATTCACATCCTTGCTTCGTTACGTGCCATATATTCGTGAGGAAAAGGCTAAGGTACAAAGGTTTGTTAGTAGCCTACCTCTGGCAATGCGAGAAAGAATAGAGTTCGATAATCCGCAGACGATGGATGAAGCAATTCGGAAGGCAAGACTGTGTTATCAGCAAAACAAATCAAAAGGAGAAAATTCTGGGAAGCGTTGGACAGATAAGAGGGGCAGTCGAATACCTATGGGAAGTAAGGGAGCTCGCAGCATCTTTCAAAAAGGATTTTCGAAAGGAGCCAATACTAGAAATCCAACCAAAAATCAGAACAGATTCAAGCCTCCTGCAAAATCCAAATATGGTGAACAGCAAGTCAGATTGGACAATGAAGGCTCAGCTAGGCCACTTGTTCAGTGTTGGGGTTGTGGCGGACCCCATTATATTAAAAATTGCCCTCATCGGAAGGACAACGATCAGTTGTCCCAGATCTATGAAGCTTCGACAGTAGCAGATGTGGCTCGATCTATGCCCAGAATCAATGCAGCGTTGGAGGATCGACAAGCTGATTACCAGCCAACAATGATAGAGTTTGAAGGTGAGATCTTTGATCGAACTGTTTCTATTTTAGTAGATCCCGGAGCTACTTTAAACTATATAAGTCCCAAAGTTGTGGAAAGTTGTGGTTTGCAAACTACTAAATTTAAAATCCCTTGGCTAGTACAACTGGCCACTGGAGCCAAAAGATGAGTACTAACTAAAGTCAGCAACTGTCCATTAAGGTTAGCTGGCCAAACAATAACAACTGAATTAAACGTACTCCCTCTTGGTTCCTATGATGTGCTGATAGGAATGGATTGGTTGGAATGGCGATGGTCTGTAATTAATTGTAAAATGAAAACAGTTTCTTACCGAGACGAACTGGGTGTGGGGAAAGAGATTCAAGGCATCCAGAAACTAGTACAGATTCGGCCGATCACAGCCTCACAGCTGGTTAAGTGCATCCGAAAGAAATGCCAGATTTATGCAGTACAAGTGGGGTATGCAGATTCTGTGGATAAGGCTGCAACTGTTGAAGATATACCGGTAGTGCAAGATTTTGCAGATGTATTTCCTGAAGAAATTCCAGGGCTGCCGCCTAAAAGGGATTTAGACTTCACCATTGAGCTAGTACCCGGAGCAGCCCCAGTGTCCCGGGCACCCTATCGGATGAGTGTGCCGGAGTTAACTGAGTTAAAAATGCAACTGCAAGAGCTATTGGACAAGAAGTATATCCGTCCCAGTGTATCTCCTTGGGGAGCACCTGTGTTATTTGTAAGGAAAAAGGATGGAACTCTGCGTATGTGTATAGATTATAGACAGCTGAACAAGCTGACCGTGAAAAACAAATATCCCTTACCCCGCATTGATGAGCTGTTTGATCAGGTGAAGGGAGAGACAATCTTCTCAAAGACTGATTTAAGATCTGGTTACCATCAAATCAGAATTAAAGACAAAGACATAGCCAAAACAGCTTTTTGTACTCGTTACGGACACTACGAGTTTGTGGTATTTCCTTTCGAATTAACTAATGCGCCTGCTACATTCATGTGTTTGATGAACAGTGTATTTCACCAATACCTAGACAAATTTGTACTAATCTTCATTGATGATATCCTTATATACTCCCGGAATATCAAGGAGCACGAAGAACATCTGAGGATAGTGCTACAGACATTACGGGGGCATCAGTTATATGGAAAATTCAGTAAATGTGATTTTTATAAAGAACAGATCCAATATTTGGGCCACATTATTACAAAGGAGGGTATAGATGTGGACCCCGAAAAGATTAAAACTATAATGGAATGGCCTACAGCCGAGGATGTAGCAGATATTCGGTCCTTTATGGGGTTGGCTGGATATTATCGGCGGTTTGTAGAAGGTTTTTCTAGAATTGCCTACCCTATCACCTCCTTGCAAAAGAAGGGAAAAATATTTAAATGGACAGCAGACTGTCAACGGAGTTTCGAACAGCTCAAACATTTACTTACCACCGCACCTATGTTGTGTGTGGAAGATCCTGAAAAGGAGTATGTAGTCTGCACAGATGCTAGTAAGGAGGGCGTGGGTGGAGTGCTAATGCAGGAAGGTAAAGTGATTGCATATGAATCCAGAAAGTTAAAAGAACATGAGTAGAAATATTCTGCTTATGATCTATAATTAACCACGGTGAATCATGCATAAAAAATGTGGCGCCATTATTTAGTGAGCAGAAAATTTTTGCTGATGACGGATCACCATAGTTTGACTAGTTACTTTAGTCAACCAACTTTAAACGCAAGACAAGCAAGATGGGTGTACTTTTTGGGAAAATTTGATTTCGAAATTAAACACTTAAAAGGAAAAGAGAACAAAGTAGCTGATGCACTGAGCCGGAAAGTGCATTGCATTTATGAAGTTGGCATTAGTCAAGGATGGTCCACCCTTGGCAAAGAAATTGACGAGGCTGCTGCACAGGATCAGATTTATCTGCAGAAGAAGCATTTGGTACAGAATTCAGATGCCCGTTTAATACAACAAGGGTACACCTTGAATGCAGTCGGGATTTTGTGCCACCAGAAGAAGATTTATGTACCCAATCAGAGCAGCATTAAGGAAAAGATTCTGGATGAAAATCATAAAAGTCCTTATGCAGGACATCCTGGTTACCAGAAATTAATCACCTCGCTAAGGAAGGAGTACTACTGGCCGGGCATGAAAAAGGACATGATAGAATACCTGGCGCGTTGTTTAGAGTGTCAACAGGTGAAGGCTGAACATCAGCGCCCTGCAGGGTTACTACAGCCATTACCCATACCGGAATGAAAATGGGAGACCATAACCATGGACTTTATCACCGGTTTGCCGAAATCCAAAAAAAACAATGATTCTATAATGGTGGTGGTAGATAAACTCAGCAAGTCAGCTCACTTCATACCAGTTCAATCCACTTACCGTGCAGCTCAAATCGCAAACATTTTCATGCAGAATATATTTAAACTCCATGGGCTGCCGAAAGTAATAATATCTGACCGTGATGTTAAATTCACCTCAGCTTTTTGGAGGACCTTATTTGAAGGTCTAGGAACTCAATTAAACTTCAGCACCGCATATCATCCGCAAACCGACGGACAGACTGAGCGGGTGAATCAAGTAGTGGAAGACATGCTGAGGTCTTATGTGATGCAGCAACCTACGCGATGGGAGGAGTATTTACACCTAGTGGAATTCGCCTATAACAATGGTTATCACGCCTCCTTGAAGATGAGCCCATTCAAAGTACTTTACGGCCGGAAATGCCGCACACCCTCCAGTTGGGGTGGACCGGAGGACAAATTCTTGCTGGGTCCTGAGATGTTAGAAGAAATGGAAGTTATGGTGAAAAAAGTTCGAGCTAATCTAAAGATGGCACAGGACAGGCAGAAGAGTTTTGCAGACCGGAAGAGAACATTAAAAGAGTACCAAGTGGGTGAGCATGTGTACATCAGAATACGAGCTAGGAAAAGTACCCTCCAATGGAATGCTTGTGCCAAACTGGCACCGCGTTTTTGTGGACCTTTCCAAATTCTGGCACGAGTAGGGCCGGTAGCTTACCAGCTCGCCCTACCCAGCCATATTCGGGTTCATAATGTCTTCCATGTATCAGTTTTAAAGAGATATGTGTATGACCCTAGGCATATAATAAGTTGGCAGGACATTCAGGTAAGGAAAGACTGTTAAATAATGTAAACTGGAAAAGAATACTATTAAGCAGCTAATCTGATTGTAATGTGTTTCAAGTGGAACCAGAAGGAGAGTTCCTGGTCGAACCAGTGAACATATTAGATCGGAGAAGAGTCAAGCTGCGGAAAAAGGTCATCAGCCAGGTTAAAGTGCAGTGGCGGCACTTTGGGCCTGAAGAGGCCACCTGGGAGGATGAACGAATGATGAGGGATACTTATCCCAGATTGTTTTTGAATGAACAACAACATCGGGACGATGTAGACTTTCAGGAGGGGGAGATGTAACATCCCTCGTGAAAGGTTAAAGTGGTAAATAGTGAAAGTAATTATGAACAAAGACTTTATTTGAAAAAGTATATAACTCTGTTATTAATTTTATGATTAAATAAAAACAATTGTGTTAAGTACTATTTGAACTGAGCATATGATTAATCATGGTTAGTAACTGTGGAGGCAGTTCCAAGAGAACCCTAACTACCTTCAGAAGGTAGTTGTGGCCCCTGAGGAAAAAGGGGAAAGATTGCCAAGTCTGGTAAGGACCAGATGGCAGAGAAGAAAGAAAATGGTCATGCTATGTCTGGTTAGGATCAGATAGCATAGAGGGAAAGGAATTTTCCTGTGTACGCTACGTCTGGTTAGGACCAGATAGCGATTACTGGCGAGACCAGTGGATTGCAGTCGAGAGGACCTGCAAGTGCTTGGGGGTGGAAGGTCAAAGAAGAGTACTTCCTACGGACGGGTGGATTGACAAGCAATATAAACAGGTTTGCTGATAAGCAGGTAAGATTCAATGAACCTGCTAACTGATAAATGAATTGTATGAGCCTGTATTTAAAGAAAAAGAAACAGTGGAAAATAACTCGTTTATTCTGTTTCTGAAAAAGAATACTAGACTGCATGTGATTCCTAAAAATTAGAACCTGTATTCTCTATTTAAAATTGGAAGGAATGGATACATCATTAGAATCCTCGCTACTAAGGCGGAAGCAAGAATTCTGAAACCAGGAAGGGAATGTATTAAAACCTTTCTTCATAAATAGAAATACGAAACAGAAGTCTAGTCGTTTCTATATTCAGTAAAAGCTAAGAGAAATAGTCGAGACATTGATATATTCAGATAAATGAAAAGAAATACGCTAGCAAACCCTGTTGAACAAACTGTGCATTACGCTTAATCCACAAGGGAATATCAACAGAGAACAAATATAGCATGATTTCCATAGTAAGGAATTTGAGCAAGTAAGCTACGATCTCGTACAAGTATGGTAAAAGGGAAAACCTTAACCCTTGGCCGACGAAACCATGAAACGAAACCGGAGATTGATACTAAAGACTTGTTAAACGCCTCGGCATTCTGTTACAGTCGCACAGTAGTGTCACATGGCACAAAAAATACAAACATGTATATATCTAAGGTAAACCAATAAATGTACAACGCATTATAATACCCTGAAAAGAACCAACGACTGTATTATGTATATATAAGCACATAGTCAAGTTTAACCAACAACTCTGTTTTGGAACAGTTGCCTTGTCTGCATTAAATCGGACGCAAAACCAGAAGAAAACCATTGAAATCGAAACTTAAGAGCACATATGACCTCGGCATTTGAAGAGATGGTCATGCAATCAAATTTAATTAGAAAGGAACATTATAAATCCTGAAACATTAAGTCTGTATATATATATATATATATATATATATATATATATAGCTGTGGCCAAGGAGACGAATAAACCAAAGAAAACATTGTACATAGAGCTGAAACTTATTGAATCTCTCATGCCTTTACTCTCTAAAACATTTTAATGAAATAACCAGGGAGTCAACCCTCATGTTCAGTATTAAAGCTTAAACATTATACCGTCTGAGTACAAACTAGAACAGGCTTCAGAAATGAACAGTTATACATATAAAGGGGTTACGGCTATGCATGCAATGCTTAGCCTGTATCATCTCCTAACCAAAGATTATCATCTAAAACAAGGGTAGAAACCCGAATTGGTAAAGGGACCCCAGGCCGCGGTGGTGCTACCCGGCATTCCTGTCAAGTAAAATAAACGTTCAGCTGTTACCCTGAACAGATTCAACAAATGAAGTTAGGTGGCAATCGAGTCTACCTGTTATCAGGATAGCAGATAGAGCGAAGAGTTCTCTATCCTCGATGATGAATGACAACCGGCCACCTGCGCACCTGAGTCAAACCAGAAAACCGAGAACTCGGATTTAACGATGATATACAATAACAAAATAAGGAACTGGTACAGACGATAGCAAGACAAGGTAGCGACACCATATACCTGTTAGTTACCAGCGCGAAAGTGGAACAGAACTGAAGTTTGAAGCTGAACGAAGTTGCATGAGTATTGGGGCAGGCGAATCGCCACAGCTCTGCGACACACCGTCGCACCGAAATGAGAAACAAAATGAGTTGAATGGAAGCACACATAAACTAAATACTATACCTTTCTTACCGACTCGTGGCAAGGTCTCAACCCTCGATCTGCAGAGAGTCTCTTCCACCGTTCGATGGCCGGTTAGGGTCGATGGGATCCGGGCGCGAAATTGGTATGCCCAAGGTGTCAGGCCCGTAGGTGCTTGGGGCACCGGGTGCACATGGCATCACGCCATCTAACCCTTGATCTTTCCAAATGGACGATGCTGCCCTCGCCACCGAAGTCAAGGCCGGACACAACGTTTAAACTTACAGATATATCGGGATTTAAACCAGTACACGATAGCAGCTGCCATAAATTCGCTTGAAAGGACTGACAGTCATATTGGGTTGTGCACATAAACCCTTTGCATGCCTCGAAACATTATCTATACCGCCAAATAAATTGATTGTGGTTCTCCGCGGCGAACCTTAGGAATTTGATGCATAGTTTGAATCTATATCAACTGAATGGAAACAAATGTATAGATATTCGAATCGTTCGTGACTACTATATTGTTATAAGAATGTATTCATAAGGTTAATGAAGTAGAATGCATGTATGAGTTAATATATGGGGGTTAATCGCCATAAAAAAAAAAATTACTCCATATGTGTACGTGACACTTTGATTTTAAAATTAAATTATTATAATTATTTTTTATATATAAGGTAAATATTGAAGATGATTTTTTTATTTCCTTTTTAATGAATAAAAAAATCCATTGTAATTCAATTGTCAAATGAGTAGTAGGCTTAATTTAAAGTTGCTTTTTTTTATAGATAATTGTTCAATTTTCCTCATACAAATTCTTGGGAGAAAGATTCCCAGCGTTTTCATTTTAAATACCAAGATACATCCCATAGATACAGTGCTTCAGGCTCTATTGAAAAGTTGATGTGTGCTCTTTGTATTCATAAAAGTAAGACTTTGCTTCGCGGTAAAACCTTAAGGGTAGCAATGGTTTATGAATTGAGTGCTCCTTCATTTGAATTATTTATCTGTTCACCTCATTTGAATTTTCTCGGGATGTTTTAATTTTCTTGGGATGTTTGTTTAACTATCGGTTTGCATTTCGGCTAACGTTAATTTCTCCATTTCATTAAACTAAAATAGCCATCCTATATTACCAAATCTATTTATATAGAATTATACAAATAATACTATAGGACAATTATTTAAAGTAAATTCACTGTTTTGATATTGATAATAATAAAAACATAATTTACATTATATGTAGTTATTAGAGTGTTGTGATTATATTACGGCCCTAATCTTAAACAAAATTTATTCGAATCTATTTAACATAATTATTTTTTAAAATAAATTAAAAAAAAAATTAATTCTAGATTCGTGATTTATTTTAATAATTAAAATAAAGGAAGTCGGATCTTTTATGTTCAGGGAAAAAAACTTACACTCAAGCTTTCTATCACTATCTTTCAGTGAGCTTGTGAGTCTCCTTGTTCAGAAGGACTCTAGAGAAGAGATGAGGTTCAGTAGCTCCTCGAAATAATCAATGGTGGTTACAATGTCTCCTACTCCCCGCTTGACTACTATTTCATATATGAATGTTGGAAGTTGTTAACGCAATGAAATCGACTTCTTCCTATCAAGTATAATTTTTTACGAACTCTGTTGTTTCCATTTAAGGTTTTTTTTTTTTAAGGCTTAATCTTCATTACAACATGTCATTATTTTGGTTAAAAAAAAAATAATAATTTAATGGCCTTTTTTATCCGTTAAATTTTTCAAATTGTTTTTATCCCTTATTTTAGGTATTTGTGAGTGGTGTATCAAATCTGTTCTTTTGATTTGGATGGAGTATATTTGAAATTAAAATAGCACCACTTATCATTTATATATAAATTAAAACATATCTCTCTATATATAGTATTAATTAATAATATAATTTAGATTATAGATTTTATAATCCAATCATTTTAATTAAAATAGTATTAATTAATTATATAATTTAGATTGTAGATTTTATAATACAATTATTTTAATTGAGTTTAAATAATGATTTCCAACACTCATTATTCTCTATTTTTAGTATTTTTTTTTTTAAATGGATAGTTCAACTTATGATTTTCAATTTAAAATTTAAAATTTTAATTTCATGCAATGAAATGCAAATGTTTGAGTTCATGTTTTATTGATGATGATGATAGTTAATGTCCACTGCAACCAAACTTTCCATTACACACTTCTCAAATGCCAATGAAGATGTTAGACTTTAAGCTTCTCAATATTGTCAACTAATCTCCCATGACACATCTTATGTATAAAACATGGCTGGCTAATTAATTCTATATGTTTGTGTAAAAGTTAACCAATACCCAAATTAAAAATACATTTGAGATTTTAGTTAATTTAATATATATGTATATATATATTTCTAATATTTTTAAGAAAAATATTCACTTTTTAATCTTTTATAAAAATTCAACAATTCTAATTTCATAAATTTATCGATTTCTCTTTATACCTTTTGAAAGAATCGCTAATAATATGAAATTATTAAAATAATTCGTTGCAACGATAGCGTTGTGTAATTAATAATGTCGCTGAAAGAGATGTATGTCAAAGCTATTTGGCAAATCCAAGAATGAAAAGAGGTCGTAAGAATTCCATCATCAGAGCCATTTAGCAGACGTTGCAATGGATTAACTCGGGGGATCGCACTATTGTAGTCTTAACTTATCCGTTTTCTAATGTAACGCACACAATTCAACTTACAAAGCTGTGTATTCAAATTTTATTTTTAATTTCATTTGCCCTTTTTATGATTAGTTTTACTTTTATTTAATTCTAATATGGGGTGATAAACAATAAGCGTAGTAGATTTTTTATTATAATTTGGTAAAAAGTTAATTTAAACGAGGTTTAAATATTTAATTTAAATATGTAAGAAGGTTATTAGTTTTAATTTCATTATTGATAACAAGGTGATTTGCATAAGATATTTGTATTTTTCAATTAAACTATTTAATAAAAAAAAATAATTAATAAAATGATTAAAACACCTGATTTCAATAAAAAAACAGCTATCAACTTAATTAATAATCTTAGTAATTTCATATTTTTAATATTAATTTTTTCTTTATTCCATATTCTTATAACAAGGCTAATCTTTATTATTAATTTTTAATTTATTAAGAAATTTTTAATCATATAATAGTTTTATAATATTAATTTTTAAGCTATTCGAACACTATATAATTTTAGGTTTATAATATAAAGCTTAAAATGAAAATCCTTGAAAATCTTTCGTTGTCTCTTTAAACGGGCCTCTAATTTGAGATTTTATGCATCTCTTTTTATTTATTTTTTTAATATATTTCAAGTGGAATGACTCTCCACGTTATCCTGGATTGGCCACTGTGTTTTCCCTAAAAATAAATAATAGAGAAAGTAGAAAATAAATATGGTGTGAGAACAATAAATAATTTGAAGTGGAAATTTCAATTCAATGCTTCATTTTTTTAATTTATGCTTAAATTTTAGGAGCTAGATTCTACTGGTTTGTGTGCAGAAATTAATTTATAATGTTATTTATAATAAATTTATAAAAAAATTATTGTATATATTGTCTCAATATAATATAGTGCTTTTCTTTTTGAAAAAAGAAAATTATAATAAATTATTATAAATAATTTAGATTTATAAATAATTATCAATAATTTAGATTTATGAATAATTAAATAATTTTATATTTCAATTTCTAAATTTATAAATAATTTAAATATATAAGTAAAATATTTCTAATTTAATAAATAATTTTTATTTAAATATTTATAATTTAAATCATTTCTGATTTAATAAATCTTTTATAACTGCGGCTACGCATAATTCCTGCGGCTCTTTCCTGCTACACATAATTCGTTGCGATTTGCTGCAATCTGCGTACCGAGAATCTCATTATCTGCCAGGGGATGGTAGACGGGTATGAATACTTTGAAATATTTTTGCTGGGGCTAGATCACGACTATCTAGCACCAACGTCCTGCGGGTTCAGTCGAGTGGTGGCTCCTGTGAAGTACTTCCTCGAAGGGTACACTTCTACGCTAGAGCTCTATTTCATGAACCCGGATGTGTCCCTGCTCAGTGGTTTTCTTCCAGTATATAGCATAAAAAAAGTTTGGAGCAGATAGATAGGTTGGTTTTGGACAGCTCTTTCAGATCTGCGGTTCTTTTAGATCTACAAGTGACCACACTCTGTGGGTCTTTCAGATCTGCGAGTGACCACGCTCTACTGCTCTTTCAGATTTGTCGGTGGCCACATTGTCCGGCTCTTTCAGATAGTTGTAACAATCTGCAGCTCTTTCAAATCTGTAGATCTACGAGTGGGCATTTTGCTGAGATCACTTTCGGCCATCCTAAAGCTTCTTCTATGGCTGTCTCAAAGCCTAAATTTTGGCCCCCTTCCTCATGTTAAATCTCTTCTCATTGATTGGGTCTTTTGCAGTTTTGTAGATCTGCGGCTACGAAAATAGTTGTTGGCTCAGTCCCATCTGCCTCTAGGGGGCAAGCTCTTGCCCATATCGTCAGTGCAGCCCCAGCGCCCACTGTCCAAGTGGTCCAGGCCTCACTCGATGAGGCTTTGAAGTTCTCTGAAAGTGCCCTAATCTACCAATTCAATGGTTTTTGGCCACAGCCCACAACTCTCCACAGTTGGATCTCGGAGGTATGGAAGCCTATAATCCCTGATGCAATTAATATCTACCCCTATATTAGAGGTTTCTTTATAGTAGATTTTGAAAACCCTGAAAGCAAACAATGTATTCTAGATTCCGGCCCTTGGTTTTGGGATAAATCATGCCTATTCATGAGGTCATGGAACCCATCATTCGATCCCTCAACAACAGTCATAACCTCAGCACCAGTTGGGGTGAGATTGCCAAACCTACCCTTGCATCTCTGGAATTTCTCTTTGCTAGAACCATTGGAAATGCAATTGGGAAATTTTACTACAGGTGCCTAGAAATAGAGGAATATGCTAGAACCACCTATGCACGCATCTGTGTGGAAATGGACTTCAGCACTGGATTCCTAGCTAAAATACACCTAACAAATAAAGACTATGTGTGGAACCAGAAACTCGATTATGAAAATGTCCTCTTCAAATGTCGATCCTGTTTTGAGACAGGCCACCTAGCCAAAAATTGCCCAAAAGCCTCCTAGAAAAATTCTAGTAGAAAAAATCACCATAGATCTACATGGTGGGAAGGAGCACAAAAAGAACACTACACTGTCATAAAGAAGAATACTCTCGAGAAAACTCTGAATTACAAGAAATCAGACAAGAAAGAAACAACTCTCAAGACAAGTAGGGGGAAAGCCCTGCCCAACAACAAAAAAGTGAACTCAACAACCCCTCAAGCATCAAGAGTTATGAGGTTTCAGTTTTGAATACCACGCAAAGTAGATTTCCTAGACCAAACTTCTTCTCTGACTATCTCCAAAAGGACGAACACAATAGATCGCGAAGCTAAGACACCAATGTCCCGAGAACCAGAAGAGATGAAGGAGATGCAAGATAAAGAAAGTTGGAAGACTGTAGAGAAGAAAAAGAAAGCTACATCACCAATCTCGCTAAGAAAGACGAGGAGCCAGACAATTAGAAATTAAGAACATTATAGGTCCCATAGACCAATTTGGTCTCATTGGACATTAACCATCATCATCATCATCAACTATTATTGCAAAATTTATATGATTTCTTTAATATAAATTTTAAAATCATTGTCAAATTAAATAATGAATTTTCCGAACTTATTGATGAATCAAAATTTTTAAATATGCAAAATCTTTTCGTGAAACAAATTGCAAACAAACCCACATAAAGTAATAAATGTGAGTTTGTTAAAAGCAAAGGCACATAATAATAGCCATCAATGTTCAAATTTGAACACGTCATAGCCCTTATGAAGCTCTCTAGCAAATTAGAGAAGTGCTCAACTAAATTTAACAGTCAAAATAAATTTAAATTTTGATTTTTACAAATTTTTTTAAAATTTAAATAATATTATAAAATGCCATATGAAGTGTTGCGTGTTGGTAGGACATTTCAAAAAATTCCAGCTGTAACACTCAAAGTCTGCAGGAGGTTTGGAAACACTCAAGAAAGCGCAATGGGACGTAATGGATGTTGTTCATCCATTCCAGGCCATCAGTCATAATGGCAGCACTGATAGAGTTAGCAGTCATGATATGAGGTTTATGTTCGCATTCATTAAAATGTTAAAATGAAACTCCAGGGCTTTATTAATAACCGCACAACCGAAGATTGCTTTGCCTAGAGGGCTACAACTTAATTTTCTTTTTCTGGTTGGTCTTCCCAAAAGATATAGAATGCCAATAGCTATCCATACAACTACTATTGTGTCTCCCGCTTCATTCTCTCCATTTGACATCTAGGAAATAAGTTGTGTGTGTGGTTGTCCATGTAACTACTGCCATGAAGGGTTTTAAGGGGATGTCAGATTTTAGGCTTCTGTAGAAGTTTTTTGCAGTGGTATGATCCGGATTATCCACAGTTTTGTGTTCATTCTGTAGACGTTTCAAACCCCAAAGAGGGTCCATCATCAGTACTAATAGAATATGAATGAAAGCTTATTGAAAGAAGAATCAAACGACCTGGGAATAAATAAACCTAGATCCCTAATTTTTTAAAGAAGCCGACACTCATATGTATGATTTCTTATTTATTTTATTTTAATTTATTATTATTTTATTCAAAGATTAATTTATTAGTTTTTAGTTTGATTAATTAGTTTAATGATTCATAATTTTTTTTTTTTTTTAATCATATTTATTATTTGTTATTTAGCCCTAGTTTTCTAATTAATCAATTAATTAATTAATTTATATTTCATAATCTTTAATTTATTTGTTTTAT
Source organism: Pinus tabuliformis (assembly GCA_031772625.1). NCBI lineage: Eukaryota > Viridiplantae > Streptophyta > Pinopsida > Pinales > Pinaceae > Pinus > Pinus tabuliformis. The sequence goes on along the minus strand of CM062808.1, from coordinate 709,113,727 downwards.
TAATAATTATTTTAGTTTAATTAATTGACTAATTATTTTATATTAAATTTTTATTAGAATCTAATTAATTAATTAAAAGGGATGTAATTAAATTAAATTAAATTAATAAACTTTGATTTAATTAATTTAATAATTCTAATTTTTATTTTAAAATTAATCAAATAATCATTTTATAATTCTTTCAATTGTTTTTATCTATTTAATTGATTAATTAATTTAAATTTAATGGAATAATTAATTCTAATTGTTTTTTATTTTATTTTTATTATTAATTAATTAATCAATTAAATTTTTTATTTAATTAATCAATTTTAAAAAAAAATCAATTGATTTAATTAATTATTATTATTATTATTATTTTTATTTGTTATTAATCATTTTATCATTTTTCAAGATTTAACCTATTAAGCTGTAATTATCCAACTAATTAATTAATTTTTATTTTGTTTTATTTAATTCCTATTTTATTTAATTAAAATAATTTTTTTTATTAATTAAAATATTTTATTTTTTTTATTTTTTTAATTAATTAATTATAATTAATTTTGATTTATTTTATTTTATTATTGTTTTTTATTTATTTTTTATTTATTTTATAATTATTATTAATCATTTGTCCAACTAATTAATAAATTAATTTTTATTTATTTTAATTGATTTAATTTCTATTTTAATTTATTTAATTAATTATTATTATTATTTTTAAGGGGATGTTTTTTTTTCCTAAGTAAAACTGATCTATTAATAAAAACATAATGTATAAAGAGGTACCAGCCTCTGCGGTACTGGGTCAGTTATATGACCATTTTAAAATATCAAGCCTTGAAATCACAACTGCCCTAGTTGGGGAAACCAGTCTGAGAATGAGGTAAGGAAAGTTAATTTTGCCCTTGCAGGGGCTACAGTTCCAAAAATCAAAAAATTTAACCAAAATATTGTACATTTCAGTAATACATCTATAGTGAACCCCACTGTTTAGCTCAAAATTCTCCAAAGTGAAACATCGCATGAGAATCAATGCTCATAACCCGAGCTGGAAGCAAAATTCAAAATTAACCATAATAAAAAGAAAATAAGCAAACCGAACCCAGGGCCCAACACGTGACTTGGCATGCAACAACAAGGTGGCTTTTGTTGGTGGTTCCTCCACAATCGAACACCAGCCGTATTTTTCTGAGCCAGTGTCTGTTGCATGCCCACCACCTGCGGTGTCCTCCGTTTGAATTCCTTTGTCCTTGCGGGTGGCTTCGCCTCCCAGAGTCTGTTGTCGGCTGCTAAATGGGTTGTCCTTGTCTCTCGGCAGGTGGCTGGAGCTCGGCTCCCCTTGAAAGATGCCGAGCTTTGGTGGATCCTTGTTTGTTTCCGGGCTGAGCTTTGGTTCGGGGCAGGAGTCAGTGACCTCTCTGAAATCCATCGTGACGGTGGCAATGATGAGTGGCCTATCCATGGAGCAGCGAAACTGGAATTATGCTTGCTGGGAGGAAGCAGTGGTAGTGGTGTGTTGGGTGAATCCCCCTAAGCACCAAACCTTGCTGGTACCCAGTTTGTCGTGGCCACTGCGGGTGTCCGGGTATCTGCAAAGGAAGAGAGAATTGGAGGGGCTTGGGGGAGGGGATGCAGACGGGGATGTGGCAACAGAAGGGGGCAGAGATGAAGGACGAGTGGCGTTGCCCTGACTTCCACCTTGCCTGCTCCTCATTCTATGGCGTTGGCGCATGATTCTTCGTCTAGAAAGCTGCAGTGGGCGATGAATTACAGGGTCAAGCAGTGGGCCAAGAATGACAGAGGGGCTATTGTAAGGAGCAGGGGAATTCAAATCCAGACGAGAGGAAGGGTTTTTAAGGAAATGTTGAAATCATAGAAAAATTAAATAAAATTGTTAATGAAAAGAAACCATATTATTAGAAAAAGACATCAACGAAAAGAAACAACATTATTAGAAAATGATATCAACCAAACTTGAATTCATTGTAAGGACCAAATTTGAAAACCACTTAAACTAAAAAAACCACCAACCAAGCCATACAACAACAACACTGCAAATGTATATTACATATTACAATATTTCCCTATTAGATATGGAAAACTTTCCTTTTAATCACATAAATTTTTGAATCTATAGAGCTTGCAGTTTTTAATGGAGATGAAATTCTATTCACAGTGTTCTTTGATTGAGGAATGTTAAGAGAAAAGTTCAATTCCCTTGGTTGTTGAAGGTATATATTTGTTTTTTTGGTTTTCTTTAAATTGTTTCAATAACAAAACAGATAGTACAAATTAGAAACAAATGAATACTAAAAAAACTTTTTCCATTGTGCAAGTAGATTTATATTTTCAATGATATAAATTCAAATACTTTTGAAGATTATCTAATGAATAGAATAAACATATGTTTACTTTTTTTTAATAGAATTTGAGAAAAATGTTTGCTTATTTACTAAATTCTATTGAAATTTTATAGTGTTTTAATGTAGCCACTTTTTAAATTTTAAAGATTTAGAAAGACACCATTTCATTTTGGCAATTTTTTATAAAGAGTTTATTTAATATACACTTTTTAATAGAAGTACTATTTTTTTTTATAATTTTTCATCTTTGAAAGGTTAGATAAATATATACCCTTCCAAATAAAATTAAGCCCAACCCTTCAAATTTGATCACTGATAGCCATACGACAAAATGATGGAACGACAAAATCAAATTTGATCACGGATAGCCATACGACAAAATGATGGAACGACAAGAGCATGGGATTATTAAAATAATTTGTTGCCACCACATAATTGTGTAATAGATAATGTTGCTCAAAGAGATATATATCAAAGCTATTTGGTAAACCTAATAATGGGATTTGGCAAACCCAACAATGGCGTGAGGTCGTGGGAATTTCATCTTCGAAACCATTTAGCACAGGTTGGAAGGATGGCAAGATTGTAATGGTAACTCACACGTTTTCTAATATAACACACAATTCAACACACAATGCCAAGTTTTCAAATTTTATTTTGTCTTAATTTTCTCAAGCCCTAATGAGTGGTGATAAATAATAGGTGTAGTAAATTTTTAATTATAATTTGGTAAATTAAAGAGTAATTTAAATAGAGTTTAAATATATAATTTAGATATGTATAGAATTTATCATTTTCAATTTTATTTATTGATAAGGTGGTGATAAAGAAAATATAATGACACTTTTCAATTAATTAATAAAATTCAATTTCAATAAAAAGTGTATACCAAAGAAAATATAAAATTACAATTTAATTAAAACGTAATGGTTGTTTGAAAAGAGAAATTCAATTGATGATTAATGTATTATAAAGTATTGTGTAAAGAGAGAAGTTCAATTAATGATTAACGTATTATAAAGTATTGTGTAAAGCATAAGATTTAAGGTTCAAATATCTTATAAAACAAGTAAACTAAAAAATAATAATTATTAAATTTTGTAATAATAAAGAAAAAGCAAAAAGGACTAAAATTCACACAAAAGAAATTGGTTGTAATTTTGGATTTAAAATATATTTAAATGTAATTTTGGATCCAATAATTTACAGATATTTTTTTGTTGTGATTCAGAATTTAATAATTCACAACCAAATATATGGTTGGATATTTTATTTTGAAAACAATAACTATATATATCTTTTAACTAGTTATTTTTAGTGATATTTTTTGGAAGTTTTTCTGGTGGATTTTTTGATATAATTTCTCTAAAATCTTCAGACAAAAGAAATTGGTTGTAATTTTGGATTTAAAATATATTTAAATGTAATTCTGGATCCAATAATTGACAGACATTTTTTTGTTGTGATTTAGAATTTAATAATTCACAACCAAATATATGGTTGGATATTTTATTTTGAAAACAATAACTATATATATCTTTTAACTAGTTATCTTTAGTGGTATTTTTTGGAAGTTTTTCTGGTGGATTTTTTGATATAATTTCTCTAAAATCTTCACACAAAAGAAATTGGTTGTAATTTTGGATTTAAAATATATTTAAATGTAATTCTGGATCCAATAATTGACAGACATTTTTTGTTGTGATTCAGAATTTAATAATTCACAACCAAATATATAATTGGATATTTTATTTTGAAAACAATAACTATATATATCTTTTAACTAGTTATCTTTAGTGATATTTTTTGGAATTTTTTCTGGTGGATTTTTTGATATAATTTCTCTAAAATCATCACATAGAAGAAATTGGTTGTAATTTTGGATTTAAAATATATTTAAATGTAATTCTGGATCCAATAATTGACAGACATTTTTTTGTTGTGATTCAGAATTTAATAATTCACAACCAAATATATGGTTGGATATTTTATTTTGAAAACAATAACTATATATATCTTTTAACTAGTTATCTTTTTGGAAGTTTTTCTGGTGGATTTTTTTGATATAATTTCTCTAAAATCTTATAGGAATTTATTGAAATTACAAGCTATGGGTAACCCTTGCACGATTGAAATGCACTAGGGGTTTTTCAAGATGCCTAATCCATATATACGATAAAAAAACAATTTAAATAACACAAATCAAAATTTCACTTCAAATTTTTTCGCTAAATTCACCAAAAATACAAAAAAATCCTAGTAAAAACCACTGCTATCATTTAAAAAAAAAAAAAAAAAAAAAAACCTCCTATCCTTTAATGTTCGTAATTGAACATTCATAGTTATTCAAACTTTTAAAAGTAAGTGAAAGAAAGCACCCGGCCAGTTTTATCCCCCGACCTTATCAAGAATCGGGGTGATTTAGAGAGTCCTTGCCTTATGCAACAACTTACAAAATAAATATGAGCAGCTCAGACTATCGAATAAAAAGAGGTCTGATATAATTTCTTATTGCCATTAATCTAAACATGTGGTAAAGAATGATGTTGTGGGAGGGCGGAACCTGCATGCATAATATTGTTCAATATTTTTAATACGATTGAAGCTGGACTTATTTTCTCTTTTAATTTGCAATTTTTCAAAATAAAAGACATATTCAAGCAACGTTATTATTCATAATTTATCACAAAATAGGATACACATGGTACGGATCATCATGATCCATTGAAACCACTTGTTATTTAATATCCATCTCTTTAACACTATTATCAGAAATGGATGATACCCCTAACAACAAACAAAGCCCAACAGTAGTGGAAATACTTATCTACCCCTAGTTGTGGACAGGAGTGGCTAACCCGGGTGGAGGGGAATTAAAGGAGGGGAAGCGAGGAAGTGGAAGACGGGGAGTAAAACGTGGTCGCAGTGGCGGGGTTGAACCACCCAGAGACGGTGGCGCCAAACCACGCAATGGAGGAAAATGAAAAGGTGGAATTGTGGGAAGTCCAATCCCACCACTGCCGGGAAGCTGCAACAATGATCGCCTCCTGCTCTCACCATTCTTTGATGCAGGATCCCTCGAGGTACCACCCGCACTGCTCATAAATAGAATCACCGCGAATGCGGCAACAACCCATAATTTCGCCGAGCGCTGCATTTTCACAGAAATGGATGTGTGGAATGCACATAACTACCATCTACAATCTTCTTTTATAATACCCAGTAGCCCAGCTGCACGCTGTCTCAGCTGCCTCTGACATCGTCATGGATTCAACAATCAATGACCGAAAAAGCACAACTACTCCACCGGTTAGCATTCATGGCGGACAATGGTTAGCTGCATTGTCACAAATCCAATTAACAGCACAAATGTAAAATGTAGCGTTTGTTAAGTGGCATCATATAGCTTGAATATCTGCCATCTTTCGTGTAGTTTGATAATGTCAAGATTGTTGAAATTACAAATTGAGATTTGGGTAGAATTGAACTACTCCATTTCCACAATATTAATCATCTGCTAAATTCTGTTATTCCACCGCAAACGTTAGGTGCTACTCTACAATAACTTATCGTTCGTGGCAGACAAGAACTAGTACGAAACTAAATAACGGCGTGGCGTTGTCTACGGAGCGGTAAATTTGTTCCCAAAAAAAACTTTAGAATTTAGTAAAAAAGATTCAAAAATATTGGCCGCGCTAGTGTTTTAATAGTAGAAATAGATTTATCACTATTAAAACCTCATAAACACGGTTTTAACCGTGGAAATAGTTTTAGCATCATTAAAACCTCAAAAACACCTAAAAACTCTATAACATTCAAAATTTTGAAACTTGACAGTTATAATCTAAATTTACAAAAATTTCTACTAAATCTAAATTTACAAAAATTTATGCTAAACTTAAATTTATAAAAATTTCTATTAAATTTTATTTGATAAAAAATCATACTAAAATTTCCGTAATTTTCTAGACAAATTTGAAACCTCTTTATTATTAAGAACACAATGTTCCACAGTAGAATCAGTTGCAGTTGCATGATCTGAACGGTATACACATGATTAATCAGAAATCATGCAAGCATAAGAGATGCCTTCCCACTACCGACTTTTTGTAAGCCCAACATTCAAGGGTTTGTCCTCTGGGTAGTGTAAAGAGACTGTTTTTTACTAGTAGCTAAAAATGGGATGTGATATCAAAATAATTTGTCAGATTTTTAAATTCTATTTTTAGTACATAAATGTTTTTCTGATTAATCACATTATTAAGATTGGTTTCATGATTAGACCAAATTTTAATAATGTGATTAATCCAAAAAAACATTTATCTATAATATAAATCACAAAAATCTCAAATCTAACTGTATTTTTGAGTATCATATTATACAAATTACAATACCAATAATAATTTTAGTCACTTAAAATTAAAACTTAATCAACCTAAGCCATCATGATATTACTTCGTTGCACTCTGCCGTCATAATATTGTTGCAAGGTTTTAGATTCTTATTTACATCAAATGTTTAGTCAAAATTTTTAATTTAATATAAAACCATAATTTCAAAATAATGTGAACTTTTACTTCGAACTTAATTCCTAGACTTCGATTTTGTCCAATATTCAAACTTGCAATTTTTACCATTCTTTATCCATCATCAAATGCCAGTGGATACTGGCAATTTAAATACTCTGTATCAAAAACCGCCTTGTTAATAATGTGTAGACGGTGAAATGCAAAAGCGTCACTGAACTACAGTACAACATTTTTATAGTGTGCAAATGGTACGATGCAAAAGCGTTACTGAACTACAGTACAAACTCTTAAGGAAACCAAAAGCATTGCGAAAAAAAGTGCATTATATTTTTTAAAATAAAGGTGAATCCTTTTAAACGTACTATTAAATTTCTATACTCTTTAATTAAACGTGATGTGTGAAAATGGGTTAGCTCGAGTTTCACGGTGCATAAATTTCTATAATACTTCTTTAATTGAATGTGATGTGTGAAAATGTGTTAGGACCGGTTTCATGGTGAATGAGACTTGACTAATTAAAAATTAAATGTGAACCCTGACAATGGCATAGAGCAGCTTCCTCCGGAGTGAGAGTTTGGGGTAGTGAAACCCATTTATGGGACCAAGTTTGGTAGTGAAACTCATTATTAGACCTTTATGGGACCAATTGAGTTGAACGCTGGTTTGGGGTAGTGAAACCCATTTATGGGACCAAGTTTGGTAGTGAAACTCATTATTAGACCTTTATGGGACCAGCTGAGTTGAATGCTGGTTAGTGGTTTAGTTGAATGTTATCTCTAACAAATGGTTTATGGTGAATGAGAGTTGGTGTTCAACAAGTGGTTATATGAGCATAGTGTGATAAAATAGTAAAGTTGTTTTATAATAGGTAATTATTTGATTGAATAGTATGATCATTTTTAATAGATGTGTTTGTTGTAAAGATATTTATTATCTATAATATTTATTAAAAAAAAAAATTATTTTTGAATTATTATTTTTTATAGGTTTATATTTAAGTAATGTTTACAATTTATAATTGAGTAATATATATCTAAAATACATTTAAAAAAAATGTTTTGTTATTTTGGATGATATCAAATATGATTTTGTTTTCTTATTTTGGATGACATCAAATATTATTGGTTATTTTATTATATTTTTATTTTATTTTAGGCTTTTTTTAACCTCAAAATTTCATTAATACAAGAAAATAATACTTTTGAATGATATTATCACATCATGTTATTTTTTGTTTTAGTATTTATATGTATTTAATTTAAGAAAGTTATTTTTTCAACAATTAGGTCAGTCTCGTACTCGTTTGGCAAATGGGGTTGGAAAATGGTCAACCCCGACCACTACCACGAGTCAACTCTAACCAATACGACTATAGCTTTGGGGCCTACCACCTGTCCTCCTCTCCATATACCAAATTACTTCTAGGGTACCACTACCACGAGTCAACTCCCACCAATATGACTATAGCTCTAGTGCCTACCACGTGTCCTCCTCTCTATAGACCATATTACTTCTAGAGGATTGAACCTTAGGTCTCTTCGTTTACGCGATTTCATATCACTTAGTTCACTAATTGAGTTCCCCCATAGAGACACTTAAGAATGTTAATTATTATTATAAGATAGAAAAATTTGTAAACTTAGAAAAAAATGTTAATGGAAGATTTTATCCCAACTAATTTATACCTAATTTTAAAAGCTTGATATTTTCTCTTTACTATGATTCTAATATATATTGCAGTATTTCTTTTTAAACAAAAATGGTTCATGGGGAACTAGAAACTTCCCCATATATATGCAACAACCCACAATGCATATATACGAGAAACTCATATAATGCAGTATTTTTACCAACATTTAGATTTATGGCTAGAAGTACTCCTACTTGGGAGTTGTGTCTGTTACCCACCGAAATGGGTAACACCATAGGAGAAAACTTTTCTCCTATTTGTAGAAAATCTGATGTAGGTTAACCCGATAATGCAATATAAATCAAAGCAGAATACTATAACCTATTTCTACTATCAATTTATGGAAGCTTAAAGATTGAGCTGAATAATATAACCAAAAGAAGAAGAATCAATGGAACAATACACATGAAAATACTTTGGGGAAAGCCTTAGCTAAAAACCCCACACTATTGTATTATCATACATGGTGGAAATACATAGGAATTATACAAAGCCTTAGCTCTCATAGCTAGCCATCTCTCAGTACAATCCTCACAGATGCTCACAGGCAATCTTTGCTTCTCTCTAGCCTTCCTCTCTGCCCTCCAAGATCCTATTTCCTTGTGTTGTTCCTTGTGGATGATTCTCCTATTACGAAGTGGATGATCTCCTTTAAATCTGCGCAATCCTCAAGGATTAAATCCTTGATTGCATGCATGATTTTTCTCGATGAGAAAACACATGCAATTGATAACACACTATCCTTGAACATTAATCTCAACTGGGTCTTTCTCAAAATAAACATGCATGAGTTTCTAATGAGGGAATCTTCAGTTAACTGGAGTAGCATTAGTTGAGTGCATTAGTGCATCAACTGGCTGTTAACTCACTATTAGTTCCTCAAATATTTTGGAACTAATTTAACTAGACTTAACTCAGTAAACTGAATTAACTAATTACAACTCAAATATAACTCAATCTTATCTCCTTAATTTAAGGGATAACTCTTGCATGACTTCAGAAAGACTTATAACTTTAATTTCTCCAACTAATTAATTTAAAATAAATTAATTAATTATTTCCAAGTAGTTGTTAAGACTAAATTCGATTTTAATTCACAATTTAATTCAAGGACAAATTAAATTGGAATATTCTTGTTGCCATATTTCAACATTCCCTCTCAACAAGATAGGGATTATCTCCCACCCTGATCCTGTCTCTATGGAACTCGAATTTACACTTTGACAATGCCTTTGTCAAAATGTCAGCATCTTGCTCCTCTGTCGAAATATACTGCAACAACATGATCCTCCTCGCTACACAGTCTCTGAGATGATGATACCGAATGTCGATGTGCTTGGACCTATCATGAAATACTGGATTCTTAGAGATTTTGATACAACTCTGATTATCACAATAGATCACATTTGGATCCATCCTCTGATCAAACAAACCAACTAGGATTTTCTGCATCTAGATGGCCTCACATGCTACTTGACTTGCAGTCGTGTATTCTACCTTTGCCGAGATGAGTGCAACCAACCTCTGTTTCCTCCTGTACCAAGAAACTACTATTGGCCCAACGTTGAAAATCCCTCCTGATGTTCTCTTCCGATCTGTTGGACTTCCTGCCCAATCTGCATTAGTGAAGCCTTGTAGCTTCACTCCCTCTATCTGTCTGTACCATAATCCATACTGAGATGTGCCTTTGAGGTATCTCAATACATGATTTGCCGCCTTCCAAAACATCTTGGTAGGTTGAACCATCGCTTGAATTAGTTGGTTCAACGCATAACACAAATCTAGTTGTGTGTTCACTAAGTACATCAGTGAACCCACAAGCTGCCTGTACACAGTAGCCTCTACCACTTCTCTTGAAGTAGCAACCTCCTTCCTCTAGTTACCTGTTAGAGGAGGCTGCATGGGCTTGCACTTCTCCATGTGGAATCTCCTGAGTATCTCGTTGGCATATTTGCCCTGAGACACAAACAAATCCCCATCCTTCTGCCACACTTCCATGCCAAGGAAGTAATGCTGAGACCCATGTCTTTCATCTTGAATTCTCTTACAAGGTCCTCCTTGCAAGACATGATCAACTGATCATCACTAGTCAATATGAGATCATCAACATAAAGTATGATGATCAACAGCTTACCTTTCACCACGATGTGGTACAGGTTCGCATCCACTTCACTCTTTGTGAAGCCCAACCCAGTGAAGTAGTTGTCTATCCTGGTGTACCAAGAACGAGGTGCTTGATTCAGCCTATATAATGCTCTCTTGAGTCAGCACACTTGTGACTCATGATCGAAGGTCTCAAAACCTTTTGGTTGCTCTATGTACACCTCTTCCTCAATATGGCCATTGGGGAATGCATTCTTCACATCCATCTGATGGATCTTCCAACCCATCTGTGCTGATAGTGCCAACATAGATCTGATAGATAAGTACCTTGCAACAGGAGCAAAAGTATCATCATAGTCAATCCCTTCGACTTGTGAAAAGCCACGGGCAACAAATCTTGCCTTATGCTTCTCCACACTACCATCATCAGCTTGCTTTACCTTGTAAAGCCAAAGGGAACTCACAACTAACTTGTTCTCTGGTCTCGGAACCATGTCCCAACCACGTCCCAAACACTATTACGAACTATGGAGTCATACTCCTCCACCATAACATCAACCCAAATCGGTTGTTGCACTACTTCCTCAAAGGAAGATGGCTCATTATCAACACAATCCCTAATAAGGGCCATGTATCCAATGTACTTCTCAAGTGACCTCCTCTTTCTACACTGAGAAGATGGTGCTCCCACATTCTCTCTCGTATCCTCCAACAATCTGTCAGCTTCTCTTGTGCGCTTTCATCCATCTCTGGAAGACTTTTCTTCTATGTATGTCTCCACTCCTGGAACCTCTGCATGTGGTTGCTCCGCATCAGTCTGAGGGTCCTCCTCCTTAGAAACCAACATTTCCTCCACAACTTGTAGTTGGATCTTCCTCTCAAGGGAAACTCGCATGGCCTTCTGCTCATCAAACTTGAGACCTCTACGAACCAATATCCTCCGACTGGTAGGCAAGTACACCCGATAGTTGTGATGTGTATCAGTGTACCCCACAAATATCCCTAACTCTGATGTCAGCTCAAGCTTCTTCCATGCATCCTTTGTCACATGGCAATATACCGATGAGCCAAAGATCCTGAAGTGACCCACATTTGGTCTCTTAATGGAGAAAGCTTCCTCTGGTGTCTCCGTCCCAAGTATGTGATGCGGGCTTGTATTCTGCAAATAGACTGTTGTGTTGCATGTCTCAGCCCACAAGTGAAGTGGTAGGCATTGGTCTTGCAGCATTGCTCGTGCTGCCCCTACAATAGTTCTGTTCTTTTTGTCGGACACCCCATTCTGTTGTGGGTTATGAGGTGCCGTCAACTCTCGTTTAATTCCTTCCGCTACACAGAATCCTTAAACTCTTAAGAGACATATTCTCCATCATTGTCACTTCTCAAGGCCTTGATCTTCTTCCCTGACTCTTTCTCGACCAAAGCTTTGAACTCACAAAACTTTGTGAAGGTTTGGTCCTTCTTCTGCATGAAATAAACCCAACATTTACGAGAATAGTCATCAATGAAAATCACATAATAGCTTTTCTTCGCTATGGATGCCGTTGAGAGTGGTCCACACAAATCCGTATGAACTCACTTTAAGATAGCCTCTGCTCGACTGTCTCGACCATGAAAGGAAGACTTGGTGTACTTTCCCAAGGTACAACCTTTGCATGTGTCATCTTGCTCAAGTTTACCTTTGGGAAGTCCTGCATTATCTTCAAGCCCCATGATGCAAATGGCCCAATCGCCTATACCACAACTCGCCAATGTATTGGCTTTGCACCAATTCTGCTTTCATACTTAATGCTGCACAATCATCTACCTCTAGTTTATAGAGATTCTTCACCCAAATCCCTATCCTCTTGGTCTTACCCATGGCTATGTGTCTTAGGAATGCCTTTCCTTTACTGAGGACAACATCGTAGCCTTTGTCTTCCAACACCGCTACTGATACCAAGTTCTTCTTCAGTCTAGGCACATACATCACATCTGTCAAGGTGAGAGGAGCTCCATGGTCCCTCTGAAAAGCAACCTTGCCCACTCCTGAAACAATATACCTTTCGTCGTCACCCATCTCTATGAGCATCTTCAGGTCTTTCTCTTCCAAGGCACTGAATAAATTTTTATCACCGGTCATGTCGAATGAGGCTCCACTGTCAAGATACCAAACACAACCCATCATCGATGACACCATGCATGTGATGAGGGTAAATTCCATTTCGAACTGAGAGGCTAATGCCTCACCTTCTGATCCTTTCGAGGATCCCTTCTTGGACTTCTTCGATGGGCAATTAGCTACATAATGTCCCATCTTATGACAATTAAAGCATCTTACTTTAGACATGTCACCCTTCTTCCCTCCATGAGAATAATTTGATTTGAAATGGGAAGCCTTCCCTTCCCTTTCTTTGCCTTACTTTTTAAGGTCGGATTTTCTTCATCATCATTTTTGGGTGAAGAACCATCTCGTGTGATCCTCCTAATCTCCTCCTGCATAAGGTTCGGCCACAGTCGTTCCCAATCCGACAGTTTCTCCCTTCCAATCGCAGAGTCTTGGTAGCTATTCCAACTCTTTGGAAGGCCAAGGAGAGCAAGGCTCACCATATCATCATCGGCAGTAGTTATTCCCACACTTCCAAGCTCATCTCTACAGGTGGTGAGCTTGTTCAGATATGTGGAAATAGTATCGCCCTTCTCCATCTTGATTCTTCGAAGCTTATCCTTGAACGCCAATTTCCTCTGGTCGCTATTGTTCCGGTAGAGGTACTTCAATGTCTTCCACATTGAAAATGGAGTATCCTTCCCATGGAGACTTGAGACAACATGGTCTCTAACTCCCTCAAGGATGATCTGTCTCGCCTTCGCCACACACTTCTTCCACTCAGCCAACTCTTGTGCATTAGTTGAAGCTAGCTTTGGGATTTCTTGATCAATTAATTCCTTCAAGCCATTGTCTTCTAATACAGCCTCCATTCTATCTTTCCATGCTATGTAATTCGAGCTACCTTCCAAGGCATACTCAAGTCTCAAGCCATAGAACGCCATTGGCCAACCTTGAAGTATGATATGAATTTGATTTGCACCTGCAACCCTGAACTTCAAACTTCGAATTCTCTTCTCAGTATATTGTTCACAACTCCGATACCATGTAGAAACTCATATGTAGGTTAACCCAATAATGTAATATAAATCAAAGCAAAATATTATAACCTACTTCTACTATCAATTTGAGGAAGCTTAGAGATCGAGTTGAACAATATAACTAGAAGAAGAAGAATCAATGACACAATACACATGAAAATATTTTGGGGAAAGCCTCAGCTAAAAACCCCACACTATTGTATTATCATACATGGTGGAAATACATAGGAATTATACAAAGCCTTAACTCTCACAGCTAGCCAGCTCATAGTACAATCCTCACAGATGCTCACAGGCAATCTTGGCTTCTCTCCAGCCTTCCTCTCTTCCCTCTAAGCTCCTATTTCCTTGCCTTGTTCCTTGTGGATGATTCTCCTATTACCAAGTGGATGATCTCCTTTAAAACTGTGAAATCCTCAAGGAATAAATCCTTGACTGCATGCATGTGTTTTCTCCATGAGAAAACACATGCAACTGATAGTACATTATCCTTGAACATTAATCTTAGCTGGGTTTTTCTCAAAATAGACATGCATGAGTTTCAGATGAGGGAATATTCAGTTAACTGGAGTAGCACTAGTTGAGTGCATTAATGCATCAACTGAATGTTAACTCACTATTAGTTCCTCAAACAGTTTGGAACTAATTTAATTGGACTTAACTCAGTAAACTGAGTTAACTAATTACAACTCAAATATAACTCAATCCTATCTCCTTAATTTAAGGTATAACTCTTGCATGACTTCAGAAATTCTTCTAACTTGAATTTATCCAACTAATTAATTTAAAATAAATTAATTAGTTGTTTCCAAGTAGCTGTTAAGACTAAATGCGATTTTAATTCACAATTTAATTCAAGGACAAATTAAATTGGAATATTCTTGTTGCCATATTTCAACACTATTCTTGACAGCCATCCGGCCCGCTAGCAATCCCTTACAACCACCATTAGATGATGATATGTTATTTTCTATGCCACTTGCATCAACCTTTTTTTCTCACCCATCCAACATGAGCACATGGATGAAGTCGGTGCTTCCTCTCAAAAGGTACTTTAATCATTTTGCAATCAGGTGCTTATGCTTGTTTGTATTTCGGAATTTGATATGCATAATAGGGGTGATATAGAAGAATGACGGGCTATGACTTTGATCTTTTTTTCTCACCTTAAATAGGGGGTTAATATTTGATCCTAGTCCAATGGGAGGTCCCCTAATGGCCTAATGGGCATAGGAGAGGCATTACCTTGGAAGCCCTAATTGATATAGCATAATTCCATCTATCCCTATGTCATACTTAACAATTTCCATCATACATTACAAGCTCTTATCTCACCTCCACTCTTTAGGTTCATCTGACCATTGGTTCTTTAGGATTTGATACCCATATGTCCACGTACCTAGGTATGGTCCGAAAAAATTACCCTAGGAGGTTGATGCAGCTAAAAGAAATAGAAAAATCATATCATAGACATAAGAAAATCAAAAGAAAGAATATCAAAATACAAAGGATGGTCAGGGACATACATATTAACATGTGGGAAAAATCCTAGCATGAGCTCTACCTCACTCATTATGGCCATCACCTAGTTCCTTAGCACATGTTGCCCCATTACATCATAAAAGTAACCCTTGCATGTCTCAACTCTGGTGAGTGATGAACTAATTTATTAAAATGGGGTAATACAACTGATATATCATTCAACAAAAGCCTTAACCCTTGAGCTATGAGTGGTAATACAACAAAAAATCAAGAAAAATTAAGAGGTGCACAAGAGGGGTTGTAAAAAAAGGTTAAGTTGGTAATTCATGCATCCATAATCGCTCACTACTCAGATCTATATACTCATGATTTGGATCACCCATCAATTGGTCCCTTTGACTGTGAAGCTTTATCCCCTTCGTCATCATCATTACTATTCACTAACACATATCAATGAAGGGTTGATTAAGGAAATTTTACTTTCCCTTAGGGACTAGAAACACCTAATAGGGTTTCCCTTTAGCCACTCCTACTTAAGGAGAAAACACCATTGTGAGTTCAAGGCCTAAATTTTGGAAGGGGATCTTTATTTGAAGTATTAAATAGCTCATGACACTCAAGCTTGGTTCACCTAGATGCAATAATGATCATTGTCTCCGATGTCTGGTTACTTTCATTAGACTCTTTGTTATGATTGTTAGGTGGTTCAACGCATGTCTTACGAATCTTACCCAAAGGTACATAGACCACTAGAGAAGCATACTGGCTTAAATAAGTGAAGCATTGAGACTCTTGGGCTTCCTAGCAGCACCAACATGTCACACATCTACAAAAGCACTCCTTGCACCTAGGATGTTGTGCCACTTTTCACTGGATTTGATGATTTTTTAGGATGATACACCTGGTCCTAGCATACCCCGAGGCTATCCTTAACACTTTATGACAGATGCAATTGATCTAATTCCTAAATGAGGATGGTCTCACCCTTAGAGACTTGGGAGGGCTAGTACCACTTGAAAATCCATCAACATTGGAGTAGATATGGACATTTTTCATAGTTAGGGACCCATACAAGCCACTTTTTGGTGTCGTAGCTAGATTTTGGGACCACATTGCCTTTTTGTTCTTTATTGATTTAGGGTATGGAGCCACAACTCTCTTTTCATAATATTTATTCTTTTGTTCTTGGCATAATATTAGTATGCACTTAGAATGTTGGTGAAAATGTGCCACCCAATGATTTGGATATTGAGGACTAGTTAGGTAAACAAGAGCAAGAAGATATGTATTTCCTTGGGTAACATTCCTAATTGAACTTGCCTTACTTGAATCTTCCCATTGATTATTCTCGAGCTACACTTCATTTGATTTCAAGTTCATTAACATTTGAATGAAAATAAAATCAGCTATATTGAATGAGGAAATTGATTAGAATAAACATCATCCTCTTTACTATAATTTCGATTATTTTCCCCTTTGAACTCAGTATTCATCATTTCAATTTAATGGAAGGCTATCTATCTCTATTTCTCATGGGGAAGAAGCTTAGAAAACCGAATTTTGTAGATTTGTAAATTTGTAAGGTTATGTAATTTTCTCAAAGATGAAATATAATTCTGTTGGACTAGACACTCTTCTACTTCTGAATTTTCATAACAAACCTTAGTTATATGTGTTGTAAATTCCTTCTAGTTGTAATAATCCAATAGAAACCCTAAGGTTCACTAGTTCTCATTCATGGCTATCTTTGTCAGTGCAGTTTCCAAGAGATAGTTCCTTTGAATGTTGGTAATATTTCTGGTGTTGAGGATAATAGCCACCTATCCAGGTGGGAAGTTATCATTTGTAGAACATTGAATATGACACGCCAAGCTAAATCCAAGTGTAAATGATATATTTCTCCTCCTTCATCATCAAGGGTCAAGGCATTTGATTCTTTTGACACCATTGTAGATGAAATATTATCTCCTAAAAAAGATGTGAATAGCAATGAAGATGTTAACTTGTTATCTGAAAGCATTGGAAAAGATACCATTAGAGATTGGTTGGATTCTAGTAATATGTATAGCTTCAAGAGAGTCTCTAGCTTCTCAAGGGAGAGAAGGATCAACTTGGCAGAAGAGTTAATTCATTCAACAATACAAAATTTAAAATCGGTGTCAATTTAAAGAGGAGCTACAACAATTCTAGAGAATTGGAATGAAATGGTTAGAGCCTTTGTCGAACTCAGAAATGAAAGCTATATCACTTGGTTCTAGATTAAGGAGAATGTATACAATTTCAAAAATTGGATTGAGCTAACAAGAGTAGCCATTAGATTTTAAAACACAAGATTTATTGTGCAATGTTTCTTCTAGGGAAAAATTTTAGGGGCGAAATTTCGCAAATGGGCTATTTTTTAGACATTTTCTAAAAAATATATTCGCCAATTTGGTTTAAAATTTTCCTATTTTTTACATATATGTGATTAAATGATGATATTCACCCAAAATTTACCAATTTTGATAGGAAATTACATGTTTTTTTACTGAATATTCTTTTACATTATATACATGTGATTTTTTGAACTAGAATATTCGCCTACAATACTATACATAGGAAAAATATTAAATTCTTAAAGATACCCTGGTTTCTTCCTTCAAGAAAAGTGATTTCAATGAAGAACCAAAGAATTTCCTGGAGACACTTTCATCATCAAATTTTGATGTGTCACCTACAAAACCTAAAAGGGTCAAGGAACGCTATGTACAAATAGCTAGTAAGCAGATGGTTGGAATATTTGTATCAGTTTGGGTTTGTCGAACTCTCAGGATGTGTATTAACAACTTAAAATTCTCCCCTATTGGTGTTGGTATGATGGGCTACATTGCAAACAAGATAATTTTTCTAATGATTTCATGCAAGGAAACCATTAACCTGCATACTACAATAGTTAATCATGCTCTATAAGTTGATTTATTAGATATTAAACATTATAATAGACATTAGAGGAATTTTGAGGTATAAAATGGGCCTCCTAAGAAAATTATAAAATAATAGTGGAAATAATAAAATAAGATTAGATTACATCAAATTTTAGAGGGAAAAAAAGATAAAACTATTTTTTCAACTCGTATTTTCAACTTATTTCCCTATCGGTTTACTCAAATTTCGAGTGGCAACACTCTTTGGATGCAAATTTGATTCCTCATCCGAGGAGTACCCATGTTGCATACTTTCGATGGACCCTACTACACGAAAAATGAGAAATACATGAAAAGAGTGATTGCAATCACGTTTTTTCGTATATTTTTCATTTTTCGTGTAGGAGGGTCTATAAAAAATAAGCAACATGGGTACTCCTTAGATGAGGAATTAAATTTTGCATCCAATGAGTACTCCCGCTCAAAATTTGAGTAAAACCTTAGGGAGATAAGTTGAAAACACGAGTTGAAAAAGTAGTTTTATTATTTTATTATTTTTTAATCTTTTTTACTTTTTTACTCCAAAAATGGTGAATCATCCCCCATGGTTGACATCATCATATTGAATCCTATTGGTTCTTATAAAGTTTATTTTTGTTGTACATTTATCTTCAAAGGCCCATTTTAGACCTCAAAACTCCCCTAACATGGTGATAGTTATCCATATCGAATGGAAAACCAATAGTTGTACTACATTTCCTAAATAACTAACTTGGCTTTTGTATAAAACATTATTGCATAATTAGTCATTTAGAAGTTCCAAATCCATAGCTTTCATTTCCATCAAAATATGGTGTGTTTCTTGTCCTTGACATGATTTGGTACAAACACCGATCAAATATACATAGTTGTTCAAATCCAAAATGTTATCCTTTCCACTGTGCTAGATCAAGAATGAGTGTTCCTCTTTAAAACCTTTTGTTTGGAAGAGTCCATCGAGAAGAATTGTGAGTACCAAACAGAGGGTTAATTCCTTCTTCTTTCAATTTAACAAAGAGTCGAAACACACCTTGAATTGTCCCCTCCATGCAAGCAACTTGAATCATTATATCATATGTGATTGCATTCAATTTGTAGCCCATCTTAGCCATACTCTCAAGGAGTTCAACACTCTGCCAATCGGTTCCCCTCACAAAGTACTCTTAAAACTAAATTATAACACATCGGACCAGGAGGACATTTGTACATCTTCATCATCTCGTAAACCAATTGGAGATTATCCATCTAGTATTTGTGACAAAAAACAATATTAGTGGACGAAATGTGAACATTTAGGGAGCAGAATAAACACCCATGATCTTTTCCAATACGACTAAGGTTGCATCGACATGGTTCTCTTTGTAAAGAGAAGCAACAAGTGTTTCATAAGCATGTATCCTGGAAGAAATCTCTAGCCCCTCGACCATTTCCATGACTTTATTTAGTGAATTGGGATCATCATTTCTTACAATAGTAAATGATAATGTCTCATCATAATTATTGCAACATTTAGCGAATATCTCTAACAAAACCTTATGTAGTGCTTCAAATTCCTAGAGAAACTAAGAACATTGACAAGCTTGTCACAAGTTGAAGTGCTATGAAAAACCCTAGTTGTGCTTTGGGCAATTAGAAAAATCTCAAAGTTGAACTAAGGGAACTCATTGTATCCAATATTTCCTTTACAAGTTGTGGAGTTACCTAAACACCCAATTGAGTAAGGGTTTCTTCCATGTCCACATTTCCCTTTCAAAGGATTTGCCATATTTCCCTTATAACATCCACTAGCTTCCGTTATTTTTTAGTTGGGGTTTCGTCAATGTTGTTAAATTGGTGCAAAGTATCTTCTCCTTCTTCACTGCTTAGGGCTTGTGATTCAAGGTTTTCATCCTTCCTCGAGACTACTTGAATTTCCACAAGGATTTGAAGTGTAGTGGATGCATTCATTGGGTAAAATTGATGGCTCAAACTAAGTTCTTCGAAACGAGGAAATATCTTACCATCTTGGAAGCTTTTGAGGGATGAATATTCTAGATTTTTTTGCCATTATAGTGATGCGAAGCTCAAATATTGATGGGACAATTGAATTGTTGAATTTGCTTGCCATATAGAGACCAGTCCTACACGACTAACACAAGCCATGACTTCGTTCGGAATTGGATGTCCCTTTTAGGTGTAAAATAAAAATGGAACTTGGAAGAAATTTTCTATTAAAAGAACACCACCATTAATTTAACTTCTTCTTAATCATGATCATTCGATTATATCCTACTTCTTCTCAGATTTGGTAACTGATGTGCTTGGAAGGAGGGAAATCCAATAAGATAGAACATGACCAGCATACAGTGTGCCTTGACACATGTTTGTTTGAATCAACAGTGGAAAACAAAAGTAGTGATAGTTGTTTGCTCGAACCAATGGTGGAAAAAAAAAAGTAGAGGATTGTTGACAGTGAACCATTTGAAAAGGGAACACATTCGGTATAAAAATAAAATAATAAAATCAAGTACTTCCTAATAAAAGTAATAAGAGGGAGATGTGTATTCATTTAATTCTTAATCTAAAATTAATATGTGACATTTAAAAATATTCATAATAATAAAAAATCAATTTGGATCACTAATAAAATATTTTAATATGCATAATTAATTAATATTGGCCTATTAATAACAAAAATAAAAGCATTTTAATGTGGATAATGTAGTGTATAGATAAAAAAAATTAATGCGCTTATGTAAAAAATATTAATATCAACTCTTTATATAATATATATTGTTTTAAGAAAATATGTATATATCATATAGAGTAATTAAAAAAAATATGGTTAAAACATTTGTAGTCTCACTATTTTACCTTTTTTTGGTTTTTTTGCTCAATTTTCCTTAAAATCCAGCTAAGGAAAAAAAATAGACTTACAAGTTTAAGTTACATACTCTATATAGCATTCAAAAATACAATTTAAACAGTGACAAGAGAGACTCAATTTTTTTTTTCCAAAATTTGCATTCTAAAGGAGGTTTAAAGGTCTAAGAGATTTGATCTCTCCTACGTCATGCTAGATCCATATTTAAACTAGATCTATATTGGTTAAAAGTTTAAAAAGGAAAGAAAAGAAATAAATAAATAGATAAACGAAAAATAAGAAAAGGAGGAAAATAAATAAATAAAACATTTTAATATACTAGTTAAATAGTATTAACCTATATTTCAAAATATATTAATTAAAAAAAATAAAAATTAACTAGATAATGTGGTCCATAAATAAAATATTTCAACACCCATGTTAAGTAAAATATTTCAATGTTAATTATGTAGATATTATATATGGTCAAGAAATAAAAATTGTCTATATTATATAAAGCATTTTAAAAAATAAAATAAAGTTTTATGATTAAAACATTTCAAGTAGTTTTATTATTGTATGTTTTTACTCCTATTCAAGTATATTTTCTAGCCAATTTTGTTTAAAATGTAGCAAAGATTTGGTGAATCTATTTATTATTAAAAAATCAATGAAAAATTATATATATATATATATATAACCAGTAAAAATCCATGTTAATAAGATCGGGATCAAATAAAAGAAGTTTGCACCTCAAAAGATTTGATCCCTCTAGTCACTTGGTATTTCTATGATTAAGATGGATCTAGAGCTTTTTATAGTTATTATCTATTTAATTAATTATGAGTATATGTGTTTCCCTTATTGAATGTTGGTAAATTAATCTTTCTTTCAATACATATGTTTATCTTAGGATCATAAATGAAAGATATTCTCAATCTCTCCCCTACATCAATGAATGGAGTTTTTAATATTTAGGCTAATGATTGTGAAAGATGAGAAGAAGATTTAGTTAAATTACCATATAGTGCGGATTCCCTTCAACATTTACATTGGTAAATATTGGTATTACCGATAGTAACAATGGAAGAGCTCGTTGATTATGGTTTTGACCCTAGTGATTTTTCCATGACATAGTTTGATGTGCCATCTCAGCATGATAACAATGTGGCTTGGGTTCCAGCTTCTGTCTTCAGAGAGAAAATATCGAGTTCTTCTTATAGTAAGGAGTATAATAGAGAAGATATCAAGTTCTTCTTAGAGCTAGGAGTATAACAGAGAAGATATCGATTTCTTCTTAGAGTTAGGAGTGTAACATGGAGAATGGTCCAATGTGGGTTTGGTTCCAGCTGCTATCTTCATAGTGAAGATATTGAGTTCTTCTTAGAGCTAGGAGTGTAAAATGGATAATGGTCCCTTTGACTCTTCCTCTAGTTGCCCAAATGCCTTGGTTTGGGGCATACTCTGGTGCCTGGTCCTTTGGATGGAGCTAGGTCTACAAAACCTAGTCATGTCCCTTGCTCACCTGTCAAGTTGTGGTCTGGTCTACTTGTAAACGGATGGCCATTGGCCGAGACTACTTAGTTGAGAAGGTTTACAACTAGGGGCTATGACCATTTTCCAACAGTCCATTTTTAGCAAATGTTTAGTGGTGGGGGTTTATCGTTAGGAGGGGTGTTGGCATTGCTCAATATACCCTTGAACAACAATTTGTTGGGAAACATTAGTGTAAACCCTAAGGGTTTAAACACAATAATGTTTGCATTGGAACAGGATATCAGAAGGCATTAAAGTTTGGAAGATGCCCAGGAAAAATTGGTGGAGGATAAATGAGTTGGGACGGAAAAGAGGGAGAAATCTGCATAGGGAAGAAAAGGAAAAAGGGGAAGTGTGCGAAGGTCAAGAACAAGAACCAAAATTTGGTACTTTGGGGAATACATAGAACTTGATGAAGTTATGGCCACATCTTATAGGGTTTTGGTAGGGTGTGATAGAGGGGAACATTTTTCATTGGAGCTCTTATACAATTGGGTCAATAAAGAATGGGGAACACTCCATCTAAGGTTTTAGAGGTAAATATTTTGGTATGTAGTTGGTTTATGTTGAGATTCGGTTAGACATAAGATGTTTCTTGGGTTCTAGAGAAAAATTTGAATATTGACTCCTCCTCGATGTTATTAGAACATTGGAGCCCTCAATTCGATGCAATTCGTGAACGAATTGACTATGTGCCTATTTGGGTTAGGCTATCGGGACTTTCATTGCAATTATGGACTTTAGATGTGTTTAGAGCCATAGAGAACAAATTGGGGGTTTTTTGTGAAGAAAATATGTGTTTCTAAATTACAAAACTCAAAATGATGGCTAGGGTATTGGTGAAATTAGATCTACGGGAATTGGGGTTTAAACATTGGCAAATGATTGACTACGAAGGCATTACTTTTAGATTTCGTAGGTGCCATCGTCAAGGACATGCCATGAGGGATTGCTTCTTCTCCTTCAATGGGAAAAAAATCACAAGGTTCCAATAGGAAGATTGTGTTGTAGGATCCTCATATGGAGAAATTGCAAATTGGTTAGTTTCTTCTGCCTCCCCATCTTTGCAAACCAATCTTTCGTCACCTAGATTGAAGATTATGAGCACTCATGGCGAGGGTGCGAAAACTTCGGAAGCGGGTCTACGTGATCATCAGGAGGTTAGCACTCCATCCACAATGGCAGTCTCCCCTCCATGGAAAGGAACACAGTGGAAAATTCCTTGTCTATAGAACTTACTCAATAAGTTATGGGCACTTGGAAGATCACAAAAAAATTAGGAGAGATGCACATGAATAATTTCATTGTCCTTTTATAGAAGAATGATTAGATATATAAAAACAAACAACACTTTCTTATCCATTTTTTGAAAATTTTGAAGATGTTTTCTATATGAACCTCTTACAGCGACAACAATATTTTTATATATATGATTCCTATATTTATAAACACTTGAGCACCTTATATAGTTCCCCCACATGTTTTTTGAACATTGACATATTAAAAGCATAAATTTTTGGGCACTATTTTTCACACTGTTTATGGAAATGCATAGATGCATCTATAAATGTAATCTTTTCATATTTTTAGCGAAATGTAGATTTTTTTCCAAAAAAACAAAATATTCATGTTTACCCTATTTAATGTAATTGTTACACATATTTGTAAATAAAATTTTACTTAAATTTTTTGGTGATATTTTTTTTTCCATTAATTTTTTTTTAATTTAAATTCGTAAATCCACACTTGACCATGGTTGGTCTCTTAACTATACATGATGCTTTGAAGCCAAAGTTATATATATATATTACACAGCGTCATGTTAAAAAGCTATCAACTATTATACACATCATATTTGTTTTCTATCTAAAGATTATGATGAGATAGGAGAATACTCTATTATGGTCTGACTACTTGTTTTCGCTGTGGATTTCCGGCTACGAGGACCATGAATCGACCACCTTTAAAATCCACCATCGACGATGGGACCGGGCATTACTTCAAAAATACTTCCAGCAACTCTCCGAACTAATCCCACTTTCAGCCTTATCATACTTCAGTTGGTCGTAGCAGTCGGTGAAATTTCAATTGGAAGTATGAGATTTCGCTGACGCCAACCATATGGCTAGTGGAAGGAAAAAGCAGCTTGTCTCATAAACCCTACTCCTTTTATCATAACGCAGGTCCTTGTCCGCTTCTTCACACATCAATTTTTTAATTGGTGACAATGTGAGGGAGCCCTCTGTATTCAATTATAGCGTGCCGTGACGAAAAAGTTAAATGCCCTGCACTATGGGCTATGCTATGCATGTTTTGTTGTGTGGAGAGAAATTGGGTGGCAACTACTATAAAAGGAGAAGATCGCAGTGCCGCATTCAAACACCGAAGTTCACTTCATTTTTGCATTTCTGTGAAAATGCAGTCGTCAACCAAATTGCGAGTTGTTGCCGCATTCGTTGAGCTTCTCTTGCTCACCTCCGCCTGCGCTTCGTCCCTCAATATTCTGTCAAAGAATAGCAATACTAATTGGGGAAGGAAAGAGAAGGTGGTCAATATGGCCTCGGCTATGCCGCCTCCTGCTGCTACTGCTAAAGGCAACGGGCGATCGCTGTTGCAGGCAAGCGTAGGCATAGGATCATCCCCAATAATTCCAGGAACCGTTGGTTGTCCTCCACAGGGTATTTTTCCACCCCAGGCAGTGCAGCCCCCTCCGGTTCCAACGATACTCACTGTCCCTCCGCCAGTGCTTCCCTCTCCCTTTCCAACTATATTACCCACACCTCCATCGACAGTGCTGCCTCCGGTCCCAACAATACCCACAGTCCCTCCGCCATTGCTGCCTCCTCCGGTAACTCCAACGACACCCACAATTCCCCTGACAGTGCCCCCTCCGGCTCCAACTATACCCACAGCTCCTCCAGCACTGCTGCTCCCTCCGCTTCCAACGATACCCGTAGCACCCTCGACAGTGCAACCCACAACACCGCCAGTGCTGCCCTCTCCGGTTGTTCCCACAATACCCACACCTCCCTCAGTGCAACCCCCACCTCTAATTCCAAAGATACCCTCAATATCCCCGCCAATAACCCTCCTCCGGTTCTTCCAAACACACCTACACCTTCCCCACTATTGCTGCCCCCTCGAGTTCTTCCAACGATACCCATAACACCCCCAACAATCCTGCCCTCTCCGGTTCTTCCCACGATACCCACATCTCCCTGGGATTTGCTGACCCCTCCGACTCTTCCAACGATTCCCACAAATTCTTCTACTCCCATGATTGCAGTCCTTAAACTCCCGTAGTATATATTCAATAGCTATTTTCCTATAAATTGAGTATGCTCGTTTATGCCAGCATATGCTCAAATATGTGTACGTGTGTCCGTATATGAATATGAATATGAATAAAATAATGCATGCAGTTGACTGTCATGAATAATAATGAATAAAAGAATGCCCACTTTTCTCTGAAGGACGCTGAGATTTATGTATATTTGAAATTTCTGAACTTCATATATTTTTAAATTTCCGAACTTCAAAGGTTGAGCTACTATTTTTTTTGTAAGGAGAAAAAATACAAAATTTTATATATCTAAATAAAATTACAGGTTACATATTTTTTTCGATTTAATATATAGATCTGTCATGTAGTTGCGAGAGATACATATTGATTCTTTGTTTAAAAAATCTACAGGAAAAGTAGTATTCAGAAACTTTACAAAATAAGCAAAACATGTTATTTTATATTTAACTATTTCCAAAACAGTACGTAAAAGTTGTTATAATGTCTCAGTATTTCTAGACTTGGCCTATAGAAAATAGTAGAGGCTAAAAGATGGAGATAGTTGTTATAATATAATAATATTTTTAGACTTGACTTAGAGGCTAAAAGATAGAGATATTGTCTGTGTTAGTCTTGGATTCATCTTTGCATACAGCATAAAAAAAATTCTTGGAGTTTCAACTCCTGATTTCATGTTTGTATGCAACATAAAAATGACTCTTGGAGTTTCAACTCCTCTTTTTGAAATCTTGTTCGTGATGTGAATTTGCTCCCTGTAGATGTGGTTGTATGTGATTTGTTGAAAAGTACGTTCAACTAAGCGTATGCGCTTTATCCAATTTGTTAACAATGGAGGGTGGAATCGAGATAGAGACCCAAAACCCAGTGAATGGTGCACTTAGATTCCCCATATACTTGTAATTCGTTGATGTTGAACCATTTTGCAGCGAAGAGAGTGCCCCATAAAGCTATAATTTATGCCCTGTTGTTGAAGCCACTGCCTCCCTCCTACGAGAAATGATAGTATGTTCCTGGTTCATAAATAATAAGAGCACTGCGACCACAATTGTTGTTAGAGCAAGCTCCATTGAAAAAGCCAACCAGGAACCTTTGCCACAAATCCAATGCTTGTGTCTTTCTCAGCTAATGTACTTTTTTCCTTGGTCCAATTTCTGAAAATTAAACCACGATCCCCAACACTGTAGTCCTCACATCCACCCTTTTTAGCTCAAAAACCTTTCGGTTCCTACATCACCAGATGCCCCAGAAAATGTAGAATGGTAAAGTGCAAAAATCTTTATGAGTCTCGAACTAGTGTTTAAGGCATGACACTAGAGAATTAGAATTCCAGGTAGCAACAATCCCTAAAGTGTTTAGGATAGAATTCTAGACATTTATGGCTATATGACACCTCATAAATAGTTGAAGTACATTCTATGAATTCTGCATACAGAGGGAGCAGATGCTAGGTCCAATGAAGCCTCTATGGGTAAGATTCTCCCAAGTGAGAATTTTATTGTTCAAGGACAGCCATCCAAAACACTTAAGTTTCAGTGGCAAATCCCAAGACCAAAGCTTTTGAAGCCAGATGTGATCCTCCACAGCGAATAGAGAATGTAAGATACTCTTGTATATTTCCCTGACAAAAATCTGATTCTTGTGTGATTGTCCCGCCTAGGTCATCCGATCCAGCGCCTCTGAAATAGTTATCCCTGCAACATCAATATGAAATATGTAATTCTCTTATTCTGTGGCTATACAACTAATGACACCAATTTAAGCTACACTAAGCCAGGACTATAAATTAAGAGGATGATCCTGAAGAGTAACAATATGAGAAAGATAT
Source organism: Pinus tabuliformis (assembly GCA_031772625.1). NCBI lineage: Eukaryota > Viridiplantae > Streptophyta > Pinopsida > Pinales > Pinaceae > Pinus > Pinus tabuliformis. The sequence goes on along the minus strand of CM062808.1, from coordinate 709,086,003 downwards.
ATGATACCTCTATCGCGAAGTTGTAGAGGGAGAGGTGTTGTTAGGGAATGATTTCCTTGCAAACCCCGAATAACATTCAAACCTATTTCAACACGACAACCATTCCCTACCTACCAAAAAAGGCCCCCAAATAACCAGGGCATGTTCCTCATCATGCTTCGCCAAATGTAGGAGGATATTTGTGTAATTTTCGCACCATCCTTGATCCAGACTTCAAAATCCTTATATTCCATGTACTTACCTCTGATGATCTATGAAAATATGCCCCTGTCAATTAGTCCTCTCCATAAACTCTTGCAGATTAAAGCCCCGTTGAAAGAAAGTGTGTCCAAAATCCCCCAACCCCCTTGTCAACAACTTTAACTATATGTGTGTTATGAAACCAGCTCAAGAAAAGATAGAAAAGATAAATCCACGCCTTAGAATTCAGCCTCTTCGAGGGGGCAACCTCCTTTACATTACATAAATGAACAATTCTTGGATGATACAAATGAAAAGTCCTCCTTTCTATATATAGGAGTCTAAGGGGTTATAACATAATCAAAGCCGACATAACAATAATAATGTAAGGGCACAATAATAACAATAGTGGGCTTCTATGGGGCACAATAGTAACAATATGGGCACTACATGGGTACATCAATATAATAAGTGGGTTATACTAATAACAATAAGGGGTTACACTAGTAGTATAGGGGCCTAACATGCCCCTCTCCTTCAAAAAGTGGTGTCCTCAACTCTTGAGTAGTTCTTGATGCTCCTGTATAAAATTCTTGTCCTCCCATGTGGAATATTCAGCGGGTAAGTTTTTCCACTTGATGAGATACTCTGAAATTGATCGATTTCGTAGCTTTCGGGTTCTTGTTTCTGTGACTGCTCCAGGTTCCAATATGATTTTTCCTTCCTCTTCAATTTCTGGCAATATTGCTTGAATTGGGATCTTTTGCAACTTTTGAATAAGTGGCCATACTTCTTCGTCCTTCTTCCATTCATCCCTTGCTTCGTTTATCCAATCTGGTTGGATAATATAAATAGCACAAAACAATGCTTCCACATCCTCATCCTTGAAGAGTCTTCCCATTCGGTAAGGTCGCCATTTTTTAAGTGCATGTAGTATTGCCAACATTTCCTTCTCATAAATAGCTTGCTTGAGATGTAGCAGTAAAAATACCCAATCACCTACATCAAAACATTTTTCACTACGATGTTGATCTACCTGTTGTTTCGTTTGATTTTGCACCGAAGTGGCGTGATCCTTTAAAAGTTGGAGAACTTGTTGTTGATGCTCGATGTGATCTTTCTTTGCTTGAACCTTTTTCTTCTTGATATGTCCTTCTATCTTTTGAGGAGTGGTAATTTCTTCCAGTCCTTTACAAGATATGGTCGGATTCATTTCTTGATGCTCGATGTGATCTTTCACTTCTTGAACATTTTTCTTCTTGATGTGTCCTTCTATCTTGATAGTTTGAGGAGTGGTAATTTCGTCCATTGAATTACAAGATATGGTTGGATTCATTTCTTCTTTCTCGATGTGATCTTTCACTTCTTGCACCTTTTTCTTCTTGATATGTCCTTCTATCTTGAGAGTTTGAGGAGTGGTAATTCTTGCCAATGCTTTACAAGATATGGTTTGATTCATTTCTTCTTTCTCTGGGGTGGTGTCTTGGCGTATATCCTCTTCTTTTGATGTTTCTTGATCCTTTTCTTCCTCCTCTTCATATTCTATGTAAAATAATTTCTTCTCAGCACACCTATGACCTTTAGTGCATTTGCTATCACAATTGTAACAAAGCCCTTTTTCTCTTTTTTCTTCCAATTGTTGTGGTGTAACCCTTGTAGGTTGTGGAAGGCTGGGAGAAACAACACTTCCATCTTTATAGTTGTGAGGGGTATGCTTCCTGGTTTCAATAATTTTTCTTTCCATTATGTCACAAAGCCCTTTTACTCTTTCCAATTGTTGTGGTGTTGCTCTAAAGAAGGTGTTGCTCTTTGTATCCTCATAATGTGCTATCATTTCCTCCGTGAAAATTGCCCAAGTGATAATTTTTTTACGAGAGCAAAGCCATTGATACCATACAATCTGATTTGGTTCTAAATATACAGTTGCCATATGTACCTTTTGTGCGTTTTGCACATTATTGGGATCGAAGAATTGCTCCATCTGTAATATCCATGTGGCGGGATCCTTGCCATCAAACTTCCTCATATCGATTTTTGGAATATGGTGATTCTTCGATCCAACATTAGCGTCTATGGAATCATGATTAACATTTCTTTTGTTCTCATCATGAGTTTCCTTTACTACCTTTTCACCATTAGTGACCCTTTCTTGTAGCAACTTCTTCAATTCTTCCATGTCTGTCTTCAAATCTATCTTCAAGTCATCCATCTTAGCTTCCATGCCCTTTATCTTAGATTCCACGCCATTTACCTTAGATTCCACGCCACTTATCTTAGCTTCTGTTAGCTTTTGTGAGCGTGACATTTGTTGCACTTGTTCTTGTAATTTTGATATATCATGTAGCATTTCTTCCTCTTCTTCATGAGTCATGCTAGAGCTTTCAAGTTCCTTACTAGGTGTTTGGATTTTCTTTCCTCGGGGCATCAGTTACTGATAATAATGCTTTACTATGCCCTTTGAATTCCGTTAAACCAAGCTTACACAAAAATTTAAAAAAAACTACACACCTTTTTTCACTTTATAGAAGCCTGATATTTAATCTGATGTATCTCTGTTATTTCGGATCATCTAGTTCTGAAATTGCTACTTGTAGTAGCCTTCTGCGTCCTCTTTCCAATGCCACAAGTCTGAGCCAAATTGGATTCTCCAAGGAAGAGTTATGTGAAATCTCCCACAGTGACTTTCTTTTAGACTGGTTCAGCAGAGCGAACTTGTACGATGTGCCACGAGTCACTGTTTCAACCTTTGAATCTGAAACACAAATAAACGAAACTACAGTCCGTCCTCTTTCTGTACCTTCTTATGAAATTTCAATCTGATCCCCAGAGAGAAAGTTATGACGATTTTCCCCAGGTCACCTGTTTTGAATGTAATTCAGGAGTCTGCAAAAAGACCAACTTCCTCAGATCATATCTCCGCAAATATCGCGCGAAAATATCTAAAATTCGGACCCAAGGTTCAGCGTGATTTCTTCTCAAATGCGTTTTTTTTGCGACTTCTGAAACGTCACAGAAAAAACGTTATAGCGAAAATTCCACGATGACCTGTTTGGAGCAGCGAAACCCTAGAATCCAAAGCTTTGATACCAAATGTTATGAAACCAGCTCAAGAAAAGATAGAAAAGATAAATCCAAGCCTTAGAATTCAGCCTCTTCGTGGGGGAAACCTCCTTTACATTACATAAATGAACAATTCTTGGATGATACAAATGAAAAGTCCTCCTTTCTATAAATAGGAGTCTAAGGGGTTATAACATAATCAGAGCCGACATAACAATAATAATGTAAGGGCACAATAATAACAATAGTGTGCTTCTATGGGGCACAATAGTAACAATATGGGCACTACATGGGTACATCAATATAATAAGCGGGTTATACTAATAACAATAAGGGGTTACACTAGTAGTATAGGGGCCTAACAATGTGACAAGTGAACTAGGTGATTTTTTCCACATTGATTAGAACTAGTCCACAGGAATCCGGCCAAGGTAGCATTTATCTTATGTATGATCTCCATTGGAAACATATAAAAATGCATATAGTATACCAAATGAAACTACAAAAAAAAATTGGTTAAAATAAGTCTGCCACCAATGGTAAGCCACCTGTACGACCAATTTGCTAATTTCCTTACAAATTTCTACATAGTCTAGCCTGTGTCTAAATTCAAATAGTGATTAGGCTTGATGTGGAAACCTATATAAACAAACTTGGAGTCCAAGGGCCGAGATGTAATGGTAAAACTATCAAAAATCTCTGAAGTCATCTCTTCATCCTGGTGAGCAGAGATTAGTTTTGTTTTATACTTATTCATACTAAGTTTGAATATAGAACCGAAGGGAAAGAGGAGATGATGAAAGTGGGTCCATTCCAGGGGAGAAGCCTCTCCACCAAAAGGATAACAATGACAAATATCAGCTATGAAATATGGATTTGTTTAGTCATCCTAATGCCCTTAATCAATCCTCTATCCCAGTATTTTGAAATCCTCCTGCTAAGTGCTTCCATGAAAAGGAGAAAAAGAATAAGAGACAAAGAGCATCCTTGACACAGACCTCTAGATGCTTTAAAAAAGGTAGTCGAAAACCTATTTATAAAGACAACAAAGTTAACAGTGATCATGCATGCCATAATCCAATTTATGTTTGACTGAGATATATGGATTTTATGTAAAATCATTCTAAAAAATTCCCAGTCAACATTGTTGAAAGCTTTATTTAGATCAACCTTCATTAAACAAGCATTTAGATTCTACACCTAATAGAATGTAGCCATTCATGCGCAATGGCCATAGCGTCTTGTATTTGTATCCCCTCCAAAAACCCAAATTTATTTGGAGAGATACGATCAAACAAATAAATCTTAAGTTTGCAAGCAATGAGCTTAGAGATCATTTTATAGACCAAGTTACAGAAGAAGATGGGGTGGAAATCTTTGAGAGAGATAGGAGACTTATTTTTTGGAATTAATGTGATAAAAGTCGCATTTATGGCTTCAATGATATAACCCTTGATCCTAGACTCTTCAACTACCACCATAAGTTCTAAGGAAATAATTTGAAAGAAATGAATGTATAATTCCACCCCCCATCCATCGAGACCACATATTTTTTCCCTAGCACATGCAAGAAGAACGCTATGAATTTCCTCTTTCATAACCATCTACCCAAAATATCATTCTTAGGCTCATGAATCAACTGAGGCATATGATTGATGAAGTTCATTTGTGCATGTTCTGAGAGGTCTTTCACTGAGAAAAAACCCTTAAAGTGGAAAAGGGCGGCAAATTCGATGTCTGATTGAGTAGTGAGAATATTTTCCCCGTCATCATGGATGCTCCAAATGGCATTTTCGCTCCTCCTCATAGAGATAAATCTATAAAAACACTTAGATTTCTTATCACCTGTCGCTACCCACGTAGCCCAACTTTTAAGGTGTCATGCCTCTTCCTCTAATTTGTAAATAGATCTCTTCCTGGCTTCTAGTTCCAAAATATGTGCTTTGCGACCTTCAGAGGAAAAGGATGGATCTTTCGGATTATTAAGATCACTCTGGGCAGCTTCAATAGAGTCCAATTGAAGAGATTCAATTCTTTTATGTATCAAAACCCATTTTTGGACCTCCCTCTTTAAGATTTTAAGTTTGCAGCATAGATTATCCATATAGTTCAAGCTCTAATGTAAACGAGGATCATTCCAAATGTGATGGAGTATCTCTTCGAAGTCCTTATGAGCCAACCAAGATTGGTCGAATTTAAAGGGAAGAGCCTTATGATAAGATTCCCTATCTCAGGAGAGAAGGATCAAAAGGTGATTAGAGTCAAAAGTGTGAATGACTAAGGAACATAGATCAATCAATCCCACTACAAGATGTTATTTTACCATAAATCTATCGAGTCGCTTAGAAATACATGTTGACCTAGTCCTGCCATTGTTCCAGGTAAGAACAAGCTTGCATGGAGTAATATCACGCAAGGACAGAGAATTGAAATATGAAATGAAATGGGACTCCAAGAAATCATACTTGCCCTTATCGACCCATATCTTATTACTACCCACATTTAAATTCAAGTCTCCTACCACAACGAGAGAATTTAAATCCAGTAACCTAGAACCCGAGACTTGGTCCTAGAAAATTCTTTTGCCTGAATATGGAGCGTACATATTAAGGATGCAGAAACAAAAATGAGAACCCTGCATATTCCCAGCCAGGAGAATGCATGGAGGAGTCAAGTATTCCAAAATCTTAAGTGCGAAAGGCTTCCAAGCTACTGCTAACTGCAAGAATTTGTTGCACAAAATACCACGAAGGATAGATTTGTAGCAGGGTTTTCCAAGTTCTTTCCTAAGAAATCATTGTTTCTTGAAGTAGAATTATATTTGGCTTGTTTTTGTGTATTATCCCTTTTAGAGAGCAGGATTTAATGTCAGGCCCCATCCCCCTAATTTTAAGGGACAAAATGATCATGGGGAAACCACATTATCGGGCTCATTTTCTCTAAGGACCAGAGGAGCAAAAGAGACAGATGTCGATAAATCATTGTTATACGAGATTTACTATTGTGGAAAAAAGTATCTGCCCTGGGTCAGTGGCTAACCTAGAACAATAGAGAGACAAGGAGAACAATGTTTTTCCTTAAAGTAAATAGATGATGGAGTGAGGCCTACCTGGAATCCTTTGCATGCTTCGCTCCTTCTTTAGCTTGGAAGCTCTAATTGCCAAAATTAGAACCTGCACAGTGAGATAACACAAGCCAAGAAAATATGAGATCCATGTAATATCATATAAGTACTTCATTCAATAGACCAACATGGTATTGAAATAAGTGAAACAACATCACATATAGAAAAACAATGAATTATTTGCATTACTATAAATGGAAGGAGATTAAAACCATAAGTAGCAGTTGATCTTGTAGAAGAGCTCATCCAAGTTGTTGACTTGTCCTTTCCTTGTCAAAATATGCACCTCCAATCACCCTAAATGCATGAGATGATGACCACTCACTACAACAGCATAAGGGCAGAATCACTCTCCAAAAGTCAACCAAAAACTAACTAGGTGCTTGTGGAATGAGGTAAATATATAGGAAGGAGAGGTAGTTCATGAATTCTTATCCATTTACCAATCTAGGCTTGAGATCCAAAAGTGATGGGAGGATGAGCTCAAGGGATAAGATGGTGATTTCTCCAAGGTGGAATCAGATAGGATTCGAATGTTTATCCAAGGTAAATGGTTTAAACAACCTCTAGAATCTTCTGGGGTGGTTTAAATAAACCCACCCCCACAGTTATGCAGGGTGCACTGCATAACACCCTGAGAGAAGGAGAGAGTGCATTGCAATGCAGTTGCTGAGTTATGAGTGAGTTATGCGGGGTGTGCTGCCCCTTAAAATGACTGAAACTAGGTGATTTTAGACAGAAACTCAGGGAAATGAAAGATACATGCTTATGGCTTTGTGAAATGATGATAACAAGTGGGATTAAGATGTTGATTGATCCCGTTAGGAAGCCCTATTAATCAGATATGAAAAATGTCTTATAACAAAATGTGCCCTAAAGTGAAAAGTCAGAGATGATGACTGATTACTAAAGTGCTTTACCTTGTGACAAGTTGGGATCAAGGACAACCAATGAGCTTCATCTGTTACAATACATTTACAACATGGCATCTTTATTTATTGAGGGAGGCATACCCATACTCAGATCATAAGCTAACATAACATGTATAATGATCAAAAGATGTGTCCACAGATGCAACTAGTGGACCCATGAATGGATGACCATGGCCATCATGCATTGTGATATTTGTATAACTCTTGCAATCGCAACCCAGAAGGATGAAACTAGATCTTGGGTCTTCTATCCCTTTCACACGACCAACCAATGTGCGAGTCTAACCATGTGAATCAATGAGCTAGAGTCGAACATAGTAGACACCATATGATTACCGGCCAATGATGTAAGTCATTAACAGATGCGAGAGAAACCATCGATGTTGTTAAATGCTCTCAAGGTACTTAAGTACAATCTGTATGGTGTGAGTAAATGAGTTGATATCGAACACCACACAAAATATTTCGGTCGAAGGCCATTGATGTAAACATATCGCCGAGAGTGAAGAAACTTTCCATTGATGTATGCAAGCACCAAGGTACAAAAGGTGTATTTCTAAGTCAACATCCTTGATGATGTGCTGATGTTGACAGTTAGCGACTCATTGCAGGAGGGCCTTGATTTATCCCCCATAAATGACACAAAACAGGTATCATGATTGAGATAGAATGATCATAATGATGTGGACATGGAACTGGATCAGTAAAGGAAGACATGAAATGAAAGCTTAAGAGTATTGTAGCATAGATAAACTAAATGACTTCTCTTGAACACACCAGCGACACTGAATGGAGTTGGCAACATTGACCCAAAAATGAAATGGAGGCTCTAAAAACGGTATGATAACCAAAAGGTAAGCAGATTACCCAACCCAACAGCCATAGAGATGAAGTGGAGAGTGTCGTGTTCAAGAGAAACTCACTGCCATTAGAAAAATGGAATCCCTTGTTTTCCCAATTTCCCCAACCATACTGGTTAGTACCTCTTTATTTGTTTAATGAGATTGAGGGGGATAACATATGCTTGATCTGTACGTTCATCCTTCGGATGAATTCCTCCAAGTATATTTAATAAACCATAAGAAGGAGTGGTTCAACCCCGTCATGATCGATGGTTCCATCATTGTTTGATGTTTTTACGAGTCCAGTGAAGGTAAAACTCGACATATTTTTCATTTTTACAGAGTTTGAAAAACAGGCAAAAAATAAATCTCCAAATTTCCATTTTCGTAGGTAGTCCCTTAGGTCGGAAAAGGTAGAAAATAATACCCAAGAGAACCTCTCAGCCATGTTCGACTAAGGTATTCATTTTTCGTAGCTAGCCTATCTCAGTCTAGAAAAGGGTTAAGCTTATACTGAGTGAACATCTTTTCATTTACTTTTACAAGTTCGAAAATACAAGTGCTCGATAATCTTTTCATATTTTGGGAGTCTAAAAAGACCTAAAATAAGACTCCTCCTGGAGGAACGAGTGGTATAAAGGGTAGTAACTAGTTCCGGTCATGATGTAACTTCTCAAAACACAAAGAGGTGAAGACGTAGGCTATTAAGACCACTCATCGCAGCAGTTCCTCAGGAAGGGGTAAAAACCAATTGAAAGTGTATGATCGGTTAAGTAGATGGCAGCGATGAAATAAAAAAACAAGGCTCATTTGGAAAAAACAGGTTGATAAAAATGGCAATCATGAGGGATAAAATGGTAATGGTTTCATTTTTACAGAAGATTGAAACATGGGAAACTATGGTTGAAATTGGGTCATTTTAACACAAGCTTGAAAGAGAAGAAAAACTATGCTTGAAATAAGTTTGCATGCCCCCAACATAATGACTCAAATCGAGGTACATGCCAAGCTTCATTTCATGCACTTAAGTAGACTACTAGGTACTAACAGGTGGATGGAATGAAGGTTCATTTACGAGATCAAGTGAAAGACTCGACTGGGAATTTACGAGATCTAATCAAAGACTCTAATTAAAAGGGGATTTGTTTCATTTTTTAATGAGCTTGACATAGGAAAAGAACTATGCTCATGACACCTTGTTTCATTTTTTAACGAGCTTGACATAAGAAAATGAATTATGCTCAGGGAACCGTGTTTCATTTTTTAAGGAGCTTGACATAAGAAGAGGAACTCTACTCCAACACTTGATCATGGCCTCCAAGAGTTTTTCATCAGATGGGAGAACGATGCTCTGGAAGGGATCAAAGGATCCAATGGATAGATCAGACTCCAATGCCCCCAGTAAATGATGCACTACATCACCTACTAGATTATCGGTAGACGCAGGCATGGAACAGGTTTCCACATAATTAATCTATGGTGAGAGAGATACCACTTTCATATAAGGACCATTTAGGGACGTTGATTGATTGGGTGTCAAATTAGGACCAACGAATGAAATCTGGTCAATAGTCACAATTCGTCTTCCATGCAGAAAACACATCACATGAAAGAGTGAAGAGACAAGAGCTCCCATGAAATAAACATAGTCACGCCCAAGGAGTAAATTAAAATTGAAAGGGATTTGGACTACGATCACATCGATATAAATAGTCTTTCCTCCCAAAGTAATAGGTGACTTAGGAAGGATCCCTAATGGTTGATTGGTTCCTCTATTAAAAGCCAACAGATTCTGGGTAACGAGCACGAGTTGTAGAGAACCTAAAGCTTTCCAGGTAGTTGAGGATAGAATACTAACATATTCACCTTCATTTATGATTGTGCTAGGTATGACCACATTATAAGCCTGCACTATGATCTGGAAGGGCATGTAAGGAGGAATGTGATATCCTATCAGACGACTCCAATTAAAGGAAGTGACCATACTACTTGGAAGGGTTGTCATGGGAATGAGAGAACTGCCCCCTTATGTTATGGGAACATGAGAACTGCTCTCCAGTGTTGTCGGAATGGGAGGATTTCCCCCCTGTGTCATGGGAATGGGATAACTATCCCCCGATTCATTGGAACCTGAAGAAATGAGAAGAACTTGAGTGGTATGAAGTTCACTCTATATTGGAAAGGTAGGATCAAATGAAGGTGGAATCAAGTCAACCAGTTTCTCAACCAATGATTGGTTGGGAATGGACGCATGGGATTCACGTTCAGAGAGAATGGGATTGACTAGAGATTGATTCTGATCAATCAACTAGTGGAGGATTGGGAGAAAACTTATGATAACTAGTTGGAAGTCTACACTGAGAAGTTGTAAGGTTTACCAACACTTTTGAGGCTTCATCCATATAAGGACAAAGGTGAATAACATGATTCCCTTCACATAACTTACAGGGAAATTTGACTTTACCCTTTTTCCCATGGACCTTACTATCACTAGTGGATGGTTTATCACCAACATTATCTCTAGACGCTGATGACAAAGGTTGATGTGAGCCTGTAAACCAGACTTCTAATATATTGGGAATACCAGTACAATCTCTAAGAAGGTGGTCACCCTTACATAACATGCAAGGGAATTTAAATTTACAAGGCTAATTGGAATATTTTTCCATACTATTTGCGTCTTTAGAAATGGTTTCTTGGTTGCCCCCTTACTTATTTTGCTTCTTATTCTTCGTCCTTTTATTCTTCTTCTTACCTTCCTTGTTACTGGAATCAAGACTTTCACCAGGCAAAGAGGAAGAAAGTGATGAAGAAACAATAGGTGAAGAAGGCAAAGGGTCAACTTTAGGATCAACACGAGGTTGATGTTGTTTAGGTGGAGGAGAACTTGGTTGAGAAGTAGTTTGGACATTCAGAACCATAGGGGTCAAAAATAACCAAACTGGAAAACCAATCGTAAATCCGAGGAGGAACAACATTTCCATATAGAGAGCACCAATATTTTCAAAAGAAGGAAAAGGACCATGATTCACATCAGAGGGGTTCCCTTGATTGGTAGACTCCGGAATTGTTGCCATTAGTCTCAACCTAAGATCCACCAAGGAATTTCTCCATGAGGAGGATGTTTTTCTGTGGTCAATTAATTGATATTAGAAATTAGAAACACAAAAAAAACAAAGGGGTAACTAGGCATAAAAGTTTACCAAGAAACCATGAAATGTAATATACACCTTGGTGAACCAAGGACTTAACGCATGTGTAGGAAATCTCCCTGAATGTTGTGTTCGGTGTATCACGGTATACAAGGTGGTCGACTTGGTTAGCTATGGATGGATAGCAACCTATTGGGGACTCTAAAAATATACGCAACGTTACTTGGGAGTGCAGTTCGTAGTAGTGTTGTCTAATGTGTAATTGTTTGATGAGAGTGTTCCCATATACTTTACATGCGTGGAGCGCCACCAATATACTTGAAGGTACGTGTATTATGGTCCTATACACTCATTTATGTGGAATTCGATTTCACCCCCGGGATGCAACGCTGGAAAAAAAGAAAACTCCTACGTTTAACGACATCCAGACACTTCTTCGGCCTATACCTCTAAATGTTTGCATTAATGTCACAAATGCTCCTAAGGTTAATTCAATAAATTTTATTGTTTATCTTTGATTATGTTTCAGTTTTAGGGCTCACTGAGAATGTCACCTGAATACCCTAAGATGCAAATCTAGCATGAGAAAATAAAAATTCTTTCAATGAAAATATAGTTAAGGAAGGGAAGAAACAATCAAGATGCAACACACAATATGTAGCAAACAAGATGCAAGATGAGATTTCCTTTCCAATGCAACTGTTCTTATACTAATACACATGCAAAACCCTAAATGTTAATGCAATTTTTTTCTTTTCACCACACTTAATTTTCGAAATGGAGAAAAATAATATGAAAATGTTCAATTATTGATTCAATTACACTTTTCAAAATGTGGACAAGAACTACAATTCATCCAAGCGATCAGCAATCAAACTAAAATAGTTTGCAAGTGACCAAGTGATAAGAACAAAGAAAAATCAAAACCAATTCTTACCAAAGGAAAACAACATACATTCAAACCAAATGGAGGTTTTAGAGAGACCACAAGACACTAAAGACTCGGGGAAGTTCAACTAGTAGTAGGCTAACCAAAGATAGGTTCAATAACCATGGTAAAATTCATGCAAAAACAAGATTCAATGCTGGTGCAGAAGAGGCACTAGTGCATTGCAACGCTAGTACAGAGTGGGCCAAGGTGAGGTTCAATGCTCTATCAAAGGCACAGGGGGGTACATTGGGCCTGGGAAAGAGGTTTCCGGCACAAAAATTGCAAATAAGGTTCAATGAAATCACTTCCGAGGGCTATTCTTGGTTGGATGATACAACAAAGTTATTTCAAGGAGAGAAACAAACACAATGGAAAAGGATACCACCAAGGGAATTCTTTATTGCCCTACAGAGTCACCAATTGGTTATATAGGATTTACAATTATGAACAAAAGTATCTTCCCTAGGTCGGTGGCTAACCTGGAAAAACAGAGAGACAAGGAACATAATGTTTTTCCTTAAAGTAAATAGATGATGGAGTGAGGCCTACCTAAAATCGTTCACACGCTTCACTCCTTCTTCAACTTGGAAGCTCCAATCCCAACTCTGTTTTCCAAAATTAGAACCTTCACAGTCAGATAGCACAAGCCAAGAAACTACAAGATCTATGTAATATCATCTAAGTACTTCATTAAATAGATCAACATGGTATTGAAATAAGTGAAACAACATCACTTATATGAAAACAATGAATTCTTTGCATTATTATAAATGGAAGGAGATTACAACCATAAGTAGTAGTTGATCTTGTAGATGAGCTCCTCCAAGTTGTTGACTTATCCTTTCCTTGTCACAATATGTACCTCCAATCACCCTAAATACATGAGATGATGACCACTCACTACGTCAACATAAGGGCATAATCACTCTCCAAAAGCCAACCAATAACTAACTAGGTGCTTATGAAATGAGGTAAATATATGGGAAGGAGAGGTAATTCACGAATTCTTATCCATTTACCAATCTAGGCTTGAGATCCAAAAGTGATGGGAGGATGAGCTCAAGGGATAAGATTATGATTTCTTCAAGGTGGAATCAGATAGGATTAAAATGTTTATCTAAGGTAAAGGGTTGAAAAAACCTCTGGAAGCTTCTGGAAGAGGAAGCTTCAGAATTATTTTTTATTTTTTCCTGAGTTTCTAGAATCAACACACCCCCGCGATTATGTAGGGTGCACTACATAACACCCTAAGAGAAGAAGAGAGTCTATTACAATGCAGTTTCTCAGTTATATAGGGTGCACCCATCCTTAAAATTACTAAAACAAGGTGCTTTCAAGAAGAAACTCAGGGAAACGAAAGATATATGCTTAGGACTTTGTGCAATGATGATAACAAGGGGGAATAGGATGTGAAAAAATGGCCTATAAAAAAGGTCAGGTCATCCATAAGTATGGCCAAATTCATACAAGAAGTGAGTATTTTGTATCAGGTAGGTTTCTTTTTCCGGGGGATCGAAGATAAGGTTGGAGTAGAAACAAAAGGGGAAGGTCCTTTCCCGGACTCCTTCCTCAAGTGGAAAAAGGATTTCTTAATGCTCGTGCGATCCATCTCAACCGAGTTAGAGAAGGAAGGAGATTTGAGGTCCTGATCTAGTGAAATGGGAGAATCCTAGGAGGCTGACACAAATTGGACAGCAGGTGAAGAGGGAGCGGAAGGCATATCAAGGCCACTGACAAAAGGAGGTTGTAGCAGAGGAGAGATAAGGGAGACACAAGACTCAATCTACGAAGGGAGAGGATCAATTGAGGGTTGGAAGGAAGCAAATAAACCCCACCCAAAGGTACCTTATAAAAAGAGTGATCCGGGACCGAAACAAGGGAAGTACCTTCATCATGAGATGAAAAGAAATCACATGAAGGATCAATGTTATGTGGAACCTCAAGTAGACCATTCGGTAGATGGGTAGAGTCCAAACCTTTTCATGTGTCGTCCATAGGTGGAAGAGGGCATCTCTAAGAAGCATTATGATGACCAAATTATATACGGGTTGAGTATGACATAAGCAAATTCCCTGTGGAATGGCAATACAAGAATCAGTAGGGATACTGCATAAATCATTGTTCATCCTGTCAGTGTATGTACCCTAAGAAATATCCTACGAGGATAATAATCCCCCTCCAAAGTCCACTTCAATAAGCACCCATGTTATCTTCTTGTCCATCTGTCCAATATTCCCCTCGTCCCAAAAGTAAAACTTGTCAATGGAGTTGGCAATATCAAAAATCGTCGAGGGATTCCATAACTCGAGAGGAAAACCCAATAATTTAGCCGAAACAATCTTCTGGCGAGGTGTTTCCCTATGTGAGTTGAAACTGGCTTTCCATTTCTGAAGGATAAGAAAACCCCTTCCTTTCACCCACGGTAAACCCAGAATAAGCTTTGCGCCTACCTAACTAAGAAAATGAAAGCATACCCAAACGTTTTCCATCATGTTGATTCTCAACCGATAGCTGAGTTTGGGAATCTAATAAATAGACACCCATTGATAAATTTGGCCCCCTGTCATGTGTATAAATTGCCAACGTCTAATAAGTGCATGTAATTTTAGGCACTCGATGTTATCCCAAAAAGACTTTGTTTTAAGAGTTAGATGTATCAGTGTAGTGATCGCTTTCAAGGCTTTAGAAGACTTTCCAACACCTTTCCTATGAGAAAAGACCCCAGTTTCTTTTGTTACCTCTGTATAATTTTCGAGGAGAGGCTCATACCCAGATACCCGAGGATGTTCACTACACCGGTTAGGTCGCACCTGATTTTCCACCTCAATCGTGATGGTGATGAGTTACTCGGGATCAGGTGAGGTGGGAAGCTACATGTTGAAACAGGTGTTGTAGTAACTGGAATTTTAGTGACATTTTTGAAAAACCAAGGAACCAAACTGTCAGCAATAAAGGAGTAGATAAGTCAGGTGTGCCACCTCAAATCGGGGTCCATAAACTTCAACGGGAAAATAATAAAAGTTAATGCCACTAAAGGTTCCCCTCAAGTAGCCAGCATATGGGGAGGAGAAAACGACAGGATGGTAAGAGGAAATCCCAAAGGAGGATACAGAGGTGGTCCAACCAGCAGAGGCTCTATAGGAAGCCAATAGCACACTGAAACCAGTCTCACAGAGAAAAATGAATAGATTGAAACTGTTATAGAGCACAAGGTCAACGCAAAACTCTTAAATGTCTGCAATGTAAGTTGAATGCTTCAAGTGCATCACTATAACTATATGGAACTTTGTTGAGATGTGTATCAACTGTATAAACATGCCCCTAGGTGAAGAACTGTAATGTCTGGCTCTAAGTATGTAAAAATAGGTTATTAACCTCTTTTGGAAGTCTCGAGAAGACGACAATCTACCAAATATTAGAGAGAAAATAAAACTTTGAGAAAGTTGTAGTCCCAATCTGCTTCATCCTTCACTGGCTCCAATGTAATAGTAGATGACACGTCGTTAAAAATAAGTCTTTTGTTCACCTTCTATAACAGAGAAGTAATGCAAAAACCAGAAAACAAGCCAATATATAACCTAGTCAATTGTGGAAACTGTATCTCGCCAGTTGATTTAAAAATACTCCACCGAGATGCTTGATCAATGAAGAGTAGTGTTGTGACCAGAAAAATTAACTTCGAGCTCATAGGGCCTGTAATAACATTCTTTATAATATGTGTACCTACAATGGACCGTTAGTTTACTTAAGACTCAGTAGTTCTGACTGAAACCTGTTGTGTGTTGGTTTATGTTGGGCCTTCCATCTTTGGCTCCTTTTCAGTTAAAACGATGACTGATCCTTTTGAGCTACTACTTGCAGTTAAAACTCAGTTGATTGTGTTATTAATTAAATAAAGTTATTTCTTCATTTTTTTAATCTAAATGGCATATTCGTATTCATTGTCTTTGAAGTGGATTCCATGAGCATCTTTCGCGCCATATTAATTATATTTGAGGTGGAGTCTATTTTCAATTTTATCATTAAGAATGATTTTGTCCTTTTTTGGTTTTCCATCCGTGTAACTATATGTTCCTAATGTATTTCATATTTTGTTGAACTCATAAAAATGAGTGTTCACAATTGGGATTCAGTTGATTGAGTTGTCTTTATTAGCTTTTATGTCATCAATTAAATAAATAATATTAATCTTTCCTAAACTTAAATGGAAAGAGGGAAAAAGTTTTTTTCTTCATTTTATCAGGTGGAGTGTCATGAGTATCCAAAGCTAATAAATTAGTTCATATTGTTTTTATATATCTAAAATTTTGAATTATTTTTATTAATTTATAAAAAAAAAATAATAAAAAAATTATTATTTTAAATACTTAAAAAAATATAATCATTTCAAATTTATAAACTAGTTTTTTTTAAAGCTTGGCAGGACTTTCTTTTTCTATTTATAAAAAACAATTTTACACCACATATGTGAGATAGGTAGCCTCAACTTGCCCAGTGGGAAACCAAGTCTGTTGGCCACCTATCTTCATTATAAGCCATTAAAAAATAATATAGTTTCAGTCAATCTAACCAAGCTATATACGTATCAGTATCATGATAAGAGTCTATGTTTCTATCTATCATATCCATGCATCAGTAAAAGTAAATGCTACCCGCAAGAAACAAAAAACCATCAAAGAAACTAACTAATCATGTTGTTCTTCTGAGGAAGACTCCATTGGAGCTGGGTCTTTGGCTGAATCTCCAGGTATGTCAGCAAGCTAGATAATACAAGGAATGTGCCTTTGGATTCAATCTAGCTAGATTTCCTGCTTACACAGCTGAAATTGAATTGTCTGCAAGTCTTTTTTGTAATTCGGTGTGTCCTAGAGGTTGTAGTCATCCCCACTAACATTTGCTCCATTGCCTTCCCCATGAGGCTCTTCATGAGCCAGTATAGATATAATGTATGTTTAAACTGAGTGATTCTGCCCTTGGTACTCCCAGGATCCAGGATTACAGCCCGCCAATTCTCCATTTCCTCATCGAACTCCTCCTCTTGTTTTATCTTCTCCTCCCATTCTTCCAGAATATTACGGATTCTTGCATATGTTCCTTCCTTGTAAATTGTTGTCGCTTCACTGATGAGGTGTTCTACAGGCTTCCTCCCACGCTTAGTTTCCGAGGTGCTCGGGTCTGCTACACGAGTCAGCTCCCTCCCCCTTCTACCGCGTCCTCTTCCACATGTAGGTCAGACCATCTCTTCTCTTTTCTGGGCCTATTCACACACGATATGCATTAGCTCTCAGGGCATGGTCTCATGCCTCTCTTGAATGATGCAGGTTCACCTCCCCTCACGATTCCCATCAAAATTTCCTTTGTCCAAGTGCCCCTCTGCCCCAAGATGTATTTCCTCTCCTCTGCCTGATGCATCTACTCCACTCTTCTGCCTCTCATTTTTCTTGCTCACCTTCCTTGCAATAGCCTCACCACCCCTCTGGTTATGCCAGTGCTCTCGTTTGCTTACAGGGGTGATGTCTCGGTGCTTGACTCAAATTATGCTTACAGCTCTCACTGCCAAACCAACGAGCCAGGTTACTATCACTCCCACTCGGAATTCCTTCCCTCGCCTCTCTGCCCAGTGTTGTTGCCTCTCATCTCTGCCAAGAAGAGTTGCCTCTCTTCTCTGCTATTCCCGTGGCCCTCGCGCATGATTAGCCGCAATCTCCCACCCTCCTTGGTATACCAACTATCCTGATGATTCATAGGGGGTTTCACAAAGTCCCAGGCCCGGTTTTCTCTCCTGGCTCTAACCCAATCACCATCCCCCTCAGCTTCTGCTAGTCTCCCTAGACTTCTCTCTAATTTCCCTCCCCGGTCTTCACCCACACCCCCCAACAATGAATTAACATAGTAAACATAATAATGGGCTTGTAAGGCCAGGGAATATAGATGGAAACAGTTCGTATAGGTTGTTGCTAGTAGCTCCACTATCTTGCACCCTCGCTCCTCCTTCCTCCTGTAATCTTGACTATACTCCTCTCTTTGTCCCAACTTCCTTCATAATCCCAATCCACCTTTCTCTATCCCATCACCCGTCCTACCTTAACCTCCTCACCTCTCTCTCCACCCTGGCCCTGACTGCCACTTCTCCCATGTCTTCTGTCAGGTTGCATGCAGGAGGCCACCGCACCCATCGCCATGAGTGTGTGGGGGGCGGTGGATGGTACCCTTCCCTTACATACCATAACTACCATCTCTAACAGGTGTCCTCACCTTCCTCAGGCACACACCCCAATCACGGGTAACTTTATAAACTAAAATTTAACTATTAATAAATTTAGTCTTTTTTTCCAACTGTGGTTCACGGCCACTGAGTGGTCGCTACATCCATGGGTAATAATGCGAACAGATCTACCAGAAGGGATCTACCTGCCAACTTACCTAGTCGGGCCTAACGCCAAGGATGTTGAGGAGATTTGACCCCGTGACCTCCCAATTGGCAAGGTACTTAGCAATGGGAACTCGATTAATTGAGCTATCCCTTGGGGCTATCAATAAATTTAGTTTTCTTTTATAAATATAATAAATTTTGTTTTATTTCAATAAAAATAAATAATATTATTTCATCTATATTACTAAAAATAAATAAATAAACTTACGCAAGTATATGAGAAGGAAAGGATCAAAATCGATTTTGAATTTAAATAACTCAATTTTTATAATTGGAAAAAATAGTTTTTAAAGACTAACATGTACAATTAATCTTCTTAAATTACCTAAATTTATAATGTTTAGCATTTCCTTAGTTTATGTAACATCCTTCGGTAAACCTCGTTGAAAAGTACATAAGGTTATAAAAATTTTACGGAATTACCAACATGTAATAATCCAAATTCACTATTCCATAATCCCTAACTCACCATTAGATAACATTATCATCATTACATAGAGTAACTTAGTAAAGGAATAGTAAGTTACATAGTGTAACAACATAAAATTCATGTTTTAACCTTGCATCAATTCCATTACTCTTTTAACTCAGTTAGTTAATCATATACTTGATAATATAAATTGAACATCATGCAAGGAATCAACATCATAAGAATAACACAATACACAATCACATCATTGACCACTGATATACCCTCGAAATCTCGTAGGGTGAAAACCAGCAAACATTTAATTTTATTAAACATTTGTGAGGGTGTTCACCCCCCACTCAATTACTTGCAAGGGAGTCCATCCCTTGACATTTTTCATAAAATATTACAAAGAAATATCATTGTAAATACAACATAACTAGCTAGAACTATTACAATAATCATGATATTATTTACCCACAAACCCTCAAACATTATGTCTTTGCAACCTGATTTTTTCCATCAATGGATTATCTTGCAGTTGACATTCCTTCAATCGGCATGGGCCACTAACTCATTACTTTCCACATAATATATCTTTCACATATGTCGCGGTATTTTTCTGTAACTGGTATTGTCAACAAAATTTGATATCATGATTAGATCAAATAGTGATCAAACCGATGGCAAATATTTATTAGTGATGCTTCAAAATTAATTCATGTGCATTCATAAAACATAAGTAAAATACCATGATGTTACACAAAAATATTGTCACCATGATTATTTACAGTCAGTATGGGTCTATCATCACTTGTACTGTCCTCCTAAGCAAGTCTAAGACCTCAGCTCTTCAAATCAAGCTTTGGAAATGGGAGAAAGACATTAAAAATCAATGTAACTATGGTTCCGCACTTTCTCTCATGGTCACCTGCGGTCCCGCACCTTCTATGTACAAAAGCTGCGTACCTACCCACTCTGTCCCTAATGGTGTAGGTGCGGACCCCTGTGAAAGTCAAAAGCCGCAAGTTTTATCTTAAAAAACTCACTTTGGGTTAATTCTCGAGTTTTCTAGAAGGAATTTTGACGTGGATTGTTCGCTCTGAGGTGGTTCATGCATCCCAAAAGAGAAGGAGCTAATCCCTTGACTAAAGGAGCTATCTCTTTGAAGGAGGGCTTTATCCCTTTGAAGGAGGACCTAGTAACTTCCCTCCATTGCACTATAAATACAGGCATTGGAGTGAGGACTAGAGAGGTTAGAAGCTGAACATTTTTTAGGGTAAATGCTGGTGAAATTAAGACTTCCTAGTTGAGCTTAAGAGGAGATATCACATACCTTTTTGGCTTCATTGGGGAGTGAGTGAAACTTGTCAAAGTAGAGGAGACTTCTTGCTGGACCCTGGGAGGAGCTTGTACAGCGTCAAGGCAAAGGTTGTAAAGTTCTTCTTCTTTTGAATTAATACAATCAAACTCATTTTTCTCAACAAGTATCTTATGTTATTTGTTTCATGAACTCCTTGACTTTCATGTTAAATATGTTTTATGCAATTGGTTTTTCAGGTGCTATTTAATTTGTTTTCCTTGTTTGTGTTTGCAGATTCGCGAAAAGGAGCTCATTTGGATCAAAGGAGTGAGGGCATCCACAAGCTTGCGTTGGACCAAAGGTAGGCCCTAAAAACACTTGTTTGCTATTGTTTATCAAAACATATTTAGAGAAAGATAGTGTCTGGTTGGTTTGCTTGTCATTAGGTCTTCTTTAGATTCTAGGAAGGTCTATCTTGTCCGCAAGATCGACTCATTCCGTGTGACAAAATGGCGACTCCACTGGGGAATTGATTGTTTTCCTTGTTTATACTTTGACCTGAGAAACTGTATTTTCTGTTTCTGTTTTTGACTTGATGATTGTGGGATTGGGTGAATTTAGTTAATTTTGAGTCAGTTTTTATTTTTCATAGTTTTGGGAGAAGTACGCACCCTCTGAGTTAAGCACAGTGCGTACCTGTACGCACTTTTGCTTTGTGCACAGAGCGTGAACGCACCTGTGTAAACAGGCTGCCTGCGTACCCTGTCAAAAATTTGAGAAATTTTAAATTTTTCTCTTTTTTATCAGTTTAGAATTTGTTTATAGGTTTTAGCCATTGCCCAGACCTGCTTGTTCCCTGTCAAAAACTTTCCTTGGTTTAATTTCATTAGTGTTAGGGTTTTAGGTGGAATTCCTAGGAGTTTTTCTTGTTGGGCTTGTTTTTCAATTTGGTTGTGTAGTGGCTCTGAGCATAGAAGTTGTCGGGACCTCAGATCACATTGGTGTCTACCAGTGTTCTTATGAGTCTGACCATTTATGAAATCTCCCCTTGTTGAGGAATCTGCTTTGTGTTTTCTCATTTCAAAATTTTGAAAAGCTTGTACTTAAAAGTTTGGATTTTCATTTTTTAAAAAGAAAACGAAAGATTGGTTGTTTTTTGACTAATTGTGATTCTACATAAATTAGTGCTTAGCTCACATTTAGCTAAGTAAAACATCCTCAAAAAGACACTTTGTAAGCTTTGACTTCAAATAGGTTTTTTTAGTTTGTAGAACTCAAGATTAGTCATTTTCATAGTTTTGAGTGTCTTATGAAAAATAAAATAAAAATCTCTTTTGGAAAAAGTTCGTTTTTGTAGTGGTTGAGTGCTTTGAAAAGAAAAGGGAAATTTTTGTGAAATAACTAGTTGTCTCGTTTTGAGTGCTTTGGAAAGGAAAAAGCTCTTCTTTTAATTTGTTTAATTGAGAAAGATTTGTGTTTACAAAGTATTTGCATTCTCAAACTCTTTCTTAGTTTAGAAGTTCATCGAAGAGAAAAGATTGTTTAAATCATCTTAGGTGTATCTTTTTAGTGATTTCGAGTCGAGTCTTTACACCACGAGTTTCATCTCCACCACCTCTTGACTTAAACAACAACCACTAAAATTAACGCTTAAATTAAAATTCACCTAGTAACATTTTATTTCTAGGGCTCTGATACACCAACTTAGCTTAGGCTAGTGTCTTGGAGTAGGAGAGTAATTAACTCTCCAAGACAGTAAAAACAAACAAGTAGTTGTATCTTGTGGTAGGAAGAAATCCAATTGTTGCATTTATGCTCTAGGAAAGCTCCTCTTAAAGGAGAAGCACGAGATCCTGTCCGAACCAGTGTGGGAATCAATCCTTCCTCATTGGGAATGACACCAGATATTCACGTATTAAAAATGGTAAACCTCGGATTAACCATTGTCGAGGAGCCTGGGGTCACTTGTTGGTAAACCTTGGATTATGTCAAGGAGCCTTCAAGGGGATTGAGCTTGTTACTCTGCCCTTGCGTGCGTATCGGATCGTAGACTGTTACCCCAGGTGTATTTGTCTCAGTTGGTAACCTTAGTGGCCATATTCTTTAGGATTCTTCCTAAGGTGACAGTGGTGGGAAGATCCCACTATAACTGGAGCAGACGTCAGCTAGACTCACTTGGATTTTCTGGGGGGTTCACTTCACTCAAGACGGTTAAGTGGAGGAACTTGGTCCAGTCTATTCATTAAGCAAGTTACCGGAGTAATTGTTCCAACCGCCATTTCTGTACTGAATTCTGCAACGTTGGATTTCATCACCAACTAGTGTTTTCAATCCGGAAAGTTATTGTTTCTGTGTGTTTGATATCTAGATTCTTTAGGCATGTGATTCAAATTGGTTTGGTTCTTTAGAGGCTTTAGGTTTTTTTCATTGAGATTTTACTTTGTTTGCGTGTGAAGTAGTTAAAAGTTTTTAACTGTGGCTGAATTACCAAGACAATCTCGTAGACTTCGGGGCCAGTCTCCTGAGTCTGTAACCGTGGCTGATTTACTGAGGAAGTCTCGTAGACTTCGGGGCCAACCTCCTGAAGAAGTCTCGAGCCAGCTTGAAGGCTTGAAAGTCCTCGTAGCTCCTAGTGGTAGTAAAGTTGGGTCACCTGAAGAAGGAGAGTCTTCATTGGTTGTACATCCTGATTACCAAACTCTAGTAACAGGTTACGATCCGCAATCGATTTCAGTTTCCGAACTCGCTGGTAGCTTTTCATCTACTAGTGATATAGGTGAAGAACCTGAGATATCTGAACCTGTTACTCCAACATCGAGGTTTGTCTCTCCAACTTCTAGTGGTCCTGATTCACCTAGGGTAGAAAGAGTAATTACCCAAGATCTTCCTTCTGAACTTATTGTTATTGAAGAACTTGCTCCGGAAGAAGAAGTAGGCATCCCTATCCCTGAAAATCAACCTGTTTTTGATCTAAGGGAGCATGAATCAATTTTTTACAGTCCGCCTAGGAGTACTACTTGGTATCTTTCTTTGACTAATTATTTGGAAAACCCAGGGTTAATTTTTTCACCACCTCGTGCTCCTTATCATCCTAGAGATTTTTATAGTCCCGTAAATATGTTAGGTCAGTCGTCCATGTTTACTCAATCGCCTGAATCTTTTTTGTACGGCGGTCCTTCTGTTCCCTCTGGGTATCAATCACTTTCTAGTACTTTTTCGGGAGCATCTCCTCAACCCATTGAGCAAGGGTTATTAACTGGAAGCAATGGTACAAAGTCATTGAGCGTAGAAGACATTCTTATGATGTCAGGTTCTATTCCCAATTCTCAACCTCAAGGTGGCCAGTTACTGCCTGGGGGGCAGCCTCAATTAACCCCTGGGGGGCAACCTCAAGGAACACAATTTTCATATGGGGGACAACCTCAAGGACAGTACATACCTACGGTGGAGTACGTTCCTCAAGGTCAACCCCAGACTCAATATGTACCCCAAGGTCAACCCCAGTATCAATTTATCCCTCAAGGTCAACCCCAGTATCAGTACGTGCCTCAAGGGTATCTACCCCATGGTCAGTACTCGAATCAAGGTTTCCAACCACCCCAAGGTCAATCTTATGTTCAAGGAAAGGGAAATGTACCTTTCAATTATCAATCCTACCCTCAACCCGATTATGGTCCTCAATATTCTCAACATGTTATGGGTCAGTACCCCGGAATGAACATAGTGTGGGATCCATCGCAAACCCAACAGGTGTTGCAGCCAAGTGTACAGTTGTCATCTCAAACTGGACAACCCTTAGTTTCTGGTACACCCCAGCAACCAGTTCAGTCTAACATTCAAACTTTTGTACCTTCGGTAGTTTCTCAGTCTGGGCCTACTGCGCCTCGTACTCCATCTCAAACGACTGCTGCAACTGCCGCAACATCTGTTCAATCTACCCCACCTACTTCTGGAGTATCGACAGCTTCGGTTTCTACTGTCCCTGTATCTACTCCTCAGACATCTTTACCACAGTTTGGATCCACGTTCAAACTACGGTTTAGATGCCTGTAGGATAACCTGGCTCAAGTACGGTTGTCACAAGTCAACCACAATTCACTTATCAACCATACCAGGGACAGTACCAATTCGGTCCTGTTGTGCAGCAGCCATTCTATCAGTATCAACCGTACCCTGGGTACACTTATCAACAACCTCAACAACCCCAGTACGGTCCGGTTAATCCTGGTTTTCCGAGAGGATACAATATCCCGAACGCGATTCCTATTCCAAGTTTTCCCGGATATCCTCCTCCTAGGGCTGGTCTCATGACCCAGAGTTTTAGGGATCCTAATCGGCAGTTACCGTTTATTGCAACTTTGGACTTGCCTGACTTGTCGCGCCTAACGAATGATCCGATTAATTATCTTCCATTTTGGTCGCCAATGCCGAATAAGTTGCCCAATGACATTCCCAAGTTCGAAGGTAAATCAGGAGAGGACCCGTCGAACCATGTGATGACTTACCACCTCTGGTGTGCATCTAACTCCATCACAGATGATTCGATCCATCTTAGACTTTTCCAGCGTACTCTAATTGATCTCGCGGCCAAATGGTACATTGAGTTACCGCGAGGCACTTTTTATAATTTTAGTCAGTTAGCTACCTCGTTTTTAACTCATTTCCAGTTGCCAGTCAGATATGACAATGGCACGGAATTACTAACTTCGTTAAAGCAATCGACGTCCACTTATATTTCCGATCATATTCATGAATGGAGACGTCGACGGCGTTTAGTGAAGGTATTTATTCCAGATCAAATTTTGGCAGAGTGGTTTGTAAAATCTTTGTTGCCAAAGATCACTTAAGATGTGGCTAAAGCCGGAGTTGTTACTGAGGAGCAAGTAATTGCTCAAGCACAGTACCTTGACTTGGTTTATACTCAGTCAGGTACGTTACACGAAAAGATCCCCGATCTTCCCAAGTCAAATCAAATCGCTGCAGCTCCTTCGGGATCTCATGCCGCTGACGGTATGATTGGTACGGTTAACACTAAAAGTAAGAAGAAGTCTTCCAAGAATTCTTCTCCTATCATAACCTTGCCTGATTCCCCAACAGGAGATTCTTCTGCAGAGGTTTCCTCTGATATTCACGTTGTAGAGTCATCTACAGCTAAATCAAAATCCGGTGGGAAGAAGAAAGGAAAGAAGAAGAATAAAATGGACAAAAATTCAAAGGAGAAACTTGAAAAGGCGGAATCGAATGACGAAAAGCGCAAACCTCGTTATCCATGTCTCATTTGTGATGATGAACATTTTACAAGAGACTGCCCTCATCGTGCAGAGGTTGCGAAGATCGTCAAAGGTTCCCAAACTCCCGATGTTTTGAAGGATCCATTTCCAAATCAAGACAGCAAGATGATAGGTTCTTCCTCGAGTGCCAATGAAGAACCCATATTAATGATGTCCCATGTTAGGATTGCGACTTGATCGCAAGATTATTGTAGTAAAAGTCCTGTTGATGGCAAAGAAGCAGAATCTTCTCATTCTAATCCATCAACCTCAGCTCCCGGTTCCGATCCACTACAGATCGAGAAACCTAATCCAGACTTAGTAATCAAACCGCCCGCTAAGGGTATACTTCGAAAGTCAGCTTTCAATCCACATGCGAGAGCGGCTCGGAAC
This sequence comes from Pinus tabuliformis, assembly GCA_031772625.1. NCBI lineage: Eukaryota > Viridiplantae > Streptophyta > Pinopsida > Pinales > Pinaceae > Pinus > Pinus tabuliformis. Next base: position 709,059,974 of record CM062808.1, on the reverse strand, counting down.
TATAACATTGTTGAGGATTTAGTTGTTTCACCCTCAGCAATGTCGGCTTTGGAAGTGCTGCAATCATGTCCAGCACAGCGTAAATTACTTTTGTTGGCTATAGGAGCTGTTGACGTTCAGGACCCGAACCTAATAATTTTCGATCTAGAAAATAGTACACCGTGTCTCCCTCATCAAATGGTTTTCCAGATCCCAGTGATAGTCAAAAACAGGCCTATTCATCGGACTGTAATTGATGAGGGAGCCTCAACGTGCATTATGTCGATACAGTATTGGAGATCGCTTGGTTCTCCTTCACTAAATCAATCCCCGACAATTCTTAAGGCCTTTGATGGCCGTGGGTTTCATCCTTTTGGCATTCTACAAGATTTGCCTATAGGGGTTGAAGGAAAAACCGTTAGTCTAGATGTGGAGGTGGTTGATGCCCCTCTAGATTACAACCTTCTCTTGGGTTGAAGTTGGTCTTACGCTATGACAGCGGTCGTTTCATCGGTCTTTCGAGTAATAAAGTTTCCACATAATGGAAAGATCGTAACAATAGACCAGTTGGCTTACTTTTCATCCGACCCAGCCTCTTCGGAGAATATTTAGCATGTTGGTAAAACAACTATCCCATATAAGGATGTTGGAGTAGGATTAGTTAAAGATGTTGATTTACTGGGAACTTTTCCTTTTCCTCCAATCAACGCATCATCTTCATTTGCAACCATTCATATGATTACATCAGACACCATTGTTTATGATGATCCTTGGATCATTCCTTCTGAATCTGAGATAGACTCATTTGGTAATTCCATGCCTTTGAGTCCATAGAAATTACCTATGAAGTCGTGCAGTCTTTTGCCGACCTGTGTTCAACCGAAAATGACTTAATGAATGTGGTCCATGAGGAATCACTTTTCACATCAACCTCGGATTTAACTACGTTTTCTAAACTTGTTCACTCTGACGAGCAAATTCGTGAAATCCTATGTGCAGATGATTTACCATGGGAAGATCTCCATCACAGGTCTTCTTTTTTACCCGAGAATGATCGTTTTGAAAATGATTTCTCATCAATTTTTACGACTGAATATGTCAAGGAACCTCAGAATCCAATGAAACATCCTAATTCAGAGTTAAATTTGGGAAACATCTCTCGAACTATTCCTATTGACATTTCGGTTAAGCCCGGAATTGTTGAGAACATTCATATAGTGCCTCGTGTACAGATGACGAAATTCAATTATATAAGGCCCTATTTCAAGAATTCCGCAATGTGTTTGCCTGGTCCTATGAGGAAATTCCAAGAATTGATCCCGCGATTGTTGTTCATGAGATCAAGACTTACCCGGACGCTAAACCCGTCGGGCAACGTTTGCGTCAGATTCACCCACGAAAAGCTGCTGCAATTAAAGTAGAAGTTGAAAAACTGTTGAAAACAGGTTTCATTTATCCGATCCCATTAACGGATTGGGTATCGAATATTGTTCCGGTTAACAAAAAACAGGGAACAATAAGAATATGCATCGATTATAGGGACATTAATCGAGCATGTCCAAAGGACAATTACCCAACTCCCTATATCGATCAAATCATTGACGATTGTGCCGGTAGTGAAATATTTTCCTTTATGAATGGTTTTTCCAAATACAATCAAATCAATATTCTACCTGCCGATCAACCAAAAACGGCTTTCATTTGTCCATGGGGGACATTTGCTTATTGCAAGTTACCTTTTGGGCTTAAGAATGCCGGAGCAACTTTTCAAAGGGCGATGTCTTATGTGTTTCATGACATCAAGCACATTGTGCAACCCTATCTCGATGACTTGCCTGCTCATTCATTACATCGAGCTGATCACCTCGTCCATTTACGAGCAATCTTTATGAGGTGTAGGCATTATCGTATTCGGTTGAACCCACACAAATGTGTCTTCTGTATAGAAACGGGTCGATTGCTGGGATTTGTAGTTTCGAAAGTCGGCATTCGCGTTGATCCCTCGAAGGTCGAAGCCATCATCAATTTGCCTCCTCCTTCGAGTCTTCGCCAACTCCAAAGTTTGCAAGGGAAAGCAAACTTTTTACGACGATTCATTCCTAACTACGCCAATGTTACAAAGGGTTTTACCTGGTTTTTGAAACAGAACACTCCATTCTATTGGGATGAGATAGCTCATAAATCTTTTGATGCACTCAAACACACGTTGACCCATGCACCGTTGTTGCATCCTCCCAACTACAACCAGGATTACTTCTTGTATCTCGCCGCCTCCCATTCCACCATTGGAATGGTCTTAGTTCAGGAAGATGAATTCGGAACGGAACATGTGATATATTACCTTAGTCGAACGTTAAATCCAACTGAGCTAAAATACTCACATGTGGAGAAATTGGCATTGGCAGCCGTTCAAGCTGTCCAACGTTTTCGTCACTACATTTTACTACGTAAAACTACGGTAATTTCGGATTGCAACCCTATGATCTACATTTTGACCAAGCAATTGCTAGGGGGCAAGTACTCTAAATGGATCATTATCCTACAGGAGTTCGACTTGGAGTTTGAGAAATCTAAGTCTAAGAAATCTTTAGTTTTTGCAGAGTTAATGTGTGACTTCCCGCGTGCTGACACGGAAACTGTGGCGGAGGAGCCCATTGCGGACGAATCCTTGTTTCTAATCAGCACTTTAGATCCGTGGTATGGGGATATCATCGTCTATCTCCAGACCCAATCCTTTCGGCCAGAAATTTCAAGGTCGGAACATCAGAAAATTCGATTCCAGTCCCAACAATTCAAAATTATTGGAGATACTCTTTATCGTCGTGGGGCGGACTCTATTTTTCGACGTTGCTTAACTCACGAAGAAGCTAAAAGGGTTCTAAATGACTGTCACTCTGGAGCGTGTGGCGGTCATATGTCTGGGTATGCCACGGCCCAAAAGATATTGCGCGCTGGCTACTTCTGGCTGTCTTTGTTTAAAGATTGTATTACGGCGGTCCGAAAATGCCACAACTGCCAGATTTTTTATCATAAGATGCGCGCTCCACCTGCTCCTCTCCACCCTATACTTTCTGTTGGTCCTTTTGCTAAATGGTTTATCGATTTTATTACATGTAACCCTCACTCGGCCGGGGGCCATGCGTATTTAATCCTTGCGGTAGATTATTTTACTAAGTGGGCCGAGGCGATGCCTACATTTGAGGCAGATGGCAAAACAGCTACAATTTTCATGTTCAATCATATAATTGCTAGGTTTGGTGTCCCACAAGTGATAATCACTAATCATGGGCGTCATTTTCGAAACGTTATGATGACCGAACTTACAGGCCAGCTTGGTTTACGTCACGATAGTTCAACCCCTTATTATGCACAAGTGAATGGTCTGGTTGAATCCATCAACAAAGTTTTAGTTATCATGATCCGATGAATCATTGGGATTCATCGGTCAAATTGGCACAACATGCTATTTTCAGCGTTGTGGGCGTACCGAACTTTAGTAAAAACATCAACAGGGTTCACTCCTTTCCAACTAGTCTATGGTTTGGAAGCTGTGTTACCCATTGAATGCGAAATCCCGTCACTGCAAATGGCCATCGAGTTACTTCCAGCCACTTCCGAAGAGGAAAAGCGTTTGTTATACTTAGCTCAATTAGATGAGAATCGACGTGATGCTGCATTGGCGATCGAGACTCACGCAAAACGTTTGAAAGCTCAGTATGATCGAAATGTAACCCCTCGAAATTTTTCGGAAGGAGACCTAGTGTTATTATATGATCAAGTTAATGATAAATTAGGTGCTGGAAAATTCGTTCCTATGTGGCATGGTCCCTATATTGTCAAGCGAAAGCTAGCAAAAGGGGCCTATGAATTGGTAGACTTTGACGGGGACTCTTTAGGTAAACCCAGAAATGGTCTTTACCTGAAGAGGTATTATGCTTAAAAGAATGGGTATGGAGATTTTTTAGTTAGGTTAGTTTTTCTTTCTAGCTGGTGTGTTTTAGTTTAAAAGGTGTGCTTAGCTTAGAGAGTGTTTTTTTTTCGTCATTATTCCTGCTTATCTTGGTTTTACTCTTGATATTGCAGATGTCGATGCCTCTCCAAACATACATTGGATTTGTTGATGGTGCTTGTCGTAATACACGGAACATCTCTTCCGCAGCTTGGGTTATCTATTCGCCCTCTGACGAGTTAGCTTCTATGCATGGGGTAAGCCTCGGTCAAACAACAAATAACATTGCAGAGTATAGTGCAGTGATTGAGTTATTATTTGAATCTATTTCATTTGGGATTCGGAGTTTGATAGTGAGGTTAGATTCTGAACTCGTTGTATTACAGCTTAATAGAGTGTATGCCATTAGAAATCTAGTGTTATTGAGATTATTTTTTAGAGTGCGTCTCTTGGAACGTGAATTTGATTACATTGAATATCAGCATATTCCAAGGTCTTTAAATACATTAGCAGATGCAATTGCTTCTCGAATGTTAAATAGACATTTGCAATAATCATACATGTAAACTTAAAACCATTCCATAACATGATTTACAAGATAAGCCGGTAATAGTGATATATATTTAGGAGTGTGTCAAAAAATACATCGTCTTCGATCATAGGTTGAAAAACACCTTATGATCGGCAAAAATGATAAGTACAAAAAACAAAAATGTCACATGTGCCCACAATAGGCAATCATCCTATCATTGGTGCTGATCTCTATAAGAAACCACTACCCGGGCCACCTTGCAAAGGAACCTCCTAAAAGGTCCCGGGACTCCAATCACATAGCGCTGAAGTCGACGAGGAATGTCATCTATAGTGGTCTCGGGAATATATCCTGTCAAATGCTCGAGATGACCCTCCAACTCGGCCAAAACCTCTGTTGATTCATCCTACGGGGCAGGCACGGGTGCAACTGGTTACTTCCTATCGAAAGGCCAGAGAGCGGCTGGTCGCTGTGGACCCACATCTGCATTTGAAACTTTTGCTATCAGTTTTGAGACGATGGAAAATAACAAAAAAAATTAAAATAGGAAAAACGTTGAAAAGGATTTTACCTGAGTCATCCCACTGCTCTCCTGGTGGAAGAGCCATGTCTGGGTCACCACGAAAATCTATCCCAGCGTAAGGGAAGTCCTGAATGGAAAAGACCTGGTTTTCCAGCCATTGGAAATACTCAGGTTTGAATCAAGCAACCTCTGTCCTCTCGTCCGAGTGACGGGCCATGACTGCGACCCATCGCATCAGTTTGGGCTCTCGAAGAAGCCCAACTCCAACAGTAAGGTGCTGTGGGATCAGCTCAGGAACCCTCTCCAGGCCAAAACTCATGACCAAAGCCCCATAACCAAAGGTCTTTAGTCATCCGCTCTTAGCCCTGGTCAGTTGGCCCTTCACATTGGCCAGCACAGCATCGCACCAGTTGAAGATGGTGCCTCAAAAGCAATCAATTGCCATACGCATCTGGGATCCGGTGGCAATATGTAATGCGACAGCTCCGCAAAGTCTGGTGACAGTAAATGCAATCACCATGAGTTCAGGACGGGATATGGTCTTTATGTCTATCCCTTTGTCTCTAGCCTGGTTGTTGCAGTACTCTAGCCGGAGGCTATTGACAGACTGGCCACCTGGCCTAGTCTCGTGCAGAGTCAAGTCTTCGCCTCTCTTAGGCAAACCAGTCAAAAAATAAATGTCTGCCGGCTCGATTTCAAGCTGGTGGCCGCCAATGAAGAAGCACTGGTCTTGTATGCTCCATCTGTCAACCAGCCACTGTAAGAAATCCACTTGAGCCCTCATGCCAGGAATGGCCCATAATTTGTACAATCTGCACGCCCTCAAAGCATCAAGTGAAGGCTGATGATTCCATGTGGCAGCATCCATGTCTTCATGCTCTCATTGACGCCAATCTAGCATGATGTACTCTCTGCATCAAGTATAATGATAAATTAAATTGCTAGAAAACATTTTGTATGGTCCATTTTTGAGAATTTTTGGGTTCAAAACCCTTGCGGCGGGGTACGCACCCTCCAGGTTAGACACAGTGCGTGGGACCGCACTTTGTCTACATGGAAGGTGCGGACCCCGAGCTTTTTTCCCAATGGAGAAAAAGTCAGGGTCCGCAATGGTAAACCTGCGGACCCCCGCGCGCGGGTTTTGCGCCTAAAAACCCTCCCAAAAATGAAATGAAGGACTAAAACAAAAAATTAAATGGTTAAAAATGAAGAGTGGGATGATGTGGATTACCTGGAGAAGACGGTGTTCGATTCCGACGATTGGATTTTCCGCAATCTTCACAGGAAGTTTTCTTAGCAAAAGCACTATTTTTTCACCCAAACTCAAACGGTAAAAATGAATTGACAAAGGCCCTTTTTATAAGTTTTTTGAGTAAATGAATTGCAAATTTGTTTATGTTTCACTTTGAAAAGGTATTTTTGTAACATTTTTATCCATTTCAAACAGGTATGATTAATGCTTGTGTTTTTGTGCAGAATAAAGGATTATTCAGGTGAAATCTATCATTTTTGACGAAAAAAAATGTAGAGTCATCTTTAAGCTCTTTTCTGACTCCTAAAACATGAAAAGATTGCCGAGTGTTTCTTTTAAACTCGTTAAAACGGAATTAAAAGGCGGTCCACTTACAGCTCTTTTCCAACCGTAAAATAATAAAAAGATTGCCGAATTTTTGTCGTTTCGAATTCGATATTGGTTATAAAACGACGTGTCTTTTATCATTTTTTTTACTTTTTCGGGTCAAGGGAACTAATAGCGAAAAGTACTCCTTGGTCGTAAAAGATCAAGTGGTTCTCTCAAGTATTATTTCATGCTTTTCCGGGTTTGGGAGACACAAATTTACGAAAAAGGTCAACCCTGAAGTCTTCTTAAGTTTTTTCAGACTCTCTAAAATTGAAAAACGTTGAGTTTCTCCTATACTGGACTCGTTAAAATTTCACAGTAAAGGACCTGTTCAATTACAAACAGGAACGAACCACTCCTTCTTAGGGTTCGAATTTAAACTAAGTTGGACTCATCCGAAGGATGAGCTTATAATCAAGCAAATGTTATCCTCCTCAAGCTTGTCAAAAATAAAGAGGTACTTGCCAGAAATGGTGGGGGAAAAGAGAGAAAAATGAGTCTGTTTGTCATACTTTGTAACAACTCTTGAACACGACACTTTTATTCACCTGGGTTGGGAAATCCTTTGCCTAACAGTTGATCAAACCACATTGAAAGTCTTCAGCCGGTTTTTGGGTATTAACTTTGGGTCAATTGTCACCAAGCCATCTGTCGTGTCGTTATGTGTTCAAGAGGTCACTCCCAATAACCCATTCATCTGCAAAATATCTGTCATCCATCTTGACCATCCCTGAGTCAGTCCTTGCAACTAAATTTCTTCAACTTGATCTATGATTTCGTTTTGTGGGCTTGCCTACGACGGATCGCTTTCTATCGACATCAGCTTATTATCTAGAAAGATGATCTAGGAATCGTCAGTACCTTGAGATCTACATGCCTCAATGGTAGGTTTCTCGCCTTTGATGAGAGTTTACATCATTGACTTTCGATCAAAGGATTTTGTGATATGTTCGACATCAACACATCTATTCACATCTCATGGATTGTACTGGGTACTTTGAGAGCCATTGACATCACTGGTGGTTTCTCTCACACTTGTTAACAGTTTACATCATTGACTGGTAATCAAGTGGTTTCTACCATGTTCGACATCAACACATTTATTCACATGGATAGAATCGTACTATTTCGAGAAGTAGAAATGAAGACCCTGGATCTAGTTTCCACCATCCAGGTTGCGAGGAATTCTGTATTCATTATGTTGTGGACTATTCATAAATAGATGGTTGCGTCCATACTGTGTTCACATGAGTCTATACTTGTGATGTTTTACAAGATCATTCCTATATCAGAGCAGTAGATAGTTTTCTAGTTAGTTTTGATCTGAGTATGGGAATGCCTACCTCAGCGATGATATGATCTCATATATATATCTTGCATTGAATGTTTTTACACGTTCCGACCGGGCTCTCCACAAGATGATCCTCGAAATGATAAAGTAATTCACTCTTCCTATATGATAAATGAAATCCTCATCTACTACAGACTTCGCACTTTAGGGGGCAATCTGTTACACAAAAATATCGTCACCATGATTATTTACAGTTAGTATGGGTCTATCATCACTTGTACTGTCCTCCTAAGCAAGTCTAAGACCTCAGCTCTTCAAATCAAGCTTTGGAAATGGGAGAAAGACATTAAAAATCAATGTAACTCTGGTTCTGCACTTTCTCTCATGGTCACCTACGGTCCCGCACCTTCTATGTACAAAAGTTGCGTACCTAGCCGCTCTGTCCCTAACGGTGTAGGTGCGGACCCCTGTGAAAGTCAAAAGCCGCAAGTTTTATATTAAAAAACTCACTTTGGGTTAATTCTAGAGTTTTCTAGAAGGAATTTTGACGTGGATTGTTCGCTCTGAGGTGGTTCATGCATCCCAAAAGAGAAGGAGCTAATCCCTTGACTAAATGAGCTATCCCTTTGAAGGAGGGCTTTATCCCTTTGAAGGAGGACCTAGTAACTTCCCTCCATTGCACTATAAACACAGGCATTGGAGTGAGGACTAGAGAGGTTAGAAGTTGAACATTTTTTAGGGTAAATGCTGGTGAAATTAAGACTTCCTAGTTGAGCTTAAGAGGAGAGATCACATACCTTTTTGGATTCATTGGGGAGTGAGTGAAACTTGTCAAAGTAGAGGAGACTTCTTGCTGGACCCTGGGAGGAGCTTGTACAACGTCAAGGCAAAGGTTGTAAAGTTCTTCTTCTTTTGAATTAATACAATCAAACTCATTTTTCTCAACAAGTATCTTATCTTATTTGTTTCATGAACTCCTTGACTTTCATGTTAAATATGTTTTATGCAATTGGTTTTTCAGGTACTATTTATTTTTGTGAGGACCTAATCCAGAATATATATACTTTTTTTTTTTTTTAGACAGTAATGACAACCAGAAAGAAACGCATTGAAATTCAAATTTATTTAGCATACATATTCCTGCCACTCATTTCAGGAAACATACCATAACATTTTCATACCTTTAACTAAGATCAATAGTAATGAAATACATATGTATTGTTCACCAGAAGGTGAGACTCTGTTTGCTCTGCTGTTGTTGGTATTCCCTTGTAGCTGGTCACCTCTGCGAGTGAATGATGACGCACTTGATCCGAATGCGAAGACTCGCCAGTTAACCTCCCAACCTACTCCTTAGGTACTCTTCTTCCCCGCGGACCCCTGAGCTGCAATGGGGTTGTACAATGGAGACAAGCACTAGCTAGTAGAGGAGAGCACACCTTGGCTCAAGAGTCCCCTCTCTAAATCCTCTACCTCACCAAACTCACTATAGCTTCGTAATCACTGCTCTCACAACATCTCATCCATCCAACAATAGGGTTCCCAAAAAATCCCTTCTCCCATGGCTTGCCCCTTCTTTTATAGGAGTCCTCATAGGTGACACTTGTCATGTCATGCATAATTAATTATTTTTTTATAATTCAATAGCTTGATTATTTACCCACCCATGTGTCATTCTCACATCAAGGTTCTCCCAAAATTATTTACTTAAATTTTTTATTTAAAACTAATATTTTCCTCACCTCAACAAGATTCCTATTTCTTCTCCTAGTTGTCTCTTTATTCCCCCCTTTTATTCCTTAATTTGTGTTCATTACTTGAAGTCAATTAATGAGTCAAGATTTTATCCCCAATCTACTCCCTAATTTAACTCAGGTTATCTCCTAGATGGATATTCTTATGTTGGTTGTTGACACATGGAGCTTCTCTACATTTCTCTAAATTTAATTTATTATTCTCATTTTAATTCACCTTCCTCTTTTCTTAATTAGTTTAGGATTAGCCATTATGTTTGTCTTTCCCCTTTTTCCTAATTAAACCACATAATCTTCCTAGCATTTTCCAAAATGGGAAGGGTAGAGTTTTTAAGGTATTCTATTTTAATTCTTCCTATGATCCTCCTTATTCCAAGTTTTACTTTTGATTTAATTACATTGATTTCTAATCATCATTTACCCTTGATGTAAATTTACCTAGTTTTCATTCCTTGCTTATATTTATCTATTATTATTTATTTGTAATGATTCCAAGGATGCCAAGCTTTGGTTGTGCCCTTCAAGAACTCCCCTAGAAGTTCCAAGGGTGCCACACCTAATAGCTTATTTGTGATGTCAAGGGTGCCAGTTTCGTTGTGCCCTTCAAGAACTTCCCTAGAAGTTCCAAGGGTGCCACACCTAATAGTTTATTTGTGATGTCAAGGGTGCCAGTTTGGTTGTGCCCTTCAAGAAATTCCCTAGAAGTTCCAAGGGTTCCACACCTAATAGTTTATTTGTGATGCCAAGGGTGCCAAGTTGGTCGTGCCCTTCAAGAAATTCCCCTGAAGTTCCAAGGGTGCCACACCACTTGCCCTTTAAGCATCTAGTGATTACGAGGGGAAAATATAGTGCAACGTCATAGACCACTATCATCTCTTATGTTGTCTACTATAGTGAGACTAATGGTGTCGGGGATCAAGGAATCCTCCTTGATGCGCGCCCCCCGGTAAAGTCCTCATGAGCGGCCCAGCTTTGGAACCTGCCCTCATGGCATCGTGATCTTCAAGGCGAAGGTGCTTCAACCCTTCCAGCCCAAGTCACGGCGGGAGTGCTAGTGGGTGAGATCAGGGACTCTGTCCCACCCCTCCCATGTAGTTCCATCCACTTGTACAACCCCATCACCCATATGTGAGTCATTCGGTCAAGAAACTAATTTGTGCCTGCAACCATTAATATATCATCAGAATATAGTTAAACATATATGCAGATTCTAAGATCGACTTAGACTTTCAAAGATAAAGTAATATAAATTTTTATCAAACCAGGTGTCATCAACATGTCATATGCGAGTGCCTCTGATGGTTTCCTGCCATACTCAATAATCATCAGTAACACGGTTTCTCAATGTTAGTCAATTATCATAATAGCATCATTAACAATTCCCGGTCACTCACATCATTGTCCATTGTAGGTCTGAACTAAAGGAAGTAGGTAACATAGGGGACACATCCCTCATGGCTATCATCAATAATCATCAATGGAGACATACATATTCATTAAGCTATCAACATCGTAACATCGCAGAAATATACCTATCCATAAAATTTATCCTCAATATGCTTTTAGTAGAGCGCATACATATTCTTTACTACCCTCGTCATAATTTCAAATAGAGCCAACTTAACTATTTAATATTGCAATCATCAGAATACTGATAGATAAGATACATAACCATTCATGCTACCATAATATCAATGGAAAGCATTCATAACATCACAACCATGAATATCTCAATCGCTAATAATAGTGTCATGGGTCCAGATCCTCAACTTGAGCTCCTCCTAGAATAAAGTATCTAAGATATGTCATATTAGGGTCAGAAAACTAGAGTGGGCACTACATACACCCCCTCTTAACAATGGACTTCGTCCCGAAGTCCTTAGAACATAAAGGAAAACAACGACACATATTCTAAGAATCCTTTCTGAAACTCATGCTAACCTTCTGGTGGGCAGGTTAAAATTTTCCCAAGGTATCTATAACACGAATTCCGTTATAACTGAAGGACTATAACTGGGGAACATTGCAACCCACTTTTTGTATAAATGTACAAAACATACATTATAGATATTATTAAAATTAATAGTTAAAGGAAGCGTTATACATAGGCTTTTCCAACAAAATCATCATAATCAAATCACAACTAATTAAAGCAACAATTAATAACACCCACCTTCCTTCAATTTACAAATTGACTAATTTAGGAGAAATCTCTCTAGTTTTATTCATTCAATCATGCAATTAAGATAGCAATAATATTGTATTAACTCAAATTCATAGGGGATGCCTATGCCTTTTTCATAGGAGGAGCTACCCACCTTAAGCTTGGACTTCAATATTTGTAATGGTCAATAATAATTGTGTTAATTATTGTTTGATATTTCACCTATGACGTAATCCACCTTTGTTACCATGTTCTAAATCTTCAATTTTGTTAGGAACTACAGTCAGTACTTTGAAAATAAACATATGCCACTGCTTGCTAGGGGGACCTAACAATGCCTACTACACTTTCTTAGAGACTTGATTTACCTTCATGATCCATGTTCTGAAAGTTCAATGTTGTACGACTACCATTAGCACTTAAAAATAAATACATACCACTCCTTTCTAGTGGATACCTAATGGTACACACTATCTAGAGATAAAAAAAAAAAATGTTAACTACATAGAACGTAATCATCACTTGCAATGAATGAGTAGTCCAAACCTTCATCCCTCCAAACCCAGCTACCCTACTTCCTTTCGCTAGGGTAAGCGAATGAGGCTATCAGGGGCCTATCTTCATTTAATCCTACTGAATCTAATGACAAGGAGTGCAATATTGTTGCAATCTTTAAAGGTGTTGTGACTATTAAGGCTCTTAATTTCCTGGTCATGAGGAATGCATATTCTCGCAGTTTGGCCATCCAAGCTAATGGAAGACAAAGCATATAGCAAGTTTCACTAATGACCAAAGATGGCAGGCAAACATCATTTACCAGTCGCTGCTTGATTCCAAGCAGAGCTAAAAACTATATGGATTGAAGCCAAAGATGTGCACAGAATGTAAAACAATAGAGAGAAACCCATGTCTAAAATGATCATTGACTGTATCGAATGGCATTGGTAGAATTATGGTGCTCCAGATAACCATAAACTATAGCTCTATTTCTGCATTAAGAACTAGCAAAGCATCCAAAAAGTCATAAGGGCAAAGTTTTCTTGTTACATTACAAAACATTGAACAAAGCAGTCAATCAAAGAGAAGCTCAAACTCCCTGTGAGATTACAGGAAGAGAGCAGAGAAAGAACGACTAAGTTTTGCATCTAACATTCAAGGTGATATAATTGAAAATCTGTTGCCTATGGTGGACAATTTTGAAAGAGCCAAAACACAGATTAAGATATGAATCATAAATATTACAAAAATTATCATGATTGCAATATGCTCCTATGTTGCTTCTTGCAAAAAATAGGACTTGTTTTGCCAAACTAAGTGCTGTAATTTTCATCAGATAATTTATTTTACCATGTTGAATGATCTGCCATGCCAATAAATAATTACTAGTTTTGTAAGAGGCACGTTACAAGTAAATGGTTAATGTTCTTTGAACTAAATCAATTGCTTGAATATTCCCCATCTCTTTCCAAATGACTTATTAGATAAATGACAAATATTAAGGAATATGCAGTGAGTATATGAGTGATTAGATCACTACTTTTCAATCTTTTCCATTAGATTGAAATAATATGGTATTCAATGGATGGGATGGAAAGATAGTAAGAGTGTCATTGGATTATTACATGGCGCTCAATATTTGCCTAGATAAATTGTTTAACTCTTCTTGGAATCCATACAATGCTCTTAAAATCTATACAAATTGAAAAAAACAAATTAAAAAAAAATTGTATTGCAAATCATTTTAAAATATATATAGTTACCTTCAAATCTATACCGAACAATCCATACTAACTCTATCTTAAAAACTATATGGACTGCAAATTAAAAAGCAACTTCAAGTGTCAAAGAAATAACATTTCCTCGAATTCTCATTGAAAAGCTAATGTCTAGCCTCAAATTGTCACCAAAAAAAAGTTAGTATCTAGGTTTTCAATTGCTCTTAACCTTAGTGTCTTCTAAGATTCTAATAATAGCTCTGATACCAAGTGTGAGGACCTAATCCAAACTATATACTGTTTTTTTTTTTTTTTAACTGCAATGACAACTAAAAAGAAACGCATTGAAATTCAAATTTATTTAGCATACATATTCCTGCCACTCATTTCAGAAAACATACCATAACATTTTCATACCTTTAACTAATATCAATAGTAATGAAATACATATGTACCGTTCACCAGAAGGCGAGACTTCGCTTGCTCTGCTGTTGCTGGTATTCCCTTGTAGCTGGTCACCTCCGCGAGTGAATGATGATGCACTTGATCCGAATGCGAAGACTCACCGGTTAACCTCCCAGCCTACTCCTTAGGTACTCTTCTTCCCCGCGGACCCCCGAGCTGCAATGGGGTTGTACAATGGAGACAAGCACTAGCTAGTAGAGGAGAGCACACCTTGGCTCAAGAGTCCCCTCTCTAAATCCTCTACCTCACCAAACTCACTATAGCTTCGTAATCACTGCTCTCACAACATCTCATCCATCCAACAATATGGTTCCCAAAAAATCCCTTCTCCCATGGCTTGCCCCTTCTTTTATAGGAGTCCTCATAGGTGACACTTGTCATGTCATGCATAATTAATTATTTTTTTATAATTCAATAGCTTGATTATTCACCCACCCATGTGTCATTCTCACATCAAGGTTCTCCCAAAATTATTTGCTTAAATTTTTTATTTAAAACTAATATTTTCCTCACCTCAACAAGATTCCTATTTTTTCTCCTAGTTGTCTCTTTATTCCCCCCTTTTATTCCTTAATTTGTGTTCATTACTTGAAGTCAATTAATGAGTCAAGATTTTATCCCCAATCTACTCCCTAATTTAACTCAAGTTATCTCCTAGATGGATATTCTTATGTTGGTTGTTGACACATGGAGCTTCTCTACATTTCTCTAAATTTAATTTATTATTCTCATTTTAATTCACCTTCCTCTTTTCTTAATTAGTTTAAGATTAACCATTATGTTTGTCTTTCCCCTTTTTCCTAATTAAACCACATAATCTTCCTAGCATTTTCCAAAATGGGAAGGGTAGAGTTTTTAAGGTATTCTATTTTAATTCTTCCTATGATCCTCCTTATTCCATGTTTTATTTTTGATTTAATTACATTGGTTTCTAATCATCATTTACCCTTGATGTAAATTTACCTAGTTTTCATTCCTTGCTTATATTTATTTATTATTATTTATTTTTAATGATTCCAAGGATGCCAAGCTTTGGATGTTCCCTTCAAGAACTCCCCTAGAAGTTCCAAGGGTGCCACACCTAATAGCTTATTTGTGATGTCAAGGGTGTCAGTTTGGTTGTGCCCTTCAAGAACTTCCCTAGAAGTTCCAAGGGTGCCACACATAATAGTTTATTTGTGATGTCAAGGGTGCCAATTTGGTTGTGCCCTTCAAGAACTTCCCTAGAAGTTCCAAGGGTGCCACACCTAATAGTTTATTTGTGATGCCAAGGGTGCCAAGTTGGTCGTGCCCTTCAAGAAATTCCCCTGAAGTTCCAAGGGTGCCACACCACTTGCCCTTCAAGCATCCAGTGATTACGAGGGGAAAATATAGTGCAACGTCATAGACCACTATCATCTCTTATGTTGCCTGCTATAGTGAGACTAATGGTGTCGGGGATCAAGGAATCCGCCTTGATGTGCGCCCCCCGGTAAAGTCCTCATGAGCGGCCAAGCTTTGGAACCTGCCCTCATGGCATCGTGATCTTCAAGGCGAAGGTGCTTCAACCCTTCCAGCCCAAGTCACGGCGGGAGTGCTAGTGGGTGAGATCAGGGACTCTGTCCCACCCCTCCCATGTAGTTCCATCCACTTGTACAACCCCATCACCCATATGTGAGTCATTCGGTCAAGCAACTAATCTGTGCCTGCAACCATTAATATATCATCAGAATATAGTTAAACATATATGCAGATTCTAAGATCGACTTAGACTTTCAAAGATAAAGTAATATAAATTTTCATCAAACCAGGTGTCATCGATATGTCATATGCGAGTGCCTCTGATGGTTTCCTGCCATACTCAATAATCATCAGTAACACGGTTTCTCAATGTTAGTCAATTATCATAATAGCATCATTAACAATTCCTGGTCACTCACATCATTGTCCATTGTAAGTCTAAACTAAAGGAAGTAGGTAACAAAGGGGACACATCCCTCATGGCTATCATCAATAATCATCAACGGAGACATACATATTCATTAAGCTATCAACATCGTAACATCGTAGAAATATACCTATCCATAAAATTTATCCTCAATATGCTTTTAGTAGAGCGCATACATATTCTTTACTACCCTCGTCATAATTTCAAATAGAGCCAACTTAACTATTTAATATTGCAATCATCAGAATACTGATAGATAAGATACATAACCATTCATGCTACCATAATATCAATGGAAAGCATTCATAAAATCACAACCATGAATATCTCAATCGCTAATAATAGTGTCATGGGTCCAGATCCTCAACCTGAGCTCCTCCTAGAATAAAGTATCTAAGATATGTCATATTAGGGTCAGAAAACTAGAGTGGGCACTACATACACCCCGTCTTAACAATGGACTTCGTCCTGAAGTCCTTAGAACATAAAGGAAAAACGACGACACATATTCTAAGAATCCTTTCTGAAACTCATGCTAACCTTCTGGTGGGCAGGTTAAAATTTTCCCAAGGTATCTATAACACGAATTCCGTTATAACTGAAGGACTATAACTGGGGAACATTGCAACCCACTTTTTGTATAAATGTACAAAACATACATTATAGATATTATTAAAATTAATAGTTAAAGGAAGCGTCATACATAAGCTTTTCCAACAAAATCATCATAATCAAATCACACCTAATTAAAGCAACAATTAATAACACCCACCTTCCTTCAATTTACAAATTGAATAATTTAGGAGAAATCTCTCTAGTTTTATTCATTCAATCATGCAATTAAGATAGCAATAATTTTGTATTAACTCAAATTCATAGGAGATGCCTATGCCTTTTTCATAGGAGGAGCTACCCACCTTAAGCTTGGACTTCAATATTTGTAATGGTCAATAATAATTGTGTTAATTATTGTTTGATATTTCACCTATGACGTAATCCACCTTTGTTACCATGTTCTAAATCTTCAATTTTGTTAGGAACTACAGTCAATACTTTGAAAATAAACATATGCCACTACTTGCTAGGGGGACCTAACAATGCCTACTACACCTTCTTAGAGACTTGATTTACCTTCATGATCCATGTTCTGAAAGTTCAATGTTGTACGACTACCATTAGCACTTAAAATAAAATACATACCACTCCTTTCTAGTGGATACCTAATGGTACACACTATCTAGAGATAAAAAAAATGTTAACTACATAGAACGTAATCATCACTTGCAATGAATGAGTAGTCCAAACCTTCATCCCTTCAAACCCAGCTACCCTACTTCCTTTCGCTGGGGTAAGTGAATGAGGCTATCAGGGGCCTATCTTCATTTAATCCTACTGAATCTAATGACAAGGAGTGCAATATTGTTGCAATCTTTAAAGGTGTTGTGACTATTAAGGCTCTTAATTTCCTGGTCATGAGGAATGCATATTCTCGCAGTTTGGCCATCCAAGCTAATGGAAGACAAAGCATATAGCAAGTTTCACTAGTGACCAAAGATGGCAGGCAGACATCATTTACCAGTCGTTGCTTGATTTCAAGCAGAGCTAAAAACTATATGGATTGAAGCCAAAGATGTGCACAGAATGTAAAACAATAGAGAGAAACCCATGTCTAAAATGATCATTGGCTGTATCGAATGGCATTGGTAGAAGTATGGTGCTCCAGATAACCATAAACTATAGCTCTATTTCTGCATTAAGAACTAGAAAAGAATCCAAAAAGTCATAAGGGCAAAGTTTTCTTGTTACATTACAAAACATTGAACAAAGCAGTCAATCAAATCAATCAAAGAGAAGCTCAAACTCCCTGTGAGATTACAGGAAGAGAGCAGAGAAAGAACGACTAAGTTTGGCATCTAACATTCAAGGTGATGTAATTGAAAATCTGCTGCCTATGGTGGACAATTTTGAAAGAGCCAAAACACAAATTAAGATGTGAATCATAAATATTACAAAAATTATAATGATTGTAATATGCTCCTATGTTGCTTCTTGCAAAAGATAGGACTTGTTTTTCCAAACTAAGTGCTATAATTTTCATCAGATAATTTATTTTACCATGTTGAATGATCTGCCATGCCAATAAATAATTACTAGTTTTGTAAGAGGCACATTACAAGTAAATGGTTAAAGTTCTTTGAACTAAATCAATTGCTTGATCATTCCCCATCTCTTTCCAAATGACTTATTAGATAAATGACAAATATTAAGGAATATGCAGTGATTAGATCACTACTTTTCAATCTTTTCCATTAGATTGAAATAATATGGTATTCAATGGATGGGACGGAAAGATAGTAAGACAGTCATTGGATTATTACATGGCGCTCAATATTTACCTAGATAAATTGTTTAACTCTTCTTGGAATCCATACAATGCTCTTAAAATCTATACAAATTGAAAAAAACAAATTAAAAAAAAAAATTGTATTGTAAATCATTTTAAAATATATATAGTTACCTTCAAATCTATACCGAACAATCCATACTAATTCTATCTTAAAAACTATATGGACTGCAAATTAAAAAGCAACTTCAAGTGTCAAAGAAATAACATTTCCTCGAATTCTCATTGAAAAGCTAATGTCTAGCCTCAAATTGTCACCAAAAAAAAGTTAGTATCTAGGTTTTCAATTTCTCTTAACCTTAGTGTCTTCTAAGATTCTAATAATAGCTCTGATACCAAGTGTGAGGACCTAATCCAAACTATATACTTTTTTTTTTTTTTTTTTTTTTTAAACAGCAATGACAACCAGAAAGAAATGCATTGAAATTCAAATTTATTTAGCATACATATTCTTGCCACTCATTTCAGGAAACATACCATAACATTTTCATACCTTTAACTAAGATCAATAGTAATGAAATACATATGTACCGTTCACCAGAAGGCGAGACTTTGCTTGCTCTGCTGTTGCTGGTATTCCCTTGTAGCTGGTCACCTCCGCGAGTGAATGATGACGCACTTGATCCGAATGCAAAGACTCATCGGTTAACCTCCCAGCCTACTCCTTGGGTACTCTTCTTCCCCGCGGACCCCCGAGCTGCAATGGGGTTGTACAATGGAGACAAGCACTAGCTAGTAGAGGAGAGCACACCTTGGCTCAAGAGTCCCCTCTCTAAATCCTCTACCTCACCAAACTCACTATAGCTTCGTAATCACTGCTCTCACAACATCTCATCCATCCAACAATAGGGTTCACAAAAAATCCCTTCTCCTATGGCTTGCCCCTTCTTTTATAGGAGTCCTCATAGGTGACACTTGTCATGTCATGCATAATTAATTATTTTTTTATAATTCAATAGCTTGATTATTCACCCACCCATGTGTCATTTTCACATCAAGGTTCTCCCAAAATTATTTAATTAAATTTTTTATTTAAAACTAATATTTTCATCACCTCAACAAGATTCATATTTCTTCTCCTAGTTGTCTCTTTATTCCCCCCTTTTATTCCTTAATTTGTGTTCATTACTTGAAGTCAATTAATGAGTCAAGATTTTATCCCCAATCTACTCCCTAATTTAACTCAGATTATCTCCTAGATGGATATTCTTATGTTGGTTGTTGACACATGGAGCTTCTCTACATTTCTCTAAATTTAATTTATTATTCTCATTTTAATTCACCTTCCTCTTTTCTTAATTAGTTTAGGATTAACCATTATGTTTGTCTTTCCCCTTTTTTCTAATTAAACCACATAATCTTCCTAGCATTTTCCAAAATGGGAAGGGTAGAGTTTTTAAGGTATTCTATTTTAATTCTTCCTATGATCCTCCTTATTCCAAGTTTTATTTTTGATTTAATTACATTGGTTTCTAATCATCATTTACCCTTGATGTAAATTTACCTAGTTTTCATTCCTTGCTTATATTTATTTATTATTATTTATTTTTAATGATTCCAAGGATGCCAAGCTTTGGTTGTGCCCTTCAAGAACTCCCCTAGAAGTTCCAAGGGTGCAACACCTAATAGCTTATTTGTGATGTCAAGGGTGCCAGTTTGGTTGTGCCCTTCAAGAACTTCCCTAGAAGTTCCAAGGGTGCCACACCTAATAGTTTATTTGTGATGTCAAAGGTGCCAGTTTGGTTGTGCCCTTCAAGAACTTCCCTAGAAGTTCCAAGGGTGCCACACCTAATAGTTTATTGGTGATGCCAAGGGTGACAAGTTGGTCGTGCCCTTCAAGAAATTCCCCTGAAGTTCCAAGGGTGCCACACCACTTGCCCTTCAAGCTTCCAGTGATTACGAAGGGAAAATATAGTGCAACGTCATAGACCACTATCATCTCTTATGTTGCCTGCTATAGTGAGACTAATGGTGTCAGGGATCAAGGAATCCGCCTTGATGCGCGCCCCCCGGTAAAGTCCTCATGAGCGGCCCAGCTTTGGAACCTGCCCTCATGGCATCGTGATCTTCAATACGAAGGTGCTTCAACCTTCCAGCCCAAGTCACGACGGGAGTGCTAGTGGGTGAGATCAGGGACTCTGTCCCACCCCTCCCATGTAGTTCCATCCACTTGTACAACCCCATCACCCATATGTGAGTCATTCGGTCAAGCAACTAATCTGTGCCTGCAACCATTAATATATCATCAGAATATAGTTAAACATATATGCAGATTCCAAGATCGACTTAGACTTTCAAAGATAAAGTAATATAAATTTTCATCAAACCAGGTGTCATCGACATGTCATATGCGAGTGCCTCTGATGGTTTCCTTCCATACTCAATAATCATCAGTAACATGGTTTCTCAATGTTAGTCAATTATCATAATAGCATCATTAATAATTCCTGGTCACCCACATCATTGTCCATTGTAAGTCTGAACTAAAGGAAGTAGGTAACATAGGAGACACATCCCTCATGGCTATCATCAATAATCATCAATGGATACATACATATTCATTACTATCAACATCGTAACATCATAGAAATATACCTATCCATAAAATTTATCCTCAATATGCTTTTAGTAGAGCGCATACATATTCTTTACTACCCTCGTCATAATTTCAAATAGAGCCAACTTTACTATTTAATATTGCAATCATCATAATACTAATAGATAAGATACATAACCATTCATGCTACCATAATATCAATGGAAAGCATTCATAACATCACAACCATGAATATCTCAATCGCTAATAATAGTGTCATGGGTCCAGATCCTCAACCTGAGGTCCTCCTAGAATAAAGTATCTAAGATATGTCATATTAGGGTCAGAAAACTAGAGTGGGCACTACATACACCCCCTCTTAACAATGGACTTCGTCCTGAAGTCCTTAGAACATAAAGGAAAACGACGACACATATTCTAAGAATCCTTTCTGAAACTCATGCTAACCTTCTAGTGGGCAGGTTAAAAATTTCCCAAGGTACCTATAACACGAATTCTGTTATAACTGAAGCACTATAACTGGGGAACATTGAAACCCACTTTTTGTATAAATGTACAAAACATACATTATAGATATTATTAAAATTAATAGTTAAAGGAAGCGTCATACAAAATCTTTTCCAACAAAATCATCATAATCAAATCACAACTAATTAAAGCAACAATTAATAACACCCAACTTCCTTCAATTTACAAATTGACTAATTTAGGAGAAATCTCTCTAGTTTTATTCATTCAATCATGCAATTAAGATAGCAATAATTTTGTATTAACTCAAATTCATAGGGGATGCCGATACCTTTTTCATAGGAGGAGCTACCCACCTTAAGCTTGGACTTCAATATTTGTAATGGTCAATAATAATTGTGTTAATTATTGTTTGATATTTCACCTATGACGTAATCCACCTTTGTTACCATGTTCTAAATCTTCAATTTTGTTAGGAACTACAGCCAATACTTTGAAAATAAACATATGCCACTGCTTGCTAGGGGGACCTAACAATGCCTACTACACCTTCTTAGAGACTTGATTTACCTTCATGATCCATGTTCTGAAAGTTCAATGTTGTACGACTACCATTAGCACTTAAAAATAAATACATACCACTCCTTTCTAGTGGATACCTAATGGTACACACTATCTAGAGATAAAAAAAATGTTAACTACATAGAACGTAATCATCACTTGCAATGAATGAGTAGTCCAAACCTTCATCCCTTCAAACCCAGCTACCCTACTTCCTTTCGCTGGGGTAAGCGAATGAGGCTATCAGGGGCCTATCTTCATTTAATCCTACTGAATCTAATGACAAGGAGTGCAATATTGTTGCAATCTTTAAAGGTGTTGTGACTATTAAGGCTCTTAATTTCCTGGTCATGAGGAATGCATATTCTCGCAGTTTGGCCATCCAAGCTAATGGAAGACAAAGCATATAGTAAGTTTCACTAGTGACCAAAGATGGCAGGCAGACATCATTTACCAGTCGCTGCTTGATTCCAAGCAGAGCTAAAAACTATATGGATTGAAGCCAAAGATGTGCACAGAATGTAAAACAATAGAGAGAAACCCATGTCTAAAATGATCGTTGACTGTATCGAATGGCATTGGTAGAAGTATGGTGCTCCAGATAACCATAAACTATAGCTCTATTTCTGCATTAAGAACTAGCAAAGAATCCAAAAAGTCATAAGGGCAAAGTTTTCTTGTTACATTACAAAACATTGAACAAAGCAGTCAATTAAATCAATCAAAGAGAAGCTCAAACTCCCTGTGAGATTACAGGAAGAGAGAAGAGAAAGAACGACTAAGTTTGGCATCTAACATTCAAGGTGATGTAATTGAAAATCTGTTGCCTATGGTGGACAATTTTGAAAGAGCCAAAACATAGATTAAGATATGAATCATAAATACTACAAAAATTATCATGATTGTAATATGCTCCTATGTTGCTTCTTGCAAAAAATAGGACTTGTTTTGCCAAACTAAGTGCTGTAATTTTCATCAGATAATTTATTTTACCATGTTGAATGATCTGCCATGCCAATAAATAATTACTAGTTTTGTAAGAGGCACATTACAAGTAAATGGTTAATGTTCTTTGAACTAAATCAATTGCTTGAGCATTCCCCATCTCTTTCTAAATGACTTATTAGATAAATGACAAATATTAAGCAATATGCAGTGAGTATATGAGTGATTAGATCACTACTTTTCAATCTTTTCCATTAGATTGAAATAATATGGTATTCAATGGATGGGATGGAAAGATAGTAAGACAGTCATTGGATTATTACATTGCGCTCAATATTTTCCTAGATAAATTGTTTAACTCTTCTTGGAATCCATACAATGCTCTTAAAATCTATACAAATTGAAAAAAACAAATTAAAAAATAATTGTATTGCAAATCATTTTAAAATATATATAGTTACCTTCAAATCTATATCGAACAATCCATACTAACTCTATCTTAAAAACTATATGGACTGCAAATTAAAAAGCAACTTCAAGTGTCAAAGAAATAACATTTCCTCGAATTCTCATTGAAAAGCTAATGTCTAGCCTCAAATTGTCACCAAAAAAAAGTTAGTATCTAGGTTTTCAATTGCTCTTAACCTTAGTGTCTTCTAAGATTCTAATAATAGCTCTGATACCAAGTGTGAGGACCTAATCCAGACTATATACTTTTTTTTTTTTTTTAAACTGCAATGAAAACCAGAAAGAAACGCATTGAAATTCAAATTTATTTAGCATACATATTCTTGCCACTCATTTCAGGAAACATACCATAACATTTTCATACCTTTAACTAAGATCAATAGTAATGAAATACATATGTACTGTTCACCAGAAGGCGAGACTTCGCTTGCTCTGCTGTTGCTGGTATTCCCTTGTAGCTGGTCACCTCCACGAGTGAATGATGATGCACTTGATCTGAATGAGAAGACTCACCGGTTAACCTCCCAGCCTAATCCTTGGGTACTCTTCTTCCCCGCGGACCCCCGAGCTGCAATGGGGTTGTACAATGGAGACAAGCACTAGCTAGTAGAGGAGAGCACACCTTGGCTCAAGAGTCCCCTCTCTAAATCCTCTACCTCACCAAACTCACTATAGCTTCAAAATCACTGCTCTCACAACATCTCATCCATCCAACAATAGGGTTCCCAAAAAATCCCTTCTCCCATGGCTTGCCCCTTCTTTTACAGGAGTCCTCGTAGGTGACACTTGTCATGTCATGCATAATTAATTATTTTTTTATAATTCAATAGCTTGATTATTCACCCACCCATGTGTCATTCTCACATCAAAGTTCTCCCAAAAAAATTTACTTAAATTTTTTATTTAAAACTAATATTTTCCTCACCTCAACAAGACTCTTATTTCTTCTCCTAGTTGTCTCTTTATTCCCCCCTTTTATTCCTTAATTTGTGTTCATTACTTGAAGTCAATTAATGAGTCAAGATTTTATCCCCAATCTACTCCCTAATTTAACACAGGTTATCTCCTAGATGGGTATTCTTATGTTGGTTGTTGACACATGGAGCTTCTCTACATTTCTCTAAATTTAATTTATTATTCTCATTTTAATTCACCTTCCTCTTTTCTTAATTAGTTTAGGATTAACCATTATGTTTGTCTTTCCCCTTTTTCCTAATTAAACCACATAATCTTCCTAGAATTTTCCAAAATGGGAAGGGTAGAGTTTTTAAGGTATTCTATTTTAATTCTTCCTATGATCCTCCTTATTCCAAGTTTTATTTTTGATTTAATTACATTGGTTTCTAATCATCATTTACCCTTGATGTAAATTTACCTAGTTTTCATTCCTTGCTTATATTTATTTATTATTATTTATTTTCAATGATTCCAAGGATGCCAAGCTTTGGTTGTGCCCTTCAAGAACTCCCCTAGAAGTTCCAAGGGTGCCACACCTAATAGCTTATTTGTGATGTCAAGGGTGCCAGTTTGGTTGTGCCCTTCAATAACTTCCCTAGAAGTTCCAAGGGTGCCACACCTAATAGTTTATTTGTGATGTCAAGGGTGCTAGTTTGGTTGTGCCCTTCAAGAACTTCCCTAGAAGTTCCAAGTGTGCCACACCTAATAGTTTATTTGTGATGCCAAGGGCGCCAAGTTGGTCGTGCTCTTCAAGAAATTCCCCTGAAGTTCCAAGGGTGCCACACCACTTGCCCTTCAAGCATCCAGTGATTACTAGGGGAAAATATAGTGCAACGTCATAGACCACTATCATCTCTTATGTTGCCTGCTATAGTGAGACTAATGGTGTCAGGGATCAAGGAATCCGCCTTGATGCGCGCCCCCCGGTAAACTCCTCATGAGCGGCCCAGCTTTGGAACCTGCCCTCATGGCATCGTGATCTTCAAGGCGAAGGTGCTTCAACCCTTCCAGCCCAAGTCACGGCGGGAGTGCTAGTGGGTGAGATCAGGGACTCTGTCCCACCCCTCCCATGTAGTTCCATCCACTTGTACAACCCCATCACCCATATGTGAGTCATTCGGTCAAGCAACTAATCTGTGCCTGCAACCATTAATATATCATCAGAATATAGTTGAACATATATGCAGATTCCAAGATCGACTTAGACTTTCAAAGATAAAGTAATATAAATTTTCATCAAACCAGGTGTCATCGACATGTCATATGTGAGTGCCTCTGATGGTTTCCTGCCATACTCAATAATCATCAGTAACACGGTTTCTCAATGTTAGTCAATTATCATAATAGCATCATTAACAATTCCTGGTCACTCACATCATTGTCCATTGAAAGTCTGAACTAAAGGAAGTAGGTAACATAGGGGACACATCCCTCATGGCTATCATCAATAATAATCAATGGAGACATACATATTCATTAAGCTATCAACATCGTAACATCGTAGAAATATACCTATCCATAAAATTTATCCTCAATATGCTTTTAGTAGAGCACATACATATTCTTTACTACCCTCGTCATAATTTCAAATAGAGACCAACTTAACTATTTAATATTGTAATCATCAGAATATTGATAGATAAGATACATAACCATTCATGCTACCATAATATCAATGGAAAGCATTCATAACATCACAACCATGAATATCTCAATTGCTAATAATAGTGTCATGGGTCCAAATCCTTAACCTGAGGTCCTCCTAGAATAAAGTATCTAAGATATGTCATATTAGGGTCAGAAAACTAGAGTGGGCACTACAATTTTGTTTGCCTTGTTTGTGTTTGCAGATTCGCGAAAAGGAGCTCATTTGGATCAAAGGAGCGAGGGCATCCACAAGCTTGCGTTGGACCAAAGGTAGGCCCTAAAAACACTTGTTTGCTATTGTTTATCAAAACATATTTAGAGAAAGATAGTGTCTGGTTGGTTTGCTTGTCATTAGGTCTTCTTTAGATTCTAGGAAGGTCTATCTCGTCCGCAAGATCGACTCATTCCGTGTGACACATGACATGCCTTCTTTAACAATATTACACATGCATTAGTTAAACACACGTAACTATTAAAGCATGTCTATTTATTTTTATGTGTGTACGATTATGACACATATCTATACATCCACAATTCGCATGTGTAAATAAATAAATACATAAAGATAACCAAGGTATGGTCACTTGTCCCTATTCCACATCTATCACGAGAAGGGAAACATCTAATTCTACCCACAAAATGCAATAATATTAAAGAACCTCCATGGCTATTATCCTTTCTTCGCATAAGAAGAGGGAAAATATCTCAAAGATAAATACCACATTAACTATTATTCCCCTCACATAAGTCCACATTATTTTCCAAAGAAAACCACTACAATTGTCCATATTTTTTTAAAGGAATTAACACCTTAGTTATGATCTCCATGCATACAATAACATAAATTTTATCAAAAGAAGCTAACCCCTTAGTTTTTACTTGTGATGCATGCAAATATGTATCATTTTCCAAAAGAACTAACCTAATAGATATTGTGCTTATGCATGCAAATGCATGTTCTTCTCCAAAAAGGAAGTTAACATAATAGATACTATTCTTATGCATACAACTATTTTTTTCTTTCCAACATCATCTTTCCCAAAGGAGAGCTATTTACAATAGCTATTGTATATGAACAACAAATGCTCAATTCCAAAATGAAGCTAACATAGTAGTTATGCTTTCTTGCATGCAAAGTACATCTTTCTTTCCAAATGAAGCTAATTAAATCTTGCATGCGAAAACACATATTCCATTCAAGTAAAATCACTATCATCTATGTGCATATAAGCACATGTTCTTTAAAAAAATAATGCAATAGGTAGTCTTTCAAGAACCTAACACCGTGGTTATTTTTCCTATACATGCAAATGCATATGTTTTTCTAAAGATTCTTCCAAAAGAAAGCTTAACACAATAGAGCATGTGATTACAAGTGTTACTTTCCAAGAATCTAATACAATAATTCATTCAAAAACATGTCTCTTTTTTTTTAAGGATTTTAACACAACAATTACTCTTTTTCCTTGCATGCAAATTTATATTTATTTTCCAAGGAATCTAACACACTAATTATTCTTTCTCCAAAAACTAGCCAACTCACTAGCTATTATGGATGCAAGTACAAAATATTTTTGTTCCAAAAACTTATTTCTATCATTTCACACATAAAAGACATATGCAATCTTTCCACAAAAAATAGCATGGATAACAAATCCCTTCTCAAATAACACAAATAATTATAATAATTATCTTTTATTGAAAATATTTATATGAAACCCTTTTCAATAAAGTTACTTATCTATTTTGACCCGAGCTTCCCATGCATTCAATCCCCTTCCTCATGCCCTTGGCTGAGATTGATACACTGAAAAAAAACGATATGCAGAATATGGAACTCACATTTAGAAAGAGGAAAATCTCATAATTAAAATAAGCAGTATAAATGGTCTCCATCCTATTCATGCTTATGGGAATTGAGATGCTTAACATGTACTCTTTCCTTGAACCTCGTTCCTCTGAGAAGTGTTAGACCATTAATCACAACTGTGCAAACGGCGCTGCCCATTGTTCACATGTCAACAAATTTAATGTGACTGTGCAGGAATCAGTAGAACATCATTTCAAGATGGCGGAGATCGGCAGAGGTCATTATTGATTCTCCTTCATATGTATCTATAAAAAACTATGTTTAGTAATGAAATATCAAGCTCATTCTATGAGTCTTTAGTGTTTCTGATATGGTATCGAAGCTCAGTTGAGCTATGAGGTCACAGAGCTGGCTGTGAGGTGAGGCAAAGCGGTGTGGCTCCTGCTATGCATGAAAGTTGTGTTCTGAGAGAGTAAAGTGTGTTCCCTGTTGACTGAAAGTCCCTGTAACGTGAAGCTTCTTGCTTTGTAGAGAGCGTGATCTCTTGATGCCGTGGGAAAACGACATAGTGAAAAGAGTGTGGTTGAGTTGTGTGTAAGCTTCAGGACGTGAAAGAAGCTGTGTGTGAAGCGAATTAAGAGCATTGGCCTGAGGAGCATTGGCATGTAAAATTTGTTGCTGTGTGAGGATAATTGAGTTGATAGCCCGTTTAAGCCTTCATGTGGAGGAGGTGCAGATTACTGGTATGCCCGAGTCTGAAGCATGGTAGATCTGTTGTGTGAAGATTGGAGTTGTGTTCGGGCAGCTGTAGTGGAAGGTGTGACCATATTGGGCATGTGGCCTGTGTTGTGTATTGTGTCTGTTGTGGATTGAGCGCAGTATAAAAGCGTTGTTGTTGAACCGATTACGTGTATAGTCCTGGAAGAGCATTGTGAAATTGTTCATTGAAGTGATAGCTGCTATCACTGATTTATTTACAGAAGCCTGTAGTCGGCTAGTCTAGCATGAAAAAGAGGGCGCTGGAGGTTGTGAATGGTGTTGTAGGATCAATCCACCTAATTGGATGGCGCAGTGTGGGCCATGTTGAAGGTTGATTCATGTTGAAGCGGCATACAGAGTGCGAACTATATGAGGAGCCTATGTTGAACATTGCCATCCATGTTCTCTGATCCACTGGGCATGGACTAGTAAGCATTGAGATCTGTTGATGTGCCATAGTTCTGGAGGTGTCGCTGAGCACCATTTGAATGGAGCTCGTTGAGGCGGATCGTTCTTCATCATTGATTGAAGAAGACTAGTGTGAAAACATTGATCGTTGACTTGTGATGCTGTGGTAATTGGTGGTGGTGCAGTTGTTGGTGATGTTGCCAGAGTCTACATGTTGTGACATGGGGCTGTTATTCTTGAAGTTTGTGTTATCATTTGCTATGGAATAGAGATGTTGGCCAATTATATAGAGGCCATTGTGTGAGACGTATTAGGAGCATTGTAGGCCTTTTTAAGTTGAACGTTGATAAGAGAAGGAGAGCTCGTTGTTGGAAAATGTTGTTCAGAAGAATTGTGTGCAAGGGAGAAGTGTATTTGGCGCACAAAATTGCTACAATATCCATTGTGTGTGGAGCGTGGAAGCATATTTGTTGAGCAGCTACTGTTGTGGAGAGTGCAGTCTTGGAAAGGCTAAATTTGAAATGTGTAGAAGTTGTGGGTTGTAGAAAATCCAAATTATGTTGTAAGCCTAGCTGAGACTTAGACTAGCAGGCAAGTTAAAGTTTAGGTCGTTGTGATTAAGGTGAGGTGTTAGACCATTAATCATAACTGCGCAAATGGCGCCGCCTACTGTTCACACATCAAAAAATTTAATGTGACTGTGCAGGAATCAGTCGAAAATCATTTCAAGGCAGTGGAGATCGGCGGAGGTCATTATTGATTCTCCTTCATATGTATTTATAAATAATTATGTTTAGTAATGAAATATCAAGCTCATTCTATTAGTCTTCAGTGTTTCTGATAAGAAGTACTTCTACCGATACCTAGCACCAGTCCTAGAACTTGACGTCTTGTAGGAAGTATTTTACATTTCAGAACGTATTTGACAGTTGCTCAAAATATTTTGATGTCAACTTTGACGTGCAATATAGATGAGCTACTAGTCAAAATGATTTCCAATTTCAAATTGAAATTGTCAAAACCTATGGTAGGGTACATCCTTTCTATTGGTGATTTTTGTGAATTCTATCTACCAATGAATAAATTTATCGTTCACCTATAGTCATTACAGTTTCGTAATACTACAGTCATTACAAGTTTCGTAATAAATTTTTGTGTGTTTGGCCCTTTAGGTAAGGGCAAAGAAAATCAATGTTGCAATATCAATATCATGTCTCATGAGCTGAGTGACCAATAAGTTTTCAATGCGATATGAAACAAGGGAGCCACTATCGTAGTGGTAGTCCCTACCGAGGTTGAGAAACTCGAGTTCTTTGAGTTGCCACAATGACTTTGGCAGTAATTTTAACATGTTCCAATTTTACACTTTCAGTCAAGATTAGACTGAGCAGTCTTGGGCATCTTAGTTCCCTTGGCATACTTGTAATTTTATTGCAAAAAACAAAACTGAGATTCTTTTTCAATATTTGTGAGCATTCATCTTTAAATACAGATTTCTTCTCTGGAAACATAATAAATGAGTAGAGATACTCCCCATTTGCAGAAAAGAGTGAACATGTTCTGGGTGAAGGTAGCTTGTCCTAAGCATCACAGATCTTCCTATGAAAAATCAGTTCGGTGTTCTGAAACATCCACCCTTTTCTTTCGGTACCATTCCTCGTTCATAGTTATTTTTCAACATATGTCATAGTTGTCGAAATGTTGTTTACATTTTTCATGGATGTCGAAACGCTGTTTACATTTGTCATGTATACTGAAATAAATTAATTTCAATTTAAAATGAATGAAATGCCAAAATAAAAAGAATACTATCAAATTTATTATCTCATTACGCACGTTGATAATGAGAAAAATGCATTTCTTACTTTCCTAATTTTCAATCAATATAGAATTGTGAATCGCGATGGATGAACATGATAGATTGTGAAGTGGCAGACTAACAATATGGTTCACCTCCATTTGTATTTCATCAAAATTTATACTATACCACATACATTATTAATGTAGTATATCTTTGTAGTGTACCACATTAAACGTTTTCTGTTTACCATAGATGATAATTTTCAAGATACCTTCTTCTAAAAATAAATAAAACATTTGACACTTTCATAAGATACGGTGACGTAGATATCCATTGCGATTGTATTAACATAACGTGATTCACAATGTTGAGATTTTCACAATAAATTATCACTCTGTTTAGTTGAACTTATTAAATCGAAAAAAGACTTAACAAGTTAAAAACAAATCATTTCAGGTCGTAACAACTCTTTCCATTTCATTGCAGGGACTCCCTGTTGCTTGCATCCCTCACCATCACTTCTAACAATCTCAGCCAATGTGAAACATGCCCTTCCACATTAGTCGACTTCAGCTTATGAACAATCTCAGTAGAATTGTAGTTCAGGTAATAAGCTTTCATGGACTGAAAACTACTCTTAACAGTACTAATTCTAACTTCCCAATACATTTTCAAACATGCATGAGCCCTACCATGAGGGCAGTTTTAAGCTCTCTAATCGAAATCATGGCCTCAAGTATTCTTAGCGCCGACCCAGCTGCCCCATGTATGCCGACTTTAGCAGCCTCCACAAACATCTGTTTCATCAACCAGAGATAAGCTATATAGTACTTCCAAAGTTTGGAAAAACAAGAAAAGAAGAAAAGAATTCATGAAGCATAGAAGACATATCAGTAAACATCGCATTTGTTACCTGAAAAACAAATACAATGATCACAAAATATAGGACAAACCACCTACTTGCAGAAGCCATGGAAGCTGCTAATACTCAGATGGGGTATATACACAAGTGAAGAACTCAGATGTCCTGATTTAGCAGTGAAGATGGAGGTAGGTTGAGTCACCCATCAAGGTTCATTTCTGTGAGAGATAGAGCTTTTAAAAAGACACCTGTAACACATGCAAAAAAAAATGTATAATACAAAAATATATTTCAAACACGTAAAATCTCGTGGGCCCACAATTTTACCACATGCTTGCCTCTCGTCCTTCTTGCATACCCAACGTCTTTACCTCTATCTCTTTTGCATGTTCAACATGTCTACCTCCTAGCTAACCAACTCATTAAGCAAAACCTCAGATGCAGCTAACTCGAAACCCACTTACTTTGTTGAGAACCAAAAACCCATTGTTACGCAAATTGGTTTAGTTAACTAAAGACCGATAGGGAATTCAAAGACAGAATTAGCAACATTGCTCAAAGGCTTAAGGAAATCTCAAGGGAGAAGAACAGGGCAACTGGCAAAATTACAGAGTAGAAAACAAGACAATGTGAGCAATCAAAATTCAAGAACTGATGGCCTTGTCATCACACTTGGAGACTCTGCCATGCAGAAAAGAAGAAGAGTGTCTGAATATGGTCCATGCACATCATCACAAGTTGCATCTGACAAACCAGCTAAGTGTAGTCTTATTTTCCCTCAGTTTCAACAGTTGCTGTCAATTCTTTTTTTATTTTACTTTTTTACATTATAATACTTCTATTCCCAATTTCAATTTGTATGATACACTTTAAAAATTTAAAAACCAATATAAGATTATACTTGCTAGTCAAATTATTTTATGATCCTATGTTGATGACAATGGCCATAGATAAACAAGGAGAAAATAGGAAAATATCCAGTTTCTGACTAAAAGAACCAGGGAGGGCTTCAAATCTCAATTAGTGAAATTCAATTACATACAACTAAATTAGTGGATTAGAAAGGGAACTACTATTTTGGAAACTAGGGAAACAAACACAATAAACTCTGAAAGTTGAACTCTAGATCGCAAGGTTCTTCTAATAGAACTTTTTCATTAAAATAAAACTTTCATGTAGTACAGAAGAAAGAGAAATTTCCTGAAAAGGTGATGGATGCAAACCTAGGCCTAGAGTCTCCAAACTATAATATATGCAACAACGGAATAGAAGGGTTTTAGATGTAGCATGCCCGGAATACATGGCCATGCAATGATATGCAATTCAAGCAATGGATTAGTATTATTTGAATTCCTATTAACTCTTTGACATCCTAATGCTCTCAATGACAGCCACTAAATAAATAGACCTCTTGATCATGAAACCCATGCAGCAAGGAATAATAAATTCATTTTACAAAAATCATAATTACAATGTCATGGAGACCGAACCTAGTTACACTTTCTTCAACAAGCATGACATTAATGGCTTGAAATAAAAGAAGACATGATCATTAGGAGGATCCAACATTTGTATGTAGACAAAAACTTGGAGACGATTCACAGGAAGAACCCCAGCTTCTCTCCATAGGTCTGACTTTGCACACAGATTCTACCCTTTCAGGAAGCATTGATTCACCCGTGTAGATCACCCTAACTTCTCCACTTATCCTAGTAATAGATGTAGTCTCCCCAGTCTCCCTTGTTAGCTTAATACACTTTGCAAACTAGTCAAACTTCAATTGTTTCGATTAGGGAAAAGGATCGTATAGCTTCAAGAGTTTAAGATAGTCAGAGTTTTTGTGTTGTCTCTAGTGTTGCTCTGCTACTAGCATGTCTATTTAGTACCCATCCAGAGTCACTTCAAAGAATCATAAACATTGCTTCGTTGCTAGCAAGTTTGTTTTGTACCTCAGCGAAGTTTCTTGCTTCACCTCTCTACACAATAAGCCTTTCTTCTTTCACCCTTTATTTATTTTACTACTTTATGTTCATTGGCATTTTATCGGTGTTTATTTCGCCAATGGCAGAAGAGGGATCCCAACTTATTTTGTGAGCAAGAGAGGTTGTTCCTTCTTGTTAAAACTGGAAACTAGGGCCAAATTCCACCTTGGGACAACTCATTTGATGGAGATGATGATTGTATTAAATTACTCTTTTCGGGAGGACCAAAATTGATATAAAGATCATCCAATTTGGACAATCAGAAGTTTGTTTTTGAATTTATGCCCACACAAGTGCAAATTGTTCAGGTCGACCACATCATCATGTAGGGTCATGAAGCCCAATAGACCTGACTATTCACCCTCAACAACTTGTATAAATATAAGTGCCCTCTCACCTCATTTGGCATCATCATCACACACATTTCTTCTCTCTCCTTCTCTCATTGGTTCATATGAATTTTTTGGGCAAATTGTAGGGTCGAATTTCAGCACTATCACAGGAGTTTGACCAGCATTGACTGACCACTTTGACTCATCATTTGACTACGCTTTTTGTGGGAAATTTTCATTTTTTGCAGGTCGTACAGTTTGGCACAGGAACCAAGAATTTATGGGCACCTTGACCATAAGGTTGACTGCAGGGTTGACCGCAGGGCTGACCGCAGACCTGACCACGGAGTTGACCAAGTTTGATCGTAGCTTTTAGGATTGGCTGCCTTTAACCACCTTATCATGCCAAGTTTGACTGGGTATGACCATGCTCCAAAGAGGAAGATTTTTTGTTGCGTTTACCATATTTGAATTTTTCGTTAGGGTTGAATTTGACTACAGTTGACTGCAGATTTGACAGGGTTTTTTTGACTTGGATTTGGCAAGTCAGCTTTGACCTTTTGTACTCTCTCTCTCTCTCTATTGAACATTTTGATATAATAATAAGAAGAATTGATCAAAGGGTTTTCCACATTGGGGTTTTTCCTGACATCCGCCAAATCTGTTGTCCTCTTGTCTTAGCTTGTCTTCTACATTTTATTTTATGTTCTATCTATAGTTAGTGTCAATGTGATTTATGGTTAATGTGATTGCTATTGGAAAACTAAATTGAAATTGTCATTAGGCTGCTAAAAGAACATTGAAGTAATTGTGCTAAGCATAGAGCATAGCATTGTTAATTAAAATTAACATGGTTTCAGAGCTCAGGTGAAGACAAATCCCAAGCAAGAGAGAAAAAAGCAATCACTAAGGGAGAGTTGTTAGACAAGACTATTGGACTAGCTTCAATGGCTACTACATCTTACTTCAAATCTGAGGATAAGCTCAAGGACAAATCTGACTATCATGCATGGAAGATGACTTTGGATTTAACTTTGGAAGAGCATGATGCCATGGATTATGTGCAGGGAAAAATGGTGGAGCCTCCTTCAAATGCACATGCCACTGAAAAGACGAAGTACAGAAAATGTGAGGTCAAAGCTAAAAAAATTATCATAGACTCCATTCAAAAGAAATTGGTTGCCTATATTTCTAATTTGGGAACATCCAAGGAGATGTATGATAAGTTGATTGGGATGTTCAAAGTAAACAATGCAAATCAAAATATCTTTCTCAAGAACAAGTTGAAGGACATCAAGATGGATAAAGGGGAGTCTATCCAATCCTACTTGATGAGGATCACACAAATCAAGAACGACCTTCTCTCTATTGGAGAAGTTATTGTTGACAAGGAGCTCACTCTCATTGCACTTAGAGGTCTTTCGATAGCATGGGATGTGTTTAAGAAAAACATTCTCAACAATGACATGATTCCTAGTTTCGATGAATTATTGGCTAGATGCACTCAAGAAGAGACGAGGATGAAGGAGAGAGACAAGCCTTCAAATGGAAATGAACCTATTGCCTTCTTTTCTCATGCTAAAAGGAATAATAGTGTTGGTCCAAGGAGACAAGGTCAAGGGTTCAAGCAGGGATTCAAAGAAGGAAGAAAAGAAAGGTGCTAAAATTGTAACAAGTTTGGCCATTATGCT
Source organism: Pinus tabuliformis (assembly GCA_031772625.1). Taxonomy (NCBI): domain Eukaryota; kingdom Viridiplantae; phylum Streptophyta; class Pinopsida; order Pinales; family Pinaceae; genus Pinus; species Pinus tabuliformis. The sequence continues at coordinate 709,024,402 of CM062808.1, read as the reverse complement.
AGAGAGTGTCCTCACAAGAAGAATTCTCCAAGGGGTGATGACAACAACCACAACAATTTCAAAGGCTATGGCAATCAAAGGAACAACAAGTTCAACAATAAAGGAAAGAGGAATACTCCCGCTGCTCAATATGGAAATGGTCGACCTCCCAAAAGGACAAGAAATTCTAGGTATGAGGAAAGTAATGTTGTAGAAAAACAAAAGGAAGTTTATCTTATTTTCGCTCTATCTATTGCCTCTCCTCCAGATACTTTGGATCATTGGTTGACAAATAGTGGAGCCTCAAGGCACTTCACTAGGTACATGGAGGCCCTCTCAAATTTGGTTGAAAAAAAGACTACTTTGGAGATCATACTTGGAGACAATGCCACCTACCCCGAGAAAGGGATAGGTATTGTCACTCTTCACTTAAATCAAGGTCAAACACTTCATCTACAAGAAGTATTGTACGTACCCGATTTGAAGAAGAACCTGGAGTCTATTTCTGCGATATAAGATAAAGGTTTCAAGGTAGCATTCATTGATGGAAAGGTATGTATTTGGCAAAAAAAGCCTAAAGATGCATTTACACTTGGATTTAAGGTTAAAGGTCTCTATCAAGTTGGATGAAATCCTTTGGGAGCCTTGACTTGCGATACTTCTCTTCAATCTAAATGATGGCACCAAATATTTGCTCACCTTCATTACAAATCCTTACTTGGAGTAAGGAAGATGGTCACAGGTATGCTCTAGTTCAACATGAATCATGGAGTTTGTCAAGGTTGTGCAGCTGGGAAACTTACAAGGGGAACATTCCCTTCAAGTGAAAGCCAAACTATTAATATCCTTCAATTGGTCCATTATTATCTATCTAGAATGTCTCTTGTAACATCATCGGGAGGATACTTCTACTATGCAATTTTTGTGTATGAATTCTCTCGCAAAACATGGATCTATTTCTTGAAGAAGGATGAAGTGTTCAGATGGTTCCATTCTTTCAAAGCCTTGGTGGAAAATCAAACAGGGAAGAAGATCAAAATATTGAGGACTGACAATGGAACCGAATATGAATCAAATGAATTCAATGACTTTTGCAGAGACATTGGCATTAAGAGGGAGACAACCGTTCCATACACTCCTGAGAAAAATGGAGTTGTTGAAAGAAAGAATTGAATAATCATGGAAGCCACCTGTGCCATGCTCTGTGATCAAGGTCTACCGAAGTTCTTATGGGGAGAAGTTACCAACACTACCATGTATGTTCAAAATAGGAACCTACATCAAGCACTAGATTTCAAGACACCCGAAGAAGTTTTCACTGGTAAGAAACCTGATGTTTCTCATTTTAAAATATTTGGCTGTCCCGTGTATTTTCATGTACCTAAAGAGAAAAGAAACAAATTAGAAGCATCTGGGAAGAAAGGTATATTTGTGGGCTACAATGAAAATACAAAGGCATATAGAATCTTGTGCCTGAACAAAGAGATGTGGAAGTTAGCCATGATGTCACCTTCAATGAAGACACTTCCCTTGCCAAAAACCTCCCCATTCCAAGGAAGGATAATGATGATGTTGTAGAAAAGTAGGATGAACCTCCGACATATGAGCCTACGCCCAATGTTAAAGGCCCGATGGATCACATTGATCCACCTCCTGATGATCCCTCTACCTCAAGAAAAAGACCTTTGTGGCTTAAATACACTGTCAAAGATGTTGAAAGACATATTGATCCACCTCCTAATGATCCCTATACCTCAAGAAAAACACCTTTGTGGCTCAAATATACTCTCAAAGATGTTGAAAGACATATTGCTCCAAGAGGGACATTCTGTGAAAGTAAGAAGTCGAGCAGGTATCAAGGGTACTTAGTTGCTATGAGTCTTATTGTTCAATTTGAGCCATGTACGTTCGAAGAAGCCATAAAACTCCAAGTATTGAAGGATGCGATGAATGAGGAATATGAATCTATCATGAAAAATGATGTCTGGGATGTGGTGCCTAAACCAAAGGACAACTTTGTAGTCACCTCAAAATGGCTATACAAAATTAAACATGGGGCTGATGGGAGTGTTGAAAAATATAAGGCTAGGTTTGTTGCTTGGGGCTTCTCTCAAAAGGAAGGATTGGACTATGACGAGATATTTGCACCAGTCGCGCGATATACCACTATTCGATCGATTATTGCTCTCATTGCCTCTCAAGGATGGAACCTACATCAAATGGAAATTAAGATTGCTTTCTTGCATGGCTCGCTTAAGGAGGAAGTCTACTTGGAACAACCTCAGGGATTCGAAGTACAAGATCGAAGGACACACATATGCAGGTTGAAGAAATTCCTCTATGGGTTGAAGCAAGTCCCTAAGGCTTGGTATGAGAGGATTGATATCTATCTTATGAAGTTGGGATCTACAAGGAGCAATGTTGATCCTAACCTATACTTCAAGGTTGAAAAGGACATGCCTCTCATTTTGGTCCTTGATGTAGATGATCTCTTTCTAATAGGTGCAGACCCTCTCATTTATCAATGCAATAGGGAGTTGGCTTTCAAATTTGAAATGGAGGACCTAGGTCTGATACAATACTTCCTAGGCCTGGAGGTCTAGGAAAAGCAAGGTGAGATTTTCCTTTCTCAAGGAAAATATTTTATGAAGTTGCTCAAGAGATGTGGGATGGTGGATTGCAAGTCAGTGTTTACTCCAATGGAACTCAACTTCAAGAAGCTATGTGAAAGTGTTGTTGGGCCCGAATTGAAAAACCCTTCTGAGTATCAACAACTTGTGGGGGCCCTGATGTTCTTGGTAAACTCATGTCCAAACATATGCTTCGTTGTAAATACGTTGAATCAATTTATGGTCAAGCATCATCACATACATTGGACTGTTGTTAAGAATCTCTAGAGATACTTTGAGGCAGAATCAACTATGGACTGAGATACACTGTTAGGAATTTGAGGCTACATGGATATACTGATGTTGATTGTGCTGGCAGAGTGGTGGATCATAAAAGCACATCTAGATGTTGCTTCTCATTAGGGTCTACGTCAATTTCTTGGATGAGCAGGAAGCAAAAATCGATTGCTCTAAGCACCGCCAAGGACGAATACATTGTTGCTAGTATGGCATGTTGTGAAGTCGTTTAGTTGAGGAAGCTCTTTAGTGAGTTATTTGAGCATGTGTTGGATACCATTGTGATCTACTGCAACAACCAGAGTGGGATTCGCCTTTCACAGAATCTTGTGTTTCACGACCGCTCCAAGCACATTGATATCAGGTACCACTTTATCTAAGATATGGTATAACAAGGAGTAATAAGGCTCCAACACATCAGGACTGATGAGCAGGTCGTACACATCCGCACGAAACCCTTAGGGAAGGTAAAATTCTTAGCCTTCCGAGAGACTTGGAGTCATGGAAACACCCTCCCATGAGGGTCCCACTTAAGTGGGAGATTGAGCTTTGGGAGCTCCTGGGGGCTTGGGGTACTTCTTGGAGCTATGAGTAACCATAGGGTGAGTGGTTCACCTTCCCCTACCAGTAAGTTGTGTACAAGGTGAGTGGTTCACCTTCCCCTGTGTACCCCATGATGGTTGACATGTGTGTAGGGTGAGTGGTTCAACTTCCCTAAGATTGATGACACGTGTGTAAGGTGAGTGGTTCACCTTCCCCTGCGATTGATGACACGTGTGTAGGTTGAGTGGTTCACCTTCCCCTACGATTGACATATGCATAGGATGAGTGGTTCGCCTTCCCCTACGATTGATGACACATGTGTAGGTTGAGTGGTTCACCTTCCCCTACGATTGACATATGCATAGGATGAGTGGTTCACCTTCTCATATGGCATATGAGCAAGATGAGTGGTTCACCTTCTCCTGTTGATGCCCCAGCATACATCCTACCATGTAGTCTGGGACTCATGGGAAGTACCTCTCATTTGGCTAATGAGTTGGGAAAAGTGGATAGGGACCCTAGCACTACCAATGGACGCATCGTGTACTGTCGTACTCCCTATGTCTAGGATGCATGGTGATCAACAATTTGATCTGGGATCAAGTCTAACTGAGGTTCTACCTTTGGACTAACTTTTGTCAGTGGATAGTGGTAAGGTCTGTGACTCACTCTCAATCAATTCTTCTTCATTATTCATATCAGTGTTCAACAGAGCAGAGATGAGATAAGATTCAGAGATGGCATGTGACGACAAGGTGGCATGAAGATCAATGATGATGGATGGATTAGCAAGTGGAATTCTCCCTAATTGAGAGGGAGTGTTAAAATTGGCAACTAGGGCCACATTCCACCTTGGCAAAGCTCATTTGATGGAGATGATGATTGCATTAAATTACTCTTTTCAAGAGGACCAAAATTGATATAAATATCATCTAATTTGGATAAGCAGAAGTGTGTTTTTGAATTTATGCCCACACATGTGCAAATTGTTCAGGTCGACCACATAATCATGTAAGCTCATGAAGCCCAATGGATGTGATTCTTCACCCTCAACGACTTGTATAAATAAAAGTTCCCTATCACCTCATTTGGCATCATCATCACACACATTTCTTCTCTGTCCTCCTCTCATTGGTTCGTACAGCTATTGGGCATATTTTCTCTCTAATACATGTGGCAAAAGGAAAAAAAATCTAGGCAAATTGCAGGGCCAAACTTCAGGACTGTTGTAGGAGTTTGACCCACATTGACTTAGTACTTTGACTCATACTTTGACTATGATTTTTGTGGGAAATTTTCATTTTTTGCAGGTCATACAATTTGGCAGAGGAACCAAGAATTGATGGGCACTTTGACCGCAGCGCTGACTGAAGGGTTGACCGTGGAGTTGACCAAGTTTAACCACAGTTTTCAGGATTGTTTTGGGCTGACTTTGACCACCTTATCACACCAAGTTTGACTGGGTATGGCTGAGCTCCAAAGAGGAATATTTGTTGTTGCATTGACCATCTTTGACTTTCTGGTTAGGGCTAAATTTCATTGTAGTTGACTGCAGATTTGACAGGGTTGTTTTGACTTGGATTTGGCAAGTCAACTTTGACCTTTTGTACTCTCTCTCTTTGTTAAACATTTTGATATAATAATAAGAAGAATTGATCAAAGGGTTTTCCCACATTGGGGTTTTTCCCTAGCATCCGCCAAATCTAGTGTCCTCTTGTCTTGGCTTGTCTTCTGCATTTTATTTTATGTTCTATCTATAGTTACTGTCAATGTGATTTATGGTTAATGTGATTGCTATTAGAAAACTAAATTGAAATTGTCATTGGGTTGCTAAAGGAGCATTGAAGTAATTGTACTAAGCATAGAACATACCATTGTTAACTAAATTAACACTTATTTTGCATAGACTCATATATATACCTTTGAAATTAGTTTACTCGCTTAAGTTTTCTCCTTCCCCTCTCTACTCGATTGAGGTGACACGCTAAAACCAATCAATATAAATGGTTGATTCAAGCAACGAAGATCCTATAGTAGATACAAGCATCATAGATCAGCTAAAGCTTTCGTTAGTTGTGCGTCATATTTTCCACTCGAGTGTCGTACACCTTTGAAGATATATCCAAGACCAAAGAAAGGAGGATATCAAAAGTAAGCCAAGCATTGTTAGATGTCACAATGCCCTTTTAAAACTTCCCCACATCGCATCAAAGCCAAATGAGATGGATTTCACACAAAATATTTATTCAATACAAATTCCTAAATAAGATGTGAAAACAAGACCCAAATGAAAAAGAAAATGCAGAATGCAAGGAATGAATGCAGGGTGCAAAACAAAGGCAAAATGCAACTGAGGTATGGAAAGCCTATCCAAATAATGAAAAAAAAGTACAACTCTAAGCAACAAAAGAATCATGACTAAACCTAAATCATAATCTATCTAACTAGAAGTTCAGGATCATGAGAAATCAAATTTCCAATGCAACCACAAGAGTTGCTCCTAACCTGCAAGCATAAAAACATAAGCAGTTAATACTAAGATGAAACAATGTGCAGAAATAAAAATGTTTACCTGAATAACCTGCACAAGAAGTTGAAGGTCTTGCCTACAGGCAGAAAGATGGGCCATAACACCTTGCTTTAACCAGTTTGCAATTTTACCTCATTGGATAAGATGATGAATGTACAAATCCTGAAAGCTTCTTGGGCATGTACCTTCCTCTGCATTTTAATTCTTAGCAAACATTAAGTAAGATCAAAACTTATTATTAACATTAAAGTTTGCCAAGTAGGATTCCTCCAGCTAGTCGGAGATTGGATCATGATATTCAAAACAACCCATTTGAAAACCCCGAAACTACTTGAAAGATAAGCTTCCAATTGATGTGATTGTATTATAAAGAGAATCTTGCAAGGGAAATATGATCTGATCTTGCTCAGAAACCTTGTCAAGATTGTGAGGACCTGACATAACCATCAGCAAAAGCTGAAGTGCCTCAACTTCTCGATAGGTATCTCAGCATTTAGATAATGAATCATAAAGGTCAATGGACTTGACAAGATCCACTGATGTAAAACAATTATCATCATATGTACCAATGGGAAAACGATTGAGTGGCGATTGTTAAAACTAGTGTTAAGATTAGATTGGTGGATTGGTGGATTGGCATATATTTTTCTCCATTCTCCATTGGTTCCCTTTCTATCAGATTACATAATAGACCAACAATATGAGAGCTTGGGGAATTAAAACAATTGTTGGCATTGTAAATCCAGGAAACCAATTAGGATACTAGGTTGACAAAAGATTGGAAGCATGTTTCAAATCAAATCCAATATTCATATCAACATGGGAAATTAATTTTCCAACATGGGGGTTTTGATCCGCCGATTGATTCAAGCATTTACTAACCTCGAAAAGGATAGATTGTACCAGAGCAAAAATGATTTACTCCAAAACATAGACAAGAAGGATAAGGAGTTGATTGCTCACGAAGGAGTTCAACAAAAAGAAATATTTTGGCCAATGATTATCCGTGTCCAAATAATCAAAATGGCATGCTTTAAAGTTAGGTGCATCCATGAAAGGTATACATTGCAAACTTTGGTTTAATACAAGAGTTTTGCATGGAGTTGAATTAACCGAACAGGGATCTTCCATCTGATCAGAGACTATATATTGTGGATCAAGAGAATTAACCTGAAAATGTTGAAAATCCTTCAAGAGTGAGCTTACATCAAGGGAAACAATGCTAAGAAAAGAATTATGTGAGAATATCTAGATTTGACCTAGTTTGGGGACCTCATCAGGATCGTGAGACCCTGACATAACCATCAACGGAAACTGAAGTGCCTCGACTCCCTGACAAGTCCCGAAACCTTCAAATGTAGAATGATAAAAAATTGAGGGCTTGATCAGACAAGCATTATCTACATCAACCAAACCTTACTAATGGAACAAGTATTTGTTGACTTCACTGATTTGATCAGGTATTTCAACATCAACGAACAAATTACCTAAATCATATGGTTCTTCTAGTTTTAGATCTGAAGATATATAGATCAGAGAGATTTCATGAACAACCTGAACTGAAGGATTAACCCCAAGCAAAACTAGAGATTGCAAGGCATAGAATGCATGGTCAATAATTTCATTGTTTTCTCATCATGTGCAACCTTACCAACTTGTGTCAACATACAATCAATTTCATTAGATGGCAAATTTAAAAAACAAGGGATATTTTCATCATCAATCAACTCATTGCATGCATTAAGACGCAAGGGATAGTGGGTTGAAGAAGAAACTCCAGTGAGAAATTCTTCTATGATCGAATCAGATTCTGGATCTAGGCCGTGCAAATTCAAATCTTCTTCAGAGAGCAAGAGGACAATAGATGTACCTGGGCATTCATCACCATGTGTAGCATTGAAAACATTATCGTCAAGACGATCGTTTTCCAAGGCTATATTCTAATTAAGAGCTTCAGCTTCATTTGAATCATTGTCCAAATCACAAAATTCTTGATCAGCGAGGAATGTGAAGCATCATCTTGACATAGAGGAATTTGAAAAGAGAAGAGAGATAGAATATGTCTCCATCCCTTTACTCTCTTACTTGTGAGATGTGACCACCTTGTACATGATCGCCATTTGAACTGACAAATTAAGAATCAAGGGTATCTAGAGCAATTGCTAGTGGAGTGGGTTGATCAGACGAATCAAGGTACAGTGGTTCATGAGGTGTAAATGATAGAGGATAACAAGTATCCCTCGAAGAAACAATACTTTCGATCACGTCAGATTCGAGATTTAGATTATGCATATCAATGTCATCTCGAGGAATCAAGGGATCAATGTTCACCCCAGGCTCTATGGATTTATTGGAACATTCAAAGTTTTCTTAGACAAGATCTTGATCGTTGAAAACAAATGGTGGAAGAAGCAGATCAGCAATTCGAGTTTCAAATTTCCCAACTCCAACATCAGCAGGAGATACCACTTTGTTGGTAATCAAAAAGGAGTACAAGGGACAAAGGAGGGAGTAGATTCCTCCTCTGAGGGTTGAGGTGCCTCATGATCGAGAAAATTTGGAAGACCTTGTTAGCGCTCGAATTTGGCCTCAGGCTGAAGAAGGAAAAATCCAAGGCAACATCAAACCACTTAGCCTCGTAGCTAGCCCTACGCGGACAAGAGAGGGCTCTCTTTGGGTCTATCTCAGCAAAAGATTTTCAAAGGGCTGAGATGACCAATAAAGAACACTGATTTTAGGCTAGTAAACTGATAGGGAAAGTTTGATTTCAAATTTTTTAGGGTTTTGTTGGAAAACTGAGCACGGCAATTTTGGGTGCGGGGATGAGACACAGTTTTTGCAGAGATATTTTTGGGGCAAGGTAGGAGATTGTCTTGATGCCTTTGAAGGAGCTGAATGGATAGGTATGACTGGCGAGGAGCTAAGGAGAGCAAGAAACCATCAGGAGTTCTCCTTAAACAGATGAAAACATAGATATTAAGCAAACTTAAAGGCAGAGCATAGAAACCATGAATTCTACCTTAACACTTCATTTACTTAATTTGCAGAAGAGAAGAGTAAGAAAATAGAGAAACACACCATCAACACAAATCACCACAAGAATCCCAAATAGTGTTGCAAATCCCTGGTCTTTCCTTTGCCAAAATTGCAGAGATACAAAGAGTAACACAGTCTAAGCTTATCCCTCAAGAGTCCAACCCTGAAAATGACTAAGAAAGTACATAATATAGGCAAGCTAACACATTCCCTTGCCTCTAGGGGTCGAGCTCATCATCCTAGGAGCTGTTTCAACCAATTCTAAACTGAGCACTACAATCTAGGCAATCAAAACAACTTGCCTCTATAAGCTAGGAAACCAATTCATTCATTAATTTTTTGCTATTTTATGAATGAATCTTCTAGAAAAGGTAAATAAGTGTCATGTCAACATAAAATTACATTAATTACATCAAGGAGGGTGAAAAATCCCACCAAAAGTCAAAACTGGTCAAATGTTGCGTTTTCCTGAGCTAAAGATGAAAAATTGAGAAAATGTCCTGATGCGTAGCGCGCCATTTCTCAACGCATAGCGCGCCTTTGAGCCCACTTTTGGGGCAATTCCCGACATCCAAATGAAGCTCAAGTGGGCTTGTTGGAAAGGTCTGGATGTCTACTCTCCAGCCCAAGTGGAATTTCTCAATTTGGTGGCCATTTGCCCCTCCAAAAATGCAATCTCCCAAGACTACTTCCTGTGTGTCCAAAAAGTGGCAGAAGGTCATTTTTTGCTTGTTTTTTGACCTTTTGGGGGCCCAAACCTCAATAAAATGTCTTGCCAGTAGCTGAGCAAGTCTAATTTATCATGACAAATCCAAAAATGCAGAGTTTTTGTGAAATGGACCTCCCCATCTTCAGGGTAGCGCACGGCGCGCTACGCGTTGAGAGCAAAACCCTGTTTTTAGCAACAAAAATTCAAAATCGACCAAAATTGCTCCAAATTTTCTGAATTTTGAGCTGGGGGTGTATCATTGAGCAACATGCTCCTTCAAGGAGGCTTCAGCCAAAATCTGAAGTGGATCAGGCCTTTCCCTCCGTTTTAGTGCCTTGGCCAAGCGTCCTTTGAGTACCTTCATTTTCGCTTTGCACACATGCATGCGGGCCCAATAATGATTCTTCATGTGGCGAAGCATATCTTTTTCACTGTTTGCCTTGGCTAGCAACTTCTCTAAATGAGTGTTCACCCGAATGAGCATAGACCCTTGCTCAATAGGTGTCAAATCACCGAGTCTCTTGCGAGCCAAGTTCCGGTCTTCTCGGATCCTCCCCAACTCATCAAGAGTGTGTTCATCCTCTAACTGTCTGTTGCGCTGCTCTAAGTATTTGATTGTCCAATTTGCCATTTCCAACTTCTGCTGCAACAAGTGATTTTCAGCCTTTTGTTGCTGAATGATCTCCTTTAGCTCCGAGCTAGGAGAACTGATGTCAAGGTCAATAATGTCTATGTCCGGATCACCTGATGGTCCCTCATCAATCATGGGCTGCTTACCTCTCTCATGTACCTGTGCTACTGTCAAAAACGAGGACCCTTCCACCTGATGTGGAGATAACATTCGTTGTGTTGATGAAGAAGGCGAGACCCCTTCCACCTGATGTGGAGATAATACTCGCCGTGCGGATGCAAATAAGGCCCTGTGGCCTCTCTGATATGTAACACATGCTGGAGTGCTGACATGCTCGGGCTCTGGAATGTGAAATTGATGTGAAGGCCCTCCCTCATCATGGACAATATCAGGAGGTGGTTGTGGCACCATGAAGAAGTCGCAAGAGATGAAATCCTCCCAAGCAATACCCTGTTGTGCCAACTGATGCATCACTATGATCTCGATCAGTGCATAATGATATATACTCTTGTGTTGTTGTGCGGGGTTCTTCCTTTGCACTAAGGGCACCATCCTCTCTATATTTCGGCACATGAAAAATGGAATGTTCATCATTCGTACCCGAGTGAAATGCATCAACAAACGGATATGGTACGAATATAAACGTGAAAATCTGCCCTCACAAGTGAAATAGCGCATAATGAGCCTCATTAAGGGTGCATACTCATCCCTTAGGAATCTGAAGGGAAAAACAGCAGTTAGGTGTCTCATACACCCGGGTTTGATATATGGTTGATAATGAAATCTGTCTAGCTACTGACGCTTGTTCCACTCCTCCCCAACATTTGGTATCCCGATGGCTTGAGCAACAATTTCGGGTGATAGGGTGAAATCCACTCCTGCAAGGTTCACATGACCATTGTGCAAATGTAGGACAAACATGCGGACAAGTTCTCTGTGATTTTGAGTTTGTGAGATCCGCTCACAATATCCAAAGCATGATTGGTACTGAAAACATGTCATTGCAAGTGGACAAGCTTGCAAATAAGCCAAATAAGTGGGCTCCTCCCTGACATGCCGACCACCTTTACCACCCTTGTGATGCCTCCTTGGCACTTCTACCTCTGGTGTTGAATCATTGTCATAACTCTGCTGATAATCTGATTCGGTTTCTGACATGGTTTTGAAGGCAAGATGGCTGAAATGTATTGCTGGCTTTGCACCCAATTAACTGTTGTTTGACTTTTTCAAATGTTGTCACCAAGGGGACATAAATACAAGGGAATTGTTAGGGATAGGGGAACATGAGGGAATTAGGGACAATAAACATAAATAAGGAATTTAGGGAAGGCAACATGGGAAATCATAAAATTGTGGGATTTTAAGGTGAAGTAGGGTTTGGGAATTTAGTAGGTTTTAGGGATTTTAGAGAGGAAAATTATGAAATTTTATGGGAAATTTTGAAGGAGAATGTTGATGAAGATGAGGGAAAAGAGGGATCAATGAATGCGCAACCTTGGACAGCAAAATATTTTGAAACCCTAGCACCATTAAGTCTTTAAACCTTCCACAGCAATGTAGGGTTTTGACTTCTCATTTTCATGGCATTTTAACATATTAATTTCTCATTCATCTTGCAAAACCAAAACTAGCCATGGAGGAGAGGCCTACCTGAAATTTGCTTGAGAGAAAAGAGGATTTGGTAGCTTGTTGGCAGTTTATTGGGCGAAAAACCCAACGCGTAGCGCGCCTTGCCCAACGCGTAGCGCCCCTCTGACGCATAGCGCATGAGCAATTTTGTTCTGAGAAAGGCAGCCTGATGCGTAGCGTGCCCCTGACGTGTAGCGCGCCCTCCCTGATGCGTAGCGCGCCTCTAAAACTACCCAATTTGCTCAATGACTCTTGAAATCGCCTTTGCAAGGATTCACTTAGCTTGTGAGAGGCAAATGAGTTGCTAATGAAGAGTGATGTGCTTTTATAGGCTTCCTTTAGATTTTTATTTGCCCAAAACCCACTTTATAATGTTTGAGTGTTGACACTTTTTTGAATTAATTGGCTCTGACTTCTGGTTTCCTTTCTTTGAAAAATTGGTTGAAATGATGATTTCTTCTGAAAAATTTTGCAGGGATAGCTTCTAAGATGCTTTGGCAAAGGAGACCAAGGCTGCGCTTCAACATTTGGAGAATTTGAAATTTTTACAATTTTTACAAAAACGAGATAGTGACCTTTGTTTTTCAAAAACAGAGTTTTGAAAACAAGGTGAAAATTTAGTTGTACAATAGTGAGAATTATTGAAATGACGTTTTATGAAGGACATCCCTCTGGCCTGCTGGTCCTTTATGACCTCTCAAGACAAAAATTGACTCAACCCTAGACCTAAGACCTCGAAATTTAAAACAAGATGAATGACCCTTTGAAGATTTTATTTACTTAAACAAACTTGAACCAGCAGTGCCAAACAGGAGGGGAATAAAAAACACAAACTCCCTCCACCAGGGTTATGGCATGCCTAACGGAATGCAACTTGATCACACTGATGGGACACTTAATCATGAAATGCAAAGAGCTTTGATCTCTGGTGGAGGGCTACTAGACCGACTCTAACATTGGCTCCAATGGGGATGGTAGCTCCTTGGAGATGCCAAGAACCTCAGACCTCTGGGAGAGCAGACCAGTGCTTTCAACCATTGGGCGATGGAGTCATTATTTACTCATTTGACACAAACTCTGACAGCTTTAGTGACTGCAGATTTGACTGAAAATTGGACACAACTTTGACCCAAACTAACTCACTTTTGGACAGAAAATGGACTGATAAAAACACCTTGACAAACCTCAAACCAACCAATATTCATCTTCATAATTATAGCCTTCACTGCGGGCCCCGGACTGAGGATGAAAGATCAGCACACGCATGCGATAAAATAAGAGTAAAACGGTATGTACAATGATGGTGACAAGAACAAAAAACGCTCAGGCATGGTACCTCTTTAGCAGCCGACCATTGACCGACCCACCGAGATAATCATCTCCATTCATTTCCTTGAGAAGAAAAGCATTTTGGCCACGATATGCTGCGATCTTGTAGGGACCCTTCCATAAATTGTCAAATTTGTCGTGCTTCCCTTTGTCTTCATTCCGAGCATCCCACCTCAAAATCACATCATCTATTTGGAAGTCATCTGGTTTTGCTTTCCTGTCATAAATCTTCTTTATGCGCTCTTGCAACTTAAGAGTATTGTGAAGAACCTCCTCTCGTGTCTGCTGTAAATGAATCATTTGATTAATCTGCCTCTGCATGGGATCTTCCTCACTACCAGCTTCTTGAAGCAATTTGACCACCGGAATAGCAAGCGAAGTAGGAAAAATTGTGTCTGTCCCATACACCAACTCAAAAGGAGACATGCCAATTGACTTTTTCTAACTTACCCTATCAGCCCACGGTGCATTCACTAACTTTTTATGCCATCTCTTCTTATTGATTTCCAGCAACTTTTTAATGATATTTACTAAGGACTTATTTGAATATTTTGCCAACCCATTTCCTTGTGGATGGTAGGCGGTAGAATGCCCCAAGTTGATATTGTATTTGTAGCAAAAGTCAACCATTCTCTTTGATTTGAATGCTGCTGCATTATCTGTAATTAACTTACTCGGACAGCCAAAACGTGACAGTATATTATTTTCAAGGAAAGAAATAATTACCGCATCCGTGGCCTGCCGGGTGGGAATGGCTTCAATCCATTTTGTGAAGTAATATGTAGCTGTCAATATCCATCTATGTTGTCCTGATGATGCCGGATGAATTTCGCCGATAAAATCCAAGCCCCACTGCTGAAATGGTGTGCTGACTTCAATTGGTTTGAGAGGCAATGGTTGTAATTTCTGTTTCCCTTGAAAAATTTGGCACTCGTGACAATTCTTGACAGCGTTATATACATCTAAAAATAATGAAGGCCAATAAAAACCTGCCCTTAGGATCTTATTTGTTGTAGTCTTCCAAAACAAATGGCCCCCGCAGTCACCTTTATGAAAATCTTCTACAACTGTTTTGGCTTCCTCAATCAAACAATTCAGCAATATTCCACCAGGGTCTTTCCAATATAGTGCAGATTTGAGGATGCAAAACTTGGCTGCTTTCAACTTCAATTTCCTACTTTTATTTCGAGACATCCCAGGAGGTGAAGACAAATTTTGAAGTACATATATAATATCAGCATACCAAGGAGAAGAAATAAAGATGTCAGATACCTGTTGTGCTGAATTCTCCTCATCTTCATCGGACATGGCAGCCATCAAATTGATATCTAGGATGTGGAGATTTGTTTCAGCCATCAATTTGGCAAGACCTTGACCTTTGATCAGATTAGTGGGTTTAATTTCCACATCATACTCTAATAATGCAGCAATCCACCTACCGCGCCTTCCTTCCGGTTCTGCCTGTACTAAAACATCTTTTACTGCTGCGTTAGGAACATATGCGATAATGTGGGAATTCAATATATACACACGGAAATCTTTCAAGGCCTTCACAAGCGCAAGCGCTTGTTTTTCGATGATGTTATACTTCAATGCTTCATCCCTTATAATACGGCTGAAAAAAGCAATAGGCTTCTCAACTCCATCTCTTTTTTGCATTAGTACAGCTGTCAATGTGTGCTCAGAAGCAAATGAAAATAAAATAAAATCTTGTGTGTAATTCAGACTGATTAGAGTAGGGGCTAAAGATAGAACCAACTTTACCAAATTGAAAGATTTTACCGCCTCTTCGGTCCACTTTAGCTGGCTGTCCTTTTTTAGCATGTTTGTGATTTCTCTAAGATGCTCAGCAAGATTCGGAATGAAGCGACGCAGAAAATTCAACTTACCATTAAAGGACTGTATTTCTTTTTTGTTCCGAGGCTGCTCGATTTGCTGAATAGCTTCAACATGTGTAGGATCTATACGGATGCCATCTTTGGAAATGATGTGGCCCAAGAGCTTGCCTTCACTCATGGCGAAAAGACTCTTCTTTGGATTCAGCGAAATACCATATTTTCTGCACTTTTGAAAAACCATTTTCAAGTGATATAAATGTTCTTCATCAGATTTCGAAAATACAGTCAAATCATCAAGGTAAACAACCAAAAAGACATCTTTCTCGTTGGTAAAGGCCATATCCATCGCACGCTGAAAAGTGGCACCTGCATTTTTCAAACCAAACAGCATCTTTGCATAATGAAATGTTCCCCGTGGAGTAGTGAATGCAGTTTTGTCACGATCATCCTCATTCACCAAAATTTGATTGTACCCGGAATAGCCATCGAGTAGCGACATCCTTGATGCTCCAACTACTCGCTGCAATATATGATCCATCTTGGGCAACGGATAATTTTCTTTTAAAGACACCTTATTCAAATTTTTGAAGTCAATGCATAAACGGATCTCACCGGTCTTCTTTCTTACGGGCACCAAATTGGATATCCAATCGGAAAATCTAATAGGTATTATGATTCCAGACTTGTACAACCTATTCACTTCTTTTTCTATCAATGGCAGCAATTTAGGATTGATTCTCCTCGACTTTTGACGGAAAGGTTTCTCATTTGGCTTTATAGGAATAGTATGCTGAATGATATTAGTGTCATATGTTTTCAGATCTGAATAACCCCATGCAAAGACATTAGAAAACGTAGATAACAATCTGACATACTCCTTCTTTACCTTTGGTGACAACGACTTTGATAGCTTTACCATCTTGGGATTCTCAGCTGCTCCAATGTTTACTTCTTCAACACCTTCTTCAGTTGGTCTCAATGTCGGTTTGCGGGCCACATCATCTTGATCAAACAGCTCTTCCAAAGGAATCAATCCGTTAGGAATAAAATTGTCCTTAAGTTGCAGCACATCCATTTGATTTACTTCATCTGGTTCAGTATCTATGGAGATGTCCTTAAACTCACCTTCAATCTGTAGAAAATCTTTGATTTCTTCATCATCCTAGAAGACTTGCCAACATCGTTGATTATCCGGAACTGTGGGGCGGTGTTTCACATAAATCTCAAATTTGTTGCCGGAATTCATTGGAATTTTTAAGTTACTTGTTGCCTTGGCCAATGCATCAGCAACACCATTTTGTATGCGGGGCACACATGTCAAAGTATGTTCAGAAAATAATTTCAAAATATCTAGGACAGCATTTCGATATGCCCTCATACGAGGATGCTTGGCCTGAAACTCACCTTTAACTTGCTTTATCACCAACTCGGAATCACCATAAACTGCAATCTTCTTTGCTTTCAACTTGCGAAGAATTTTAAGGCCAGCGATGAGAGCCTCATATTCTGCCTCATTATTTGAACAATCGAATGCTAGTTTATAAGAACACACTCTCACCTTGCTCGGGACTTTGTCTCGGGCAGAAAAGGGACTTCGAATCCACACACCAATACCAGCACCATCGCTGCCCACAGCGCCATCAAAATCCATGGTCCAAAGACCATCTTCATCTTCTTCCAACTGCTGAAACTGTGTTGCCTCTGTTTTTTCTGTTTGTTGCCCCTTAGCTTCAGCTGTTTGCTTCATGGCAGTTGGTTTTTCTTCTCTTTCCTTTTGCAGAACTTCTCTAAAATTTTCAGTAATCTCTGGTATATCCTCTGCCCGAACTAACTGACTATCTATCTCATTAAAATTATCAGCAAACAAAACAAATGACTCCAAATCTGTATGTACATAATTTACAGGATGATTTATTGGCTTTTCTTTGCTAGTTATCATGTATTTCATCTTTTGCTCCCGATATAACTTTCTCATTTGACCGAAGACTGGAATTGTAATTTGTAGCATAAGAAAAATCTAGCTGAAGTGTACCTTTCAACTTAGCTCCCCAAGACCTTGAAAGCAACATACCAAAACGCGGAGG
Organism: Pinus tabuliformis; assembly: GCA_031772625.1. Lineage (NCBI taxonomy): Eukaryota > Viridiplantae > Streptophyta > Pinopsida > Pinales > Pinaceae > Pinus > Pinus tabuliformis. Next base: position 709,007,188 of record CM062808.1, on the reverse strand, counting down.
AATATCCGCCACAACCACATCCATCAAGACATTCTTAGTTGGAATTTGATCTAGGCTTACCACCAAGTCCTTGATCAATCCGATACACTTTACCCGGCTGGAATCAAATGAATACAAATCATGATATTTTCTTGTGATGTCTAATCCCAGCTTTTCCATGATTGCTTTCAGCATCAAATTGTGCGAAGCACCCGAGTCAAACATAGCATTATGTAAAACATACTCGTGCAACCTCAAACTGATATAAAAGGGAGGAACATCAATTTCAGGAGACTCACCATCTAAAGCAGGCCCAAAAATTAATTCTGGATGATCATCTTCTACATTTACCGTGTCAAGCATTGGATCAATATTCAGAATTTTGGAAATTTGACCTCGGTAGCTGGTGTTTTTCATGATTTCAGTCAATGGAATAGACACTTTTAGCTTTGAAATTTCATTCTCCAAACTAAATGTTGAAACCTTTTCACCTTCTTTGGCCGGAACTTCTCTTCTTTCAACTTTATCCCTCATTGTGCTTGGTGGCTGATTTACCTTATCTGCTGAAGATGATTGACCTGCTGGGGGATCAATTATCTCTTTTCCTTTTTTCGGTGGGGAAGCTGAATCATTTTTTGTTGAAGTATATTTCTTCTTCTGAATGGGATTTATGGGAACATCTCGATTTCTTAATTGTTTCTGCTGAGCGGACAAAGCATTGAGATATCCTCTTTGGTACTCCTCTGATTCCTCCTCAAGCACTGCATCATTTGATAAGATATAATTCTCATCCTCATGGATGATGGAGTTTCTCACAAATTCTTCTTCTTCTGTAATATAGGTAGGCAGATCATCAGGAGTGAAAAAGTGATTTTCCTCCCCTATAGTATCACCTTCATCCTCGGATTCTTGGCTAACAAAATTCTACTGAAGATGAGGTTTTATTTGCTGTTGAGCTGCTAACTCTTGTGCCCTTGTTTCACGCTGCTTAATTCCGTATTGTGGCTGCTGCGGACCTCGGAAATTAGGATTGTGAATCTGCGGTTCCAGCTTGTCGAGATGAGCCTTTTCGAGCATCCTTTCTACCTTTTCTACCTTGCGAAGGAGTTGATCTGATGTAGAAGCTTCTTCTTTGATTGTCACTCGTTTTTTGGCTTTCATCCTTGCTCTTTTATCATTCAAATTCGCTTCAACACTAACAGCGATTTTCTGCATATCCTCCAAGGTAGGCAGATCTCTATCTCACAATGAATAAGCCATCTCCGGATCAAAGCCATCCGGAAATTTGAGAAGAGCTGATTTTCTAGATGGTCTTAAATCATCTGGAATAGCATTGTAAATTGTGTTAAATCTGATAATGTAATCTTGGACAGACTCACCATGATTGCGTTTGAGATTGTTGTACTCGGCATTGATCTGAAGTGGATCCTTTCTGATTTCCCATCAATCTAGAAACTACTTCTGAAGTTCATCCAATGTGGGTATGCTTCTAGCTGTCAAACCTCTGAACCATTTTCTTACTTCTCCTCTGAATGTTTGCACAAACAAACACATAGTTACATCTTCTTCATCTATCTCATATAGATCAAAGAAAGTTGCCATTTTGTCTATATGCTGCTGAGCAGAAACACCTTGAGGAATGCCATCAAACATGGGAATTTTACTCTGATAATCAACTGGCATATCATGCAAATTTTGAGGAAGAGCAAGAGGGGCAAACCGCGCAGCCATTGCTTTGGGTAGATTGGGTCTAGGAGTAGTAGGTGGAGTAGGTGAATGAGGGGTATAGGGAGGCAGTGTTGATATCGCCGAAATATCGGCGATATTCGCAAATATCGCGATATTTTCGGCGAGCCGAAATATCGCCCCGAAAAAATCGCGATATTTGCTAATTTTGAATTTCGCGCGATAATTACGAGATTTCGGCGATATTTTCATAAATATCGCGCGACGATGGTAAATATCGCCGACAGAGTTTATAAATTGGGTTTTTGTTTAGTCAATGCGTCATTTCGTTTTCGTGAGCTGGAGACGCTAGGTGAAAACAAGCCCAAGCAGGAGTAAATGAAAAAACAATCACTAAGAGAAGTTTGTTGACAAGTCTCCTTGATCTCTCTGGTCTCTCCTTTGCCATTTTGTGGGCCTATTCGCAGAAGAAACATAGTCTTGATCAATAGCATATGGAGAATTTCTGAGGTGTGAATTGTATCATATGGACTGTGATTTCAGTCCTGGTTAGGGCCTATTTGAGACATAAGATCATCCTTCGTCTGAGACTATTTCAGCCCTAGAACAGAAGCAAGTTCATGAAGGATTTCTTTGATGAATTATTCGTCTGTTGCAGATGCTCAAAGATCTCTGTGGCTGAGTATTGAAGAACAAATTTGACCTCCTTTCTGTGCCACACAAAAAAAAAAAAAATTGACTTCTTCACTGAGTTTTTATGACAAGCTGAGCCAAGTTTCTTTGTAAAAGTCTGTTGAAATTCTGAGACAATTTTGAAAAACTTTTGATGGCACATCAGTGGGACAACTCAAGCCTTCTGAGGTGGTTTCTTGTATTTTTTGTGGTTAATCTCTGTGGCTCATCAGGTTCAGATTTCGGCCCTTCTCCTGAGGCTAGTCCTGAAGCATTTATGAAACAATTTTCCAGTCTTCATGGCTGGGTAATGTAAAGAACATTGGTGACAGAATGTGGATATTGTGCTACTAATTGAGCCTAAACTTGTCAGGTTACGAGTGTGTTAATTTATTGCTGATGTGACTTATAACATTGTTGCTAAAGAGAATGACAATGGAGTTTGTGCAGAAAACCTTGTGTTAGGTACCCTAATCCAAGGAGTACTCCTGAGGCCATTCTCGGCTTGCCATTCTCGGCTTGTTTGAGGCTCAGATTAGCATTTGCTTGAAGCCCTACACAGTGGTACGAGTTCATCTGAGTTATTAAGGTCTCCTGGCTCCTTCAAAACTTGTATTGATGACTATCCAAGCTCCTTTCTTGACAAATTCTGTGGAATAATTTTGGAGTGACATAACTACATATCAAGGCCTGGGGGTTTGACTTAGGAACTTATATGTTCTAAGGCATTCACATTTGGCACATCTGAAGGTAGGACAATTCTATTGTTGGGAAACAGAGTATTGAGGAAAACAACAAACACTCGTATTGACAAATAAACAACACACTACTCAAGGTATGACTTATTGATATTTGCTAGGTCTTGATGCGATTAAAGTGGATGCTGCTACTGGGGTTGATATTACTTCTGATCAATGTTTTGTCAGTAAAGAGTATTGTGTGAGCACAAGGTATGGTTTGGTGTGCTAAGATGATAAGTGTGTTGGTAAGGCTGAAGTCTTTGTTATAGGTATCCGTATTACACATATTTGGCCAAGTGTTTGTTGTTGCTACTATATGTGATGTTATTTTGTTTGAGTCCTTGATTGGACAATTATCAGGGATCAGCAGGATTTGGTATCGCCTTTGAAGTTTGATGTATCATTTCTATTTGACATCATATATATCAATGCCTTCTTCATATTTATGTGCCAATGTGTTTAGTTCATGTTGTTATTGCTTTATATGTTTAGAAATCTGAAAAAAAATGAATATATTATGCATTTTTTATGCTTGCCGATATTTGCCGATATTTTGCCGATATTTTCGCCGATATTTCCGATAAGATATTTTCCGGACCCTCGCCGATATTTTCCCGATACCGATATTATCAACACTGTAGGGAGGTGTAGGCGGAGGAGAAGCGATATGGGATGAAGAGGGAGAATTGACTGTAGATTCAAGATGTGTGACTATAGGGGATATAGAAATAAAAGGAGGATTGGTCTGTTTGTGTGGAACAGAAGCCGTGATAGTAGATCCTGTTAGCGTTTGAAATTTCACCTCAGGCTGAGAAGGCAAATCTCAAAGCTACATCAAACCATTTCACCTCGTAGCTAGCCCTACGGGGTATGAGAAGGCTCTCTCCGGTCTATCTCGGTAAAATCTTTCATGGATGAGATGACCAACAAGGTAACACTGATATTAGGCTAGTAAACTGATTAAAAAGTTGATTTAGGGGTTTTTGGGGGTTTTGGTGGCAAGTTGAGGATCTGCAATTTAGGGTGCGGGGATGTGACACAGTTTCTGCAGGGGGATCTTTGGGGCAAGGTAGGAGCTTGTGTAGATGTCTTTAGCTGAAGTGGGTGATCAGGAAGAAAGAAAAGAAGGCTAAAGAGAGCAAACAATGGATTTGAATTCTCTTTAGACAGTGGAAAACATAAACATAAACAAATTTGAAAGCTGAGCATGGCAAGCATGAATTCAAACTTTATCACTTCATTTGTTTAATAAGCTGCAGTAAAGAAAGAGATGGAACACATAAGCACACTTACAATTACAATAAGAGAACACACCATCAACACAAGAGTCCACAAGAATCCCAATGATGACTGCAAAACCCTGGTCTTCCTTAGCCAAAAATTGCAGAGATACAAGTAAAATATACAATGATAGCTCCTCCCTCAAGAGTCCAACCATGAAAATGAGCATGAAAGTACATAATATAGATGATCTAACCTCTTCCCCACCTCTAGGGGTCGAGCTCACCATCCTAGGAGCTGTTTGAACAACTCCTAAACTAAGCACTACAAAATAGGCAGTCAAAACCACTTGCCTCTAAAAACTTGGAAACCAGTTCATACAGTCAATTTTACTCTTTTACATGAGGAAAACTTCTAGAAGAGTAAAACAATAGTAAAAGTATCTAAAAAGTGCCACAAGTACAATCAAAAGGACCACCATCGACCTCAGCAAGTCAAACTGGAGCTGAACTGTAAATTCTGGGCTGAACTGGTCAAATCTGGCAAAAATTTCCCAAGGGGTCGCGCACATCCAGCTGAAGGGGTCGCGCACTTTGAAGCCCTGTTTGGAGGCCTTTCCGGTGTCAGAATGAGGTGCAGGATAGCTCGTTGGAAAGGTCTCTGAGTCTACTTTCCAACCCAACTGGAATTTTTGGATTTGGAGGTCATTTGCCCAGTCAAAAGTCAATTCTCCCAAGACTACTTCTGCAGCTCAAAAAAGGGGCAGAAAGTCAAAATTTGGCTGTATTTTGACCTTTTGGAGACCCAAAACACCATGAAAACTCAAGCTAATCCATAGGCATGTGTAACTTTGCATGAAAAATCCATCAATGCTGAGTTTTCGCAAAACGGAGCTACGAGGACAAAGGGTCGCGCGCGGGGTGAGACCCCTTGAGGAGCCAAAACCTGTAAATTACCAAAAAATTCACATTTGACAAAATTTTCTCCAAATTTTTTGAAATTTGGGCTGGGAGTCCCCAATCAAGTACCATGCTCAGTCAAAAAGGCTTTGGCCAAAATTTGGAGTGGATCGGGCGTTTTCCTTTGTTTTTGTGCTTTGGCCAACCGTCCTTGGAGCACCTTCATTCTCGCCGATATTTTTGACATTTCTCTCAAACCATGACACCTGTGTAAAAAGTGAAGGAGGTTTTTCTTCCTTGGAATTTTGTGGACAAAAACCTCTCTCAGTTTTGCAAAATTCATCTTTGACTGCTCTGAAACATCATTTGAGTGAAACTCGTCCCGATGTGTGAAACAAGGAATTTTGTCGAAATGGAGCGAAATGAAGGGGATAGGGGGCTTCTAAATTCTTGGGGAAATTTTTGGAAGTAGGGAGGGATGTTAGGAAGCAGGGGAAAGTGGAATATCAGAGATTGAGTGAGGGGAAGGGGTCCAAAAGGGCAAAACACAGGCCAAACCTAGAAAATTGCCAGGTTGTAGCTAGAAACTAGGGTTTGTGCAAAAATGAAGAATTTGGGGGATCTGAGTGATGGGAAGCATTTGATAAGGTACTTTAAGGATAGGGGAAGGTGTATGAACATCAAGAAACAAGTTTTGCCGGTGATTTGACCATCCAAGAAAAATTAGCTTTCAAAACCCTAGGAGAGGGAAATGAGCTTGCCTAGGCACAACTGAAGCATGAACAAGATGTAAAATGACCCATTAGATACCGACATGACGATGACAACCCTCTGAATTATGATACACTCAGCTGAATGGTGACATAGACTGACATTTGGGCAACTTTGAACAGAGTGAAAGCAAACCCTAGACCTAATGCTTAGTGACCAAATTTTGCTTGAAGACTCACTGAAATGACAAAATTTGACCTTGCCACTTCAAAATCACTTTGTAAGAGCACATTTGATCACTGTAGGAAGGCTAGAAAGACTGACACTAACATTGGCTCCAATGGGGATGGTAGCTCCTTGGAGGTGCCAAGAACCTTAGACCTCTGGGAGAGCAGACCAGTGCCTTACAATCATTGGGCAATGGAGTCATTATTTGACTAACAATACAAGACTTTGACTCATTTATTGGCTGAAACCTAACTGAAGCTTGACTCAAACCAACTCGATGGCAAACTGAAATAACTTGAAAACTCACTCAACAGACCAAACACAAATGACTCATGACTGACTTAAAACAAGACTTTACAAAGCTTTTTGAAGGGCAGCAGTCCATCAAGATTTGACATCATGATGACAACCACCTGTGTTTCTTACAAAACAATATACATCAAACTATATCATAATGCCAATGCAACCAATCAAGAAAATGGCTTCTTGACTGATTCTTTCTATGAGATCTCATGATCAACAATACAAACCTATCACTGGGCATCCAAAGACATAGCTGACCATGATCTCCTTCATCACTGAACATTGCAATAAACACTATCACTGTTGGCTGCAACAAACTTGCTAGAGGATCGTGAAAAACATAAATATTTGCCACTGCCACCTCCTGCTGAAAGATCAAGGTGTCCTTTGTTTCAAATTCTGATCTGCCTTCCTCATGTGTTTCGGTGAAAGTATGCTCATGGGCTTCAAAAAACTCTGAACAAATGGATGAGTCGATCTCTTCTTGGAAAAGCATTTCAGCACATGAAACATATGAAGAATCTGAAAGGTAATCTTGTTTGCTCTGATCTTCGGTAGTCAGACAATATGGTAGGTCATTTTCAAATGATATGACAGCCGGATTATCATCTTTGTGAAAGAAAACATTATCTATTCGCTGATCTACAAGACAATCATCTTCTTCAACAGAGGAAGAAATTTCCCCAACACTTTCCTGACTTTGTGTGCATTGCAAATCTGTTGTAGCTTGGGCTGTAACAAGACCTTTCAAAAGCTGATTTATCTCCTCTTCAGACAAAGGAGATAAGAATTTCTGTTTACCTTTGCTCAAACAAGTCTTATCTTCTTGAAATAACATTTCAAAACATGAAAAATCTGAATGACAATCCTGATCTTCTGAAACTTGGAAACATTGTTGATCATCTTCATATGACATGGCAATCAAACTATCCAAATTATGATTGAAAGAAGATTTTTCACTTACTTGAACAAAGATCTCATCTTGTTGTTCATGAACATATGAATCCAAAACGTTGTCTATGATCTCAACAGTAGAGCTCTCTTTGATGGGCTCCAGCACAAGGTATGCTTGGTCATCACAATCTGAATGTAGTTTTGAAGTAGCTGTCCTAACATTATCACATTCTGCAATCTGGTTTTCTTCTGTGGGCAGATCTGAAACAAGCTCTTCTCTTTCATCAATTACAGCCATATGACCATCTTCAACCTGCTGATCTTGATTCTGCTGCAAAATATCTTGATCATTTTGACAAGTATCCACTAGGTTCTCATCATGTTGCTGAAATGGATTCTCATACAAAGCCTCCATGATCTCACAGTCCATAAAATTATCATCTTCATAAAACTTCTCAAGGCTTTCAATAAAACTATATGCATGCTTGCAACAATCATGAACCAATTTTAATGATGGATACGATGCTTGATATCTTTCAATAAACATAGCATGAAAATCCTTTAAACAGTAAATACAAGCAGGCGGAAAACTTTCATACCATGATTGGGCTTCACCTTCCAGAGTGGCCAAAAATATCTTCATCAAGCAATCTTCAGGAAAATTGATCTTGAATTTGCGAATATGCATATGAAATCGAATCAAATGTAGAGCAGCATCCTTCTTACCATCATCATTAAATGTAGGCAGATTCCTTGACCAATCTACCTTGGGAATCTTATTCGGAAAACCTGGAATGTGATCTCGGCTCAAGGGAGCATATCTTCTTGCGATCCGATCCATCTTGAAAATCTCAAAGCTACTGATCTCTCTGCAGTGAAGTCACCATGAAGCATTGATCTCTGGAGTTTTCAGTGAAGGAGTCGCCAGTGAATGATTTCAGCCTTCCAAGTGTCTGATCGTTGTTCACCATCAACAATCAAATCTGAACTTGATACATGTACTGGGGTGAATTGCAGATGAAGTGTTGTATTCACAAGCTCACGGAGATTGACTGAAGCAGCGTTTATCTACTAACGCTGATGTAAAACAAGAGCGTTTTCGAAGGCTACCTGGCGTAACTTCAGGCTCCGTCTAAGACTTACGAAACAAACACATCAATCCACAAACAAGTTTGTTCTCCCCAGTATGGTCGCCAGTATGTTAGCATTTGAAATTTCACCTCAGGCTAAGAAGGCAAATCTCAAAGCTACATCAAACCATTTCACCTCGTAGCTAGCCCTACGGGGTATGAGAAGGCTCTCTCCGGTCTATCTCGATAAAATCTTTAATGGATGAGATGACCAACAAGGTAACACTGATATTAGGCTAGTAAACTGATTAAAAAGTTGATTTAGGGGTTTTTGGGGTTTTTGGTGGCAAGTTGAGGATCTGCAATTTAGGGTGCGGGGATGTGACACAGTTTCTGCAGGGGGATCTTTGGGGCAAGGTAGGAGCTTGTGTAGATGTCTTTAGCTGAAGTGGGTGATCAGGAAGAAAGACAAGAAGGCTAAAGAGAGCAAACAATGGATTTGAATTCTCTTTAGACAGTGGAAAACATAAACATTAAACAAATTTGAAAGCTGAGCATGGCAAGCATGAATTCAAACTTTATCACTTCATTTGTTTAATAAGCTGCAGTAAAGAAAGAGATGGAACACATAAACACATTTACAATTACAATAAGAGAACACACCATCAACACAAGAGTCCACAAGAATCCCAATGATGACTGCAAAACCCTGGTCTTCCTTAGCCAAAAATTGCAGAGATACAAGTAAAATATACAATGATAGCTCCTCCCTCAAGAGTCCAACCATGAAAATGAGCATGAAAGTACATAATATAGATGATCTAACCTCTTCCCCACCTCTAGGGGTCGAGCTCACCATCCTAGGAGCTGTTTGAACAACTCCTAAACTAAGCACTACAAAATAGGCAGTGAAAACCACTTGCCTCTAAAAACTTGGGAACCAGTTCATACAGTCAATTTTACTCTTTTACATGAGGAAAACTTCTAGAAGAGTAAAACAATAGTAAAAGTATCTAAAAAGTGCCACAAGTACAATCAAAAGGACCACCATCGACCTCAGCAAGTCAAACTGGAGCTGAACTGTAAATTCTGGGCTGAACTGGTCAAATCTGGCAAAAATTTCCCAAGGGGTCGCGCACATCCAGCTGAAGGGGTCGCGCACTTTGAAGCCCTGTTTGGAGGCCTTTTCGGTGTCAGAATGAGGTGCAGGATAGCTCGTTGGAAATTTATCTGAGTCTACTTTCCAACCCAACCGGAATTTTTGGATTTGGAGGTCATTTTCCCAGTCAAAAGTCAATTCTCCCAAGACTACTTCTGCAGCTCAAAAAAGGGGCAGAAAGTCAAAATTTGGCTGTATTTTGACCTTTTGGAGACCCAAAACACCATGAAAACTCAAGCTAATCCATAGGCATGTCTAACTCTGCATGACAAATCCATCAATGCTGAGTTTTCGCAAAATGGAGCTACGAGGACAAAGAGTCTCACCGGGGGTGAGACCCCTTGAGGAGCCAAAACCTGTAAATTACCAAAAAATTCACATTTGACAACATTTTCTCCAATTTTTTTGAAATTTGGGTTGGGAGTCCCCAATTAAGTACCATGCTCATTCAAAAAGACTTTGGCCAAAATTTGGAGTGGATCGGGCGTTTTCCTTCGTTTTTGTGCTTTGGCCAACCGTCCTTGGAGCACCTTCGTTCTCGCCGATATTTTTGACATTTCTCTCAAACCATGACACCTGTGTAAAAAGTGAAGGAGGTTTTTCTTCCTTGGAATGTTGTGGACAAAAACCTCTCTCAGTTTTGCAAAATTCATCTTTGACTGCTCTGAAACATCATTTGAGTGAAACTCGTCCCGATGTGTGAAACAAGGAATTTTGTCGAAATGGAGCGAAATGAAGGGGATAGGGGCTTCTAAATTCTTGGGGAAATTTTGGAAGTAGGGAGGGATGTTAGGAAGCAAGGGAAAGTGGAATATCAGAGATTGAGTGAGGGGAAGGGGTCCAAAAGGGCAAAACACAGGCCAAACCTAGAAAATTGCCAGGTTGTAGCTAGAAACTAGGGTTTGTGCAAAAATGAAGAATTTGGGGGATCTGAGTGATGGGAAGCATTTGATAAGGTACTTTAAGGATAGGGGAAGGTGTATGAACATCAGGAAACAAGTTTTGCCGGTGATTTGACCATCCAAGAAAAATTAGCTTTCAAAACCCCAGGAGAGGGAAATGAGCTTGCCTAGGCACAACTGAAGCATGAACAAGATGTAAAATGACCCATTAGATACCGACATGACGATGACAACCCTCTGAATGATGATACACTCAGCTGAATGATGACATAGACTGACATTTGGGCAACTTTGAACAGAGTGAAAGCAAACCCTAGACCTAATGCTTAGTGACCAAATTTTGCTTGAAGACTCACTGAAATGACAAAATTTGACCTTGCCACTCCAAAATCACTTTGTAAGAGCACATTTGATCACTGTAGGAAGGCTGGAAAGACTGACACTAACAGATCCAATATTGACAGATATAGTTTCGAGGAAATCAGCAAGATTAGTGACTTGGATATCTGTCTGAAGGTGTCTTAGGATGAAATTTTCAACCAATTTATTATGTCTCTCGATTTCAAGGGCAGCAGCAAAATCAGGGTTGGGAACTAGAGAATCAAATGCACTTTCAGATTTGGTTTTGAACAGGGACAACTCGAAGCTCTCATCAAAATCAATGTCTTCAAAATACTTAAAAACAGCTAGACATGAGTGAGATTTAAATATATGACTAGAATCTGAAGCCAGCTTGGATATCAAGGAACAAATAGACAATCAGCCTGTGAAAACTCTCAACTTATCATCAAAAGTTCAGAGTTTACAAATGTACTGGGGTAAAATGCAAATGAAGTGTTGTATTCACAAGCTCACGGAGATGGCATGAAGCAGCGTTTATCTACTTCCGCTTATGCAAAGCAAAAGCGTTTCGAAGGCTACTTGGCATAACTTCAGGCTCCATCTAAGACTTATGAAATAAACACATCAACCCGCAAACAAGTTGTTCTCCCCAGTATGGTCGCCAATATGTTAGCGCTCGAATTTGGCCTCAGGCTGAAGAAGGAAAAATCCAAGGCAACATCAAACAACTTAGCCTCGTAGCTAGCCCTAGAGGACAAGAGAGGGCTCTCTCCGGGTCTATCTCGGCAAAAGGTTTTCAAAGGGCTGAGATGACCAATAAAGAACACTGATTTTAGGCTAGTAAACTGATAGGGAAAATTTGATTTCAAATTTTTTAGGGTTTTGTTGGAAAACTGAGCACTGCAATTTTGGGTGCGGGGATGAGACACAGTTTTTGCAGAGGTATTTTTGGGGCAAGGTAGGAGATTGTCTTGATGCCTTTGAAGGAGCTGAATGGATAGGTATGACTGGTGAGAAGCTAAGGAGAGCAAGAAACCATCAGGAGTTCTCCTTAAACAGATGAAAACATAGATATTAAGCAAAATTAAAGGCAGAGCATAGAAACCATGAATTCTACCTTAACACTTCATTTACTTAATTTGCAGAAGAGAAGAGTAAGAAAATAGAGAAACACACCATCAACACAAATCACCACAGGAATCCCAAATAGTGCTGCAAAACCCTGGTCTTTCCTTTGCCAAAATTGCAGAGATACAAAGAGTAATACAGTGTAAGCTTATCCCTCAAGAGTCCAACCCTGAAAATGACTAAGAAAGTACATAATATAGGCATGCTAACACATTTCCTTGCCTCTAGGGGTCGAGCTCATCATCCTAGGAGCTGTTTCAACCAATTCTAAACTGAGCACTACAATCTAGGCAATCAAAACAACTTGCCTCTATAAGCTAGGAAACCAATTCATTCATTAATTTTTTGCTATTTTATGAATTAATCTTCTAGAATATGTAAATAAGTGTCATGTCAACATAAAATTACATTAAATACATCAAGGAGGGTGAAAAACCCCACCAAAAGTCAAAACTGGTCAAATGTTGCGTTTTCCTGAGCTGAAGATGAAAAATTGAGAAAATGCCCTGATGCGTAGCGCGCCATTTCTCAACGCATAGCGCACCTTTGAGCCCACTTTTGGGGCACTTCCCGGCATCCAAATGAAGCTCAAGTGGGCTTGTTGGAAAGATCTGGATGTGTACTCTCCAGCCCAAGTGGAATTTCTCAATTTGGTGGCCATTTGCCCCTCCAAAAATGCAATCTCCCAAGACTGCTTCCTGTGTGTCCAAAAAGTGGCAAAGGTCATTTTTTGCTTGTTTTTTGACCTTTTGGGGGCCCAAACCTCAATGAAATGTCTTGGCAGTGGCTGAGCAAGTGTAATTTGTCATGAAAAATCCAAAAATGCAAAGTTTTTGTGAAATGGACCTCCCCATCTTCAGGGTAGCGCGCGACGCGCTACGTGTTGAGGGCAAAAACCTGTTTTTAGCAACAAAAATTCAAAATTGACCAAAATTGCTCCAAATTTTCTGAAATTTGAGCTGGGGGTGTATCATTGAGCACCATGCTCCTTCAAGGAGGCTTCAGCCAAAATCTGAAGTGGATCGGGCCTTTTCCTCCGTTTTAGTGCCTTGGCCAAGCGTCCTATGAGTACCTTCATTTTCGCTTTGCACACATGCGTGCGGGCCCAATAATGATTCTTCATGTGGCATAGCATATCTTTGTCCTTGTTTGCCTTGGCTAGCAACTTCTCTAAATGAGTGTTCACCCGAATGAGCATAGACCCTTGTTCAATAGGTGTCAAATCATCGGGTCTCTTGCGAGCCAAGTTCCGGTCTTCTCGAATTCTCCGCAACTCATCAATAGTGTGTTCATCCTCTAACTGTCTGTTGCGCTGCTCTAAGTATTTGATTGTCCAATTTGCCATTTCCAACTTCTGCTGCAACAAGTGATTTTCAGCCTTTTGTTGCTGAATGATCTCCTTTAGCTCCGAGCTAGGAGAACTGATGTCAAGGTCAATAATGTCTATGTCCGGATCACCTGATGGTCCCTCATCAATCATGGGCTGCTTACCTCTCTCATGTACCTGTGCTGCTGTCGAAAACGAGGCCCCTTCCACCTAATGTGGAGATAACACTCATTGTGTTGATGAAGAAGGCGAGACCCCTTCCACCTGATGTGGAGATAATACTCGTCGTGCGGATGCAAATAAAGCCATGTGGCCTCTCTGAGATGTAACACATGCTGGAGTGCTGACATGCTCGGGCTCTGGAATGTGAAACTGATGTGAAGACCCTCCCTCATCATGGACAATCTCAGGAGGTGGCTGTGGCACCATGAAGAAGTCGCGAGAGATGAAATCCTCCCAAGCAATACCCTGTTGTGCCAACTGATGCATCACTATGATCTCGATCAGTGCATAATGATATATACTCTTGTGTTGCTGTGCGGGGTTCTTCCTTTGCACTAACGGCACCATCCTCTCTATATTTCGGCACATGAAAAATGGAATGTTCATCATTCATACCCGGGTGAAATGCATCAACAAACGGATATGGTACGAATATAAACGTGAAAATCTGCCCTCACAAGTGAAATAGCGCATAATGAGCCTCATTAAGGGTGCATACTCATCCCTTAGGAATCTGAAGGGAAAAACAGCAGTTAGGTGTCTCATACACCCGAGTTTGATATATGGTTGATAATGAAATCTGTCTAGCTGCTGGCGCTTGTTCCACTCCTCCCCAACATTTGGTATCCCGGTGGCTTGAGCAACAATTTCGGGTGATAGGGTGAAATCCACTCCTGCAAGGTTCACATGACCATTGTGCAAATGTAGGACAAACAAGCGGACTAGTTCTCTGTGATGTTGAATTTGTGAGATCCGCTCACAATATCCAAAGCATGATTGATACTGAAAACATGTCATTGCAAGTGGACAAGCTTGCAAATAAGCCAAAGAAGTGGGCTCCTCCCTGACATGCCGACCACCTTTACCACCCTTGTGATGCCTCCTTGGCACTTCTACCTCTGGTGTTGAATCACTGTCATAACTCTGCTGATAATCTGATTCGGTTTCTAACATGGTTTTGAAGGCAAGATGGCTTAAATGTATTGCTGGCTTTGCACCCAATTAACTGTTGTTTGACTTTTTCAAATGCTGTCACCAAGGGGACATAAATACAAGGGAATTGTTAGGGATAGGGGAACATGAGGGAATTAGGGACAATAAACATAAATAAGGAATTTAGGGAAGGCAACATGGGAAATCATAAAATTGTGGGATTTTAAGGTGAAGTAGGGTTTGGGAATTTAGTAGGTTTTAGGGATTTTAGAGAGGAAAATTGTGAAATTTTATGGGAAAAATTGAAGGAGAATGTTGATGAAGATGAGGGAAAAGAGGGATCAAAAATGGGCAACCTTGGACAGCAAAATATTTTGAAACCCTAGCACCATTAAGTCTTTAAATCTTCCACAGCAATGTAGTGTTTTGACTTCTCATTTTCATGGCATTTTAACATATTAATTTCTCATTCATCTTGCAAAACCAAAACTAGCCATGGAGGAGAGGCCTACCTGAAATTTTCTTGAGAGAAAAGAGGATTTGGTAGCTTGCTGGCAGTTTATTGGGCGAAAAACCCAACGCGTAGCGCGCCTTGCCCAATGCGTAGCGCCCCTCTGACGCGTAGCGCACGAGCAATTTTGTTCTGAGAAAGGCAGTCTGATGCGTAGCGCGCCCCTGACGCATAGCGCGCCCTCCCTGATGCGTAGCGCGCCTCTGAAACTGCCCAATTTGCTCAATGACTCTTGAAATCGCCTTTGCAAGGATTCACTTAGCTTGTGAGAGGCAAATGAGTTGCTAATGAAGAGTGATGTGCTTTTATAGGCTTCCTTTAGATTTTTATTTGCCCAAAACCCACTTTATAATGTTTGAGTGTTGACACTTTTTTGAATTAATTGGCTCTGACTTTTGGTTTCCTTTCTTTGAAAAATTGGTTGAAATGATGATTTCTTCTGAAAATTTTTGCAGGGATAGCTTCTAAGATGCTTTGGCAAAGGAGACCAATGTTGCGCTTCAACATTTGGAGAATTTGAATTTTTTACAATTTTTACAAAAACGAGATAATGACCTTTGTTTTTCAAAAACAAAGTTTTGAAAACAAGGTGAAAATTTAGCTGTACAATAGTGAGAATTATTGAAATGATGTTTTATGAAGGACATCCCTCTAGCCTGCTGGTCTTTTATGACCTCTCAAGACAAAAATTGACTCAACCCTAGACCTAAGACCTCGAAATTTAAAACAAGATGAATGACCCTTTGAAGATTTTATTTACTTAAACAAACCTGAACCAACAGTGCCAAACAGGAGGGGAATAAAAAACACAAACTCCCTCCACAGGGTTATGGCATGCCTAACGGAATGCAACATGATCACACTGATGGGACACCTAATCATGAAATGCAAAGAGCTTTGATCTCTGGTGGAGGGCTACTAGACTGACTCTAACAGACCCAAAACAACAGGGAAATCAAATTCAAATTGTTTCAAAGACATTCAAACCAAATGTTGAAACTTTTCACCCATGAAATTTCAATCCACATCTTCAGAAAATTCATAGAAAAGGTGAAGAAATCTATCAACAAAATCCTCCAGTGATTCATCAAATTTCATTCGAAGTCGATTAATCCTTTAATAGACATTTCAATGATCATACTTGTCAAAGGTTGGATGAAGCTCCTTGAATAGTTGTCTGAATAAATGAATAGAATCAATTGGTAAAGTGTGACACCATTGCTTAACTCAGCCTTCAAGTGTAAGAGTCAATAATTTACAAGCAACATCTTCATAATTCACTTCATAAAAATCACAAAACTTAAGAGATTGAAGTGTATGTTCAGGTATGGATGTTTCGCTCTCGCCACCAAACTTCAAATGAGACAAATTGTAAATTAATTCCATGGGGATTGTAAAATTTGCTCTATTAGAAAAGCATCACGAGATTATGATTTGAGAACGAACCATTCAAGATGAAAGATTCAAAATAGACAAACGGATTCAGCTTGTCATATGGTCCTCCTTCTAGTGCCAAAATAGCTTGATGGTGTTGGTTGTCGACAACAGTAGGGGGTCTCCCTAGTATGAAGTCCCAATTATACCTCAACACCATATGGGATAGGAGACCCATCCGGAATAAAGATACGGCTACCATTTATTCTTAGGGATTTGCATCGGCTGCAATTATCAACATAAGAGACCATACACATAACTTTCAAGATAAGCAAGTAAGTTAGCTTTGTGAAATGCCAATTGCAATGTATATAAAGTAAGTTCACATAAGGGAAAAGAAAGAGTGAGCCTTTAGAAGAAAAGTAATAGTATTATCTTAATAAACACACAAGCATGAAAGAATCGTTAATTAATCTGCGAAATAGTTCACAAAGTAACAACAATGATGAAAGAAAGTAAGAACGCACATTCAACAAGATGTATACCAAATCCAGCTAAATAGTTCATTTTCTTTAGCACATATGGGCACAAACATATATCATAAACATTAAAAGAATAGTCTTGCAACAACCATGATACAAGCATGAAAGTGCGCCAGCTCTGAGAGCTTCAAATATTAAGTGAAAATTTCAAGATACACCATTAGAATGATGCAACACTAGCCCCAATAGGGGAACATTAAGTCATTACTTGCTCCTCCAAAGAATGATCTTCTCTCATATGCCAAGATAGAGAAGCCAAGGAGAAAAAGTCATTTGCTTGAGCTATGAGGGTTTATTTATAACAAATTAGGTGACCATTCACCTCCCATGTGATTCTTGACCTCCCTCATGACTCTTGAGCTCCCATATGATGTTTGAGCTCCTACATGACTCTTAGACTTAATAGTGACTCTTCACATTCCATGTGTGACCCTTGGGCTTCCACACATTTTACATTTTCCAATTTTTGAATTACAAAATTACATTCCACCAATAATGTGGCAAAAATACATGGGAAAAAATAGACTCTTGTGTTCACATTTGAGAAGTTACAATTTGGCGACTATGACATGAGACTTCATTGTAATGTGTCAATGCCAAGTTCTTATGTTTGTTGTGATGTCTTCAATTTTTCAAGATAAATCTGACTTGTACTTCATCTTCACCCTCCAAAGGGTTTGGTTAGGGTATTAGAGCCTTCCAAGTCACCTTGGTTTCCATCTATCTGTCGTAGTTCAGAGTTCATTTATCTCTTTATATGATGGTTTCTTTGTGTCTCATCTCCACAAGTGTCTTCTTGCAACCTCTCTTTGATGACCTCATTGAGCATCACCTTGCCATGTTGAGATGATAGCACTTGCAAATGAAGTTCACTCATGGCAAGACAATATCATTCCCAAAATCACCTAGTCTACCTTCTTTACTCATGTGAGATGTTGAGTGTGATGGGACAATGTGCAATGACTGAGAAAGAGGCCTTAGGTATTGCACAAGTTGCCACTGCAAGGGCCAAGGGATAACCCTACTATCTACTGGGATTATGTAATGCACAATGAAGGCAAGGCTCATCAAGGCTTTGAGCAAAGGGCAAGTCCAGGGTGCAAGGGTGACAGGCTTCCTCACTGAGGATGTGTAGTGCGCAGTGATAGAGAAGTCCCTTGGTATTCTGCGGGTTGCCACTACAAGGGGCTAAAGGAGACCTTATTGTCCACTAGCAGCGTGCAATGCACAACACAAATCAGGGTTGATCAAGGCTTTGTGCAATGGGCAAGTGAAAGCAGTAAGGGTGGAGTGATTGTGCTTTGAAGATGCACAATGCACAATGTGAAGGGAGTTGTCCTCAAGATGGGAGAAATTTTAGGAGACACGAGTCTCACCACTGAGGATTGGAAGTGCACAATGCACTCATCATTTGGTTGAATGTTGGATGCGCTCATAACTTGCGCATGAGGTGAGGACAAAGAAAAATCACAAAATTTGACTAACTGTGAGATTAGTGGGACAAGAGAGAGAGTAAGGGCATGCAAGCAGGTTCTAAACATGATCGCACACACATACATGATCAACCACATGAGAAGAATATGCACAGTACCCAAAACAAACATATATTCATTTAAGCGACAATAAAACAACACCTATTTACAAGTGCAATAGTTGGAACGCAAGTCTTCATGACACAAGTGTCCTAATCAAAAGGTGTGTTATGTCGTGTGAGAGTGCCCAACACATGTTCGTATGATAGATAGCATCAACTAGTGTAAAAGAGTGCATTGGATCTGCCTCTAGAAGGTGTGCCAAGGTGCTCTTAACAAGATATGAGACAAGAAGCGAAAGTGACACATGCAAGAGCAAAAGCAACACATGAGAAAGCAAAAGAAAGCAAAAGCGACACATGCAAGAATGAAAGCAAGCGAAATGGACACATGTGAAAGCAAAAAGCAAGCAAAAACGATAGTTGAGAAACTTACTCGAAGAATGGAAAACTTGCAACCCAAATTGCTTCTTACGCTCAAAGAATGCATAGAGCTCCAAAGCAAATGATGAATGTGAAAATGAGCTTTGGACTGTTGATTGCTTCTAGAAGTGTGACAGCGCTGACTTGAAGAAGTGCGCTCTCACTACCCACAAGGAATGCATAGTGACTTTCAACAAGGAGTGCACAATCACTGACTCCAGGAATTGTGCGATAACTATCTCTAGGGATTGCGCAATAATTGTCTCTCAACAAGAGGAGTGTTATCCTACTTCCAAGAAGTGCACACTGACTATCAACAGGGAGTGCAAAATGCCTGATGGCAAGGAGTGCGCTCAACTGTCTCCAAGAAGTGCGCAAGGTCTGCTTGGAAGAAGTGTGGGCATCAAGAGCTAGGCATGTGAAAGCAATTAGTTCAACACTTAAGATTCCTAAAGGAAGACTTGAACACTTAAACAAAATGACCGAGCATGACATCAATGGCTTGAAACGAAAGATAACATGATCATATGGAGGCTCCAAAATTTGAATGTAGACAAAATTTTGGAGGGTGTTTTAGCAACTACAATAAGTGGAGGCTTAGGTTGAGGTGACAATGGTTCCCTACCTTGTGTGTGCCCATTTAGCAGGGTTGTCAAGACCTTAGCAACACTATTGATTTGATCAATAACATGCATGAATATTACATGCATTGTAATTTTTCTTCTTGGAAAGTAATGACCAGAAAAGCCAAAACCTCTATCACAAATAATTTTGCATGAGCATATAGAACTCCATATCCACCACTAGTTATGACCAATTTCCTTTGATCCTGCCAATTAAATGTCAACCAAGGCCATTCAATAAGAAGGGGATGACCTTGTCGCTCATGGCCTAGGAAGGTTAATAAAATCCACCTTAAATATTTCTCCAAACATACCAACTATAAGACTGAAAAGTATACCCTCTAGTTTAAGTACAAATAGTTTAACCATCTTCAAGCACAAATTTTAGTTACTCTAAAAACATTTCACATCTTTGATCATATTAGTTACTCAAAGCATGCCATGTATTGGAATTTGTTATTCTCACACCAAGAACTACCAAACTTTATGAACAACTATACTAACAGTTCAAAAATCTGATTTTGTACTTTGTAGATCACAAATTTCATCAATTCCTCTTCCAAGATGGTGTCAAAAAGCACTCCATGTTGGGAAATGAATGTAGATCATCTCTCTTCCTTCATGGATAGAATACACAAGGTTTCATGCTCTCTTAGCATAAATAGATGCATCTTGATTGCTTGCATGAAACAACATATGACATTCAAGTCGACAAAACCATTCCCAAAATTGAAACAGGATATACTTCTTCTCTACCTATTTTGACCTTGGCTTTTCCTCAGGAAAGCTTATTTTCAATAGGGAGTAGAGAGTGTTTTCATTCTTCCTGGAGAATGCTTAAATACTAGTTGCACCTAGCTTCTTAGCTTATCTTCTTCCTCTGTGACCTCTCCTTCTTTCAATGCACATTAAACACTAAATGGATCCTGCAAAGCAGACTAAACTTCGCCATTTCCATTTCCATCACTGTGAAACAAGCTTCCACTTCACCTCCAAATCACTTTTGAACAGGAACAGGGGAGAAAGATGAGGGATTCATCTATCATTCCCTGCTATCATAAAGTTTACTCGACACTTTCAAACACTTCGCCATTTGACCACATTCTTGCATCCAAGATCAAAACTATGACATCAGTGTGAGTTTAGAATTCAACTCCAAAAAAAGTTTTAAAATCATGAATAGGCATTCTGTTATGAAACCAGCTCAAGAAAAGATAGAAAAGATAGATCCACGCCTTAGAATTCAGCCTCCTCGAGGGGGCAACCTCCTTTACATTACATAAATGAACAATTCTTGGATGATACAAATGAAAAGACCTCCTTTCTATATATAGGAGTCTAAGGGGTTATAACATAATCAGAGCCGACATAACAATAATAATGTAAGGGCATAATAATAACACTAGTGGGCTTCTATGGGGCACAATAGTAACAATATGGGAACTACATGGGTACATCAATATAATAAGTGGGTTATACTAATAACAATAAGGGGTTACACTAGTAGTATAGGGGCCTAACATGCCCCTCTCCTTCAAAAAGCGTTGTCCTCAACGCTTGAGTAGTTCTTGATGCTTCTATATAAAATTCTTGTCCTCCCCATGTGGAATATTCAGCGGGTAAGTTCTTCCACTTGATGAGATACTCTGAAATTGATCGATTTCGTAGCTGTCGGGTTCTTGTTTCTGTGATTGCTCCAGGTTCCAATATGATTTTTCCTTCCTCTTCAATTTCTGGTAATATTGCTTGAATTGGGATCTTTTGCAACTTTTGAATAAGTGGCCATACTTCTTCGTTCTTCTTCCATTCATCCGTTGCTTCGTTTATCCAATTTGGTTGGATAATAGCACAAAACAATGCTTCCACATCCTCATCCTTGAAGTGTCTTCCCATTCGGTAAGGTCGCCATTTTTTAAGTGCATGTAGTATTGCCAACATTTCCTTCTCATAAATAGCTTGCTTGAGATGTAGCAGTAAAAATACCCAATCACTTACATCAAAACATTTTTCACTACGATGTTGATCTACCTGTTGTTTCATTTGATTTTGCACCGAAGTGGCATTATCCTTTAAAAGTTGGAGAACTTGTTGTTGATGCTCGATATGATCTTTCTCTGCTTGAATCTTTTTCTTCTTGATATGTCCTTCTATCTTTTGAGGAGTCGTAATTTCTTCCAGTCCTTTACAAGATATGGTCGGATTCATTTCTTGATCTCGATGTGATCTTTCACTTCTTGAACATTTTTCTTCTTGATGTGTCCTTCTATCTTGATAGTTTGAGGAGTGGTAATTTCATCCATTGAATTACAAGATATGGTTGGATTCATTTCTTCTTTCTAGATGTGATCTTTCACTTCTTGCACCTTTTTCTTCTTGATATGTCCTTCTATCTTGAGAGTTTGAGGAGTGGTAATTCTTGCCAATGCTTTACAAGATATGGTCTGATTCATTTCTTCTTTCTCTGGGGTGGTGTCCTGGCGTATATCCTCTTCTTTTGATGTTTCTTGATCATTTTCTTCCTCCTCTTCATATTCTATGTAAAATAATTTCTTCTCAGCACACCTATGACCTTTAGTGCATTTGCTATCACAATTGTAAAAAAACCCTTTTTCTCTTTTTTCTTCCAATTGTTGTGGTGTAACCCTTGTAGGTTGTGGAAGGCTGGGAGAAACAACACTTCCATCTTTATAGTTGTGCGGGGTATGCTTCCTGGTTTCCATAATTTTGCTTTCCATTATGTCACAAAGCCCTTTTACTCTTTCCAATTGTTGTGGTGTTGCTCTAAAGAAGGTGTTGCTCTTTGTATTCTCATAATGTGCTATCATTTCCTCCGTGAAAATTGACCACGTAACAAGTTTTTTACGAGAACAAAGCCCTTTGTACCATAAAAATTGATCTGGTTCTAAATATGAAGATGCAATACATACCTTTTGTAACAGTTGTACACCATGTATATCAAAATATTTCTCCATCTGAAGTATCCAATTTACCGGATCCTTGCCATCAAACTTCCTCATCTTGTTTTTTCTTGATTTTAAGAGCTCTACCTTGAAACGACTGTAACTCTGTACTTTTGGATCTTTAAGTTATGAAATTGTTACCTGTAGTAGCCCTCTGTGTCCTCTTTCCAATGACACAAGTCTGATCCAAATTGGATTCTCCAAGAAAGAGTTATGCACAAACTCCCGCAGTGACCTGATTATAGACTAGTTCAGTAGAGCGAACTTGTATGAAGTTCCACGTGTCACTGTTTCAACCTTTGACTCTGAAAAATATATGAACAGACACTACAGTCCGTCCTCTTTCTGTATCTTCTTACGAAATTTCAATCCGATGCTCAGAAAGAAAGTTATGATGATTTTCCCCAGGTCACCTATTTTGAATGTAATTCAGGAGTCTGCAAATAGGTCAACTTCCTCAAATCATATCTCCGAAAATATCACGCAAAAAGATCTGAAATTTGGACCCAAGGTTCAGCGCCAATTCTTCTCAAATGGGTTTTTTTTGTGACATCTGAAACGTCACAGAAAAAAGGTTATAGCGCAAATGCCACGATGACCTGTTTGGAGCAGCGAAACCCTAGAATTCCAAAGCTTTGATACCAAATGTTATGAAACCAGCTCAAGAAAAGATAGAAAAGATAGATCCACGCCTTAGAATTCAGCCTCTTCGAGGGGGCAACCTCCTTTACATTACATAAATGAACAATTCTTGGATGATACAAATGAAAAGACCTCCTTTCTATATATAGGAGTCTAAGGGGTTATAACATAATCAGAGCCGACATAACAATAATAATGTAAGGGCATAATAATAACAATAGTGGGCTTCTATGGGGCACAATAGTAACAATATGGGAACTACATGGGTACATCAATATAATAAGTGGGTTATACTAATAACAATAAGGGGTTACACTAGTAGTATAGGGGCCTAACACATTCCATCTTGCACACCAATAGTGCATCCCTGATATCGGGTATGATAGAGGACAAACACTAGCATTCTATAACTCATACTAGACTTCCATAACCTTGGTCATACACTAGAAGGATGTCATCTAACTAATTGCTTCACAAATAATCCCTTCAAAGTTTAGGAGATACCAGCTGCTCACAGGTCCTCTGTAAGTTGTTACCGGTATTCCCATTTCCGAGTGGATTAACATATTTTGAGTTGATTAAACCATCCCTTTGCAGAAATTGATGGGTAAGCAATAACAAGTCAATGATGCACAATTTATTAATGATGTTGAAGACATGCTGAGAAACACCAAATCTGATTGGATTATTTAGAACTTCTTAAGAACATTCATTTCTTAGCAGAGAGGGAGAGACCTAATCATACATCAAAAGAGGAGCATAGTTTTATAACCTTTTGATGAATTTTTGACCTTGAAGAAATAATGGAATTTATTAATGATGTTGAAGATAGGCTGAGAAACACCAAATCTGATTGGATTATTTAGAACTTTTTAAGAACATTCATTTCTTAGCAGAGAGGGAGAGACCTAATCATACATCAAATACAAGAGCATAGTTTTATAACCTTTTGATGATTTTTTTTTATCTTGAAGAAATAATGGAATTTATTGACACAAGGCGAGCAATAAAAAGACATTTCAGTGCACATACTTCAGAGTCAGCATAGAGTGGTTATAATCTTCAGACTGCAACATACTGAAGCTTCCATCCTACTCAAAATGCAACACTAACATGAATGAGTTCCATGTACACCCAATATGTTGTAACTACATTCTTCTTGTATTCAGATACCATGGATTTCAACATTTGCATAACTGTCGGAATGCATCATAAAGCTAGCTATTTTCAGGCAGAAAACAGACAACGCATTATTTCCAGATCTAGTTTACCTAAGCCCATACTATAGAGATACATGTGTTTCCCAATTTTATCTCAAACGTTTGCAAGCCTGCAAGGGGCTTTCCATGTCAACAGGAGAGGAATTAACTTTGAAACTCTGCAAATGAGAGATCAAAGCAATTTTTTATAATATGCATCATAAAGCTAGCTATTTTCGGGTAGAAAACAGACTACATTATTTCCAGCTCTTGTGTACCTAAGCCCATACCACACAGATAAATGTGTTTCCCAATTTGATCACAAGCGTTTGCAAGCTTGCAAAGGGCTTTCCATGTAAACAGGAGAGGAATTAACTTTAAAACTCTGAAAATGAGACATCAAAGCAATGTTTTATAATATGCAAAAATCTGACACTCAGGCTTATCATACAGCAAATACAAGAGCGTAGTTTTATAACCTGATGAACTTGTGATCTTCAAGAAATAATGAAATTTGTTAACACAAAGTGAGCAACCAAAAGACATTTCAGAGAGGAAACCCAGTACAGAGTCAGGATAGAGTGGTTATAATCTTCAGACCGCAACATGCTGAAGCTTCCATCCTACTCAAAATGGCAACACTAAAATAAATGAGTTGCATGTACACCCAATATGTTGTAACTACATTCTTCTTGTATTCAGATACCATGGCTTTCAACATTTGCATAATTGTCAGAATGCATCATATAACTAGCTATTTTCAGGCAGAACACACAGCATTATTTCCAGCTATAGTTTACGTAAGCCCATACTATAGAGATACATGTGTTTCCTGTAGTATTCTAGGTCAATTTTTGCACTAGGGTTCCGTAGGGTATTAGGGTTTCAACAACAAATTCTTTCTTCAATACACAATTAAAACAATGCAACCGATATAATAAGCAGTATCGTCTTATTGATACAATAGACTAACAAAGCAATGTAGCATTTCAATGATTTCAACCCAACAGTGCAGCATATGATTCAACAACAATAGTGCACAATTTCACAACATGATCAAGAGTTGATTTGACAACATTATGACACCATAGCCAGAGATCCAACTCTTGGTCAACTCTTAACCCTATATGAATCACTGTCTACTCAAGAATATCCAAGTTATCTAAAGTCTGCATCAATTTACAGTCTCGGATCACTCCAATATTTACGGGCTGGTCTCCTTAGGAGCCTATCTATACAGGATTTGCAGCTGCTTCAGTGGCTCGGGTCTGCTTCAGAGATCTATAAATTAATTGCTTTGGAAACTCCGGTCTGCTGTTGGTGACGGAATGTTGGGGCCCACCCTCCGAACTACTACAGGAACCCCTGTCACGGGTTGCTTCAGGATGTTCGGACCATTACAGAAAGTAGATAATATCCCAATGACCCTCAACTTTTCCTGACTTAGGACTTCGCTTTCTCGCAGGATATTCGTCTACCCTAGAAAGGATGATTCTGTTTGTCACAAGCAGCTCATATGTCCTCAGACTAGGCCTGACCAGAAATCTGCTATGGTTTGTTCACAACCAGATTCATTGACCTCAGGACAATTCATCTGCTACAGGAATAATTGCAGAGAGAATTTGTATGACCTTATCCTTGCCTGTCCACAGAAATTCGCTTTAATCTGACCTCAAACAGACTCGCTGGCCTCAGGGATAAATTCAGTTTAGTATGCTTCAGATGGGCATTGCCTTTAGAGCATATTTTTGATTTGTTATTCCTTCCTTCAGAACAAAGACTTCTCCAATTACCTGTGCCAGAACAAGTAGAAAAAAAAATAGAAAAGGTACTAACTAGGGTGGAATCTTTCACCACCAAAATTAGGGAAAAGGGATCTTAAAACCCTCAGAGCCTCAGGCTCAAAGCAGAACAGAGACAAAATGATCCAATCCAATGATGATCCAAATAAATTCAATCCTCTTGTATTTATAGATTTCTTTTAGGGGATTTTTCTCCTTAATTGATTGAGTGAGGTTCACTCAAAACCCCAACTTTGGGTTTCTTTGCCCAGCTGCCCCAAAACTTGCCTAGACATTAGGTATTTTGGGGTTTTCCATTTATCCAGGACGATAGCCTACGGGAATCGATACGCTACTTTGTCTTTTGAGCAATTAATTTCTTGGAACATTACAGTTCCCCCTTCCTGACATTGTTTGACCTCAAGCAATGACAAATCCATTAGACCAATGTAATGGACCCACTGAAAAGTACTCTTTGAGATGTCTTGTAAATTTCCAGGCATAGTCTGCTTTCTTGTGTTCACTTGCCTGAGGCTGCCTTTAGTGAAACTAGATGACTTTGAATGTGGACTGTAAGGAGAAGATGATGGATTTGGAGAAGTCAAAGGCCTATCTTGGATCATATTGATTTCCTGATGCTGAAGTGCACTACCACCGCCACTTGTTGAGATACTATCAAAGGAAAATCACCACAGCTGAACAGGCCCATTTTTAATTTCATTCCCACCTACTGTAAAAATTGCTTTCACATAGTCGATATCTACAAGAGCATTTAGTAATTCCTCATCTTTCAATGTCGCTTCCTCCTCTTTAAGAAGAGCCTCCCCTGCATCTGTAGCAGTGCAATCATGCCACAAATTCACAAGAGAATCACTGCCACCTGTTCTCAGCATTTCTGTTTTCTTGCCCACAGCCATTGCCCAGATCTTGTCACTAGATGTTGTCATCCCACATTCATCTACAAGTGAAAATTCCACAAACCAAACTCCTCTTTTGTGGCCTCTTAGCACTAGTACTGGTACCAGATCTGGTAAGCTCCATATATGAGTTGTTCGATCCTGAGAACCAGTACAAATAAGACTATCATTTGGAGCAACAGCCACAAAATTGATATCCTGATCATGAGTTGTGACTGCAGCCTGTGATGAGAGCTTGATTGACTTACTAACACCAACCAAATCTAGTATGCTAGCAAAACTCCATACTTTGATTGTGTGATCACTGCTCCCACTCACAAAGAAGTTCTTAGCTTTCTTTGAGAAGGCAACAGCTCCTACAGCACCCATGTGCCCTGCTGCCACACATATGCAGGATTTGCTCTATGTATCCCAAATTCTCACTGTGTGATCTTTGGACCCAGAAGCTAATAGAATATGTCCAAAAAAAAACAATATCTAGACAAAGAACTATGTCTGTGTATCCTAGCAACTCATATACACATGTCATGGATGAAAGGTCATACATGCGCACCTGCTCGAGATTTGTTGCAACTGCAAGAAACTTCTCCTCATCCCCAAGAAATTTCAAATCCACTATCTCATCATTGTAACCTCTAAGACGCTGACCTCTAAATCACATTTTCTTTCATCGCTCTAATCCAGATTGTAAAAGAGGAAATGTTGATCAGTAGTAACACACAGCACTCCTTGAGCAAGGGGCAGTAGGACAGCAGATACAACAAGGCTGCAAGGGAGCAACCTCCCCCCCCCATGAATCGGCTCGCAAAGTGTGCTCCGCTCGGGAGCGGATCTGGAGCAACCTCGAGAGCATGTTCCCAGAATCTGCTCCCTTCAGGAGCGAATTTCGAGAGCATGCTTCCTAACAAAAATTGCGCTCCCTGGTTTTTCGGAAGCGATCGCTCTTGGCTGCTCCCGACTAAAAAAAGTCACTCCCTGTTGACAAAAATCGTGCGACTGATTTTTTGGAGGGAGGGGAGGGGCCAAAAGAAATAAAAGGCCTCCTCTCCTCCCACAATGCACCATTTGCATGTTGAGAGAGCAAGAGAGGGCTTTTGGGAAAAGGATGAAGAAGTGGGCAGTGGTGGATTTGCAAACTCTGGATGGGAGTACCAAGAGGAAGAGGAGGAGGAGGAGGAGGATAATGAGAGTGGAGATGATGAGGGCAAAAAAATCAAAGTAGACCAAACCCCATAGTGGAAATATGTTACTAGGCTTTCAGGAGGGAAAGGGATTGGAACCATTAAATTTACATGCCTCCATTGCAAAAACACTTACACAGGTTCATACACCCATGCCAGAAAGCATCTTTGTGGGAAAATGGCATGGGATGGAAATAAACAAATAGGAATCAAAACTTGTGGAAGTGTGTCACAACAACAAAGAGCCAAATACATAAGGGAAGAGGAGGAAGCCCAATACAAATCTAAAAGATCAAAGGGTGACTTTGAACATGACACCACTAGCCCACAATCACGTAGACTAAGAACTCCATCAGCATCCACCCATGGCAGTGGATATGGGGGCATAGGCACAGGCATCCTTTTAAGATCTAGAACCATATCAGATTTCCTTAATCAAGGGTCTAGGGATGATGTGGATGCAAAAATTTACCAATTTCTCTATGTTGGTGGGATACCATTCAATGTTCTTCACTCACCTTATTTGCATGAAATGGTTGGTGCCATCAATGATGTCCCTAAAGGATACAAGAGCCCTCGGTATGACAAGGCTAGAACCGTGGGACTAGATCATGAAAAAGCCAAAATAACACATGTTTTGGGTAAACTGACAAATTATTAGAGTGACATGGGATATCCCTCGTATCTGATGGTTGGATAAATGTAAAACGCAAGTCATTCGTAAGTGTTCTTGGTGTGTCTGCTAGTGGTGCAGTCTTCCTTTCAACATATTATTACTCAAAAAAGTTCAAGACCAACATCAACATTACAGAACTATTACTTCAAACAATTGATAGTATTAGGCCACACAATGTCATCCAAGTCAACACTGATAATGCTTCTAATTCTAAGGCAATGGGAGCAATCATTGAGGATAAATACCCCAACATATTTTGGTATGGGTGTTTGGTTCACACAATGAACCTTTTGATGCATGATATTATTAAGAACAAACAACGTCAATACATATAGATTGGTGATTTGTACAAGAGAGGCAAGAGAGTGATAAATTTATTACCAATCATAGCAATACCCATGGGTTTTTCCGCAATCACTCAAGGTTGTAACTATTGAAGATTGCAAAGACTAAATTTGCTAGCTATTACCTCACCTTCAAGGGCATTTTGAACGTAAGAGAGTCATTGGCTAGCATGGTATCAAGTCAACATTGGCAAGTATTAAAAGAAAGGGCTCCAACCGCATCTGACAAGGAAGGTTTTCAAGAGGTGGAGGAGACCGCTCCTGACGATCAATTTTGGGGATGTGTGAGGGATGTTTTGCAACACATCAAGCCCATTTATAACATGGTTCCTTTTATAGGTACAGATGCACTAGTGATTGGGGATGTCTATGAGCAGATGGATAACATGTTGGGGCAAATAAAAGATATTGTTCAGCAAAAGGATCCCAACTTGTATGATATTATTCACAATTTTGTGTGTGCACAGTGGGATAAACTTAAAGTTCCACTACACGCGTTGGCGTATGTCCTTAAGCCAAAATACTACTCTCCATCTTCGTTGGGAAAACCTGCACCTGGGGGTGGGGTTAGGACCAAACCCCATACAGATCCAAAGGTACAAAAAGGGTCTATGACAAAATTAGACAAGTTAGTCCCTCACATGGAGGATTGTGCTAGATTGCATCTTGAATTAGGCAAATACTTCACTAGCACTGGAGTGTTCAGTTCTTTGCATGCAATGGAAGATAGGGACAATTTTGATGTTGTCACATGGTGGGACATGTATGGCGGCCAGGGACTTGGCAAAACTGGCAAAAAAAGTGCTTTCACAAGTTGTAAAAACTTCTTCCGCAAAGAGGTGTTGGAGCACCTATAGGTTCAACCATAATGTGAGAAGAAACAACCTCAATGAAAACAGGGTAGAAAGCTTGGTTTTTGTGCACTACAACTTGAGGTTGTTGACACATTATTGTGATCGGGCTCGTGATGATACATCATTTATCACTTGGGACAACAACCTAGAGGAAGATAATTTGGAGGATGGAGCGTTACATCTACAAGAATTGGAAAAAGAACTTTTGAAAGATGATGATCAAGCAACAGCGGCAGCCATGCCACCCCCATCATCCAGTAGCAATGCTCAAGTTCCACGAGCTTTGTTTCCACCACCTTCATCTACATCCTCATGTGGAGGTCATGTGCTTTCTGGTTTTGGTTTGGACATGGTCGTCCGACTATGCGGGAGGAGATTCCCAATAGACCACCACAAGCTTCTCAGAAATTAGACATTTCTCGTGGCGGCAAGAGCCAAAGGAAGCAGTAGGTAATAGATTTACTTGTATTTTCTAGTTTCTAGTAGTTTTTATAACCGTTGATTCTTTCATATTTATTATGATATTTTTTGTAAACAATATATGACAATTTAAATTTGAAGTTTGAACTTTGAAGTTGGCAATTATAATAACTCATTGGTAATTAATTATGAATATGACACTTCATGAAAGTTGAAAGTTGAAACATTTCATTTCATGTTAGATATTCTTTGATATAGTTTGGTTACTTGGTAATGGTAATGGTTATAAGTACAACTTTAGTGATCAATGATGATAAATCAAAATGTTATATATTGAATGTGGAAAGCTTGAAACTTTAAGATTAATTAATCATGAGACTCGATATGATGTATGTTACCAGCTTGTAAAGTGGTTGATGAGGATTATAACTTCTAGATGATTGATGTTATATGGTTCAATCCATGTTTTTATGCTTTTTATATCTAATTCATCATTCTACATGCTTTTGTTGACATATATGCATCAAAATATATAAGAATATATATTATATAAAAATTTGCTCCCGATTCGCTCCCGACCCGGGAGCTTTTGAAAATGTCACTCCCCACTTCCGCTCCCAAGCAGCCTTGAGATACAAAGCCTCCCTTCAACTCATCTTTGTCACAGCTAATTATTACATCTATTCATCTAAGCACATAGCACCTTCTGAATATTATATATGAACAATGCCACATTCCCCTACTATAAAAAAATACACTAGAGCCGCACCATTTTTCTTTTGATTTTCAGGCAGTCCCCGGCTTTAGTTCATAACACACACTAGCCTAAAACCACTTGGATGAACATAAACAACTTCTAGTGGTTCATATGTCGATATTGTTTCCCAGTGATGATATCACGCAAGTCCCATATATTTACAACCTTATCTATACTAGCATTGAGCGAATTCCAACCATTTCCATGGATTTCCAAACTCGTCATAGTAGAAAAATGTTTTTCCAACACATAAATGCACTTCTTCACTACAAGATCCCATACTCGAACCATTGCATTATCACTTCCAAAAAATAGCAAAAGGCAATGGGGTTCGATGATCAAAAGGTTTGACATCATGAAGAAGTTTACGAACTATTGATTTTTGGGTAGCATCGGATGTGCTCTAGCTCAAAAAATTTGTGGAGGGGCTAGAACACATGAGATATCCAAGACCCAAAAATCGTTTGGTGAAATTCCATCTGGATTGTATTTTATAAAAATAATTAATATTTTTACTGGGGTTCATAAGCCTAAACTTAGGAAAATTAAAATATTAATGGGTATTAATGAAAATATGGGTGAGAAGCTTCTAAGTGACGAGGATCAACTCTGTTTTAATCTTAGTCATCGATTAGGGAATAGATCACGGCTGTTGATTTCTCAACAGGAAAAGTATAAAGCAAGGCTTGGGGTCAGCTAGAGAACACACACAAAGAGATTGAGGAAATCGATTTTCTGAGGTTAAAAGTTCTCAGGAGGAAAATCAATTGGGGAGATCTTGCCGCTGAGAGGCAGGGATAGTTCGGGAATACTGACAGAGAGGCGGAGAGAAGCTTGTGGAGGCAGCGCAATAGCCAAGAGAGTTGACGTTGGGCCAGTCTAGGCCCACGCATCCTTGACACAGAGCCACAAGGCCAGCACAGAGGAGAAAGTTGTCTTCCATGCAGAAAGTCGAAATTGTCGGGGAACTACCAAAATAGCCTAGAAAGTTGACACAGTGGGCAGAAGAGCTGACACAAAGCCTCAGAGAGCTCCACGCAGTTATTGCAAAGGGGCAACACAGTTGTAGCCGAGGCTAGCAAGTGTTGCTACCGGATCAGCCGGAATCTGCCGGGTGAAGTGAGGTAAAACTCACTCAGGTTTGAAGTGAGGTAAAACTCACTCAGGTTTTCCACCATTGTATTTCTTTGTCACTAGTTTGTCGAGAGGGCAACAAGCATTTGTATCCAAAACTACTGCTTAATAACATAAAATCCTCAGAGTTGTTGCACCGATTTTCCCGCAATGGGTTTTTCCAGGGACGTTTAGTCCAAAAATAAGTGTCCTTTGTGTGATTGTCTCATTTATTTTTCAGTACTTGATCTGTATATTGGTGTAGCCTACAGTGTATTTGCATTAATATTTTCTAAATATTTCTGAAAATAACTTGTTAAACTGAAGAACACAAGTAGGTAATGCAAATCAGTTTACTGCAGTAGGATTTTTGGTTTGTTAGATTCAAAAATTTTCACATGGTATCAAAGGGATTGCAAATCAAGGAGCACTGAAGTCATCAGCGAAAGGATAGAGAAAAATCTGAGCGTGAAGACAGTTGTCCCGAGTGATAGTGCAATTTTTGGCCGAGAGAGCAGAGGAGGAGTGACGCAGTCACCAAGGGAGCCTCACGCAGAGCCTACGTCAGCCTATTGGGTGACGTTGCTGCAGAGGGCAGCACAGTGGTTACTGGACCAGCACAGAGACTGTCAAGTCTCATTTTTCCGGTTGTCGTAGCTAGAGGTGCAGCGCAGATTTCATATGGAATTGTTGGTAGGGTGTTGATTCTGTGGGTGCAGAACAATACCTAGTGGGGCAAAAGCAAAGTAGAGGGAATCAGTTCCTCAGAAGATTTCTTGCCAAGAAATCTAGATCCAGTGTTGAGCAGCAGCAAAGATAGATTAGAGAGGGGTGATTCGACAATGTTTGGTATAAGGATTTTCGTGAAGGAAATCGAAATTCAGAGGGAGCTTGTTTCTTAAGGGATATCTAGCGCCAAAGAAATCCAAATCTGAGTTTTGCTAGGGCAACAGCGAAAGAGGGAGAAGAGAACCAATTCGACATT
Organism: Pinus tabuliformis; assembly: GCA_031772625.1. Lineage (NCBI taxonomy): Eukaryota > Viridiplantae > Streptophyta > Pinopsida > Pinales > Pinaceae > Pinus > Pinus tabuliformis. Next base: position 708,973,939 of record CM062808.1, on the reverse strand, counting down.
TATTTCAGCAGAGATGGTTGTTAATAGACTGAGGGATCAGGATAGGTTGGATGGAGCATCCAATTTCGTCATCTAGAAGGCCAGGATCCTGGCAGTTTTGGATAAAAATCACATCAAGGATTATGCATGGAGGAAAATTGTTATTCTGGTTGATGTTGATCCTCTCAAGAAGTACGAGGAGGCTCAGTCGAAATCAAAGTGCATGATCTTGGACAGGGTCAAGGATCATGTGATCCCACATATTGTTGAGCAAGAAACAGCAAGGGAAATGTGGGAGGCCTTGACCACATTGTATGAGGGAACTTCCATTCAACGGAAGATGTTGCTTGAGAGTTCACTGAGATAGTTTCAGATGCAGAAGGGAGAAGAAATTGATCCCTTCCTTCTCAAGATGCAAAGGATCCGTGACCAACTAACTTCCGTAGGGTCTACATTAGATGTTGAATTCATGGTCAGGACTGCCCTTAATACAGTGACTAAAGACTGGGAAACCTTTGTCCAAAGCATCTTGGGCAGGGCTTCTCTTCCCAGTTGGGAGGAGATGTGGGCATCTCTTCAATAAGAAGAGATCAGACGATTGACCAAGGTGGGAAGCAGCAACAAAGGGATCAGAATCAAGAAAGAGGAATCAGTGGGACAGCAAGGGTAGCAAAAACAAAAGAAAAAGGACATATCCAAAGTTAGATGCTTCAGATGTGGAGAAATGGGTCATTTCGCCACATAGTGCCCTCAGAAGAAGGGCAAAGAAGAGAAGTCTGACTCAAAGGCTGCTCCAGTGAAAGTTAATGAAGAGGACGATGATGATTGCGTCATGAGTGCTCATGCACCTCTAGAGAAGAGTTGGGGCAATATTGAGCTGTAGTCGAGAGGACTATAGTGAGGGAAGGATCCTTGAGGTGCCCAAACTCTTGGAGCACATAAGGCTATGGGAGCCCTTAATGATAGTAGCAGAATGATGAGAGTCAATTGATGTGAGGGATGATGGAGCAACAGTGGCAGAGCTAGAGTGCCAAACTTTGAAGCAGCACAATGGAGTGTTGCAGCAGTGCAGGAGACACAGAGCAGATATAACAGCAGCGCAGTAGCATCAAAGGGTCAGCACAGATTAGCAACAGAGGTAGCTTCAGCATCAAGGGGCATCCTAACTTACCAGCACGTCAGCTTTTGGGTGACTTTTTCAGTTGCTTACTTCTCAGCAACTGAGTTGCAGTGCAGCAGTTAGCAATGGCAATGCTATGGGGAGCATGATGCAGCATATTGAGAGGGAGTTGCAATACAGATGCAGCAGTGACAGTGCCAGTGTCATGGGCATTAGTACAGATTGCAACAATGCAGTGGATGAAGGGCAGTAGGTCGAGCATCATCAGTGCAAAGGACTCATGTCTTGGATCAATGCGATACTTCTATTGGGAAGTATTGTTAGAGCACATTCCTCGCTAAGAGGGAGTGTTGATTTTTGGGTAGCATCAAATGTGCTCTAGCTCCGAAATTTTGTGGAGGGGATAGAACACATGAGATCTCCAAGACACATAAATCGATTGGTGAAATTCCACCTGGATTGTATTTTATTAAAATAATTAATATTTTTAATGGGGTTCCTAAGTCTTAACTTAAGAAAATTAATATATTAATGGGTATTAATGAAAATATGGGTGAGAAGCTTGTAAGTGACGAGGATCAAGTATGTTTTAATCTTAGTCGTTGATTAGAGATTAAATCACGATCGTTGAATTGTCAACCCGAAAAGTATAAAGGAAGGCTTGGGGTCAGCTGGAGAACACACACAGAGAGATAGAGGAAATCGATTTTCTGAGGTGAGAAGTTCTCAGGAGAAAAATCGATTGGGGAGATCTTGCAGCTGAGGGGCAGGGATAGTTTGGGAATACTGACAAAGAGGTGGAGAGAAGCTTGTGGAGGCAGCGCAGTAGCCAGGAGCGCTGATGTTGGGCCAGTCTAGGCCCACGCAGCCTTGATGCAAAGCCAGAAGGGGTAGCACGGAGGAGAAAGCCGAAACTGCCAGAACAATCGGGAAAGCTGACGCAGTGGGCAAAAGAGTTGAGGCAAAACCTCAGAGAGCTCCACTTAGGCGCACGCAGTTACTACGAAGGGGCAACACAATTGTAGTCAGGGCTAGCCAGTTTTGTTGTCGGATCAGCCAGAATCTGCCGGGTGAAGTGAGGTAAAAACTCACTCAAGTTTTCCGCCATTGTATTTCTCTGTCACTGGTTTGTCGTGAGGGCAACAAGCATTTGTATTTAGAACTACTACTTAATAATAGAAAACCCTCAGAGATGCTACACCGGTTTTCTCGCAACGGGTTTTCCCGAGGACGTTTAGTCCAAAAATAAGTGTCCTTTTTGTGATTGTCTCATTTATTTTTCAGTACTTGACCTGTATATTGGTGTAGGCTGCAATGTATTTGCATTAATATTTTCTGAATACTTCTAAAAAAAACTTGTTAAACTGAAGAACACAAGTAGGTAATGCAAATCAGTTTACTACAGTAGGATTTCTGGTTTGTTAGATTCAGAAATTTTCACATGGTATCAAAGGGATCGCAGATCAAGGAGGACTAAAGCCATCATCGAAAGGATAGAGGAAAATCTGAGCGTGAAGACAGTTGTCCCGAGTGACAGTGTAGTTTCTGGCCGAGAGGGCAGAGGAGGGGTGACGCAGTCACCAAGGGAGGCTCACGCAGAGTCTGCGTCAGCCTGTTTGGGTGACGTTGTTGCTGCAAAGGGCAGCGCAGTGGTTACTAGACCAACGCAAAGATTGTTGACTCTCGTTTTTCTGGTTGTCGTGGCTAGAGGTGCAACGTAAATTTCATCTGGAGTTGTTGGTGGGGTGTTGATTCTATGGGTGCAGAACATTACCTAGTGGGGTAGAAGCAAAGTAGAGGGAATCAGTTCCTCGGAAGATTTCTTGCCAAGAAATCTAGATCCAGTGTTGAGCGGCAGCAAAGAGAGATCAGAGGGGTGATTCGACAATGGTTGGTAGAAGGATTTCTGTGAAGGAAATCGGAATTCAGAGGGAGCTTGTTTCTTAGAGGATTTCTAGCACCAAAGAAATCTAGATCTGAGTTTTGTTGGGGCAGCAGCGAAAGAGGGAGAAGAGAAGCAGTTCGACATTTATTTCAGCAGAGATGGTTCTTAACAGACTTAGGGATCAGGACAAGTTGGATGGAGCATCCAACTTCATCATCTGGAAGGCCAGGATCCTGGCAGTTTTGGATAAAAATCGCATCAAGGATTATGCCTTGAGGACGGTTGTTGTTCTGGTTGATGTTGATCCTCTCAAGAAGTACGAGACTCAGGCGAAAGCAAAGTGCATGATTTTGGACAGGGTCAAGGATCATGTGATCCCACATATTGCTGAGAAAGACACAACAAGGGAAATGTGAGAGACCCTAACCACATTGTACGAGGGAACTTCCATTCAGCAGAAGATGTTACTTGAGAGTCAGCTAAGATAGTTTCATATGGAGAAGGGAGAAGAAATCGATCCCTTCCTTCTCAGGTTGCAAATGATCCATGACCAACTAACTTCCGTAAGGTCTACACCAAATGCTGAATTCATGGTCAGGACTGCCCTGAATGCAATCACTCAAGACTGGGAAACCTTTGTCCAAAGCATCTTGGGCATGGCTTCTCTTCCCAGTTGGGAGGATATATGGGCATCTCTTCGACAGGAAGAGATCAAACGATTGACCAAGGCAGAAAGCAGCAACAAAGGGATCAAAATCAAGAATGAGGAAGAGAAGGATGCGGCTCTCGCATCAGCGAGACAGCAAGGGCAACAAAAACGAAAGAAAAAGGACATATCCAAAGTCAGATGCTTCAAATGTGGAGAAATGGGTCATTTCGCCACGTATTGCCCTTGAAAAAAGGGCAAAGAAGAGAAGTCTGACTCAAAGGTTGCTCCAGCGAAAGTTGACAAAGAGGACGATGATGATTGCATGCACCTCTAGAGAAGAGGTGGGGCGATATTGAGTTGTAGTCAGGAGGACTACAGTGAGGGAAGGATCCTTGAGGTGCCCAAACTCTTGGATCACATAAAGCTATGGGAGCCCTTAATGACAGTAGCAGAATGACGGGAGTTTGTTGATGCGAGGGATGATGGAGCAACAGTGGCGGATCTAGAGTGCCAAAGTCTGAAGCAGCACAGTGGAGTGTTGCAGCAGTGCAGGAGGCACAATGTAGAAAAAACAGCAGCGCAATAGCATTAGAGGGTCAGCAGAGGTAGCTTCAGCGTCAAGGGGTATCCTAACTGACCAACATGTCATCTTTTGGGTGACTTTTTCAATTGCTTACTTCTCAGCTACTGAGTTGCAGTGCAGCAATTAGCAGTGGCAGTGCTATGGGCAGCATGATGCAACATATTGAGAGGGAGCTGCAGTACAGATGCAACAATGACAGTGGCAGTGTCATGGGCATTAGTACAGATTGCAGCAGCGTAGTGGATGAAGGGCAGCAGGCCGAGCATCAGCAGCGCAGAGGACCGATGTCGTGGATCAGTGCAATACTTCTGTTGGGAACTATTGCTAGAGCACATTCCTCGCTAATAAAAGGGAGAGTTGATTTTTGGGGAGCATCAGATGTGCTCTAGCTCCGAAATTTTGTGGAGGGGATAGAACACATGAAATCTCCAAGACCCATCAATTGTTTGGTGAAATTCCACCCGAATTGTATTTTATTAAAATAATTAATATTTTTAATGGGGTTCCTAAGTCTAAACTTAGGAAAATTAATATGTTAATGGGTATTAATGAAAATATGGGTGAGAAGCTTATAAGTGACGAAGATCAAGTTTGTTTTAATCTTAGTCGTTGATTAGAGATTAGATCACGGTCATTGATTTCTCAACCGGAAAAGTAGAAAGGAAGGCTTGGGGTCAGTTGGAGAACACACACAGAGAGATTGAGGAAATCGATTTTCTGAGGTGAGAAGTTCATAGGAGAAAAATCGATTGGGGAGATCTTGCAGCTGAGGGGCAGGGATAGTTCGGGAATAATGACAAAGAGGCGGAGAGAAGCTTGTGGAGGCAGCTCAGTATCCAGGAGAGCTGACGCTGGGCCAATCTAGGCCCATGCAGCCTTGACGCAAAGCCAGAAGTGCCAGCGCAAAGGAGAAATTTGTCTTCCACGCATAAAGACGAAACTACCGGAACATCCAAGAAGGTTGACGCAGTGGGCAAAAGAGTTGACGCAAAGCCTCAAAGAGCTCCACTCAAGCACATGCAGTTATTGCGAAGGGGCAACGCAGTTGTAGTCAGGGCTAGCCAGTTTTGTTGCTGAATCAGTCAGAATCTGTCGGTGAAGTGAGTAAGACTCGCTCAGGTTTTTTGCCATTGTATTTCTCTGTCATTGGTTTGTCGGGAGGGCAACCAGCATTTCTATTCAGAACTACTGCTTAATAATAGAAAACCCTTAGAGTTGTTGCACCAGTTTTCCCGCATTGGGTTTTTCCAAGGACGTTTAGTCCAAAAATAAGTGTGTCCTTTGTGTGATTGACTCATTTATTTTTCTATACTTGATCTATATATTGGTGTAGGCTGCAGTGTATTTGCATTAATATTCTCTTAATATTTCTGAAAATAACTTGTTAAACTGAAGAACACAAGTAGGTAATGCAAATCAGTTTACTACAGTAGAATTTCTGGTTTGTTAGATTCAGAAATTTTCACACGAACCTATTTCTCTAAGGGGGAAACCTCACCGCATTGGCCAAATTCCTCCCATGTGTGCACTCAATGTGGGCTTTTAACTTATATTCCCCTGCATATATTTTTTCACATTCTTCAAATGGACAAATATGATAGTTCTTTGGCCAAAGTGTTCGCATATGTGCATGCAAGTTAAAATCCAAAGAAAATGTCTTACCACAAAATTCATGTGAACATGAAAAATGTTTTTCCCCTATATGGATGAGAAAATGGCTCTTCAACTTGGCATTATCTAGAAATTTCCTGCCGCAACCTTTATAATGACAAACATGTAGTCCCTCCTCGTGTACATGTGAATGCTTTCTCCAAGCATCAATAAAAGTATTTTCCAGCCTTTATAACTATAAAAGAAAATCCTTGGGGAAAGGGATTTGGGCCTTTGCTCCTTCTCTTACTGCCATAGAGAAATGATAGCATCCTGATCTTCAATCTTTTCTTCTTCCACTAAATCACTGCTTATGCAGTGATATTGACCAATCCATACTTGTTGTTTTGTATCTTTTCCATATTCAGTGTTTGTATCTACTAATTGCTCTGTAGCGGATGTTTTGAAGACCATCATAGCGCTTCTTTCCTTCCTTTACTAAATTTCTATGGGCACTTGGCTGATTTTTGTATAACCATGACCAATCATTGGAACGAACCTTTGTTGTTGAGTTGTGTTCAAGGTGAAACCTTGTCATCACGCTATCAAAGGGGGTACTTATGTCTTCACCTTCCTCCCTGCTAAGGATACCTTCAATCTTTTATTCAGCATTTCACATCTCTGAAAGAATGGCGTTGTTATCAGAAAGGGTGTCCCTTTCCCTAAGACAACTATTATGTTCCCTGATATTTGGTTGTTTTTAATTAGTACCATTCCCATGAGATATGGTTTCGCCTTTGGAATTTCCATTATGTTTAGGAGGATACAGCCATGTCCATGCTTTTGTCTCTATTTTGGTCTCTCCTGTACTTTGTTTTGTGGACTTGGACTTATCATCAGTGTCGCTTGATTTTTTCCAAAGATCATCCCATTTCCATATACATGTTTTCTGTTCCATGTTCTCATCATCAGGTTCAAGGAATGGATCCCCTTCATTCTCCTTAGATGTTGCAGCCTTTTTGTTAAATTCTTCTAATTTTATAAGGGCCACTCTACTCCCTTCTTGCAATCTTTTAATAGTTTCTGTTTGCTGCTCTTCTAACTTCCACCAAGACTCTGCAAATCCCTTGCCAAAAATTTTGTCTAGCTGCCCCATATTCAAACACCATCCAGGCTGGCAGGATTTTTGCTTTGATACCATTGTAGGGTTCTAGGCCAATTTTTGCACTAGGGTTTCATAGTGTGCTAGAGTTTCAACAACAAATTATTTCTTCAATGCACAATTAATACAATGCAATCGATATAATAAGTAGTATCAATTGTCTTAATGATACAATAGACTAACAGAGCAATGTAGCATTTCAATGAAATCAACCCAACAGTACATCATATGATTCATCAAAAATAGTGCACAATGTCACAACATGATCCAGAGTTAATTTGACAACATTATGATACCCTAGCCAGAGATTCGACTCTTGCTCAACTGTTAAACCCTCTACAAATCCATGTCTGCTTTAGAATATCTAAGTTATTTCAGGTCAACACCAATTTACAGTCTCAGATAACTCCAATGATTATGGGTTGGTCTCCTTAGCAGCCTATCTACTTTGCCACAAAATTCGCAACTGCTTCAGTGGCTTGGGTTTGCTTCAGAGATCTATAAATCAATTGCTTAGGAAACTCAGGTTTGCTATTTGCAACGGAATGTTGGGGCCACCCTCCAAACTACTATAGGAACCCCTGTCACAGGTTGGTTCAGGACATTCGGACCATTATAGAACGTAGACAATACCGCAAGGACCCTCGACTTCTGCTGAATTAGGACTTTGCTTGCTCTCGGGCCATTTGTCTACCATAGGAAGAATGATTTTGTTTGTCACAAGCAACTCATATGGCCTCAGACGAATACTGACCAGAAATCCGCTATGGTTTGTTCACAAACAAATTCGTTGACCTCAGGACAATTTGTCTGCTACAGGAATAATTGCAGAGAAAATTAGTATGACCTATCTTTGCATGTCCATAGAAATTCGCTTTAATCTGACCTCCAAGAGACTCGCTGGCCTCAGGGATAAATTCAGTTTAGTATGCTTCAGCCTTCAGATGGACGTTGCCTTTAGAGCAGATTTTTTATTTGTTAGTCCTTCCTTCAAAACAGATTCTTCTCCAATGACGTGTTGCCAGAACAAGTAGAAAAAGAAAATAGAAAAGGAACTAACTAGGGTGGAATCTTTCACCACCGAAATTAGTAGGGAAAAGGGGCCCTAAAACCCTCATAGCCTCAGGCTCAAAGTAGAACAAAAAAAAAATGAGCCAATCGAAGGAATTCAATCCTCTTGTATTTATAGATTTCTTTGAAGGGATTTTTCTCCTTAATTGATTGAGTGAGGTTCACTCAAAACCCCAACTTTGGGTTTCTTTGCCCAGCTGCCCGAAAAATAGCCCATACATTGGGTATTTTGAGGTTTTCCCCTTTATCCAGGACTATAACCTATAGGGATCGATGGGCTATTTTCAATGTTGTTAAAAGCGCGAGCGGGATTAAATCGGCGCCGGGAATAAAGCGGAAAAAATCGGAAAAAGCGGGAAAAAAGCGGAAAAAAGCGGGAAAAAAGCGTTTGGCACAAAAACATTCATTTTTTTTCCAATTTTTTTAATATCTAAACCATCTACAACATAAAATAAATACATTGACACATAAATATGATAAAAAAACTAATATATAAGATGTTTAATATCATTTCTAGCGCTAAAATCACACATAACATTGAATCATGTCCTGAATAGTAAGTCCTGAATCCCAACTCAGCCTCAAAATATCAACAAAAAATATGATAATGTATCTCATCATGTCATAATGACATAATGTCATATACAATAAAATGAAAGTCTAATCCTATTGATTTCCTCTGCCCCTCTTGCGAGAAAATGGCACAGCTTTCTCTTTCCCTCTAGATGTAGAAGTTGGTGCCTGTGCTGGTGGAAATGGCAGTGGAGTCTGACGTGCTCTAGAAGCTGAAGAACTAGTAGTAGCAGCTACAGGAGGCTGAGGTAGACGGAGACCACGTCCTCTACTGGTGGTAGTGGTAGCCCGAGTAGGCGGTGTCATCTCCTCCTCCTGCTCCTCCTCCTCCACCTGCTCCTCCTCCTGCTCCTGCTCCTGCTCCTCCTCCTCCCCCTCCTCCTCCCCCTCATCCTGCACTAACCAATCATCAGTGGGATCCATGAGAGGCCTCTCGGTCTCAACCCTCCATTCAGCAGTGGTGTCAATCCCATCCAATGAGATGGCTTCCATATCAGGTGTCCTCTCTAGTTGCCTCACCCACAATCGAAGATTGTAGTAGACATAGACCATGTCATTAAGTCTATGGGACTCCAACCTGTACAAAGTTCATAAAATAATAATTAAAAATTAATATTATAAAAAAAATATTGTTTAAAACTTTAATGAATTCAAAAATTTATTTGGAAATTTGCAATATTTTAAATGTTTAAGTGTTAACCTATTGCGCTTCTTGTTGTGTATTTTTTCAAATACACTCCAATTGCGCTCACATCCTGAGGAGCTGCATGTTTGGCTGAGGATGCGTACGGCAAGCTTTTGCAAAAGGGGTACTCTGCCACCATACATCTTCCACCATGCGTCTACAACAAAATTACAAATAAAATTTTAAATAAACATAAGAAAAAAATGGAATTTGAAGAGACAATGAAATTTGAAACAAAGTTACAAAGTACAAACTAAAAAATACCTGGCATTTTAATCGTCCTATCAGTGACAGCCATCTCAAAGCCAAATGTGCCACCTGACATCTTATATGTCTCAATTTGTCTAGAGACCTCTATACGTTGTTCTGGAGATCTCACCATCTTCTGGACACAGGTTAATAATCCTTCCACGACCTCAGCATCAAAATCAAACCCACATGCATAAGAAAATGCAGGGTTCAGGAAAAGCCCAGCAGCATGAATGGGACGATGGAGTGTGTTGTTCCATCGCTCATCAATCACTTCCCATAGAAGGAGTTGTTTCTGAAACCCATCATCTCCCTTATCATCATAGTAGGACCGAATGGCTTCTTTGGCCCTGTCCATGGCTTCATACAAATAGCCCATTGCGGGCTTCTCACCATCAACCAACCGAAGAACCTTTACCAAAGGTTCAGTAACGGCACACACCTCCTGCACTCCCGCCCAGAAGTCTTCCTGGTATGAAACTAGTCTGCATACCGCCTCTCCTTCTGGTTTGCGGCTCATTGACGAAGCACGCCACTCCTCTGAAAGAAACATTCTCTTCAAATCCCACATAGAATTCAAAAGGGATTGAAGAGATATGAAACTCATCGCAAACCGTGTAATGGCGGGGCGCACCAACTCTTTGTTGTTGGTGAATCTTCTCATCAAGCTAAGCACAGATGTATGATTATATATAAATTTTGTGATGCTTTTTGATGAGTCAACAATATCTTTAACAAAGGGAATTTTCCCTATGTCCTCTAACATCAAATCAATACAATGGGCAGCACAAGGTGTCCAAAATAAAGTAGGATGCCTGTCCATAAGCATTCTACCAGCAGCAACATAATTTGCAGCATTGTCTGTTATGACTTGGACAACATTTTCTGCACCCACCTCCAAAATAAACACATCCAGCAAATCACATAAAGTTCTTGCATCTTTGATTTGATGAGTTGCATCAATAGATTTGATAAACATAGTCCCCTTGGGACAACTAACCAAGAAGTTTATAAGGTTCTCCCCTTTTGGTCAGTCCAACCATCTGACATAACAGTGCATCCTGTTTGTGCCCATGATGCCCTAAAATCCTCCAATCTTTGGGTGCAGTCACGCTTTTCCTCTTGAAGAATCCGGCCTCTGAAATCATGATAAGAAGGGATTTTGTACCCCGGGCCAACACTGGCAATAGCATCAACAGTAGGTTGGAAAAATGGATTATTCCTTACAATGCTGAAAGGAATATCACTCCAGAGGAGAAATTTTGCCATCAACCTATCAGCTTGTTCTTTTTCAGTTCTTTTTAGCATTGAACCGATAGTTGGTTGTGAACCAAGTGTGGTTCGAGGAACAAAAAATGATGATGCAGCTACCGGATTGACTGACGCTGCAGTAGAACCAGTGCCACTTGGTCCACCTCCTTCAGCTGACCTTCTTAGTTGCCTTTTGAGTTCTTCTTTGGCCTCTCTAGTGTGCTCTAATTCTCCCAATGCTCTCATGGCTCTTTGGATAAGTTCAGGATTTGTATTTATACAGGGCCCCACATCACGTCCAGGGATTTGTGCAAGGTGGTACTTCAACCTGTACACCCCCCCGCTTATCTCCTTTCCACACAACTTGCAATTCAAGTTTTGTCTATCATTCGGAGCTTTAGGTTCACCATATTCCCAGAAAGGATCCAATTTCCTTGGCATGTTTGTTTTTGAATTTTGAATTTGCAAACCTATGGAAAAATAAGGATTAGGAAATAGGAATTTAGGATTACATAATACAAATTACAATTTAGCATTTACAAAATTACAAAATACAAATTTCCAAAATCCAAAGTTCCAAACCCAAGTTACCCAACCAAATGGCAATGCCAAAAAACAATGAAAAAACATAAACAATGTTTAAAAAAAATGAAAAATAAAATAAAATTGGTTCCCATACTCATACCAAGTTACCCATCCCAAATCAATGAAAAAATACAATAAATTCTTTAAAAACAAAAGGAAAATGGTGCCCACTGCCCATATGAAATTTGCCAACCAAAAACAATGAAAAACAAAGTTTTTAAACAAGGAAAACAAAAAAAAAAAATCTACATACCGTTTTTATGGAGAAATTTGTGATCTCCTCTTGAAATTCTCCAACAAGCACTTGGATTTGCTTCCAAACCCTTCAGCTCCTCTCTCCCAACACTTCTCCTCCTCCAACGCGCGCCCAAGTCAAAAATGACATAAAAAAAAATCGCATTTTGGCTATTATAACCCGCTGCCCCGCGCCTCGCCGATTTTTTCCATAAAAATCGCGCTTTTTTCGGAAAAAAGCGCTATAAAAAAAATCCGCCGATTTTTTGGGATAAAACGCGCGATTTATGCGTTAAGGTGAAAAAATCGCGATTTTTTGAAAAAAGCGCGATTTTATCGCGCTTTTAACAACACTGGCTATTTTGTCTTTTGAGCAATTAATTTCTCGGGCGCATTACATTTCCCAATTTTATCACATGTGTTTGCAAGCTTGCAAGGGGTTTTCCATGTAAACAGGGGAGGAATTAACTTTGAAACTCTGCAAATGAGACATCAAAGCATTCTTTTATAATATGCAACAAATCTGACACTCAACCTTTTCATAATCAACACAATTGAGTGGGCCAGTGAACTACAATGTTCATCAGATACTCCCATAAAACCACACACATAAAGAGGGTAGTCTGTATTTGGTAGAAATGCAACCCACATGGACATTAGTTTGGCATCCAAATTACATACCAAAACATTCAGACTCTTCCAACTATATTCGTACATACAAGCACAAAGCTACCTTACATAAGAAACATACAAATCTTGTTCAATCTTCATAATTGCTGAAAAAAGGAAGAAAACCCATCTTCAAATAATCAAAAAAAGACTCTGGAAGCAGACAAACCACCAGACAACCAAATAAAAAACACCCCTGAACATTCTTTGAAGGTTGAAGCAATAAATAGTTTTAAAAGAGAACCGTATTTGGAAACTAGCCATTTTCCAAGTACTTTATTCCTATATAGTGCATTCTTTTTTCACAGCGTAAGGAAAAAATCATAAGTGACCAAAATGTGAGAACCCCACAAAATATTATGAATGCTGCAATAATAATACCTAGGGACAGGATGAAAATTTATGAGTGCCAGAGAGAATGGTCTAAGGAAGAAAACTGACTGACTAAAGCAAGGGCTCAAATCATGAGAAAGATGTAGGTGAATAAATGCACCAACACTTGAGGAAAATATTCAAATGTTAAGGGAAGTTTACTTATTAAATCATACTGAGTCCTACAAGTAGCCATCAAGCTGCAGTTTTATGTTTTTACTTCTCGGAACAATTAAATCATTTTGTATGATATAAAGAGATTCTATCCCTCCTAGCTATCAAAAACATGGATTATAATTACAATGTTTCTAATAACGTTAAATTGATGATTACAAAGAAATTCAGCGGGATACCTTATCATATCTTATGATATAACAATGCATTAAAAATTTCCATAAGCATTCAATAAAGGTGGAAAACTGTTCAACTTGTAGAGCTTTTATTATCTTTACATACAGCCTAATGAAACATTTCCAATTTTTACAGTCATCTTACAACACAATGACTAACTTCTAACCCAATGTAATATCGTTGTAAAGCATGACACCTTTTCAAAGAGTAAGATTGATTTCTCATATTTTAATTCATTGGTATACACAAGATGGATAAGCATATCCTCAACAAGAACAGTTTTATGCAGCCCTATAATGGTATTCAGGTAGCTCTATGTCAGAACGCTCCACCTATTGCTCCGGTTAGTTCTCTTGCCCATCTAGCATTCTTCTTGAAGGAAGGTGGATCATCTATCAACAGGTAGTCTAACCATTTTAGCAATCATGTGCTCTGATTTAATGTTAAGGGCATATTGATATGAACCACAAGGCAAACTGGATGATTGACTGCTCCTGATTGTATCATTGTTCCCATGCTTCACCTAAGAGGTTAGCCTTTAACCCGAGTCCAGTGGGGCCTCTAAATCCTTATGGTTTAGGAGGGGCATTGATTGATATAGCATGTCCATGGTAATCCATGTTTACCACTTTCCATCCTCCCCTATTATTCATCTCCATTCATTGGGTCGACTGCCATTGGTCATTAGGATTGGCACCCTATATCCACATCCTTGAGTCAGGGCCCAAAAACTTGGCCCCACAAGTTGATGCGACTGAAAGAATAATAAAAGCATATAAAGCCACAATAGGAAGAAAATGTAAAATGCAAAAGATGGTTGGGATTTATTTAGCATGTCACAAAACCTAGCATGAGCTCTACCCCCTCATTAGTCATCATCTAGTTCCTCAAGCATTTAATGCTTCATCTAAAATAAAGGAACTCTTGAATACCCAAGCCCGATGAGCGAGAAATTGCTACATCTTAAAGGGGTATTGGAAATGCACAAAGCAAGCTTGGTGTCCTAAACTATTCACCCAAGAAAGATAAATCATTAAAGCGAAAGGTGCACCAAAGGGGTGGAAAAAGTAGACCAATGAAAGTGTTAACTCATTCCTCCACAATTTCTCTCTCATATCATTATACTCAGAATATTGCACCTCCATTAGCTAGTCTCATGGTTGTGGTATCTTCCTTGAAGTCTTTCCCACTCCATGACCACATTATCACTTGCACCTATGGATTGATGTGTCTACTTAAAACATGTCACTTCCTTTGGGGGCTAGAAACACCTAATAGGGTTGTTGACCTAATCATCCCTAAAATAAGTGAGGTAATTTGTTTCCAAATCTTGAGCTAGTTAGACATTTGAAGGTAAGTCTTATGTGCAGTATCCTTGTGCCCCTAGCATTAGATATGGTCCACTATGATGCTTTAATGGTTTTTGTCCATAATGATGTTGATCTCGCTTGATCTTGAGAAGTTTGTTCAAATGGTTTCACACATGCAACAAAGATCCCTTTAGGGATGGTTTGACTCCTTTCCAGTGCATTCTAGAGGATGCTTTGCCTCGTTTTGAGAGCATATGTGACCTTATAGCCCCAATATCGCCCCTCCAGAGATAAGCATTGGACCTTGAGCAGATTCCACGTGGTTCCACACCTCTTAATATACCTCCAAATGTTGAAACATTGACTGAGGAAGCTTGGACGTTGGCTTAATTGATGATGTGCCTAAACAGACACAAAATGCCCTCACGCTGGCCTTGACCCTATTTGATGGATGTCGCCTTGTTCAAGAGCCCAAACTATTGGAAATACTAAGAGGGGGGGTGAATCAGTATTTCGTAATTTTCAACAATTTAAGTATCAACATGATCAAACAATAACATCACATCAAATGAACACAAGATATATATATATATATACACTATTTTTATATTACAAAGGGAGCTACAACTTTCGGTTTACCAGCTACAACTGGAAGGACTACAACCCCAAGATTTACCAGATCCCACTTGAAGGAGGCAACAACTTCCTGAATGAAGCTACAACTTCCTTTCCTAGCACCACCTTGCAAGCCCATAGAATAAAAGATAAAATAAGATTTTCTTGGGCTCCTATACCAAGGACAATGGCCCAGTTACAATAATACTCAAATGACTTTAGTTCTGCCCCTTTTCATATCAATAGTTCAACTTAAGAAGTGCATACCTTAGATCACAAGTGATCTTACCCTAGCTTGTCTCAAAGTCTGCTTCCAAAGGAGGTCTTCAACAAACTCAATATTTGCTTTCAAGGTTTGCTCAAGAAAGGATTCGTCTAAGGTTGCTTCAAAATCTCATCCAAGGAACTTCAATCTTCCTCCAAGAAACACTCCAAAGACTGCTCCAAAGATGCTTCAAAAAGTTGCTCCAATTGGTCTTCGAGAACTGCTCCAATTGGTCTTCGAGATCTGCTCCAATTGGTCTACTCCAAAGCTACCTCAGTTCTACTCCAAAAAGTGTTTCAAGAAGAATTCCAAATTGGTCCAAGGTATGCTTCAAGAAAGGTTGCTTCAAAAATCTTCAAGAATGCCTCCAAAAGAGTTGCTCAAAAGTCTCAACTTATGCTCAAAGTATGCCTGGAAAATGGGATATAGGCAGAGATGAGGCGGGTTGAGTCTACTCCTTTTGTAGGACACAACATAGAGGTCAAGTTATGTTACAAGGTCGAGTTACCACAGGGATGTAATTTTCTTCCTTAAGGCCAAATTTTAGACCTTCAATAGGCCAAACCACAAGCTGAATAAAATCCACAATTTGAACTGTCACACAAAGTCAAAATGCCATAGAGGGGTCGAATTTTAGAACTGTAAGGAGGCTAAATTATATAGTAAACACAGTTAGAGCATGCGCTGAGTTGTGTCCTTTAGAAAGTGTGAAAATTCGAAATCCCTGAATCACTACTGCAGCAACTAATTATATTTCTCCTACTAAATCAAGTTATTTACAATATTATACACTAAACATCAAAATAAACAACACTGCAGCCTTCACAACTTAAATAATATGCAGAAACAAGAACTGAGCAAGAAAGAAAGAGCACACACAAGTGACATCGTTGTTTTTGGACAAATGTCCCCGAAAAAACTCAATGTGGGAAAACTAGTGCAGCAGCTAAGGGTTTGTATCTATGAAACCGGATTCGCTCAAACTAGGCGACATGTCCGAAGCCAACGAATCGGACACGATTCGTTGGAAATTCAAATCCCAAAAAAGTGAGGGTTTATGAGGTTTTTCAGGGAGGGTTTATGAGGTTTGTGAGGGTTTATGAGGGAGGGTTTATGAGGTTTGTGAGGGTTTATGAGGTTTATGTGGGTTTATGAGGTTTGGGAGGGTTTATGAGGGTTTATGAGGTTTGTGAGGGTTTATGCAGATATTTGAATTTTGTATGTACTATGCATGCTATAATGTTACTAACTTACTTTGTAAACAGTAAAACTAACATCTAGATGAAGATCTATGTTTGAAATCAATGAATTTGTATCATTAATGAGAATTTGTGTAAGAAATATCTAATTTTTAATTATATATATATATAACGAATCCTACGTGTCTTGTTTTGGAGGGTCAACGTGTCTGAATCCGACACTCGAATCCCTGTATCCTACGAACCCTGAATCCCCATGTCAGGTGACTTAGGTTTGTATTATTATGCAGTAAATTTTTAGTACAATTCTTCGGATGTCCAAACTGGAAATCCTATACAGAGATCTAACTGGACAAAAAGATAGTGAGATGATCTCACCTTGTCACTGGGAAATTCGGCACTGATTTATGCTAGAGATGAGCCTCTGTGCAATACTGCGTCACACCCACACAGTTACTGCATCACTGCTGCTGGGACTGTGTTGCACCTCCTCTCAATCCTCTGCTCGCTAGAAACTTCGGCCCTCTAGCCTCCCGATCTCACACCCCAGGCTCCGGCACTAGATCTCGATTGGTCCCCAACAGAAATATTAACTCCCTCTGAAGCTCTGCGCTGCCACAGCGTAGCTCTACGCTACCTCTGCATGGCCCAGTGCTGCCTCTCCGGACTACTCTCTGCCCTCTCTGCCTTGCACTCTCTGGATCAGGAAAACTTCCTTTGGAAAATTATCCCTACCCCTCAATGCAAGAAATCTCCTAGATCACCTTCTTCGGCAACTATTGCGCTGCTCTCTTGCGAAAATCGATCTCTGATCTCCCACCCAATGTGTTTTCCAAATGCCCATCAAGCCTCTTCTTATAATCCTCTCATTGATCAATCAACGGCCCAAATTAGATTCTAATCAATGGCTCAGATCATCTTGACTTGATCCTCGTCTTCTTCTAAAAGTTTCACCCCCAATTTAATTAATACCCTTTAATTATTTTAATTTCTTAAGTTTAGACTTAGGCATCCATTAAAAATAATTAATTATTTTAATAAAACTGTCTCCAGGTGGAATTTCCCAAAACGATTTATGGGTATTATGGAATACATGTGTCCTAGCCTCCCTGCAAATTTTGAAGCTTAGAGCACATCCGATGCTACCAAAAATCAACACTCCCTCTTAGTGAGGAATGTGCTCTAGTAATGCAACCTGTTGAAGCATCACCCTGACTCTGTAACATCTCCCTCTACATTGTTGATGTCTAACATCACTGCCCACCAACTACTACGCAAATGTTGCATCTGTGCTACCGCTGACTCTGCATGTTGCTGCCAACTGCATCTGCACTGCAACTCTGCTCCAACTACTATTGCTGCCTTTTGCAACAACTGCAACGGAAAAACATCCAAAATACTAAACCAACTGTGTTCAGTATGATGCATTCTTTGTTCGAGTTCTGACTGCGGCTAGCCTCTATGCTGTCACTGAAGTCTCTACATTGTTGTTGACTCTGCTCTATGCCAACTACATTGTTGCCAACACTAGCTTTGCACTGCTTAGTATCTCACTGCTACTAGCCATTACATTTGTCACTCTGGCACCTGATTGCACCACCTGACACTGGTTCATCCTGCTACTGCTGATTATGGGCTCTCGTAGCAAGGTATTGATCCAAGCGGTGGACCCCTCAAGGATCCTGCCCATCTACAGTTCTTTCGAACTATAGTACTAGATCACCCCACCTCTCCCCTGGAGGTATCTAGGCAATCATGGCAAACTCCTCGATATTAGCGGCTGCAGCCTGCGGATCATGTTTCTCATCCTTGTCCTTCTTCTTGAGAGGACACTATGTAGCGTAGTGACCAAATTCACCACACCAGAAACATTTTATCTTTGAGACGTCCTTCTTCTGCCTCTATTGCCCCTTTGATGCAAGGGTTGCGTTCTCTTCCTCCTCCTTGGGCTTCGTCCCACTGCTCCTACTGCTATCAAGTTTGCACTTTACTAAGTTTCGTCTCATCTCTTCCTGCAGAAGAGCGGCCCACATCACTTCCCAATCCGGTAATTTCTCTCTACCCAAGATACTCTAGACAAATACTTGTCATTCTTCTGACGCTAAATTCAGGGCCAACCTCAACATCTCTAGAGGCTGAGGTGATGACCCTACAGCTTCCAACTGATCTCGAACTTCCTGAAGCTTCAATAGGAATGGATCAATGTGTTCCCCCTTTTGCATCCTCACAGATCTCATTTTCTCCTCCAAGTACATCTTCCGCTGCTCGGAAGATCCCTGATACAATGTAGCCAAGGCATCCCACATCTCCTTGGCAATCCCTTTGCCAGCAATGTGACATACAACATGATCCCTCACTCCGTTGAGGATCAACTGCTTGGCCTTCACCATTTCAGCCTTGAATTCTTGAATGGATCCGCATTTGCAGGTTCAGCTACCACACTATCGACATAGGTTTTGAGATCATGCTTATCTAGAAGGCAGGAGATCCTAGCCTTCCAGATCACATAGTTGGATGCTTCATCTAATCGATCTTGATCTCTCAGCCCATTGGCTGCCATCTCTGCCAACAAAGTGTCGAACTTCCTCCTCTCTCCTCTGCACTACGGCTAGGTTGGCCTACGCACTTCCTGTTGGAGTTAGTAGATTTGCTCCTCTCTACTGCGGCTCAGCAATTGAGAAATCGAATTCCCTGGCTAGGACTTCTCTAAGGAAGAAATTCCCTCAAAAAGTGTTTGCTTCCTTCTTCTGACGTTTTTTCTACCCCAGCAACTGCTGCAAAAAACTTCATCTCACCTGAAGACTGCTCTACGCTGAAGCTTCTGCTGCGTTACTCCCTCTGCCGCTGACAAATCTCGATCTGGAAACCTTACCTCTCTGTCAACTCACTACTGCGCAATCCCTCTGGGGATTCGATCTGTTGCCTACGCAGCACTTCGATCTCCCTCCTTCTCTTCAACGTTGGGCTCTTCCGGTCTGCTCTCTTGCTTCACCTGCGCTCTGATACCATGTGAAAATTCTGAATGCCTGAATCACTACTGCAACAACTAATTATATTTCTCCTACTGAAACAAGTTATTTTCAGTATTATATGGTAAACATCGAAATAAATACAATTGCAAACCTTCACAACTTAAATAATATGCGGAAACAAGAATTGAGCAAGAAAGAAATAGCACACACAAGTGACACCGTTGTTTTTGGACAAATGTTCTCGGAAAAACCGAATGTGGAAAACTGGTGAAGCAGCTGAGGGTTTGTATTATTATGCAGTAATTTCTAAGTACAATACTTTCTGATGTCCAAACTGGCAATCGTATACAAAGATCTAACTGGACAAAAAGATAATGAGATGATCTCACCTTGTCACTGGGAACTCTAGCACTGATCTGCGCTAGAGATGAGCCTCTGCGCAGTGTTGCGTCACACCCATGCAGTTATTGTGTCACTGCTGTTGGGACTGCGTTGCACCTCCTCTCAATCCTCTGCTCGCTGGAAACTTCGGCCCTCTAGCCTCCCGGTCTCACACCCCGACTCCGGCACTAGATAGCCATTGTTCCCCAGCAGAAATACGAACTCCCTCTAAAGCTCTACGTTGCCACAATGTAACTCTACGTTGCCTCTGCATGGCCCAGCGCTGCCTCTCCGAACTACTCTATTCCCTCTCTGCCTTGCACTCTCTGGATCAAGAAAACTTCCTCCTGAAAAGTTTCTCTACCCCTCAATGCAAGAAATCTCCTCGATCACCTTCTCTGGCCACTGTTGCGCTGCTCTCTTCAGAAAATCGATCTCTAATCTCTCCCCTTATGTGTTTTCCAAATGCCCATCAAGCCTCTTCTTATAATCCTCTCGTTGATCAATCAAGGACCCAGATTAGATTCTAATCAATGGCTCAAATCATCTTGACTTCATCCTCATCTTCTTCTAGAAGCTTCAACCCCAGTTTAATTAATACCCTTTAATTATTTTAATTTCCTAAGTTTAGACTTAGGCATCAATTAAAAATAATTAATTATTCCAATAAAACCGTCTCCGGGTGGAATTTCCCAAAACAATTTCTGGGTATTCTGGAATACATGTCTTAGCCTCCCTGCAAATTTTGAGGCTTAGAGCACATCCGATGCTACCAGAAATCAACAGAAAGGGGTTGCGATCAGGCTACAAAAGAGGTGAATCACAATAGAGAATTGCTTCAAGAATTTGATCAATGATTCACCAAATAACCTTACCCAAAAGTCAAAGAAGCCATAACCAAATACCAAGCATTTTCTTCTTTTACTTTGCCACAAAGATTCATGAGATATGAATCGCTTAACCTTCTTCTTTTGATCCAAATTGCCTCATCTACTTCTCTTACTTGTGTTTATATGAGTGGAGCTCAAATGAGGTTGAATCATTATCAAATTTTGCCTTTCTTGTAATCTCCTTTCAAGGGAGATCTGAACCAATGAATTTAGGCTTTCCTAATTCAGGGATTTTGACATTCCTTTTTAAGGCAACAACGAATGTTTAGGCCAAAAACCCTTGGAGAAAATGTGTTGATGCAAAACCCATTGATTGGGGCACCAATCTTTAAAAATTAATATCTTTCCAACTAGGAGGACCCACAAAATGTTCCACCTATCAAACGAAATCGTATGACAAGGACCATCACTCTAGGAGGTCCTTGTAACCAATTTCGTTGAAATGTGCATGCAAGTCGTCAAGCATGTACTGGCCCATTCACCCTTTGACATCAATGATAAACTTCCAACAATCCCCCCCTTTGTCATTGATGTCAACACGCATACTCCCCCTATCATCGTGTTCCCCCTATCTCTATGCTTCACTTCATCTCCATTTTGCCCTTCGTTTTCTCTCCCCTTTTGACATCAATGGAAAAGGGTGACTCATGTCTTTGGGGTTGCTACCCCTAAACATATGTCACTCAGCATGACTTTTTTCTTCTTATCCTTTCCTTATTTGTTGTTCTTACAATTCTTTTGCTCGGCTGCAATTTTCTTCTACTTTGCTTGGTCTAGAACATATATGTTGTTTGGTCTTCTTGTGGTTGTTGCAACCAATCTTCTTGAGTCTTCTTTGATTTCGCACTTTTGAGATTCAAACAAGAGATTGTACCCTTGATCACACATCTTGCCAACACGTACAAGATTGTGCTTCCAATCCTTAACTAGCAAAACGTTTTATCTCCGAATGCAACATTATTGCTCTTTTCTTTTAAGCTGACAAATTTGTTTCGATCTCCAGTCATATGTGTGAGCATCCACTGTCTATGTACCATTCATCTTCTTTATCTTCACGATCAATGCTAAGTTGTAATCTTCCTTCTTTTTCCCTTCCCATTTCATAGCTGGTTTTTATGTCTTTATGATTGGAGCCTTTTCAAAATGCAATCTTGTGCCTTGTGACCATCATTATTGCATTTGAAGCACACAATATTTTGATTCATTAGCGGTTCAAATGGATTGTAGTTTCTATTGGTAGATCCAGGAACATTTCCTAATTTGTTCCTTCCATAATCATTTATGCTTCTTGCATAATTGTATCTTGTATTGATTTTACAATGGATTGCTTTATGCCCAAATTTTTGCAGGAATAATAATGACCATAAAAAATATTTTCATACCCGGGAGAGCAGGATGGTGTTCTGAAGTTGTTATGTCTTGAAGGTGGTTCAATCCATTGTTGATCTTGGATGTTCTTGGGAACATGAGCAAAACTTCTCGGGGTAGTAGCATTTCTATTTCTCCTTTAATTTCCTCCTTCAAAGGCTTGGAGCATGTGCCTTCCTTGCTTGAAGATGTGCCTTCATAACCAAGACCTGGAGATCTTTGACAGCGAAGGATGTTATCTAGCCCTAGTGATTTATTCTAGTTCTTGTTAAGCTTATCAACTTCAGCCTTCAATGTTACTTATTTTTCAAGCTTCTTACACTCTTCTTCATTCTTTTGCATCTAGATCTTCATCACTTCCTAAATTATTTTTGCTTCTTCAAGATGAACTTTTAAAGAGACAATTTCCTCATCACACTTTTCAAGAATGTTTCTCAATTCTATGTTTTTATTTCTAAGCAAGGCATTTTCCTTTTCACTATTCTTCAAATTTTCTTGAAAGTCTTCATCTTCCTGTTTGGTTTCTGAATCTTTTTTGAGTCCCCAGAGAGAATCTATTGGTTCTTCATCATCTGAATCATTGACCTCTTTGTCATCATGGTCATTATCTTGATTTTCTTGAGTTATGAAGAGAACTTCTCTTGCATCGGGTTCTTTTGTATCACTTTCTTCTGAAGAGCTGTTGTCCTCTTTAGAATAAAGATTTTTCTTGTGAAAGCTTTTATTTTCCTTAAAAGGACATCTCTTAGCATAATGACCTATTCTACCACATTTGAAGCATTTAAAAGGTAACTTACTTTTTTGTTTTCTAATTCCCCTTTTTAGCTTCCTGATAAAATTTGCTTCTTCTACATTTGAATCATCATAGTCTGGAGTTTCTTCCACCTTGAGCTCTTTGTTTCTTGTCTTCCTTGTGGCTTTAAAAGTTGCTTCTTTGGATGATGGTCCGTATTCTGTATATATTCTCATTTCATATGTTGTAAGAGTGTTATGTAATTCTTCCATTGTCATCTTGGTCAAGTCCTTGGTTTCTTCTATAGCAGATACCTTTCCATCGTATTTCAAAGGAAGAAATCTCAGGATCTTTTGTACGACCAAAGGATCTTCGAGTTTTTCCCCTAATCCTCTGATGGAGTTGACAACTTCATCTACTCTGAGTAAGTCGCAACATCTTCATTTTCATCCATTTTTGGATTTTCAAATTGAGTTCTATAATTTTAAATTTTGACCTGCTTGACTTTCTCATCACTATCATACAAAGTTTTTAAGTTTATCCCAGATTTCTTTGGTTGTGGTACAGGTCATCACCTTGGACTTAATGGTTCTTGACAAACCACCCATGATGGTATGAAGAGCTTTTGAATTGTAGCTAAACAACTTCTTCTCATCAGGATCAATTGGAGGATTTTTAGGAACTTTGTAACCATTTATGATGGAGATCCAAACATCCACTCCTAAATCCTTCAAGTAGGTTTCCATACAACTACTCCATAGTGGATAATCATTTCCATCAAACACCAGAATTGTTCTTGAAGAGATGCCTTCCATTTCCATATCTGCTCATGATCTTCCCTCCAGTGATTAGACTATTAGAGGGTAACCTACTCTGATACCAATTGTTGGAAATACTAAGTGGGGGGTTGTTAATTTTAGATAACAATGGTATGTTCTATGCTTGAGACAATTTACTTCAATGTTCCTTTAGCAACCCAATGACAAATTCCAATTATATCCAGTAGCAATCACATTAACTTATAAACATTGACAATAAATGCAGATAGAACATAAAATCATATGCATAAGATAAGCCAAGACAAGAGGACACAACATGTGGCGCATGCCAGGGACAAACCCCAATGTGGGGGAACCCTTCGATCAAATCTTCTTATTATTCTTCAATAGTTCAGCACAGAGAGAGAGTACAAATATAAGCCCAAAACAGATCTACTAAAACAACAGTCAAATCAGCCCTAACCAGAAAGTTAACGCTAATCAAACCAGTAGAAAATCTCCTTCAAATGAGCTCAGTCAAACCCAACCAACTCGGCCTCCAAAGACAGGGAAAGTCACCTCAAAACAGTGCTAAAAATCTCAGTCATACTCAATCAATGCAGAGTCAACGTTGCAGTCAAAAATTTTGCGGTCAACACAGGTCAACGTGCTCCAATTGCCTCAGTTTTTGTGCCAGGAGATGTGGCTTCAAGAGATCGGAATAACTGCCTAAAGAACGCAATCAAAATAAGTGAGTTGACCCTCGGTCAACGCCCCAGCGATTAGCCCAAAAACATTACTGTGATTTCTGCCTAAAATTTTCGATCACCCTTGGTCAACAAGTGAAGAGAGAAGAGTTGCTCCTTTGTTGTACAAACGAATGAGGAGGGGAGAGAGAAAGAAGTGTTTAGTGATGAGGTCCAATTGAGGAAAAGGTCTCTCCTATTTATACACAACGTTGAGGGTGAAGAGACACATCTATTGGGCTTCATGAGCCTACATTTGACTAGAGCCGACCTTGACAATTTGTCCATTGGAGAAATAAATTCATAATTCCATTTCTGCTTGTCAGAATGAGATAATCTTTATAGCAAAATTGTAACTCTCCGAAAGAGGAATCCAATGCAATAATCATCTCCATCATATGAGCTGTCCTAAGGTGGAATTTGGCCTTGGTTGCCAATTTAAATAGGGGTGAATCAGTGTTTTGTAATTTTCAACAATTTAAGTATCAAAACGATTAACGAATAACATCATATCAAATGAATGCAAGATATATATGTGTGTGTATATGTACAGTATTTTTATATTACAAAGGTAGCTACAACTTCCGCTTTACCAACTACAACTGGAAGGGCTACAACCCCAAGATTTACTAGCTCCCACATGAAAAAGGCGACAACCTCCTGAAGGAAGCTACAACTTCCTTCCCTAGCACCACCCTACCACCTTATAAAATAAAAGATAATATAAGATTTTCTTGGGCTCCCGTACCAAGGACAATGGCCCAATTACAATAATACTCAAACGACTTTAGTTTTTCCCCTTTTCATATCAATAATTCAACTTCAGAAGTGCATACCTTAGATCACAAGTGATCTTACCCCAGCTTGTCTCAAAGTCTACTTCCAAAGGAGGTCTTCAACAATTTCAAGATCTACGTTCAAGGTATGCTCAAGAAAGGCTTCGTCGAAGGCTACTTTAAAATGTCTTCCAAGTAACTTCAAGCTTGCTCCAAGAAACACTCCAAAGATTGCTCCAAAGATGCTTCAAAAAGTTGCTCCAATTGGTCTTCAAGGTTTGCTCCAAAGCTACCTTAGATCTACTCCAAAGCTACATTAGGTCTACTCAAAAAAGTGTTTCAAGAAGACTTCCAAATTGGTCCAAGTTCTGCTCCAAAAAATGTTTCCAACCAGGAGGACCCACAAAATTTGCCACCAATCAAACGAAATGGTATGACAAGATCACTCTAGGAGGTCCTTGTAACCAAATTAGCTTAACTATGCATGCAAATCGGTACTGGCACATTCACCCTTTGACATCAATGACAAATTCTTCCAACCAAACAAGGATGGACATCACCAAGATGACTTAGGAGGGCTAGCACACCATTCCTTGATGCCAATGCTCACTCTAGATGATGCCACATCAACCCTATGTGCCCTAAGAGGGTGATGTAAGTCTCTTTATCGATGATGTCATGGTGGGGGAGGTTCCTTTTGGAGATGTACCCATGCACTTCGATGGTTTCTTGGAGTGAGGAGCACTCATGGACTATTTCATCACTTGTTTGATGAAGATTCATCATTCCTAGGGGATGGCATCATGGTGGAGTCTTATTTCCCACACAAGTGGGTTATTTTGGCACTTGTATTATGTTTTTGAGCTATCTCAAAGTCAGCTTGAGACCTTTGACCTAGTTGAACACTTAAACCAAACTTTTTAGGGTTTTCCTTGTAAAATTAGGGGAAAATGACTTAATTACCCTCATATAAATAGAGGGAGTAACTTTCCATTATCATCCAACCCTGGACTTATTCACTTAGTCTTCTACATGATCCAGTTATATACATGTTTATGAGGCTACCCTATTATTGTGTCCTTTTTTACTTCAGTTCATTTTATCATAGATTTAGCTTTGGCATTTTCTACGAGTTGCATTTGCACTCCCACGTTGTACTCATATTCGTTGTATCGTTCAATGGTCATTCATTGGATATTAATAAAATTATCTTTATCTTTATCTTATCTTCTTCAAAAAGTGTGCACTAGCTCTTACCTTGACTATTGGATGCAATGTGATCTTTTGTGAAGCAAATTGTCTTGGGAGAGAGATGTTTGCATGGAGAGACTTTTGGGATTGATTGAAATGATTCTTGTTGGAATTGTGTAAATTTAATGTCATTTTCTTCCATTTTGCATGCTATATTTCTAAAATTAGGGTTTCTATGTGTGCCATATTAAAAAGTGCAACATCTTTCCTTACAATCTTGATTCTTTATGGTACATAAAATTTGTCTTGCAAGGATCCATAAAAGGAACTTGGCCCATGCATTACTTGACCTTAAAATCTCCCGCATAGAGAAGCCACTAGGGTTTTCTAAGAGAAGATATTCAATCTTCAACCCTCTTCATCCAAGGCTGTCTATCATTAACCTCACCCTAATTGACTACATTGCCCAATTGCATAAAGCCATTGGTCTAGTTCGTGTTGATCATTTTAAATTTCTCTTTAATTTATCGTATCTAGAGTTAGGGTTAGCTTAAAATTTGCATTTTATAGCATTTTTATGTCCATATGCTATTGCCCTATTAGAAGGGATTGCATTTACGAATTAATAAAAGACAAAATAAAGCATTAATTGCATATTCAACCTTAAAATTAGAGCTGATGTCTTCGTATTTATTGCTGTCATGCATTTTTCCATTCAAAATTATTGTTTACTTAAACCTAGCTTGTTTCTTTCATAGTCTATTGGTCCCTTGTTGATCTTATCCCTTATAGGTTATTTTCTAGAGCTGTTATATGCCATCAAGTGCCCTAAATCTGCATATCTTGCAATCCCTAATTTATAACAGCTCTCTTCTAAATTACGTAGGTTTTAGGGAAGTGTACTTGAACTTTAAGAAACTCCTATCTTAGCCCTTCAAGGCTCTACTGGTACCTTTTCCTCCAATCATTATAGCTTGCATTACCATTAAGCCCTCCAATCGAATACCTTTCTGGTCTCTTGTAGGGAAAACTCCCTTGTGGGGATAAATTCCACCACTAAACAGCCAAAGAGAAGCCATTGAGGTGACAGCGGTGGCTGATCTCTTGTTGCCATAAGACCTAGGTTGCCTAGTGGGGCTTTGCACTAGACTGGCTAGATTTTGCGGTATCAGAGATACAATTTCAAATATAGATTAACAACTTCCAGTTGTAAATGATACAAGTTGTAGAACACTTCCAACCAGGATTAGCATTTATTTAATCAACAAAGCATCGTTTGGTTTCACTGATATACTAAACCAACAATGATTTAAGCTAACTTCCAGTTATACCAGTGATTGTAGCTTGATAGAATGAGCTATGACAATTTTTTGTTTGTGAATTGTTCAGATACAGCAACTCAAACTCACCGTTTGTCATAGTTACAAAATGGATACCACTGCATCCTGCAACATCATGACAGTAGAAACATATAAAAAGCCCCATGGCCTGCTTCGATTACTGGAGTGCTTTGAGCTTCATGCAGGAGGTCTTAGGGTCCCAGGCTGGGTGCCTCTATTGCATGTCTCACTCGACATCTTACCAGATCAAGTGTTGTAATCAGCGCCAACGAGTTTGCACAAGGTACTATCCATGATCATGGAGAAGTGCTCAAGAGTTTCCCCATGAGGTTTTCTTTATAAATTGAAAAGAAAACAAATAAGACATGGTGGCAACAAAAATGGAGCAAAATCTTGATGTTGATAGCTCGAACAGGTGCCTCTGCATAGGCTAGGTGTCAAGCATGTAGAAGATGCCCAAAAGCATCTTTGGGTACTTGCTTATGTTGAGCAAGTGACTTTTATGATTTCTTTCCTAAGTTTAACTTACGAAAACACATTAATTAATTAATGTTGCCTATTAAGCTACGAGTTCTAATGAAAAATGAATTTAATTCATTTTAGTGAAGTAGATCTAATATCTATTGTTGATCTAAGTAGGTTGGGATGTAATCCTACCCATCCATCACTTTCGAGATTGAGGTTTAGGGAATTGGCTTAATGAAAATTATAAAAAAATCCAAAGGGAAAGGCGAAGGCACATCTGTTATTGGGAGAGCAATTTTCTTGTGTGAGTGAGAGACTCAAAACTGAAGAGAGGTGAAAAGTGTTCAACTACAGGATTCATGTGAGCACAGGTTTGCAGGTTGAGCACACAAGAGACCGAGGCTCATCTGTGGACAGGTTGAGGGTGTGCCACGTGGAAGAGGAGGCTGAAAGTGTTGAGGCTGAGTTTCAGCAGGCAGGCTGAGAGAGTCGACACCAGACTTGGAGGATGCCGAGTTGCTACAAGGGTGCCCAAATTGTGAAGAATGGACAGCACAGGTGCAAGCCAAATTTATTAGGGGGCTCAGTTGCCAGGTTCCACTGCTGAATTTTCTGTGTATTCTCTAAGGGTCGATTTCCTTATTAAAGGCCCTGATTTTCCTGAGTAATAGAAAAGTGAAGGAAAATTTCTGCTGTGTTTTGTGGCTGATTTTCTAATAAATTTCCACTGCAAATTATTTAAGTTAAATGCCAGTGTATTTTTTATTCAGCAGTTTTCACTGGGGTGAATCTAATTTTTGGATATAAAAAAAATTGCTGAGAATAATAAATCAAAAATTTGGTACTGAAAAATTTAATAGAAATATGAAACATTTTTAACTTCCTGTGTATGCTGATATATGGCTTAGCTGTCATCTTGTATCATCTGAGGGGATAAAACAATAAGAGTGCTGGAGGACGGGATCTAAGATCAGGGAATGGGGAGGGAAATCAGGTTATTACAGACAATGGCCCAGGAAATACTCCACAAGACAATGACAACAACTAATAACTGGAGAACTAATTAGCGGGCAGAAAATAGGAAACTCAAGTTATTAAAGGCAATGACTCAGGACAGGCTCCTCAAGCCAATGATTATTGTGAATAATTAAAGAACGGTTTAAAAACAAGGAAGAAGACACTACAATCTGGATACCAGAAAGGCTACCCTTAAAAACTGACCAATCATAAAGTTAATGTTGGTGGAGGGGAAATAAGAAGAGAATAAATTAGTGATGACAACAATTATTTAATGTTCTTGTACACTTTCAAAAAGGAGCAAATAACTGTCTTGATTAGCTCTCCCCATGAAGCTGACATATGCTAGACATGAGCTGTATCAGTGTTAATGCTTCATTCTAGAGGTAGCTCAATGCTGTCATGCATTGATAGAACCATTTGCTTTCTGCATAACCTCTAATATCTATGTTAGTCTATTGAAAAGCTCCTCATATTGGTATAACATTGTGGGTGAGTCTCTCATTAATATAAATATCAATATTGTGAAAATCGAAAATCACAGTTTTTTAATTTCACCGATAATATCGTGCGATAATTATAAAGTTTTTACGATTTTTTGATATAATTGCGATTTTTTTCCAAAAAATCGTGATTCAATCTGAAAAAACCGCCGTCCATGCGGACAGCGCGTTTATAAAACAAAAATCATGATTTTTTGAAATTCATTTGCACAGACAGCGGCATGCCGGCAGCGACTGGGTTTTGGAGTGACCTCTTGGTCGTTTGGGAGCTGAATCCGCTGATTGGAGGAGAAAAATGGAGTGATAGCTAAGGAGGAGACGAATTTTCTCCATAAAACTGGTATGGGCACCAAAATTTTGTGTTTTGTAACTTTGTTTTGGTTTTTTTTTATATTTTTTGTTGGGTTTGGAATCTGGATAACTCATTGTTTATCAAAAGAATTCAATGGGTTATCAAATATTTTTTAATTGATTTAAATCTTGATGGGGTTTTTGTCATTTGATTTTTCATTTTGTTTGTTAAAAACTTAAATTGTCAAAAATTCCATGTGTTTTGTCATGTTACTAATGTATGTAATTTTTTTTTAGTTTTTGTATATTGTAAGTTTGTAACTTGTAAATTGTAATCCTTATTTTGCCATAGGTTCACCGAATCACCATTCAACTTCAAAGTTCAAAGTCAAACTTCATCTTACAAATTTAAAAGTTAAAACTCAAGAATCCAAAGTTCAACCAAGTTACAAACATGCCAAGGAAATTGGACCCTCTGTGGGAATTTGGTGAACTTGATGGAGAGTTTGATAGAATAAACTTGTCTTGCAAGTTGTGTGGGCAGCATATATCAAGGGGGGTTTACAGATTGAAGTATCACCTTGC
Organism: Pinus tabuliformis; assembly: GCA_031772625.1. Lineage (NCBI taxonomy): Eukaryota > Viridiplantae > Streptophyta > Pinopsida > Pinales > Pinaceae > Pinus > Pinus tabuliformis. The sequence goes on along the minus strand of CM062808.1, from coordinate 708,943,526 downwards.
ACAAATCCCTGCATTTGATGTAGAGCCTTGCACAAATACAAATCATGAAATCATCCGAAAAACCATGAGATCATTGGAAAATTTAGAGCACAATAGAGAGGCCAAAGCAGAAATGAAAAAGCAACTAACAGAGTCTGTGTTAGGCTCAGGTGAACAAGGAAGTGGCACTAGTTCTACTTCATCATCAATATCTACAACCAACCCGATAGTTGCCTCATCATTTTTTGTTCCTAGAACCACGCCTGGTTCACAGCCATCTATCACTTCAATGCTTAAAAAAACTGAGAAAAAACAAGCTGACAAGTTGTTGGCCAAATTTCTTGTTTGGAGTGATATTCCTTTCAGCGTTGCAAGGAATAATCCATTTTTCCAGCCTGCTGTTGATGTTATTGCAACTGTTGGCCCAGGGTACAAAATCCCTTCTTATGATGACTTTAAGAGGTCGGATCCTTCAAAATGAAAAGGTTGACTGCACCAAAAGATTGGAGGAGTTTAGGGAATCATGGGCATAAACAGGATGCACTGTGACGTCAGATGGTTGGACCAACCAAAAGGGGAGAACCCTTATAAACTTCTTGGTTAGTTGTCTCAAGGGGACTATGTTTATGAAATCTGTTGATGCATCCTCACATATCAAAGATGCAAAAACTTTATGTGATTTGCTGGATGTGTTTATTATGGAGGTGGGTGCAAAACATGTTGTCCAAGTCATAACGGACAATGCTGCAAATTATGTTGCTGCTGGCAAGATGCTTATGGAGAGGCATCCTACTTTATTTTGGACACCTTGTGCTACACATTGTATTGATTTGATGTTGGAGGACATAGGGAAAATTTCCTTTGTCAAAGATATTGTTGAGTCATCAAAAAGCATTACAAAATTTATATATAAACATAGATTTGTGCTTAGCTTGATAAGAAAATTCACCAACAACAAAGAATTGGTGCGCCCCGCCATTACACGGTTTGCCACCAGTTTCATCTCTTCAATCCCTATTGAATTCTATGTGGGATGTGAAGAGAATGTTTCTTTTAGAGGAGTGGCATGCTTTGACAATGAGTCGGAAACCAAAGGAAGAGGCCATATGCACACTAGTTTCATACCAGGAAGACTTCTAGGCAGGAGTGCAGGAGGTGTGCACCGTTACTGAACCTTTGGTAAAGGTTCTTCGATTAGTTGATGGTGAGAAGCCCGCAATGGGCTATTTGTATGAGGCCATGGACATGGCGAAAGAATCCATTCGGGCCTACTATGATGATAAAAGAGATGAGGGGTTTCAGAGACAACTCCTCCTATAGGAAGTGATTGATGAACGATGGAACAACACACTCCATCATCCCATTCATGCTGCAGGGATCTAACTTAACCCCGCATTTTCTTACCTATGTGGGTTTGTATTTGATGCTGAGATCATGGATGGATTCTTAACCTGTGTTCAGAGAATAGTGTGATCTCCAGCAGACCGTACATAAATCTCCAAAGAAATTGAGACATACAGGATGGTAGGTGGCACATTTGGCTTTGACATGGCTGTGACTGATAGGATGACTAAAATGCCAGGTATTTTTTAGTTTGTTTCAAATTTCATTGTCTCTTAAAGTTCATAACTTCATACTTTGCTTCAACTTTCAAATTTCATTTTTTTCTTATGTTTATTTGTAATTTTGTTGTAGATGCATGGTGGAGAATGTATGGTGCCAAGGTACCCTGTCTGCAAAAGCTTGTCATTCGAATCATCAGCCAAACATGTAGCTCCTCAGGATGCAAGCGCAACTGGAGTGTATTTGAGAAAATACACAACAAGAAGTGCAACAAGTTAACACTTAAAATATTGCAAATTTCCAAATAATTTTTTGAATTCATCAAACACTATTTTTTTTTATAATTATTATTTCATGATCTTTGTACAGGTTGGAGTCCCAGCGACTTAATGACATGGTCTACATCTACTACAATCTTCGATTATGGGTGAGGCAACTTGAGAGGACACCTGATGTCACGCCCTACACCTGCGGTAGTCTTTCAACCGCTTATAGCGAGGTGCGACACCACCGAACACTTTCTTTTCACCAATACTTATGTTCGTGGACTACGCCTTAAGTCACCTTCTCCTACTTAATTTGTGTTTCGCAACCAAGTATTATTATGTTTAGCCTTTATACCAATGAACACCCATACTCATTCATTATCAACAGCAATTATAAACAAAGAAGACAATTGCACAGTATAAAGGGAGGGGCAACTCCCTGCAATATGAGTCTGCCTGAATCAATATATTATATAATCTTCACTTTTACAATATACAAGCTAAATCTTGGGAAACCCCAAATTTACACTTAGCCAATTTTCACAACTTCGGCAAACTCGGTTGCCCAGCTCGTCGACACCTCCGCACAGTCGCCGCACGACTCACCAACCTGTCGTTCACCTCGTCGCACGTCTTCGCCAGTTCGCTCTTCGTTTGGTCGCAAACGCCCAAACCGTGTACACCTGCCCACACGTAGTCCCACTTGCCAACTCTTGACAAACGCCCAAATCGTATGAACAGCACGTAGTACCGCCTGCCCAACTTTACGACATTCGGTTCCAACCTTCGTTCACCTTTGTGCACACTTGCACAATAGACGGCCGCTCACCCGAGCCACCAAGACACCCTGGACAAGTCTCGGCACAACAACACCTCCGCACAATCAACACAGGCACGCCTTGCCCAACGCGTCCACCTCTCACCAAGAGCATTTACCAAGTGCGTTCTACCAAGGAGAGAGCATGAGCCATGCGCTCATCTCTCCTCCAAAATTGCGCACTAGTACTTCTCTTCCAAGAGCGAAGAACCTTGATCAATTGCGTTGTTCGAATGATGATTGCAAGTGCTCCAACGCACTACAATATATAGGCATCTTTATACGTGGGTGGGCTGCCCAGCCGACCGCCCACACACCCCATACACACACCCATTCGGCACTCCACAAGTCGACATCACCCGCCCATCGCAAGTCAGCCAACCCCCATCGCAAAGCGCTCCTCATGTGGGTATAAACAACGCCCAACACTTAGTCGCTCAAATGTTCGTCGCACCTTTCGTCGCAAACTGTCGCAACCGCAGCTCGCCCATGTGCGCGCGCCCGGGTCGTGCAGCCCAACTCGCCGTGCACGCCCGCGCGCTCGTGCCCGGTTCACCCGCGCACCCGAGGACCTTACATCCTCCTCCACCTGAAATCGTTGTCGTCCTCGACAACATATCATCCTGGTAGCCATCCACCAAGATCATCAATATCCATGATGTCAACTCCTCCACATACTGCAAACATCCCTGCAACATATGTACAACCACCGTCTCCATCATGTCTCGCCTCGGCAACCACCTGTCACCAAGGTAAGCATACCAAGGTATACACCTCATTGGTATGTCATACATCAGAGATCAACTCAATCCATGATCATCGACCACCCTGTCACAATCTCCACATGCTGCTCCCCATCATGGAAGGCTGGCCCCTCCATCTCAAGCTACATGCTCACTGCAACATATCGTGTCGACCTCATCATGCGTTGTCCTCATGTGAACTGCTGCCATGATACTCCAACAAATGCTAACACATTTCTGCACACTACGCATCCCCATGTTCGAACTAGTCGGGTGATCAGTCCAACTGTCACGCTCAAATCATGAGAGTGAACATCCTCATGCCACCATCAGTTGTTTCGCAAAACATCCTGTCACATCCTCAACTCGATCAAAAATCCATCTCCATATAAGTATAAGCCATGCTGAGGTCCATGAAGTAGTCCTCATTTCATCTGCAACATGTTGTCCATGATGTTTGGTGTCAATGTGTTGCATGAAATCAACCACATCTATCCCAACATCATCCATATGTGTATCTCCTCCATGTGAAGAGACTATCTCATCAAACCGACTCTCGATGTGCCACATCCAGGTCCATGAAGCAACCTCCATCATATCTGCAATGTGTCATTCCTCAAGTCTGCCATAGAAACAAGTATACACCTGTCTCATCTATCCATGTGCTGCCCATGATCATAGATCAATCAGCTCCCATGTCAAAAGTAGTTGAGTCTCTGCTCAACCCATGCCCAAGTGTTGTCACCAAGGCATCATCATCGTCGTAACTCCATCACTCCAAAGTGGCTCATATCGATCCTCCACATCAAGTCACTCTTCCAAGCCATACCCATACATGTACTCAGAAGTATGCACCCCATCCTGCATCAAAGTCTCTAACCTCGGCTCCTCAATGCATCAAATCCTCTAAGTCCACCATATATGAAGTCCCCAAAAGTCACAACCTCATGTCATCATGAGCTCCATGAATCATCTCCAACCAACACTCTAGCAAGCATACAAGTCTCGGCCCAAATGTCTCTGCAAGATGCCTCAGCTCTCCATGTAGTAGGAATGCTCCATAGTCTGCTCACAACTCCATCCAAGTCCATGGCCTTGTTGTACATAAGTGCACAACCTCTCCATCAGCTCATAAGTAATAAGTCCCCATGTCACATCAGCAAATCCACCTGCACAACACCTCTGCCTTGGCACTCCTCATTGGATGCCCATAAGTGACACCTCTACAAGTGCTCCTCCATCATGTTCCTGCATAAGACTACCATGCTCCATGTCTCCAACCTGATGTCCATGACTAAGCTGCCCATGTAGTCCAACCAAGTAGACCCATCACAACAATCGGTCATCCTCATCCAAGTCTGCAATCCTCGGTTTAGTGAACTCGGTCACCCAACCATATCATCATCACATGAGTCTCTCCATCATAGCTCCTCCACTGAAGGTTCCACCAAGACTTGCTCTTGGTCTCGGCCATGAGAAGTCCACCCAAGTATCATCATACCTCAAGTGTGTGCCCTCCTCCAATCTGTTCATGAGTCATGCCAAGCACTTAGCCAATTTTCCATATGGCTAAAGCATGACCCAATCCCCTACAACGATCATCATGTTCCTCCCTTGTCACGGGCCTTTGCACCTTCTGCCACAAGGTCACAAACAACCCCAACAAGTCCTGCAACAATCAACAATCCTTGCTTCTCCATACAAGGTCTCATCATAGTCATCCATGGTAAGATGCTCCTTTGCATTGACAAACTGACTTTGCCCTTCCCTGCATACGATCCATCTACCAAATGCTCAAGTGAAACACAAGTATCAATAATACTTACATCATCATCATGAGGTTCCTCCAAATGAGTATCCTCATTCATCCATGTCTGCAAACTGCACGATCCTGATCCAACTTGATCAATCTCAACTTCATCCTCCATCACAGTCATGTCTGCAACATCTTCAACTATCACGGCTTCCTCTTCCTTGATAGCACAACCTGCAACTTCACCTTGCTCCATTGTCCAACCAAGTTGAAGAAGTTCGTCTTCAATATTCTTTTCCAAGACTTCAAGTTCCTTTCGAATCCGGGGACTCTCTTCTTTCAACCTCTTCAACCTATATAAGGTAAGCAAGAGCTTCCCTTCGCATTCTTCCAAACTTGCCATGCCTTGTTGTTCAGCTTGGTCCAAGCACTGAGCTTCACCTCTGCTAAACCTGTTTCACCATTCACCAGCTTCACCAAGTTCCCTGCAACCATGAACCAGCCCTTGTTCCACTTGTATGCGAAACCAACTTCCTTCATCTGCAAGTACCTGCTTCCACTGTCATCAATTGTCAAGTGCATCCACACCTGCACTTCGTCACGAGCAACCCTGCTCTAACACCAACTCCAACCGAGCTCTGATACCAACTATCAAGGTTGGTATCAGCTTTTCGTCAAGCTTCTTCAACCCTGAATCGGCTCTGATACCAACTGTCACGCCCCTACACCTGCGGTAGTCTTTCAACCGCTTATAGTGAGGTGCGGCACCACCGAACACTTTCTTTTCACCAATACTTATGTTCGTGGACTACGCCTTAATTCACTTTCTCCTACTTAGTTTGTGTTTCGCGACCAAGTATTATTATGTTTAGCCTTTATACCAATGAACACCCATACTCATTCATTATCAACAGCAATTATAAACGAAGAAGACAATTGCACAGTATAAAGGGAGGGGCAACTCCCTGCAATATGAGTTTGCCCGAATCAATATATTATATAATCTTCACTTTTACAATGTACAAGCTAAATCTTGGGAAACCCCAAATTTACACAGCCAATTTTCACAACTTCGGCAAACTCGATTGCCCAGCTCGTCGGCACCTCCGCACGGTTGCCGCACGAATCACCAACCCGTCGTTCACCTCGTCGCACGTCTTCGCCTGTTCGCTCTTCGTTTGGTCGCAAATGCCCAAACCGTGTACACCTGCCCACACGCAATCCCACTTGCCAACTCTTGACAAACGCCCAAATCGTATGAACAGCACGTAGTACCGCCTGCCCAACTTTACGACATCCGGTTCCAACCTTCGTTCACCTTTGTGCACACTTGCACGATGGGCGGGCGCTCACCCGAGCCACCAAGACACCCTCGCCAAGTCTCGGCACAACAACACCTCCGCACAATCAACCCGGGCACGCCTTGCCCAACGCGTCCACCTCTCACCAAGAGCATTTACCAAGTGCGTTCTACCAAGGAGAGCGCATGAGCCATGCGCTCATCTCTCCTCCAAAACTGCGCACTAGTACTTCTCTTCCAAGAGCGAAGAACCTTGATCAATTGCGTTGTTCGAATGATGATTCCAAGTGCTCCAACGCACTACAATATATAGGCATCTTTGTGCGTGGGTGGGCTGCCCAGCCGACCGCCCACACACCCCATACACACACCCATTCGGCGCTCCACAAGTCGGCCTCACCCGCCCATCGCAAGTCGGCCAACCCCCATCGCAAAGCGCTCCTCATGTGGGTATAAACAACGCCCAACACTTAGTCGCTCAAATGTTCGTCGCAAACTGTCGCAACCGCAGCTCGCCCGTGTGCGCGCCCGGGTCGTGCAGCCCAACTCGCCGTGTACGCCCGCGCGCCCGTGCCTGGTTCGCCCGCGCACCCGTGCCCGGTTCGCCCGCGCACCCGAGGATCTTACACCTGATATGGAGGCCATCTCATTGGATGGGATTGACACCACTGCTGCATGGAGGGTTGAGGCCAAGAGGCCTCTCATGGAGTTCGCTGATAATTGGTTAGAGCAGGAGGAAGCAGAGCAACAGGAGGAGGAAGCAGAGCAACAGGAGGAGGAGGTGACACCACCTACCCGGGCTACCGCTGCCACCAGTAAAGGACGTGGTCTACCTCCTATAGCTCCTAGTTCTTCAACTTCTAGAGCACAGCAGAGTCCACTACCAACTCCACCAGCATCTACATCTAGAGGAAAAGGGAAAGCTATTGCATTTTCTCGCAAGAGGAGCAGAGAAAATCAGTAGTATTAGACTTTAGTTATTTGGTTCATTTCATTGTATATGACATTATGACTCATGATATGACTCATGAGATATATTATTATATTTTTTGTTGATATTTTGAAGCTGAGTTGGGAGTCATGAATCAGGACTTACTATTCAGGACATGATTCACTGTTATGTGTGATGTAGCACTAGAAATGATATTAAACATCTTATATATTAGTTCTTTTATCATATTTATGTGTCAATGTATTTATTATGTTGTAGATGCCTTAGATATTAAAAAAATTGAAAAAAAAATGGATATTTTTGTATGTTACAATTTTTTCCCGATTTTTACCGATTTTTTCCCAATTTTTACGATTTTTTTCCTATTTTTCCCCTCGCCGATAATATCCCGATAACGATTACTGCAACATTGATAAATATCAAATTCATGAAGGAATATAAAGCTTGCTATAAGAAAGTGATTATCTTACCATAATATAATAGAAGCCAATATATCAACGTGAAAAGCACACAATGCACATCTCCCAGAACAATTAGGGCATTTGTTTCCTTCACTGTTAAATTTGTGTATCTTAATACATCCAAAAGCAATGCATACCCACTAAATATAAAGGATATTTGTGCCAAAGATGGCCTCATAATATTCTTGGAATACATAACCAGGGGTGCCCATCTTCATCTGAGAATTGTTTGCATGGAGCCCAGTTTTCATGCTTCCAAAGCTAGAGATAATGGCTCAGTGCCTCTGAAAATATGTCTTCTCTGTACGCATGAGACATGTTTCAAACCCATCATCAGTTTTAACATCAGGTTTCATCTCCCCTCCTTGGAAGCAACCATCCCTGATCTTGCAACATCCTCAATATTCCCAATAAACAATACTCATAGCATGTCTCCACAATCATGAGAACCATCTTGATAAGCATGAGAACCATCCTGATAAGCATGGCATCTCTATTCTTGAGGAATTTGGGTTGTTCTCAAAATTTTCACTAGACAGTCTGTCTGCCCCCTGCAAATTTAATGTGGTAGGTGACCAAACCAACACAGGAGCATAGCCATATGCATTTGGAGTGGCCCAACCAATTCTCATAAAAATGGAGCTGATCTGCCCAAATGCATGCGATTATTTCTAGCATGTTCCCATGCATACAAGCCTTTGTTAGCATGATAAATTAAATGTTGGTCAAATAATACATTTGACGAAGCGTTGAAATTTCAGCATAGGTTGATTACAGATCTCCTTCATTTTGGATGGCAATAGCAATAATGTACACGAGTATGAATGCATACCAAATGTCAGCCCAAGGAGTTGATGGCTTTATGAATCAATCCCTCTCTTCCAAACTTTTCTTCGCAAAATAGTATCTAAATGCAATAATGTTGATCAATTGTAAATTCAACAGTGTTAATCCATTGTAAAAACGGCCAAGGTAACTTGTTTCTCCAACACCACAACCCTGTGCCATTAAAATCAATGTGCTCTAATAGGCAGCACTTTACCCCAGATAACCTGATAGCCAGCTTCAATCTGCATACTCTCTGTACACGACCTAAAGTTGTTAAGATTCTTTCATCTTGAGCATAGTTTGAATTGGCTAGTTGAGGCCCAAATTCAAGGTTACAGCCTTGCAGACTCAATGCTTTCTGGGTAAAGTGTTTGCCAACAGCATTGCATCAGATCAGTGCTTCAAACCCAGCATATCAGCAATAGTGCAGATCACTATCACTTGGCAGAATAAAATGACACAGCAGTCTTGATAGCCCTTCAATCTTCTATATCCAGCACCTGATTCAAACACCCACAGTGATTCAATTCCTTGCAAGCAGATCCAACAAGGGAACTAAACCAGAACACTCAAATTGACACTGCATTTCCCTGGATCCAACCAAGAATTCTTCCTAAATATGTTGGACCCCCGCAAAATTTGGAATGCACCCCTCTGTGTGATTCAATAGTTACAGCAATCATTTACATTCATATGCAGACATCTCCGTACCAAAATAAATTCATGTCCATATAACAGCAAAGGCGCACAAGATCTCAAAATGCATGATAAACCACCAAAATGAATATTGTGTATACCACATGCATGATCACATAACACTGGAAGATTTGAAGACTGCAACAAAATCAACGTGATCAAGATCTAAAGCACCCAAACAAAAACAAAGGAATCTAAGCATATTGAAAACAAAGAATTTGTTTCTGTAAAGCAGAGTATCTACACCAATAGTTCCTTGCCTAATGTAAAGGAGTTTGCTTTCCTAACTCCTCACTATCGCCCTCTTTTATTGGAAGAAAAAAAAATACATATCATTCATTTGCCTCTCATCCCCCGATTAAATGGCTGATTTTTCACTCTTTTTAGTGCCTGCTAAAAATGAATTTTCCAGTGATGATGTTTTGATTACATTCATTCATGTAGAAGAGGAATCAATTCCCAACTCCTTGTGCAATTTTCAGTTACATTTTGCTAATTCCTACTGCAACCCTAAATACTAAACACAGACTTTTAAGTGTTGGCCAGCCTGATTACATGCCAAATGATTCACTTTTCTTATATTTATCTCATGATGCATGTCACAATTCTTTTCCCGACAAAAAGTTGGAATATAAACATTAAATTCAAGGGGACCATGAAAATGTGTTAACACTTACATTCAGATCATCTACTCGTGTCACACATCCATCATTGAATCCCATCATTCTTAACTGCTCATGAACTAGAAGAAATGGCATGCTCTTTCATGTCAGAATGTTCGATTCTCATCACTGTAGAGAGTATTCTCATGTCCTTGAACCAAATGCATTTTGGATGCTAAATTATGTAGCCAAAAAAGTTCATTCTCTCTGTGCTTACTGTGTTAAAATTTCCGACTCTGTTTCACTCTCTTTAATCCCTTCCTGAGAGTCAGAATCACTCATGGACTCGGAACTCCCCTCATTAAACTCATCCTCTGAATAAAAATCAGTATCTTCATTTCCTCCTCCATTTTCAATAACTCTAGCTTTAGGTTTCAAAACCTCTTTCAATGGATCCAATATGTAAGGCTCCATCAACTCCCAAACCCAGATTGCATCCTTACCTTGACATCGTATCTGAAACTGCTTTCCCTTCCTTTTTATGACACAATTTATTGACTTCATTCTCAAGGCTTTCCCAACACATTCAATATCTTCAACTTTGTAGTTTTGTGCATAAAATATAACATCTCCAGAGGTGCTCTTACGTCCACCATACATATACCAGTATGCTAGAACACGGGGAGATAGCCACCGATGTATAAGCCGTGGCATTACCATCTGTCCCCGTGGTCTAAATTGATTGGCATAAAATCGAAAACTACCATGACTCACAGTAGAAAAATGAGGCGGTATGTCTTCAGCTTGAATTTTCAATCGATCAACTGGTTTCAGCCATTCATAAAATGTCTCGTATATGTGTGCTTTCAATACATCCTGTACCTCAAGTTTTTCATTGAACTCAAAATGAACTTCAAAAGTCTTGTTCTCATCATACGATTCTACCTTAGCACCAGACAAAAATATAGCAATTAAAATCTCACGCTGCTCTGCAACAAGTTTCAAGCTGAGACGCTTATTAACATCTTCGTCGCCCAAATTGAGCAACGGTTTTATTTGTAGCATCAATGTGGGCTCAACATCATATTTCTTATGGCACATTTCATCATACAATTGTTTGATCCTTTCTTCTTGACCAGCATTGAGATATCCCTCTAGCATTATGTTGCACATCTTGGATTTAATACCAATTGCACCATCCTTTTGCAACTCTGCAAAAACCCCCTCAGCCCTCTCCAGCATGCCACATTTAATCAAGGATTCAAGATATATTTCATAAGCTGCCCGATTAGGTCGACACTTTGCCATACATCGAGAAAATGTGGATTCTACTTCACCATACATAGACAGGCACATATACATTTGCATCAAGTCCACATAGGATGGCTGCAATGGCTTCAGACCACTATCCTCAAATTGCTTCATAAAATTTTCTGCATGTTCTTTTTCTTGGGCTTTTGACATTATCTCAATAATTTTCAGATAAGCAATCACACTCATGGAGACTCCTTCCTCCTGCATTTTTGTGAATATCTCCAAAGACTTCATAGGCTGTCCAGCCTTGGCATAAACTTCCATTTGATACACATAAGCCTGAGAAGTGAGACCTACACCAGTGTCAAGTAACTTTGCCCAAGTTCTTTCAGCCTCTTTTACATCTGCATGTTTTGAACAGACCCTGAGTATTGAGACAAGTAAGTCTCTACTTTCCTTAAATCCTGTTTGCTTCATCTCATTTCTTAGACAGACTATTCTTTCATGATCTATACAATCTTGGTAGCTGTGAAGCCATATTAAACCTTCATAAATATCCTCCTTTATCCTATGCCCTGCTGTTTGCAAATTCTGAAACACAGCTTCTGCTGGTCTTAAATAATGTTTTGCAGTCCCTCCTGTGCCACGTAATAGGGCCTTAAAAAGAGAATTTTGTAAGCTGAGACTTGGCTGATGCCCTCCAAGTTGAATCATGCGATTGTATATGTCACAGGCTTCATCAACAAAACCTTTAACTGGTGCTTCAATGTAAGCCATAATGAGAAGAATGAATGTAGATTCGCAAGGCACATGGCCTCGGTTAATGATATCATCAAACACATCACGGCATCTTACAACTTTGAGGTCCTTGGCCAGAATGTCTGCTAGTTTACTAGCAAGTTCAGGGTCAAATTCAAACCAATCTTGCTGGATCAGCCATTTATACACCTAAGCAACATAAAAAGGGAAACAATGAGAGACAATTATATGATATAATCAAATGCTCCAAAATATAGTGACGGTGCGCAACCAATAAGCAACATAAAAAGGGAAACAATGAGAGGCAATTATATTATATAATCAAATGCTCCAAAATATAGTGACCGTGCGCAACCAATAAAGTAATCATCAGAATAATATCATTACATGCCAAAATACTCCACAAGAATTCTGGAAGTACAATGAAGAGATATACCTTGAAAAGAAAAAAAATTGCCAGCAGACAGATGAATTAAATGAAGAACAAATTGACCTGTTCAAGTCAGGAAATGCCGTGCTTGAACAGACAATCTAATAAAAAATGATTCCATAACCAGCTAAGTCAAACCTAAACCATTAAGCGATTTCCCAAAACAGCATCAATTTAATTGTATTCCCTCCACATTCTAATTGAAGCCACAAAGAAAAAGAAACTCCTTGTCACTGTACAATATGAATATTAAGGCCCTCAAATTTGCATTAAGCCATAAACTAGTCATGACCCTATTTTAAATTGAATTAATGTTTTAAAAAATAAAAGGGCCATCACCATACAGAATATTGACATATACATGACAATATATATTTGGATCATGAAATGACATAAAAATCCTCTCTTGAAAAAAAGAACTATAACAGGCATGCTTTAAGAAATCCTCTCCATAGTCCAAGAGTTACTCATCTTCCATCAGAACGAATCAAAACCCTTATTTTATATATATATATATATATATATATATATCACAGGTATCTTTTTACAAGAAAACCATGGAAGGAAGCACTCTTACAAGAGAAAATAACACTTGTAATAAATATATATATATAACAAGTGTACTATATATATATATATATATAACAAGTGTAGGTGTCTATTTTACAAGAAAACCATGAAAGGAAGCACTCTTACAAGAGAAAATAACCCTTGTAATATATATTTATATCACAAGTGTAGGTGTCTTTCTTACAAGAAAACCATGAAAGGAAGCACTCTTACAAGAGAGAATATTTTCTCTTGTAAGAGTGCTTCCTTTCATGGCTTTCTTGTAAACAGAGACGCTTGTAATATGTGTATGTGTGTGTGTAAATATATATAATAAAAATCCCTCATGAAAAGAAAACCATTAAGGAAGCAATCCTACAAGAGAAAATTATATATATATATATATGAAAAGAAACCATGAAGGAACCAAACCTACAAGAGAAAATTGTATATATATATATATATATTGGGGGTTTGATTTGTCTTAATGGAAGAAGAGGAACTCTTGGACTTGGAGAGGATCCTTCAGAGCTATCAATATTCAGATCTGATGAGGAAATTATTGCCATCAGAATAAGGATAAGGACCAAAACCTCCTTTTGGATGAGTCAACTCCAAGAACACTAAGTTCTTTCATTGACTATCTTGGAAGAATGGAAAGGAATAGTTCTAACACACCAAAACAACAAGGTAATGGAACCTCCTTTTCTAGGGCCCCATCCTATCACCTTCAAAATTCCCAAAACTTCAGTAAAACGCATCCACAACCTATTGATGTTGGAGGTAGGGTTCATCTCATTTGGAATACGTGTAGCGGATTCATTTTGTCATATTTGGCATGCATTTGTCATGTGATGTTGGTCTCCATCCTCAAGCAAACATTCATTTCCCAATCTTTCTACCTTGTCTAGTGAAGGAGATAGAGCATTGGTTCGAGGTTTAGACAACTATCTAACTAGTACTCTAGTGGAACCCGAGGAAGGTCTCTAATACACAAAATGGCAATGTAATGGAACCTCTTTTCTATCTAGCAGATGCCTCATGTGATGTTGGTCATCCACCCTCGGGCAAACATTCATTCCCTGATCTTTCCACCCTATCTAGTGAAGGAGATAGAGCATTGATTTGATGTTTACAATTGTGTGGTAGGGTTGGGTTACTAAGCTTTAACATTGCAAAGGAGAGAAGCTCTAACTCATCCAACCCGTCATAGGTATATGAGGATCTAACACTTGAGAGAGAAAACTAGGAAGCTAGGAAGTTGGCTTCCAAAGCCAAAGTCCCCAAAGGTAGGAGAAAGTGCATGAAATTAAGAACTAAGAAACTCCAATTGGTGGTGAGGGAAGATGTCCTATTCAACCAAATTATGCCAATTCAAAAAAAGCTTTGGTTGGTAGGTTTTTTGGGAGGTTTATGGCAGAAATAGACCATTGGGACTGGATAGACAAGGGCCACATAGGGTTGTTAGGAATCATGATACATCCATATGTTTCACATTTTATCCAACGGTTGGATGACATTTGTTCCAACAAGGAGGACACAAATAAGATTCAAAGGACATGTTGGTTTTGGCGTTTATCTCCATTTATTTTGAATTAGTGGTCCTTTTGCTTCAACTTGAAGGTAAAGAAGGTAACTATAATCTAATCTAGGTGAAGTTACGAACATTGCCTCAGATATGTGGAATAAGTACATGCTAAAGTACCCAAGGTTTCTTGGATTATAATGGAAGGCCAAACTATTCAATCGTTAAAACAACGGCACATATTCATGTGGAGATAGATTTAGGATTAGGGTTACGATACAAAGTGAAAATCTTTGCATGTCCTTAGAAATACACTCAAATATTAGACTATGTAAACATGCCATGTCAACACAATTTATGTCATATGACATAAATATATACATTTTAACTTCCATTGCTATAATAAGAAGTCCTTTTTCCATCATATGAATCAATTCGTTTACAAGCTTCCAAAAGGAATTGTTCACGAGGGAATTGGGGCAAAAGGTGCAAAAGTTGGGGTGAAGAGTAAGATCTCAAATCCTAAACTACAAACTTAGGAGAGCAGCAAAAGGGTTAGTTTCACCTTCCATCAAAAGCTAGCAAGGAGACCCCTTCCATTATTGACACTAAAGACCGGAAGATAAAATCCTTGGTTCAAGGCAAGAATGGCATGCTAAAGGACTCTGCATTTTGTGTCAATTTCTAAAAAGATAAATATCCCTCCTTCTACTTGTTGATTTTTCATAGGTCTTCTAAATCGATAATTACTTCTAATGATTTTAATATTTTTCACATATTCATTCATATTTAAGCAATTACACATAAGACATCAACAGTAACATTTAAGACAGTAGGATCATAAAGAGACAGCCAATCAAGAGACACAAGTAATTATCCTGGAAAACCCACATGGGGAAAAAACCCAGCAACCTTTTCCTTAGAGAAATCATTCAATTCAACAAGAGATGCATCTAATCCTTTCAGTCAATAATATAGTCAAACTAACCAGCTAAACAATCCAGGTCAAACTTGGGCAAACTACCCACTTGACAAGAGTCATAAAGTTGCCCAACAAACTCAGCCTGATCTAATGGTCGAATTTCAATCTCTTGTGCCCAGAAAAACTCAGACCTGCTGCCCAGAGTTGCCCAGATATTCCACACGTGCGAAACTACAGAGAGAGAAGGATGCCACATGTGTGAGGTCAAACAAGAGAGAGAAACTTGGTCAATTGCTGGAGAACTTCAGCCTTCTTCTTCTTTGTCTTCTTTGTCTAGATGAGCAGAAAATATCTTCTTAATGAGAGATCTGAATTGTGCTTGAGGAGGAGGTCGAATGGCACATATATAGTGATTTTGGGAGGTTGAAATGGTGTGTCCCTTCACTGGGCCGACTTGAGGCCGACCTTACATTTTGGAGGCAAAAATTCAATATTTGAAAATTCATAATTCCCTCTTTTTGAAGTCGACATGAAGAACATACCTTGTATTTATTATTATATATATTTGGAGGGTTAAAATATCAATTATGAATACCGACCATAGCAACAAAAATTCAACACTACCCTTCCCCTTTTCTCTTTCTCTAGGGAAAATAATGGCTATAAAGCAAATCCTACTTTGAGCTCTAGGGTCAAGGGCAGTATAGAAAGAGGAGGGATTGCCTTGGTTATTTCTCCTAAGCCCCTTTATCTAGGTAATCATTCCCAAGTAGTCCATTCTCTCCAAGCTATGTGGAGCAAGCTCTGTTGAAGAATGTAACTAGTTGTTGATTTTGGGTAGCATCGGATGTGCTCTAGCCTTTAAATTTGGTGGAGAGGTTAAGACACATGAGATCTCCAAGACCCAGAAATTGTTTGGAGAAATTCCACACGGATGAAGAGATATTAAAATAATTAATATTTTTAATGAGTTCCTAAGTCTAAACTTAGGAAAATAAAAATATTAATGTGTATTAATATAATATGGGTGAGAAAGTTCCAAGTGACAAGGATCAAGCCAGTTTTCATCCTAGGCGTTGATTAGGGACTTAATCTCGGCCGTTGAATCAATCAACAAGAAAAGTATAAGAGGAGGCTTGAAGGTCAGTTGAAGACACACCAAGAGAATTCAATAATTCAATTTTCTAGGGCGAGGTTTGCTGAGGAAATCGAGTTAGTGATCAGTTGCAGCGAGGGGTAGTTCAAGAAGGGATTTTCATCTGAGGCTGAAGAATACATAGCAGAGAGGCAACGCAATGCAGGAGAGACAGCGTGGGCCCTAGAAGGGCTGATGCAAAGGCAGTAGGAGCTGAAGCAAAGGATGCAGAAGGCCATAGAGGTTGACACAAAAGTCGTAGAGGCTAACGCAGGCAATGCAGAGGGCCGTAGAGGCTGACGCTGGGCTTCAAAGGCAGTGCTGGTGAGATTTTGTGGGGCAGACTGAGAGCAGATCAGCCGAGAGAGGGTGACGCAGTTCTAGAGCAGTGCTTGGAGCAGCTTTCGCTGTCCAGCACAAGGAACAATCGGAGTCACTATGGGGTTGATCATCCCAGTTGCTGATTTGTCGGAATATCTATCTTCGGATAAAGGTACTACTGCCGAGGACATTCTCTGTTGGGTGAGCCAATTCTGGCACCCTAGTTGTATTCACGAAATCTACTTAATAATAAAACCCTCATATATGTTGCATCGGTTTTCCCGAAATGGGTTTTTCCGAGGACGATTGTCCAATAATAACGGTGTCCCTTATGTTATTGTTTTTGTTTACTTCAGTGCATGATCTGTATATCTGTGGAGGCTGCATTGTGTTTACTTCGATGTTTATGCAATTAAATAACTTGTTAATGTAAAGAACAAGTAGGAGATAGTAAACCAGAAATTGCAGTAAGCCTTAAGGGTTTCTAATGTGTTAGATTTAGGAATTTTGACATGGTATCAGAGCAATTGTAGATTAGAGTCAACTGAAAACACCAGCCGAGAAAATCTGAGAATTTGTAGAAGAGAAGCAGCTGTCCCAAGAGACAGCGTTGTTCCAGAGTTGAAGAGGCGAGAAGAGAAGTGACATAGTGCAGAGAGTGTAACACAGAGGCTCACGCAGTGCCTGTGTCAACATTCTAAGCCGGGAGAGGAAGATGCACTAGCTGGGAGGAGCCCACGCAATAGCTGCGTCAGCTGTCCAGGCCAACACAGAGGCAGAGGGAGGCAGATCAGGCTTACGCAGTGCCAAGTCATCTTTTTGAGCCAAGAAGGATTGATGCAATGGCTAGAAGGAGTTGATCCAGCTCTCACTGTGATTGCGCAGAGCCAGAAGGGCTCAGATTCTTCAATTGTCAGGGCTGAGGGAGCTAAGCAGATTTTGATTTGTGGAGCTAGTAGGACGTTGCTTCTGTGAGTGCAGAACAGTGTCTAAGGAGACTGAACCAAGGTAGAGGGAAGCACTACCTCGACAGGTTTCTAGCCAAGAAATCTAGATCCGGGTTGCAGCAGCAAAGGAGGATTGGAGAGGAGTGATTCGACAGTTGGCCGGAAGATTTCTGAGAGGGAAATCAGGACACAGAGGGAGTCTAGAGAAGAGAAGCAGGACGGGGCTTCCAATTTTGTCATCTGGAAGGCCAAGATCCTTGCAATCCTGGATAAACATCGCATCAAGAACTATGCCTTGAAAACCATAGTTGTCCCAGTTGCCCCTAATGCAAATGAGAAGTATGAGGGATCATATCATACCACATATTGCTGAGAAGAACACAACAAGGGAGATGTGGCAGACATTGACCACCTTATACCAGGGCTCTTCCGTGCAGCGGAAGATGTTATTAGAAAATCAGCTGAAGTCTTATCAAATGCAAAAAGGAGAGGAGATAGATTTGTTCCTTCTCAGGTTGCAAGGAATTCGCGACCAGCTTACTTCCGTGGGGTCTACACCAGATCCAGAGTTCATGGTCAGGACTGCTCTGAATGCAGTCTCTGAGGACTAGTAGACATTTGTCCAAAGCATTTTGGGCAGAGCGATTCTCCCCAATTGGGAGGAGATGTGGGCAACTCTTCGACAGGAAGAGATCAGTTGATTCACCAAGGCGGGGAGCAACAGTAAGGGAGTTTGAATCAAGAAAGAGGAGGAGGAGGATGCAACTCTAGAATCTGCGGGACAGCAGGGGGTTCAGAAGAGGAACAGAAAGATATCTGCAAGGTCAAGTGCTTCAACTGTGAGGAACTGGGACATTATACCTCTCAGTGCCCCAGGAAGAAAGGCAAAGGAGAAGCTTCTGACTCAAAGGCTGCTCCAGCAAAAGCGAAGAAGGATGTTGAGACTAATGACGATTGTGCCATGAGTGCTCATGCGAAAGGCCAGGATCCTCGTAATCCTGGATAAACATCAAATCAGGAACTATGCCTTGAAAGCCGTAGTTGTCCTAGTTGACCATGCAAATGAGAAGTATGAGCATGATCCTAGACCGGGTCAAGGATCATGTCATACCACATATTGCTGAGAAGAACACAGCAAGGGAGATGTGGTAGATGTTGACCACCTTATACCAAGGCTCTTCCGTGCAGCGGAAGATGTTATTAGAAAATCAGTTGAAGTCTTATCAGATGCAAAAAGTAGAGGAGATAGATTTGTTCCTTCTCAGGTTGCAAGGAATTCGTGACCAGCTTACTTCCGTGGGGTCTACACCGGATCCAGAGTTCATGGTCAGGACTGCTCTAAATGCAGTCTCCGAGGACTGGGAGACGTTTGTCCAAAGCATTTTGGGCAGAGCGACTCTCCCCAATTGGGAGGAGATGTGGGGAGCTCTTCGACAGGAGGAGATCGGGAGATTGACCAAGGCGGGGAGCAACAGTAAGGGAGTTTGAATCAAGAAAGAGGAGGAGGAGGATGCAGCTCTAGAATCTGCGGGACAGCAGGGAGTTCAGAAGGGGAAGAGAAAGATATCTCCAAGGTCAAGTGTTGGGACATTATGCCTCTCAGTGCCCCAGGAAGAAAGGCAAAGGAGAAGCTTCTGACTCAAAGGCTGCTCCAGCAAAGGCGGAGAAGGATGTCAAGACTAATGACAATTGTGCCATGACTCCGACTCCGACTCGGCCGAGGGTCGACTCTGACTCCGACTCCGACTCGGTATCGACTCGGCCGGCTCGATTTCAATGACTCGGTAGTTGTAAAAAATACATTAAATATTTTTTTTTATAAGAAAAACATAATTTTAAAGATTTTCATTCATGTTTCCAAACACACAGCATTAGAATATAGATAGAAGACAACATATGATCAAAGTAGGCTCATGGATATATCCATTATATCAAAAATTAAAATGGCACCCAGTGCACTGTCCAATACATACATGATGATGATATAGAGATCAAAACAAAAACACATAACCAAGGAGGCTAGAAATGGCCTCTACAACAAAAGTAAACTGTGACCAGTACTACTGGCTAGTGGCCACTACTAGAGGAGCCAAGATCATCTGGATCAACCACTAGTAGCATATCTACATGCTTCATAGTTTGTAACTCATTTTTAATCTTGTACCCTCATCAATCATCTTAGACCATCTCACCAAGATGGATGTTAATAGATGTATTCATGAGAAGAACTACAAAAGCAAATTGTATGTGACACAGTCTACAGATCAAGATATAGGATCCCTAACGCCAAAACTTTTGCATCCACATCTACATGTAGTCATGACAAACCCATCTACACTCCATAGAATATTTTGCGGCTATTCTCTAGTTTTAGGATCCCTTGGGGCAAATTCAAGTTTGTTCCCATCAACTTTGTAATATGTATAAAAATAAACTGCCATTCTCCAAGAGAGAATTGCACCTATAAACATTCTAACTAGGATCACATGTCTGATCAGCGTTTCAATTTCATGTGCCCTCTTTATTACATAGTTCTCAAATAGTATCATTGTTTACTTAGAAATTCACATTGTTCCTTGAGGAATTTTATACAATGAAGGCAACAAATGTCTTGCTCCATTCTTACAAGAGATTTCATGTTCTGGCAAAAAGTTCACAACATTAGATCCTATCAAATTGCCAGCGCTAGACTCATCACTTTCTATTTTCAAGCACTAAATGATTCATGCCACAAGAAGCCAAGTGAACAAGTAAACAACCTATGAAAACAGTCATCTAATATGGAATTCATGTGTCCACCAACTTTTAACACAAATCTCTTCACCAAAAAGCAAGTAAAAAAAAATCGTTGTCCGACTGGTTCTTAAAACAAAGGCCATGAGTGCTCATGCGCCTCTAGAGAAGAGGTGGGGAGACATTGAGTTGTAGTCGAGAGGACTACAGAAGAGGGGCAAGATTCTTGAGGTGCTCAAACTCTTGGATCACATACCGCTACGGGAGCCCTTAACGACAGTAGTATGATGACAGGTGTCGGGTGGAGGAAGGTGTGATGGAGCGACAAGGCAGTGCTCGAGTGCAGAAGTTAGTAGTAGCGCAGTGGAGGTTGCAGCAATGTGAGAGGCACAGAAGAGGTTGCACCAACGCAGTGGCAACATAGAGAGCACAGGATAGTGGCAGAGGTAGCTTCAACATCACAAGGCTTCCAAACTGACGAGGATGTCAGTGGCTTGGGTGAAGGCATTTACTTACTTCTCGGTAACTGAGTTGCAGTGCAGCAGTTAGCAGTGGTAGTGCTATGGGCAGTGTGATGCAACATGATGAGATGGAGTTGTAGTACAGATATAGCAGTGGTACTGGCAGTGTCATGGGCAGCAGTACAGGAAGCAGCAGTGCAGTGGATGTGGGGCAGCAGGCCAAGCAACAGCACAGATGTTAAAATTGGCAACTAAGGCCAAACTCCATGTGGGTCATCTTATTAATGGAAGCTGATACTTTTATTGGATCCCTCTCATCGAGAAGTGTAGGATTGATCTAAAGATCATCTGATTCCGATAAGTATTCATGGAGATATGAATTTATTTGTGTTATGGGACAATTCGTCAAGGTCGGCCAGCAACCAAATAAACCCCACTTGTGCTCAACGTTTTAGTATAAATAGAGGTGGCCTTCAAGTCATTTCAACACTTGGGATCTCTTCCTCTCTACTTGTCTTTGGGTTTTAGTAGGAGGAGAGATCCTAAGGGATAACACTGCCCTGATCCAGAGGGCAGAAGCCAGAACTGTCGAGAACAACCAGAACTGTCGGGAACAACCGAAATTGCCAGGAACTATCGGGAAAGCTAACGCAGAGTGCAGAAGCCAGAACTGCCGGAAACAACCAGAATTGTCGGGAATTGCCGAGAAAGCTGACGCAAACGGCTGAAGCCGGAACTGCCAGGAATAGCTGAAACTACCAGGAACTGCCGAGAAAGCTGACGCATAGGGCAAAAGCCGGAACTGCCGGGAAAGCTGACGCAGAGGGCAGAAGCCAAAACTACCGGGAACTGTAGAAACAACCGGGAAAGCTAATGCAAAGGGCAGACGCCGGAACTGCCAGGAATGGAGATATGAATTTATTTGTGTTATGGGACAATTCGTCAAGGTCAGCCAGCAACCAAATAAACCCCACTTGTGCTCAACGTTTTAGTATAAATAGAGGTGGCCTTCAAGTCATTTCAACACTTGGGATCTCTTCCTCTCTACTTGTCTTTGGGTTTTAGTAGGAGGAGAGATCCTAAGGGATAACGCTACCCTGATCCAGAGGGTAAGGAACAACCAGACTTGCCGAGAATTGTCGGAACTACCAAAACTGTCGGGAAAGCTGACGCAGAAGGCAGAAGCCGGAACTGCCAGGAACAACCAGAATTGTCGGGAACTGTCAGGAAAGCTGACGCAAATGGCAGAAGCCAAAACTGTTAGGAATAGCCGGAACTACCGGGAATAGCCAGAACTGCCAGGAATTGCTGGAACAGCCGAGAAAGCTGACGCAGAGGGCAGAAGTCGGAACTGCCGGGAAAGTTGACGCAGAGAGTAGAAGCCGGAACTACCAGGAACTCTCTGAACAATCGGGAAAGCTAATGCAAAGGGCAGAAGCCGGAACTGCCGGGAACAGTCGAAACTGCCGGAATTGCTGGGAACTGCCGAAACTACCGAGAACTGCCAGAACTACCGGAACAATCGGAGCATCTGTCTCCGAAGGAGAGCAGCATGCAAGGGACAGCTAACTAACATTGGGATAGTTATATGGTACTTAGCAGCAACTACACCAAGCATGCAATGTTACAACTAGCATGCAAGGGATAGCTAGCATGCAACAGCAAGCATGCTCAGGACAACAAGCAAGCAAGGTGCAGCCAACGCATAGGTCAGTATGGCAACATGGTGCAACAATGGCACATAATGCAGTACAGTGATGGGTACAGTCATGATTAATGAAGCGTGATGAGATGCATCATAGTGATGATGGGTGCAGCATGGTCCAGCGCAGTGAGGTGCAACATGATGACGAAATACAACACAATGATAGGTGAAGGAGTCACCTTGGAGAATCAGTTGAAGCAGTATGTCTTCAATTGATCTCATGTATCATCTTCTTAGAGATGATCTATGCTCTTATCTAGATAAGTCAAAGTGTTGACTCCTATTGTAAATGTACTATCTCTCTCTCTCTGCTGAACTATTGAAGAACATATAAGAAGAATTGATCAAGGGTTTCCCCACATTGGGGTTTGTCCCTAGCTAGCACCACATCTTGTGTCCTCTTGTCTTGGCTTGTCTTCTGCGATTTATGTTTATGTTCTATCTGCAGTTTATTTTAATGTTGATGTGATTGCTAATCTAGAAAAGATATTGAGCTAACTGTGAAAATTGAAATAAGTTGCTCTAAGCATAAAACATACCTAAAATTAACATGGTATCAAAGCTAAGGTGAAGGCAATGCCCAAGCAAGAGTGAAAGAACAATCACCGAAGACAATTGGGAAAGAAAAAAAGGATTAATGGATTCCTCATCCCTCTTCAAATTCACAAAGGGTGAAGTCGAAGCAGAGAATATTATCAGAATGGCGCAGCAGAAGTTTCTGATGGCCTACCTAAAGATCACTTCAATGGGAAGTTCGGATCTAAGGGTGGAAGGAAAAGCATATGCCTTGGTTGTAATAAGTTCGGCCATTATGCGAAGGAGTGTCTGAGGTAGGGACACATCACTTGATGATGATAACAATCATTCCAGGGACATCTTCAATGATCAAAGGAATGACAGGTAATGCAGGTCATCAAGGAAATGGCCAACTCTTCAAAGAAAGCAAGGAACCCCAGGTATGAAGAATCAAATGTTGTTTCTGATAAGATAAAAAAGCGTTATCTTGTATTGGCCCTCTCCTTTAGATTCTTTGGGAATCTGGCTTATTGATCGTAGTGCTTCAAGGCACCTCATCGGATAGAAGGGTGCTCTCTTGAATTTGGTAGAGATGGAAACAACCGCGAGATTTAACTTGGAGTCGATGCCACCTATCCCGGAAAGGGTGTAGGGAATGTTACCCCTCAATTGAATGAGGGTAACTCTTCATTTACAAGAATCTCTTTTATGTACCTAATCGCAAGAAGAACCTGGTGTCCATCTCGGAAATGGAAGTCAAAGGTTTCAAGATGGCATTCATCGATGGAAAGGTACATGTTAAAAAATAGAATTTTCAAAGATGCTTTTTCTCATGGGTTCAGGGCTGGCAATTTGTATCAAGTTGCAGGATGGTCCATTGGGGATCATGTCAATTGACATATCGCATCTATAACACCGGAGGTCTACCTATGGGGCCTTACCCGATGTGAGTCAAATGGTGATAGGGATGCTTGAATTCAAGAAGAGCATGAAGGTACATGTCTGAGATGTACCAAAGGAAAATCTTATAAGGGGACCATTCCCCTCATGCAGCAGGTCCACAGGTTTGGAACAACTCGAGGAGTTTGAGATTCATGATCGGGAATCTCATGTATATAGGTGGAAGAAAGCCCTCTATGGCTTGAAGCAAAACACCCCGGGCATAGTATGAGAGGATTGATAGCGATCTGATGAAGCTGAGATTCACTAGGAGTGAAACCGATCCAAACCGTTACCCGGAGGTTGGATGATAGACCTCTCATACCGGCACCTTATGAGGACGACCTACTTCTGACAGGTGTAGACCCTCTCATTTGCAGAAGTAAGAGGGAGTTGGATTTCAGATGTGGAATGATAAACTGCAAGCCTGTGACCACCTCTATGATCTTAACTTTCAGAAGTTATATGGTAGTGATGTCAAACCAGATTTGGGAAATGCCACTAAGTTTCATAAACTCATTCGTGTTGATGTTCTTGGTGAACTTCCGTTCGGACATATGTTTTGCAGTTAGCATGTGAGCTCATATTTGGTTGAGCCTCACTGGATTGTTGCCAAGAATCTTCTGAGATATCTTCGGGGCACAATCTCTCATGGATTGAGATACACTGCCCGAAATATGAAACTGCATGATTATTCGAATGTTGACTGGGCAGGCAGTGTGAAGTATCATTAGAGCACTTCTCAGTGCTGGTTCTCTTTGGATTCTGCTTCGATATCATGGATGAGCAAGAAGCAAAAGTCGGTTGCTATAGGCACCGCCGAGACCGAATACATAGCTACGAGTATGATCTCGTGTGAAGCTGCATGGTTGCAGAAGCTCTTAAGTGAGTTGTTTATACACATGATGAATACCACTGTGATTCTTTGTGACAACCAGATGGGGGGATTCGATTATTGAGGAATCCTATATTCGATGATTGCTCCAGCCGATAAACATCAGATACTGCCTTATCTAGGATATGTTAAGTCAATGAGCGAGGAGGCTCCATCGCATTGAGACTGATGTACATGTCGTAGACATTTTGTCAAAGCCTCGGGGAAAGGTCAAATCAGTGACTTTCCCAAACGGTTTGGAGTCATTGAGAGACCTTCTTATAAGGGTCCTACATGTTGCATGCATTGAGCTCTAGGAGCTCTGGGGGCTTGGGGTACTTACTGGAGCAACATAAGACCACAGGGTGACTCACCCTCCCCTGGTGGTGCGCTATGAACAGGATGATTAGTTCTCCTGTGGGCCGAGATGATTAGTTCTCCCGTGGTGACTGTGGAACAGGATAATTAGTTCTCCTGTGGGCCGGGATGATTAGTTCTCCCGTGGCGATTGTGGAACGGGATGATTAGTTCTCCTATGGGCCGGGATGATTAGTTCTCCCGTGGCAACTGTGGAACAAGATGATTAGTTCTCCTGTGGGCCGGGATGATTAGTTCTCCCGTGGCGACTGTAGGGCAGGATGATTCGTTCTCCTGTGGACAGGTTGATTAGTTCTCCTGTCGAGGCATCCCACCCATGTAGTCTGGGACTCATGGGAAGTACCTCTCATCTGATCAATGAGCAGGGAAATGGGGTTAGGGACCATAGTAGTACTATCGATGGACGCATCGATGTATCTACCGTACTCCCCATGCTAGGATGACCTCCACTGATCTGGGATCAATGAAACTGATCTAGGATCAGTATGAATGGTTTGAGACACTCTCTTGTGATATTGATCTGGGATCAATAAAACTGACTTCGGGCCAGTAAGAGTGATGTGACACACTCTCTTCAAATGAAACTGACTTCGGGTCAGTAGAGAATGGTATGAGACATTCTCGATCAATTCTTCTTCTTCATGATTCAGCAGAGTAGAGCAGTGCAGGGCACTAATGGCAGAGATAGTATAGTCAAACATATGGATCAACGGATGGAGTTCACCCTAGTTGAGAGGAAGTGTTAAAATTGGCAACTAGGGCCAAACTCCATGTGGGTCATCTTATTAATGGAAGCTGATATTTTTCTTGGATCCCTCTCATCGAGAGGTGTAGGATTGATCTAAAGATCATCCGATTCCGATAAGTATTCATGGAGATATGAATTTATTTGCGTTATGGGACAATTTGTCAAGGTCGGCCAGCAACCAAATAAACCCCACTTGTGCTCAACATTTTAGTATAAATAGAGGTGGCCTTCAAGTCATTTCAACACTTGGGATCTCTTCCTCTCTACTTGTCTTTGGGTTTTAGTAGGAGGAGAGATCCTAAGGGATAACGCTGCCCTAATCCAAAGGGCAGAAGCCGAAACTGCAGGGAACTGTCGGGAACAACCAAAACTGCGGAGAACAATCGAAATTGCTAGGAACTGTCGGAACTGCCAGGAACAACCGGAATTGCTGGGAAAGCTGACGTAGAGGGCAGAAGCCGGAACTGTCGAGAACTACCGGAACAGCCAGGAAAGCTGACGCAGAGGACAGAAGCCGGAACTACCGGGAACTATCGGAACAACCAGGAAAGCTGATGCAGAGGGCATAATTCTTCTTCTTCTTCATGATTCAGCAGAGCAAAGCAGAGCTCAGCAGTGCAGGGATGGCAGAGATAGTACAGTGAGACATATGGATCAGCGGATGGAGTTCTCCCTAGTTGAGAGGGAGTGTTAAAATTGGCAACTAGGGCCAAACTCCATGTGGGTCATCTTATTAATGGACGCTGATATTTTTCTTGGATCCCTTTCATCGAGAGGTGTAGGATTGATCTAAAGATCATCCGATTCCGATAAGTATTCATGGAGATATGAATTTATTTGCGTTATGGGACAATTCGTCAAGGTCGGCCAGCAACCAAATAAACCCCACTTGTGCTCAACGTTTTAGTATAAAATGGAGGTGGCCTTCAAGTCATTTCAATACTTGGGATCTTCTCCTCTCTACTTGTCTTTGGGTTTTATTAGGTGGAGAGATCCTAAGCGATAACGCTACCCTGATCCAGAGGTCAGAAGTCGGAACTGCCGAGAACAACTGAAACTGTCGGGAACAACCGGAATTGTCGGGAACTGTTAGAACTGCGAGTAAAGCTGACACAGAGGGCAGAAGCCGAAACTGCTGGGAACAACCAGAATTGCCGAGAACGCTGACGCGGAGGGCAAAAACCGGAACTGCTGGAACAACTAGAAAAGCTGACACAGAGGGCAGAAGCCGGAACTACCAGGAAAGCTAACACAAAGGACAGAAGCCAGAACTACCGGGAACTGTCGGAACAATCGGGAAAGCTGATGCAGAGGGCAGAAGCCGGAACTACCGGGAACTGCCAGAATTGCCAGGAACCGCCGAAACTGTCGGGAACAGCCACAACTGCCGGAGCTGCCGAAACAGTCGGAGCATCTGTCTCCAAAGGAGAGCAGCATGCAAGGGACAGCTAACTAACATTGGGACAGTTGTTTGGTACTTAGCAGCAAATACACCAAGCATGCAATGTTATAGCTAGCATGCAAGGGACAGCTAGCATGCAACAGCAAGCATGCTAAGGACAACAAGCACACTAGGGACAACAAACAAGCAAGGGACAACAAGCAAGCAAGGTGCAGCCAACACATAGCTCAGTATGGCAACATGGTGCAACAATGGCACATAATGCAGTACAGTGATGGGTACAGTCGTGATTAATGAAGTGTGATGAGATGCAGCATAGTGATGGTGGGTGCAGCATGGTCCAGTGCAGTGAGGTGCAGCATGATGACGAAATGCAACACAATGATAGGTGAAGCAGTCAACTTGGAGAATCAGTTGAAGCAGCATGTCTTCAATTGATCTCATGTATCATCTTCTTAGAGATGATCTATGCTCTTATCTAAATAAGTCAAAGTGTTGTCTTTTGTTGTAAACGTACTATCTCTCTCTCTCTCTACTGAACTATTGAAGAACATATAAGAAGAATTGATCAAGGATTTCCCCACATTGGGGTTTGTCGCTGGCTAGCACCACATCTCGTGTCCTCTTGTCTTGGCTTGTCTTCTGCGATTTATGTTTATGTTCTATCTGCAGTTTACTTTAACGCTGATGTGATTGCTAATCTGGAAAAGATATTGAGCTAACTGTGAAAATTGAAATAAATTGCTCTAAGCATAGAACATACCTAAAATTAACAATAGAGGATTGATGCGAAGGATCAATGTGATGCTTCTATGGTGAAGCATTGCTAGAGAACATTCCTCACTAAGAGGGAGTGTTGATTTTGGGTAGCATTGGATGTGCTCTAGCCTTGAAATTTGGTGGAGAGGCTAAGACACGTGTTAAAATTGGTAACTAGGGCCAAACTCCATGTGGGTCATCTTATTAATGGCAGCTGATATTTTTCTTGGGTCCCTCTCATCAAGAAGTGTAGGATTGATCTAAAGATCATCTAATTCCGATAAGTATTCATGGAGATATGAATTTATTTGTGTTATGGGACAATTCGTCAAGGTCGGCCAACAACCAAATAAACCCCTCATGCTCCACATTTTTGTATAAATAAAGGTGCCTTGAATCATATGAGAAACAACTCTCATGATCTCCCTCTCTCCACTTGTTTTGGGTTTGTCTTCTCTCAAAAAGGCACAGTGGAGAGGGTCATCTAAAAGAGCCCTAGATGCAGTCATCTAGGAGAGCCCTAGCCACAGTCTTGGAGGAGATCTGGCTACAGATCTAAGAAGCCCTAGTTGCAGTCAATAGGAGTTCTAATGCATAGTAAGGGAGCCCTAATCCGCAGCAAAGGGAAGGCTCTAATCCATAGCAAAGGGAGCCCTAATCCGCAGCAAAGGGAAGGCTCTAATCCACAACAAAGGGAGCCCTAATCTGCAGCAAAGGGAAGGCTCTAATCCGCAGCAAAGGGAGCTCTAACCGCAACAAAGGGAAGGCCCTTATCCGTAGCTAATGGGAGCCCTAAACCACTGTCAAGAGGAAGCCCTAAACTGCTGTCAAGAGGAGCCCTGAGTCAAGGCCTTAGCCGCAGCATAAGAAGGACTTCATCCGCAGCAGAAGGGACCTTATCATAGCATGAAGCAATGTGGGCACGTATAACAACAAGATAGGGAAGCCGCATTCACAAGGAGGAGAGATTCAGGGTTGTATATGTATGTGTTTGAGTGCAGTTAAGTGTTGTCAGCTTGCCCGAGTTCATGAGGAAAGAAACATTGTTGTTTGGGTATCATTTGGGAAGGTGGAGTGCTACAACTAGCTGTTGTGCTAGGCTGCAAGCCAGAGCACACAGCTGAGGTTGTGTCAAGGACTGTCAAGGGTGGACAACACCTTCAAAGGGCAGCGTGGAATGAGGGAAAGCTCTTCAAGAAACTGAAGTCCTAAAAGGACTTGTCTCATGACTGTGTGGTAGCCCTAACCTGAACACAGTCATAACAACAATGGGCAGTGATACATATGATCAGTATTGCTAGACATAGGTGCTGCAATGGGATAGCATGGCTATGATGAAGTATTATAGCATGCATGGTAAAACATGATGCAACATGGGACAGCTGCAAGCATGAAGAATCATGGACAGCTGCAAGCATGAAGAATCATGGACCGCTGCAAGTAGAGTGTTGTATGGGACAGCAGTATAGTACTTGATGCAACTAGGACACAAAGCAGCAATGGTGCAACAAACACACGGGCATAGCATGGTGCAGCTGTGGCACTAGGTAAACACTGGGACAACAACAGCATGAGGTCCAGTACTGTGATGATGGGTGCAGCATGGTGCAGCATATGGACGAGATGCAGCACATGATAGGTGAATGAGTCACCTTGGAGAATCAGTTGAAGCAACATGTCTTCAACTGATCTCATGTAGAGATAATATATTAGTCGAAGTATTGACTTCTGTTGTAAATGTACTATCTTTCTCTCTCTGCTGAACTATTGAAGAACATATAAGAAGAATTGATCAAGGGTTTCCCCACATTGGGGTTTGTCCCTGGCTAGCGCCACATCTTGTGTCCTCTTGTCCTCTGCGATTTATGTTTATGTTCTATCTGCAGTTTACTTTAATGCTGATGTGATTGCTAAAGATATTGAGCTAACTATGAAAATTGAAATAAATTGCTCTAAGCATAGAACATACCTAAACTTAACAACATGAGATCTCCAAGACCCGGAAATCGTTTGGAGAAATTCCACCCGAATGAAGAAATATTAAAATAATTAATATTTTTAATGAGTTCCTAAATCTAAACTTAGGAAAATAAAAATATTAATGTGTATTAATATAATATGGGTGAGAAAGTTCTAAGTGATGAGGATCAAGCCAGCTCTAATCCTAGCCGTTGTTTAGGGACTTAATCTTGGTCGTTGAATCATCAACAGGAAAAGTATAAGAGGAGGCTTGAGGGTCAGTTGGAGATACACCAAGAGAGATCAAGAATTCGATTTTCTGGGTCGAGGTTTGTTGAGGAAATCGAGTTAGCGATCAGTTGCAGCGAGGGGTAGTTCAGCAAAGGGATTTTCATCCGAGGCTGAAGAATACATAGCAGAGAGGTTGTGCAGTGCAGGAGAGATAGCACAGGGCCTACAAGGGCTGACGCAGAGGATGCAGGAGGCCGTAGAGGCTGACGCAGGCATTGCAGAGGGTCGTAGAGGCTGAACTAGGCTTCAGAGGCAGCGCTGGGGAGATTATGTGGGGCAGACTGAGATCAGACCAGCGAGGAGAGGGTGACGCAATTTCTGAAGGGTGACGCAATTCCAAAGCAATGGGGTTGATCATCCAGTTGTTGATTTGCCCGAATATCTGTCTTCGGATAGAGGTACTACTGCCGAGGACATTCTCTGTTGGGTGAGCCAATTCTGGCACCCTAGTTGTATTCACAAAATATGCTTAATAATAAAACCCTCATATATGCTTCACCATTTTCCTGCATTGGGTTTTTCCGGGGACGATTGTCCAAAAATAACGGTGTCCCTTGTGTTATTGTTTCTGTTTACTTCAGCACATGATATGTATATCTGTGAAGGCTGCATTTGTGTTTACTTCGATGTTTATGCAATTAAATAGCTTGTTAATGTAAAGAACAAGTAAGAGATAGTAAACCAGAAATTGTTGTAGGAGTTTCTGATGTGTTAGATTCAGGAATTTTCACACTAGTGTCAGTCTTCATAAATTGTACTTGAATCATAATGAAATGTATTTATCAAAAGAAAGAAAAAGAAATTGACTTATTAAAACATGGGTTTCATGCTTGGGTCAATTGTTTTTAGGACAAAGTCTCCATTGAAGACTTCTAGGGTTTATGTCAAGTATCCGTGTTCATGTCACAATGTAAAGAACCCTTCTTGGGAATTATTTGTCAAGAAAAAAAAATATTTTAATGTAAATTAGGTCAATTAGGCCTCCTCCACCAAGTCGGCCTCAAGGGAAGAATTCGATCACCTAGAAGGACTATATATAAGCAGAAAGTCGACTCATTTGAAGGAGACAACACAAAAATTTGAATTGCAGTAGCGGGAAGCAAGAAAAAGTGTGAAATTCAAAGAAGAAAAAAAAGAAAGGGCTAGCGAAGAAGGAGGTCATTATTTTGCTAAAGAAGTCGCTCTCTTGTCTCACATGTGCGAAGAAACTGAAGCTACTAGAGGGCCGAAATTGCAGTCTTGAAGCTGGGCTGAAATTCTGATGCAGTAGGGTCGAAAATTTATCCTTAATGTTGTATTGATGCAGCATCGAAGCAGGGTTGATGCAATATCGTTGCAATTGATCTTTGAAGGTTGAAAGAACAGTTCAAGGGTTGACTTGGTGGAGGAAGGTTTATTGGTCTAGGGTCTTGGTCTGTCTAATTTGAATTACTGAAGGAAGAGTTCTTAACTAGATTTTCACCCATATAGGGATTTTTCCCTGGCTGTGCACCTACATCTGGTGTCCTTGATCTTCGTGTTTTGGTTTTGCTAATTGCTTGATGAACTAAGATAAAAAGAAAAACATAAGAAAGATAACAATAACTCCAGGAAATCACAAGTAATTATCAACAAGAGAAAATCTTTCTGCCTTTCCGAATTTCCAACATGGTATCGGAGCTAAGGTGAAGAAGAAGGAAAAAGGCAGTTTGAAGATCTATTGAAGAAAAGGAGATTGAAATAAGGTCATTTCGTAAAAGGACTATATAAAAGGAGAAATCTATTATCTACAGGAACTATGTCAAACTCAATAAAGGGAGAAAACAAACTAAAAGGAGCCTCCAACTACAGAGCCTGGAAAAGAGGATAGTCCTTATCCTCGAAAAGAACAAAGTTTTGGATCTGGTTCTAGGAAAAATCAAGAAGCCTACAAATCAAGCAAAGAAAGCAAAGTTCAGAGAAACAGAAATATTGGCTATGAAACTAATAGTGGATGGAGTAAAGGGCAACCTCATTCCATACATATCCAACATAGATTCCGCTCAAGAAATGTATGAGGCTCTATATAAATAGAAAGTCTCAAGAATGAATTAAGAACTATCAAGATGACCGAAGACGATACTATGTCATCCTACTTTATAAGGATATCCAGAATCAGAGATGAACTCCCCAGAGGTTCGGAGCAATCTTAAGGCATCAGTTTACAACAGTAGTGTGGATCTTTTTGGTATACTATAAAGGGCAGTCTGTATCTCTGTTGAACCCTCGTTCTCAGATCTCTATTGAAGAAGTTTGAACCTCTGTTCTGATATCCATCCTACTCGAGAAGACCAAGGTATGTAATCAGTTGTTATAATATGAAGAGTTTCCAAGTAGTCTAAGGACTACTTCAGGCTATTATTGTTGAATAACATTAGCTACAAAATGATTGTTGCAAAGTCACAGTTATAACATAAGTATGACAAACCCCTTTTGCCTTGTTGTAAGATGCATTCAGTTTATATGTGAAGAGTCTATAGTCTGTCATCCAGGGTTGTAATGATATGACAATCTTTACAGTTGGAATACTACATTGTGGAAACTATGATGTATACAAGGATATATGGTCCTTGTTGAAATATGTAACTAGGTTTGGTCTTCATAAATGTATTTGAGTCACAATGAATGTACTTATCAAAAGAATGAAGAAAATATTTTTATTATTATGATTACGACTTATTAAAGCATGGGTTTCATGCTTGGATCATCAGGTTTTAGGTCAAAGTCCCCATTAAGGACTTCTAGGATTTATTCCGAGTCATTAGAGTCATTGTCCATTAAAAGAGACCCTTCTTGGGCTTTCGAATCATGTAAAAAAAAAAATTTAGTCAAAAATGAATTTAGTCTCCTCCACACCAAGTCGACCTCAAGAAGGGTAATTCGACCTCATTGGAAGGCTATATATACAAGGCAGTTTGAATTCATTTGGAGCAATTCACTCTTTCACACACAATTCGATACCCTGAAGTTGGACGCTGGGAAGTGCGAAGTTGGAAAAGAGCTAGAAGGAGATTGGAAAGAAGTGAGTTTTTGGAGAAAGATAGAAGACACCAAGATCGAAATTTTGGGCCATCTCTCTCTCACTTCTGAAGAGTATCAAGGGAGATCGAAGTTTTCTTTGTCTAGTCGTAGTTGTTGCGACTACTGCTACTGCAAGTTGATGTTGCTAGGTCAAAGTTGCTTTTGAAGGGTTATCATCTACAAGAAAGATTGAGGGTTGACTTGGTGTGGAGGAAGTCTTTGTCTAGATCAAGAGTCTTGGGTTATCTCGAGAAACTATTGAGGGAAGAATTGTTGACTAGCTTTTCCCAAAGATAGGGGTTTTGCCCTGGCTGTCCACCTGCATCTGTTGTCCTTGTGCTATTGTTTTGGTAATTGCCTGATGAACTAAAAGATAAAAGAATCACAAGTAATTATCTATATAAAAAAAATATTTCTACCTTTTTGATTTTCTAGCATGGTTTCAGAGGTAAGGTGAAGAAGGAAAATAGCAGTTTTAAGAATCTACTAGGAGTCTAAAGGATTGATCAAGGGATCATATAAGGAGCTCTTATAAGCGAAGAAGATCACTATCTTCAAGGACAATGTCTAACACAATAAAGAGTGAGAACAAATTGGAAGGAGCATCAAATTATAGGGCATGGAAGAAGAGAACTGACCTCATTCTTGAGAAAAACAAGGTCTTGGATTTGGTTAAAGGAAAAGTGAAGAAACCTACTGAAGAATCCAGTGATGCAGACAAAGTGAAGTATAGAGAGTCAGAAATATTGGCTCTGACATTGATGGTAGAAAACATAAAGGACAATCTTGTCCCATACATTTCCAATATAGACCATGCTCAAGAAATGTATGAAGCTTTCTCAAAATTGTTCACTATCAAGAACATCGGTCAAGTAACAAGTTTGAAGAATGAGTTAAGGAATACAAAAATGACAAAGGATGGTATTGTGGCTTCATTCTTTGTAAGAATATCTAGAATTAGAGATGAACTTCAAGCCATAGATGAAATTGTATCGGAAAAGGAACTAGTAATCACTGCATTATTGGGATTGCCACCTACTTGGAGTTCTTTTGCTTCAGGTCTCAACAGTTGGAAAGAAGCTCCTACCTTCGAGCAATTATGGAATGCTTGCACCCAAGAAGAAATGAGAATCTCATTAGTATCCAACAATGAAGAAGAAAAGGTTTCAAATGCATACTCCGCTTCTCACAAGAAAGGAAACTCCAAGAAGTCAAGAGGGCCAAGAAGGAAGGTCGATATGTCCAAGATAGAATGCTACCAATGTCACAAAATGGGTCACTATAGAAGTGACTATCCTAACAATCCGAAGAACAAGAAAAGAAGTAGAGACCAAGCCAATGTTGTTGAAGAAGGATCTCCAAAGAAGAATAAGCCCGAAGAACTAGATATAAGGGACTTACACTACTAAGTCCTTTGACCTAAGCTTTAGTTATTTCATTATTTGATTTCTAGTATTTGTAAGTTTAACATATTTTTAGGAAAACAGTTTTGATTTGTTTTTAAGGTTATAGGTTTCCCTACAGTTTGGAGGGAGCCCTCACCAACCTCCAAAGACAAGTATCTTATTACCTTTTTCAATTTTAGTTTTTATTACTTACCTATTTTTGCTTGCATTAAATACTAATCACATTTCTATTCATATTTTCCTTATTTAGGAAAACTTGTTGAAGACTCAAGGAAGAAGGCCTCACAAGACAAAGCATTGGAATTACAAGGTTTGTTAAGAAACAAGAGGTATGTTTTGAACTACAAATTTTTGCTCTCTTCATATTCATTCTTGATAAACTATTACTAACATCATTGTGTCTAGCTCGCTTGAATCTTAAAGATTCTTGATTGGGTGATTCACCATTAGATAAATCTACCCTTCTCATATCTTTTATTACTTTACTCTTGTTGAACCCTAGAAAGGTTCTTTGTGAAAAGAAAAAAACCCTAACTTAAGGGTATGTCGATGATAATGTGTGGAACCCTAGCCTACTTTGGGTTATTGTGAAGTCAAAAGAAAATTTATGATGCTTTGATGATGTCATGTTTGGCATTTTGGTATTGGTATGGAAACCCTAACTTGTTAGGGTTGAATGGTAATGCCTGAAATCCCGAACCTTTGAAGTATTGGTAATTTAGGGTTTGCAATGTTTTGTATTAAAACCCTGGATCATTAGGGTTTGGTAGCAAGACCCTTATAATGTCCTAGAAATGAAATCCTTTGCATGTGTGTGTTTGTCTGATCAAACCCTAGTCTGATCAAGTTTGTTATATGTCTAACTTTTATTGATATTTGTCTTTGGATTTGACTAACACATGTTATGCTATGAAACTAAATTCGTCCCCCAGGTTTGTCGTGTCTCGAATTAGGCAAATCGGACACGAATCCAACTAGTGTCCGATTGGAACATGATCGAATTCAAATCGTGTCCCGATTTTCGTATTCGAATCCGGAATTTAGCAACCCGTGCAGTGTTATAAACGCAGCTTTCGCCATTCTATTTTCACATTGACTTGTTTAGGTTGTTGTGGGTGTTTGGGAGCAAGGATCAAAGGGTGTGGAAGCATTTTCAAGGAGATTCAAGCAACATGTAAGTACATTTTCTCTCTATTTTTTTTGCATTTTTATTACAGTAGTTTGCATGTGCATTTCTTTTACAAATTTGTGTATTTTTTGTTTATATTTTTACAGCATTCATGGCTCAATCAAGCACAGCAGGGAAGGGTCAATGGAAGGGGAAGAATGTCCCCATTGGAGATGCCCCTCCTCTCCCAATTTCATCAGGGTCTGCTGCAAGTGTTCCCTCTATTGCAAGTGGGGCTACAACAGCAGCTTCAAATGTTGAGGGAAGACTTCCTCCTCAAGATAACAAATATCCCTTGTGGAAATATGTCACAAGAGAGCAAGGGCCAAGCAACAAGGTGAAGGGAGGAGGCAATGTGAGTTGGAAATGCAGCTATTGCAACACTACTTTCACGAGCACATATTTCCGTGTGAAAGGTCATTTGTTGGCTTTACCAGGTTGTGGAATTGCAACTTGTACAAAGGTGCCTTTACCAAAGAGGAAAGAAATGGAAAGAGAGTCCAATGTTGGTATGGAAAATGTGGCTGCAAAATCTAAAAAAACCAAGAATGATGACCCCCTTCCATTCTTGAGGAAAAGCAGCAACAAATTCCCATTTGAGAGTTCTGGTGGAGGACAAGCAACAAAAAGAAAGGCAATTTCACTTGGTCCAATGGACAAGATTTTTCAGAAGAAGAAACGGGAAGAGCTTGATCTCACCATTGCCTTTTTTTCTATCAAAACTTCATATCCTTTAATGTTGCACGCTCACATCTATTTATTGAGATGTGACGAGCTCTGACTCAAGGGGATCCATCAAGGTATGTGCCTCATGGGTCAGAGAAGCTTAAAACCACATTGTTGACGAAGGCAAAAAAAGAGGTGGAAAATTTGCTTGAGCCTATTAAAGCATCATGGCCAACATCTGGGGTTAGCATTGTTTTTTATGGATGGACAGATCCAGCACAGCACCCACTCATCAACTTCATGGTGTCTTCCTTGAATGGTCCAGTTTTCTTGAAAGCAGTGGATGCACTTGGACAATACAAAGATGCACAATATATGTGTGAGTTGTTTATTAAAGTTATTGAAGATGTAGGTGTTGATTCTTGTGTGCAAATCATTACAGATAATGCACCTGTTTGCAAGGTTGTTGGCATGATTGTGGAAGCTAAATATCCACAAGTATTTTGGAGACCTTGCATTGTCCATTCATTGAACTTAGCACTGAAATCTATTGCTTTTGATGTGCTTTGGATTGGTAATATTATTGAGGATGCACGGCATATCCGTAACTTTGTACAAATTCATACAAATTCCCTCACTATCTACAAGGAGTACAACAATCAATCATTGTTGAAGATTGTGGATACACGGTTTGCCTCTTCATTCATCATGTTGAAGAAGTTGAGGGAGGTCGAGACCACTCTTGGGACCATGGTTATTTCAAAGTTTTGGTCTTTTTGGAGAAAGACAGATCAAGCAGCCTCTAAAAGAGTGAAGGACATAGTGTTAGATGATGCTTGGTGGGAGAAGGTAGATCTACTTATTCAGATCATGGACCCTATCATTTCTTTGCTTCGATTTGTAGATACAGACCAACCCATCCTAGGAGAGGTTTATGAGGGATGGGATTCCATGATTGAGTCTGTGAGGAGCATTATTTTATAGAGTGAGTGCCCCGAGTATGAGACATCATCAGATGCCTTCTTCACCACCATACAAGATATTCTTGTCAGCACATGGGACAAGAATTGCACACATTTACATTGTTTCGCTCACTCATTGAACCCAAAATACTACAGCCATGAGTCGCTGAATGGACCTTCCTGCATATTCCCTCTTCACATGGATGGTGAAATCTCACAAGGGAGGAAAGATGCATTCAGGCGGGTTTTTCAAGATAGAGCATCCCTTGATGAGGTGGAGGATGCCTTTGCAGAGTTTTCCACTGGCACTGGTCGATTTACAGGATATGATCTGATTAGAGATAGGGGAGCTAAGAAGCCCTATTCTTGGTGGGAAAATCATGGGGCAACAAGCCCTCCTCTACAATAGTTAGCCATGAGGCTCCTCTCTTAGGTGACTTCATCCTCTTGTTGTGAGAGGAATTGGAGCACATATGGGAATTTGTATAGTGTCAAGAAAAGCAGGCTTCAGCGGTCCAAGGCAGAGACAATGGTGTATGTGCACACCAACCTTTGTCTTATTTATAGGCAAAGGGATGAGTGGTTGAAGGGAAAGATAAAGATGTGGGATGTCTTTCCTGATGATATGGGTCTGGACAACAATGTTGAGTTGGCATTGGCCGACTTGGATCTCAATGATTCAGTGCTAGAGCTTGTCACATTTGATGATGGTGATACTGTAGAGGGGTCATCCTCCACACCAGTAGATGCAAAGATGACTTTGGATACAGGGGAGGAAGATGCAGCAGAGGAGAACAGTGGTGACCATGATGATGAGTACAGTGATGTTGACTTTGATGATGACTATGAGGATTGATGACTCATGAGTCATGAGCTACCTACTGTCTTGAGGCTTGTATACTTGTAGTTGTTTTGTATTTGCTATTTCTATTTTCCATTGGCATTGCACTACCTATGTAACACATTTTGATTTTGATGACTAAATGAGAAAACTACAGTATCTTTATCTTACTATCTTGTCTTTCTCCTATTGGATCATTGATGAATTGAATATGTATTATCATTTATCATTTATGTCACAATTGTATTTGTATGCATAATTTTAATTTGTAAAACTTACATCTAGATGAATATCTATGTTTGAAATCAATGAATTTGTATCATGAATGAGAATGTGTAGAAAATATCTAATTTTTAATATATATACAATGTATCCGAACGTGTCTGTATCCGACTCTCAAATCCCTGTATCTGTTGAATCCTGAATCCCCGGGTCAGGTGACTTAGATGTTATGTTATGCTTGTGCATGATGATGAAGTCCTAGATCTATGTGTTGACCTAATTCTTGATGGTCATGAGTCCTAGGGTTTGAAACTAAGCCCTAGTCGAAGTTTGATTCTCTAAGATGATTGTATTTGTGAATTCTAGGGTTTTGTAATTAAACCTTAGTAGAAGTTCAATCTCTGATATATGATGACAATGTGATAATCCCCATTTATAAGAAGTTGATAACATATGAAATTGCATTGTGGGTGTTGAGAATTAGTAAAATCTAGGGTTTACAACAAACCCTAGTGGAAGCTAGTCATGTTGTTACTTTGAATTGAGTTGCGATTGGTTTTGATTATTAAAGCTCATGTATGAAATCTAGGGTTTTACACAAAAACCTAGTAGGAAGTATAACATATGAATTCTAAAGTTGTTAAATGCAATGTAGACCTATACTTGTTTAAATTGCTTCTAGGGTTTGCAATATGTTGTAATAGGGAATGTCATACCCCTGGAAGAAACATTGAAACCCTAGATGTAATGAAGGTTGTTATGTTTTCGTTATGATATAGTCTATGGTCTATGACAAAAACCCTAGCAAGAAGTTGAAGAGTATGTGTCTCTTAGGTATCTGATATATAAAGTGAATGCTTCCATTATTATATGATTTTGATATGGTTAACTTCATGCTTCTATAGATTTGGTTGTACTTGCTATCTAAGTTGTGCAGGGACATAATCTTCAAGATGGCGAAGATGCTTGTAAAGTAAAGTTGATATTATAAGCATGATGAAGAAATTTGTGTGAATGATGATGATCATAACTTTGATAAGAAGGATGGAAGCCATATAAGATTCTCCAATGCCGTAGAAAAGAAGTTAAGCCCCCTAAGTTAAGAGGGAGCTTGGATGAAAAGAATCTCCCTAAGTTAAGAGGGAGCTTGGATGAAAGGTATCTCCCTAAGTTGAGAGGGAGGTCATATCATAGTCATGATGAACACCTTGAAATAAGAAAATCAGAGAATGTATTTTGAGGGACTGCTGAAATAAGAAAAGTCGGATCTATGTATAGAATATGTTGTTGCATGTGAAGTAGGAATGGAAAATATGATTAAGGAATCTTTTGTCAAGATTCGTTTGGAAGTCCTACTATGATAAGCTGAGAAACAACATCAGTTGTTTGGAAGACTCTGGAGGTTTGTATTCATTTATGTGCATTTGAAAGTTTGTTACTGATTGGGGTTGTGCTTATACAGGTAAATATCTCTGAGGTTTGATAGGATGCAGGGTACACGAGAGAGATTTGTTACTAATCTGTTTGATCGGGGAGGACTTGTTACCAATTGGAAAAATCGGGAGAGTTGAGGCTTTGTGTGTGAGACACGTTGCCTGGGAGGACATCTAGTCAGCACTTTGTCTTGATGTCTAGTTCCCGAAGTAAGGAGAGTGGTGTTGGTCATGGAGCTCTAACCTCGGATACGCACCTAGATCCCTGGGTTGATGGTTAGCAAATAAGCCTAATGGTACCTAGAGAAGCTGAAAGTTTTAGTCCATCTTAGTCCCACCTAGATAGATTGCCCTGGTCAGGAATATAGTCCATGGCATTGCAATGCCTAAACTGTTAAAGAACCTTGGATAGATTACCCTAGTCGAGAATTTAGTCCATGGCATCGGGGTGCCTAAATTCTTCATGGTTCATGTATTCTGAGATCTTCCTTATATTTGTACTTATGAATACCTCCCTAGTCAAGAGAGAGTGTTGAAATATGTAACTAGGTTCGATCTTCATAAATGTATTTGAGTCATAATGAAATGTACTTATCAAAAGAAAGAAGAAAATATTTTTAATATTTTTATTATTATTATTGACTTATTAAAGCATGGGTTTCATGCTTGGGTCATCTTGTTTTAGGTCAAAGTCCCCATTGAGGA
Source organism: Pinus tabuliformis (assembly GCA_031772625.1). Lineage (NCBI taxonomy): Eukaryota > Viridiplantae > Streptophyta > Pinopsida > Pinales > Pinaceae > Pinus > Pinus tabuliformis. The sequence goes on along the minus strand of CM062808.1, from coordinate 708,902,517 downwards.
CTTCGTCATTAGAGTCATTGTCCATTAAAAGAGACCCTTCTTGGGCTTTCGAATCATATAAAAAGAATTATTTTTTAGTCAAAAATGAATTTAGTCTCCTCCACACCAAGTAGGCCTCAAGAAGGGAAATTCGACCTCACTGAAAGGCTATATATACAAGGCAGTTCGAATTCATTTGGAGCAATTCACTCTCTCACACACAGTTCGATATCCTAACGCTGGAAGCTGGGAAGTGCAAAGTTGGAAAAGAGTTGGAAGGAGGCTGGAAAGAACTGTGAGTTTTTGGAGAAAGATAGAAGACACAAAGATCGAAATTTTGGGCCATCTCTCTCTCACTTCTGAGGATTATCAAGGCAGATCGAAGTTTTCTTTGTCTAGTTGAAGTTGCCGCTACTACATGTTGATGCTACTAGGTCAAAATTGCTTTTGAAGGGTTATCATCTGCAAGAAGGATTGAGAGTTGACTTGGTGTGGAGCAAGTCTTTGTCTAGGTCAAGAGTCTTAGATTATATTGAGAAAATATTGAAGGAAGAATTGTTGACTGGGATTTCCCCTAGATAGGGGTTTTGCCCTAGTTGTTCGCCTACATCTGTTGCCCTTGTGCTATTGTTTTGGTAATTGCTTGATGAACTAAAAGATAAAAGAAGAACATAAAGATAAAAGAATCACAAGTAATTATCTATATAAGAAAATCTTTCTACCTTTCTGGTTTTCTAAAGGTCCTAACCTATATTGCTACAGAAGACAAAAATCTATTGTTCTATAGGAAACCAAGGTTGGACTCAGACCAGTCATGACTAGATCACTTGCTACAGTTGACTAAATAGAAGGTGACTGAACCAAGGATGACTAGACCGAGGATGCATCAATGATAACAGTGACATCTGGATGGAGTGTTAGTGATTGAACTTGTTGGGCAAGCATACTGACAGTAGCATGGATTGAGCTTGTTGGGAAAGCATGTGTTGTTGGCCCTAAGCGGCCTGATGTGTTACATCTCATTGGATCTCTTTCTGTTGAATTATTGATATTAATCAAATAATAAGAAGAATTGAGTTTGGGTTTTCACCCTTGTGGGGTTTTTCCCTGGTCTCCGACCTAAATACTGGTGTCCTTATTGTCTCCACTTTTCTTCTATTTGGTCCTAACTATTATACTGCATTACTATTATGTATATTGTTGATAATGATGGAATGATATGGACAATGAAAATTTTAAATGTCTGCATACAATAATCTTCAGCTCAATGCCCTAAACTTAACAAGCTGACAATGTAGAAGGCGATATGTCAACCCATATATCCAAAGGTGATTTGGTATAAAACTTCTTTGGCAATAGATTCAACAGCATATAACTCATCATAAAGATTGGTTGAGAAATATCATGCCTTGAATTTTAATAAAATTGTTCAAGTAAGAAATGATAGTAGACATAAAATGCATAGAGTGTGAGTGTTGGACTGCCTTTGGAGATGGAGAAAAAAGGAACTCAATGGAAGCGTGCATGTTCTCAATTTGACTAAAGATTTGTTATATGTAACAAAGGTAACATATTTGGGACTAAAGGTAGAATTTGATTGGAAGACATGTTTCGTTAAGGATTAGTCTAGCAGATTAGCACTGCTCTTATGCAGGTTCCTAGGAAAGGTAACCTCTACATTTATAAAATGTATACCAATGTTGTATTGCACATAGCAGGTGAGAAAAATTGGAATTATGGCATCAGCATTTTGGATGCACCAATGTCAGGGCCTTGTCTTAGATTTGGCAAGAAGAACATGGTAAATGCATTGCAATTATAGAAGTGTGCAAAATAGGGAGAGCGTGACATATGTGCCATTAGTGTGTAGTGTCAGAAACCATTGTGAAAATTCCCTTGAAATGCAGCAACTAGAATTAATTCTCTTAACTGATTAACAATTTATTAATTTCCTGATTAATATTGAATTAATCACACTATAATTTCTTCACCAAACAAAATATTGCAGAAACAAAAATAGGAACTAAGAAATAATAACACACACACAAAATTAACAAAATTGTTTTTGGACAAATGTCCTCTGAAAAACCCAATGTGGGAAAACCAGTGCAGCAGCTGAGGGTTTATTTTATTATGCAGCAGTGAAACTCTAAGTACAATCTTTGGAAGCCCAGTTGGCTATCCAATCAACAAGATCTGACAGAAAATATTTGGAGAGAAGGTTCTCTTCCTCTACAAGCAAACCCTGAACTCTGAAAACTAGTCGTCCAATCTCTATGCAGACCGTCACGACTTTTGATCGTTCCACGCGGTTGTGCTGGGAAACCCTGCGTGATCCTCACGATTGTAGTGAGAAAACCCACGCCACTATAACTGCGACTCGTCAGGAAATTCCATGCAACCGTTGCGGATGATCTGGATTAGTTGCATCACGGAATACTTCAGTCACTCGCTTCTACCTCTTCCAGATATGGAAATCCTCCTCCGAATTGTTGTCTCTGCCCCTCTAACACTTTGCTACTCGATCTTTGATTTGATCACTCTTGTTGAATCACTTGCACCAGAGAATCAATCTGTCTAGATCACTGAGTATCTGCAACTGGTCTCACACTCTCAAGTGCTTCTCACCTTCAAGTGTTCTCCAAAGTGTATTCTCCATCTACCCATCGACTTGTTCTTATAATCTCCAATTGGAACTGTTCAGAAATATAGGGCATCGGATTTGGTGAATTCTCTTCTTATGATAACTGCTTGTGAATGCTTTTTACTTAGATTAGGATATCTTCTTTAGATTAGGATATTTTATTTACTTAGATTATTATTGTGTTCTTCTTCATCAAACAGCTACCAATGCATAAACAATAAAGGGACAAGAGACACAGAATGTCGGCGATCAGCCAGGCCCTAAACCTCTCCAACTTGAGAGGAAAACCCACAACAAATTCTTCTTCTTATAGAGACTTCGATTGATGAATACCAAGACCCTTGACCAAGATTCCTCCAAGATCAAGTCAACTTTATACTTTAGCTTGTTTCTAGACTTCAACTTCGATCTTAGCAACACTCTTACTGCAACCTCATCCCTCTTTACTGCAATTCGGCTCACCTGCACTTTCTACAACTTTTTGGTCTTCCCTTCAGAAACCCTAGGTTAAATGAGGGAGGAGATCATGGAGAGATTTGTCCTTCTATGCCTTCCTTGGCTTCTTAGTGAACTTAACCCTCCAAGTAGACCATGTTGATACCAATCTTAAATACTTTGGCATGACTGCAATTCATCTTATCTGCAGCGGATCAAACCCTAGATCCTTTTGCACGTGTGACAAAAAATAAGCCCTAAAACAGATCCAAAATAGCTCAGCTTTTAGTCCCTTCGCTTGGATGGAGGTTCTTCTTATATGTTTCTCGCACGTCTTCTTGCTTCAGACCTTCACTGGATTCCTTATCCACAAATGAAGACCGAGCTACCTATTTATAGTGGTTTGCCCATGTACATAAGCCGACTTGACTGAGATCTAGGTCGACATGTCCTTGGCCTAGATTCATCACTTCATCTTGAGGTCGACTTGTTGGAGGTTCTTGAGCTTGGTCTTGGAGGGATCTTTTTACTCTTTTCAATGACTCACATACATATGTAACATGCCCAAAAAGGGTCCTTCATATAGGACATTGACTCAATTTGACTTTATGACCAATCCTAAGAGCTCACAACTAAAAATAATATTCCTTGATCATGAAACCCATGATTCAAGCATTACAAAAATAATTTTCCTTTTTTTTTACATCAATTACATAAAATCACAGTTACACACGTCATTATGAAGACCGAACCCGGTTACACTTTTCCACACTCCCTCTTAACTAGGGAGGTATTCATAATGATATTTGGTCATTCTCAATCTGAAGAATTCTCATAAGAAGAGTCGGATTGGTAACCTATTTGTATAGCATCATATCATCTAGCATTGTCACATAGCAAGGCCTTGACTAACCGCTCTATCTCTCCATAAGATCAGAGCACAATGTTGGCGAGACCAATGATGTATGGTCACCCTCATCATTGTTTCTCTCGGAACATACCCCACCCGGGTTCTCTTAGAGTATGTTCCACCAGGACTATCCTTATCTTGGATTCCTAATCCTAAAAGAATATCGGTCCTCTACGACTACTCTTATCTTGGATGCCCTAACTCATCTTCAAAAAGTATCGGATGCCAAATGTTTACCCAATCCTCCATTTTGTCTTCCCAAGTGAATACAAGAATGATGTGTCTATCTCTCCCTCTTAATTAGGAAGGATATACCTATTCCAATGAAGGAATGTACTCATTCCTATGGAAGGAATGTACCTAAGCTCCCTCTTGGATTAGGAATTTGCTTCCAAGTTTCTACCAAGATAGAAACTTGTTTCCAGGCTCCATCTTAATTAGGGACCTACATCAACTCTTTAGGTGGAGATAATGGGACAACCAGCTGCTTGAAGAACTCCTCCTCACAATGTCATGAACTTCTTTTCTTTATTTAGGAGTCTTCATGTTTTGGGGACTTCTTCGTAGGGCACAGACCATCCATCACTTTCATCCATGAGTCAGTCATGTCATTATTCCTTTCATCAGAAAGTGATCCATTAATTCGTATATGGACTTCCTTCATGTCATGTTGTCTTCTTCATGCCATGTTTCCTTAAGGATCTTTCATCCTACTACATGGACATCAGTGGTGGAAGATATCCATAGCTCTTCCCTTGGTAGCCCTGCATAAGCCCATCCATATATCATTCAAAAATAAGGAATGAACATTAAATAAAAATTACCTTTTTGATGGTCTTTCATCATGACATCTTTTAGTTTGCATCAGCATCCTGCATACACATTGACACATCTCCAAAAGATATATATTGTCAAGGGTCTCTTTCTTTTTCAGACTTCATCAAAGTCTTCATATCTTTCATGGAGATATCCTAGTCAAATCTCTTAGTCCTTGGATGTTTATTGCCTTTTCCATAGTTGCATATTTCATGATCTCTTCCTTTCTTTCTTCACACATTTCCTTCTAGGAACTTCCAGTCATAGTTCCTTCAATTTTTTCAACCACCTCATATACCATATGAGGACATATTATGTTGATTTCATCTAAACAATGTGTGACCCATGCCTTCTTGCATCCTTTCAAAGGAGGAGATCCTTTCTTTTGATCATGCTCTTGAGATAGAGCATTTATCCATGTTACCTGCAACCATATGACATGACTCTACAATATCGAATACAAGCATACATATCTCATTTTCCTTCAAGTCATCTTAGACTTCCTTCAGCAGCTTCCTTGATTGAAAGAATTTCAATCCCTTGATCTACTTCACCTCTTTTGTCATCATACCATCATCCATGAATTCCCACAAGATGGAATTCTTGATGAAACCCTTACTTCCTTTTGATTGGTGAACCTTCCAATGAAGATTCCAATAGAGGATCTTGAGTATCCTCATCCAGCAAATGTTTCTTTTTGAATGATGTATGATGAGCTTTGTGCTAAATGACCTTTTTCTTCATAAGTGCCACTTATGCTTCTAATGAGGTTACCAAGAGTTATATACTTCCATAGGTGACTGCCATAGACTTCAGCTATCTTCCATGCTTTTCTATGATGATGTCACGAGCTCTTGCTTTTAATGCTTCTATGATGCCATGATGCATCCTATCATGCTTCTAATGATTCCTATCATGATAGTTATATTCCATAACAAAAAACCAGAAACTTGAGAAGAACTAGGTGAGGAAAACTTATCTCAATAATAGTAGAGATCTTTTACTTCCTCCTCCTTGAATTTCTTCTTTTCAGCTTCTTCCTCTTCTTTAGTGATATGGGCTTCTTCCCTTCTTCATTTGTTTTCTGTCCTTCTTGAGCTTAGGACAGTCTCTCTTGAAGTGCCCATATCCTTGACATCCATAGCATTGGATCTGAGACATATTGATCTTCTTCTTTTTCTGAGGACCAAACTTGCCAAATATCCCTTTGCTTCTTGACATGACAGCAAATGTTTGACCCTGCTCATTTGTATCACTTTTTGCCTTTAACTTGTTTTCTTCACTCTTGCATAGTGACCACAAATTATTGAATGGGATAGCTTTCTCCTCTTCATAGGCCTTTGATACAAGGTTTCCTTGTTCATCAATTAGAGCATTTAGAACAATGGTAATCATTTCTTTATCGGATATCATCTCTCCTAGATCTTGAAGTTGATTCCTTATTAGAGATGCTTTTGTGAGACATGTAGATATCCCTTCATCCTTTGATGCTTTCAATTTGCATAGATCAGATCTCAGTGATATGATTTTTCTTGTTGTGCTTTCAGAGAATAATTCTACTAGCCTATCATATATCCCTTTTGATGTCTCCAACTCTGCTACATATGGGATGAGGGAATCCTTGATGGATTCTATAAGGATCCTTTGAGCCCTTAGATCCTTTTTCATATATTTAGATAGTGCTTTCCCTTCAGATGGTTTGGAGACTTTGCCATTGACATGATCAATAACTTCATTTTCCTTGAGGACTAAATCTATCCTCCTTTTCCATGCAAGGAAGTTCGATGACCCAACCAACTTGTTGATCTCCTTGCAAAATGAAGTCATTTTACTAAATTTAATTTATAGAAATAAAGATACTTGTCAAGTGAAGATGAACTCTTCAACTTGATCCCTTTGTTGATGATGATTGATGACTTCTTGATGATGTCTTGATGCTTCTTGGATGATCTTCTTCAAGGATAAGGATTTCCTTTTGAGATGAAATCCTTTGCTTCAGAGAGAGGGAGATTGCCTTGATATCTTTGATGATGACAATGCCCTATCTACCCTTGGATGAGCCAAGTTCGAGAATCCCAGAACTTCTTTTCGTGAAGACTTCTTCTTCAATCTAGGGTTTTGACACTTCTTTGTAGATCTTGACTTCAGGATGATCTTCTAGATTCGCTTTGATGCCTTCCTCGAGATTTGGTCCTTGAATGCTTGAGTGTCCCTTGATGAGATGCCCTTTCTGTGATTTTTTCACCTTAGCTCTAATACCATGTTGAGAAATCTAGGGCATCGGATTTGGTGATTTCTCTTCCTATGATAACTGCTTCTGAATGCTTTTTACTTCTTTAGATTAGGATCTTTTCTTTACTTAGATTATTATTGTGTTCTTCTTCATCAAACAACTACGAATGCATAAACAATAAAGAGACAAGAGACACAGAATGTAGGCAATAAGCCAGGGCCAAAACCTCTCCCACTTGGGAGGAAAACACAAAACGAATTCTTCTACTTATAGAGACGTCAATTGACGAATACCAAGACCATGACCAAGACCCTTGACTAAGATTCCTCCAAGACCATGACCAAGACCCTTGACCAAGATTCCTCCAAGACCAAGTCAACTTTATACTTTAGCTTGTTTCTAGACTTCAACTTCGATCTTAACAACACTCTTACTGCAATTCAGCTCACCTACACTTTCTGCAACTTTTCAGCCTTCCCTTCAGAAACCCTAGGTTACATAAGGGAGGAGATCATGGAGAGATTTGTCCTTCTATGCCTTCGCTATGCCTTCCTTGCCTTCTTAGTGAACTTGGCCCTCTAAGTAGACCTTGTTGATACCAATCTTAAATACTTTGGTATGACTACAATTCGTCCTATCTGCAGCAGATCGAAACCCTAGATCCCTTCACACGTGTGACAGAAAATTAGCCCTAAAACATATCCAAAATAGCTCGACTTGTAGTCCCTTCTTCCTCACTTGGATGGAGGTTCTTCTTATGTGTTTCTCGCACTTCTTCTTGCTTCAAACCTTTACCGAATTCCTTATCCACAAATGAAGACCAAGCTGCCTATGTATAGTGGTTTGCCCATGTACATAAGCCGAGTTGACTGAGATCTAGGCCGACATGTCTTTTGGTGTAGATTCATCACTTCATCTTGAGGCCGACTTGCTAAAGGTTCTTGAGCTTGGTCTTGGAGGATCTTTTTACTCTTTTCAATGATTCCCATACATATGTAACATGCCCAAGAAGGGTCCTTCATACATGACATTGACTCAATTTGACTTTATGACCAGTCCTAAGAGCTCACAATGGGAGCCTTAACTAAAGATAAAATTCCTTGATCATGAAACCCATGATTCAAGCATTACAAAAATAATTTTATTTTCTTCTTTACAACAATTACATAAAATCACAATTACACATGTCATCATGAAGACCGAACCTAGTTACACTTTTCAACAGAAACTTCAACGGCCATGATTAAAACTTAATCAATGGTTAATATTATCTTCTAAGTCAATCTATATGAGTTTCTAGATAATTCACACCCTTCTCAATTAATTTCTATTAACTAACCCCTTTTCCTAAGTTAGACTTAGGAAAAATTAAATGACGGTTAATTAATTTAATTGAGCCATTTCTAAGTTGAATTTCCAGAAAAGATTTCTCGGTTTTGGAGATCTCATGTGTTTGAGCCTCTCCACAAAGTCTCGAGACTAGAACACCATCTGATGCTACAAAAACTAACAGCCTCTCTTAGCGAGGAAGGTGTTCTAGTGCTAAACTGCTCCAACACCCTGTTTTTGCATCACACTATGTACACGTTGTTCATGTCTGACCATAGTGATTGCCTACCACTGCGCAACTCTAATGTTGCATTGTGTTGTTGTTGACACTGTTATACTACTGCCAACTCTGCATTTTCACTGCAACTCCTTCTCATTTGTTGTCACTGCTACTGCAACTAAGAAGCAGCCGAAATACTGAATCAATTGTGTCTCTGTGTTGCATTTGTCCACTAGTACTAGCCTCTACACTATCCACTGAAGAATTTTCGCTACTGCTAACTCTACACTGAGCGACCTGCTCTGTTGTCAACACTGCATCTGCGCCTCTCAACACCTGACTGGAACTAGTCTGCAAATGTCACTCGAGAATCTGACTGTATCAACTAACACTAATCCATCCTGCTACTGAATATTGTGGACCCTCGTAGCAAGGTAATGATCATGAGGAAGACACCTCAATGGACCCCACCCAAATTTGCCCAACTCTGGGACTATAACTCCATATCGCCCCACCTCACTCCTAGAGGTATAGCTGCATACATGGCAAAATTTGATCTACTCATATTGTCGTTGCTACTGCTCTATTGATGCTTCCCCACTACTACTGCAACAACTACAATAATGAGTTTGATCTCCCTAGATACTAAAGTACTAGCTTCCATAGGGATGCTCACTCTGAAACTAGACTCCCTATGAGCCTTGATCTCCCTATGGGAAATCTCTCTGCTCCCTCCTAGCAACTCGCATTGACCTCCTTTACCAAAAACTGGACTATGTAGCTTTACGATGGGAATCTCTACTGGCTGGAACTACACCTGCATCCTACAACTACAATTCTCACTGCCTGGGTTACTACATCTAGCTCTGCAACTGTCTCACGTGTACTAACTGCCACTAGATTTGTAGTTGTAATTTGAATGACTGGCTGCATCTGCTGACATTGAACCTGTTACTATGATACTATGGGTCCCTGCAACAAAGGTGATGATCCTGCTGCAACAACTGGAACTGATCTAATTGATCTTCTTGTTGCTTCTGCTTTGCGAAAAAACTAAGTTGTTTCTGCTCTACATACATTGCACTCGCGGCTTTTTCTGTACATGTGTGGATGTTTAGTCTGAACTCACACGATCCGCGCGTTCATACAGAAAAATCTTGCGAGGCTCTTGTGGTTGTTGAAAGCTAACCCACGCAACCCTCCGAAAAATTCATTTTGTTGTTTCTTTTGAGCTAGAAATTTTTCCTCTCCACCTCTGAGCCTCCTGTCCGTCGATTACACTCTACTACCATGTGAAAATTCCCTTGAAATGCAGCGACTGGAATTAATTCTCCTAATCGATTAACAATTTATTAATTTTATGATTAATACTGAATTAATCACACTACAATTTCTTCACCAAACAAAATACTACGAAAGCAAAAATAGGAACTGAGGAATACTAACACACACAAAATTAACACGGTTGTTTTTGAACAAAAGTCCCCAGAAAAAAACCGAATGTGGGAAAATCGGTGCAACAACTGAGGGCTTATTTTATTATGCAGCAATGAAACCCTGAGTATAATCTTTGGAAGCCCAGCTGGCTATCCAATCAGCAATATCTGACTAAAAATATTTGGAGAGAAGGTTTTTCTCCCTCCACAAGCAAACCCCCACCTCTGAATATGAGTCGTCCAACCTCTGTATAGGCCCTCGCGACTTCTGATCGATCAGCGCAATTGTGCTTGGAAAACCCGTGTGATCCTCGCAAACGTACTAGGAAAACCCGCGTGACCGTAACTACGACCCGTCAGGGAATTTTGCGCGACTCTTGCGGCTGATCTAGAATACTTCAGTCACTCGCTTCTGCCTCTTCCAAATCTGGAAATCCTCCTCCAAATCACTGTCTCTGCCCCTCTGACACTTTGCTACTTGATCTCTTACTTGATCACTCCTATTGAATCACATGCACTGGAGAATCAATCTGTCTAGATCATTGAGTATCTGCAACTTGTCTCACACTCTCAAGTGTTTCTCACCTTCAAGTGTTCTCTTAAGTGTATTCTTGATCTACCCATCGACAACTTCTTATAATATCCAGTTCAGAGTTCAACGGGCATGATTAAGCCTTGATCAATGGTTGAGATTATCTTCTAAGTCGATCCGTGTGAGTTTCTAGATAATTCACACCCTTCTCAATTAATTTCTATTAATTAACCCCTTTTCCTAAGTTAGACTCGGGAAAAATTAAATGATGGCTAATTAATTTAATTGAGCCATTTCTTGGTTGAATTTTCAAAAATGATTCTGGGTTTTGGAGATCTCATGTGTTTGAGCCTCTACACAAAGTCTTAAGACTAGAACACCATCTAATGCTACAAAAACTAACAACCATTTACAGTCACACATGTGGGGGAGGAGCTGTCAGTATGTTGGAATAGGTGCACTCAGATATTTGTGGACAAGTGAGTGTAAGATCCATCAGTGGTGCACAATATTTTCTTACTTTTATTGATGATTTCAGCCAGAAAGCATTTGTTTATTTCTTTAAGTCTAAGAATGGTGCTTTTGATGCTTTTAGGCAATTTAAAGCGATGGCAGAGAACAAACAGTTCGTGTAATTGAAGTATTATGTTCTAATAAAGGACGGGGATGGACATCTACAAAGTTCATTTCTTTTTTTGGCCAACAAGAAGGTACATTCAAACAATTTATTTTTTCTTACACTAATCGACAAAATGGGGTTGCAGAGAGTAACAAGGGAAAATAGTTATGCATTCGGATGCATATTACCTCAAAATGGTTTGAGAAAATGTTTTTGGGCAAAAGTTGTTGCCACTTTGTATATCAATAGACTTGTAACAGTGGCATTGGATGGTAAACTAGAAGAAGCTTTGTTAAGGATGAACTGTGAAATATTTATTGGTTGTGGAGCATATATGCACATTCCTGAAGAAAAGCATGCAAAATTAGAAACTAAAGGCTTTAAAACTATTTTTGCAAGGCACTCTTTGGAATCCGAAGGGTATAAAGTATCTAATCCTTTTAGTAGAAAGGTAGATGCCATATTTTATTAGTATAAAATTGGAATAGCAACTAATGAACCTGATGTGGATTTTGCTCCAAATACATTTTCTCTTTGCAGCACTTGGAGGTGATGAGAAAAACATGCATGATGGTAGTTTCGTGAACATAGATAGTGAATATGCTACAGTTATGGAGGATCCATCACTTTTAGAGGAATTGAGTTAGAAGCATGTTTGCAAGATAACGCTCCAAAAAATTTAGCACCAAGTCAAATGATTCTTCCACGAACAAGAAAGCCTTCGTTGAGGGTAAAATAGATTGTTGAATTTCATTTACAGATGATGAACTTCAAGAAGTATGTTCATTTGTATATCTGTTGTGGAACCCAAGAGTTAAGAAGAACTTTAGCAACATAAAAATATGAAGAATGAAAAAAGAGATGAACGAGGAATATTCTTCATTATTAAAAAATGAAATGTGGGAATTAACGCCTCTTCCAGAACTTAGAAGGACAAATCCTAGTGGGCGTAGGTGGGTTTGTAAAGTTAAATATAAAGTTAACGGTAGCTTGGCTAGACATAAAGCAAGACTAATAGCAAGACACAAATTAGAATGGATCATTGTGATTCGTGAAACCTTCTCTCTGGTGGTTAAAATTGCAATTGGCTTTTTCCATTGTTGCTTATGATCTGGATAACCATCAAACGGATGTAAAGTTACATTTCTAAAATGGAAACTTATAAGAGGAAAATGCATGCACCGAACTGAAGGTGTACCAGGTTCTAAGCATTTGGTCCACAAGTTGAAGACAAAATTTTGTGTATTGAAGCAAGCATCACAAGTGTTGAGAAATCTAGGGGCGACTAGATTAGGTGATTTCTCTTACTTTGATAACTGCTTGTGATATATTTTTACTTAACTTGATTAGCTTCTTCTTTGACTTGATTATTATTGTGTTTTCTATCGTCAAACAGCTACCAAACAATGAAGAACAATAAGACAAGAGGACATAAGATGTAGGTTATAAGCCAGGGCCAAAGCCTCTCCTCTTGAGAGGAAAACCCACAAGAACTCTTCTCTTCTTATAGAACTTCAAATGACAAATTCCAAGACCTAAGACCCTAATCAAATACCCCTCCAAGACTAAGTCAATCCTTCCTCCTTGATGACCTTTCCTTTCTGCAACTTCAATCCCAGCAGTTTCTTTTGCAACTTTGACCCCCAGCAGTTTCTTCGACCCCCAATAGTTTCTTCTGCAAAAACCCCAGCTCTTGCATGTGTGACAAAGATGGTGATTTCTTCTTCACATTTCCTTGGCTTGATTTGGTTCTTTCTTCTAAGGAATTTGGCTTGCAAAGTATATCTATTTATCCCCAAACACGATTTCTACAATCTGATCTAACTGTTGCAATAGGTGCCCTAGTTTCTTCGCAAGTGTGAAGGATAGTAGCCCAAAGACAATCCAAAACTTCGCTTTTCCTCTGTCTTCTAGTCCTCCTCTTCTTCACACCCTTTGATCTCTTTCTCTCTTCCTTGATCGAATATCTTGTGAGTTGGATGGATGATCTTCAAGTGAGGTCGTTAAAATTGTAACTAGGGCCAAACTCCACATGGGTCATCTTATTTATGACAGTTGATATTTTTCTTGGATTCCTCTCTCTGAGAGGTGTAGGATTGATCTAAATATCATCCGATTCTGACATGTACAAATGAAGATATGAATTTATTTATGTTATGGACAAATTGTCAAGGTCAGCCAGCAAACTCACGTAGGCTCAAAAGCGCAACGGTCACGTCTATTCATTCTCCACATTAGCCTATAAATACATGATGCCTCATCCTCATTTGGACATCACTCACATTCATCTTTCTCTCTCTCTCATTGGTTGGGTACGGATTTCTGGGCAGCAACTCTCTCCACACGTGCGAAGGAAAGGAAGGGCCTTTTATGTTTCTGCGTTGACCAAGTTTGACTGAATTTTGGGCTGCATTGACCAAGAATTGACCTGTTTTGCTGCAATTTTGGGTGGAGGAATTATGTCCTAGCAAGCCGCATTTCTGGGCACATAAATCGAGGCAATCTGTTGACTATTTGACCAATCTTGACTGTGATTAGGGTTGACCGCAGGTTGACTATTTGACCAGACTTTGACTGGGCTGAATTCAGACTGTTTTGAGGGTTGTTTCATTTTACTGTTTGGAGGCCGAAGTTCACTGAATCTTTGAGGGTCAAATCTGCCCTGTTGACCAATGTTGACTTTTTTAGCTAGGGCTCTTTTGTTGTTGTTCTAAATTATCAGAATTTCTAAATTGTATTATCTCTCTCTGCTGAGCTATTGAAGACTAAAAGAAGAATTGATCAAGGGTTTTCCCACATTGGGGTTTGTCCCTCACTGGAGCCACATCTTGTGTCCTCTTGCCTTGGCTTGTATTCTACTGTTTATGTTTCTGTTCTATCTGCATTTTACTATCATGTTGATGTGATTGCTAAATTGGATATTGATATTGGGCTAGTAAAGAAATTGAAGTAAAATTGCTCTAAAGCATTAAACATACCATTGTTGCCTAAAATTAACATGGTATCAGAGCTGAGGTGAAGACAAAGCCCAAGCAAGAGTGAAAGAGCAATCACCAAAGACAGTTGGACAAGGACAAAAGATTCAATGGGTTCCTCATCCTACTTCCCAACTGAAGACAAGCTCCATGATAAATCTGACTATCATGGATGGAAGATGTCTCTTGATTTGACCTTGGAAGAAAAGGAAGTGATGGATTATGTGCAAGGTAAAATCCTTCAACCTCCTTCAAATGCACTGACTGCTGCGAAGCCCAAGTACAATAGGGTTGAAGTCAAAGCAAAGAAGATTATCAGGGATTCCATTGACAAGCATTTGGTGGCCTATATCTTCGAATTGAAGACCTCCAAGGAGATCTACGACAGGTTGGTTGGCATGTTCAAGGTTAGTAATGCTAATCAAATTATTTTTCTCAAAAATAAATTGAAGGTTATTAAGAAGGGCAAGGACGAGGACATTCAATCCTATTTCTTGAGGATCACTCAGATCAAGAATGATCTACTCCCGATTGGAGAAGTCATTCCTGACAGGGAACTTACTCTCACCTCCCTTGGAGGACTCCCACCTGAGTGGTATGTATTTAGAACCACTATACTCAACAATGATCGATCGAATTCCAGGGTTTGAAGAATTAATGTCGAGATGCATTCAAGAAGAAACAAGAATGGTGGAGCAAGAAATGCCTTCTAATAGAAGCAACCCCACTGCATTCTCTGCTCGTGCCAAGAGAAAGAATAATGCAGGTTCAAAGAAGCAAAGTCAAGGAAGATCGGGATTCAAAAATGGAAGGAAGGGAAGATGCTTTGTTTGCAATAAGTTTGGCCACTATGTAAGGGAGTGTCCTAATAGAAGGGATACACCTTGAGATATGACTATCATAACAACTCCAGACGCAACTTCAACAACAACGATCAAAGGAATGGCAGGTCCAATGGCAAAGGAAAAAGGAATGTGGGACATCAAGGAAATGGTCGACCCTCCAAGAAATCAAGGAACTCCAGGTATGAAGAATCCAATGTTGTTAACAATAAGCAAAAAGAGTATTATCTTATATCGGCCCTCTTCACTGCCTCTCCTCTGGACACTTTGGGAAATTCGCTGATTGATAGTGGTGCCTCAAGGCACTTCACCGAATACAAAGAAGCCCTCTCTAATCTGATAGAAAAGGAGACAAACTTGGAGATCATCCTTGGAGACAATGCCACCTATCCCATGAAGGGAGTAGGGAATGTTACCCTTCAATTGAATCAAGGTAACACTATTCATTTGCAAGAAGTACTATATGTACCTGATCTCAAGAAGAACCTGGTGTCCATTTCAGCAATGGAAGATAAAGGATTCAAGGTGGCTTTTATCGACGGAAAGGTACATGTTTGGAAAAGAAATTTCAAAGATGCTTTTACTCTTGCGTTTAGGGTTGACACTTTGTATCAAGTTGGAGGAAGTCCATTGGGAGCCATGTCTTGCGACACTTCTCTACAATCTGAACTATGGCACCGAAGGTTTGCCCGTCTTCATTATAAGGCTATTGGAAATACTGAGAGGGGGGGTGAATCAGTATTCATTTTCAATTGTTATTTTTACCAGTTAAATCATTTATATTTAGAACACAAAATGAACAATAGGAATAAATGCTTTTATTAATATAATCTTTACAATAAATCAGGTACAATATATATAAGGCTCCAACCTGTTGCCAAGCACCAACTTGGTCTTTTGTGAGGCTCCAACCTCTAGGGCACCAACCCTATCTTCTCAAGGCACCAACCTTGTGTTTAGGAGCACCAACTCCAAGGACACCAATCCTTCCAATTCTGAGGCACCAACCCCAAGGGCTCCGACCCTATCTTGTCAAGGCACCAACCCCAAGCGCTCTAACCCTATCTTGTCAAGAAATGTTTTGATTGTATTATACTGCTCTCAAAATATTCTTCACTGTGTTCTGTCAATTTACAGTTGCACTGCTACATCAATGACAACCTGCCTTCATATGAAGGAGTCTTCACAATCCTTCATATTGCCCAAATAGAGTCTGCAAAGTTACCTCATGATGATTTCAAATAGCCATCATGATCTACAAGAGTCTTCACACAACTTCAATGTGTCTACAATGAACTGCACTAAGCTCTGCACAAAAAACAACTCTTTGTTTCAAGCCTTTGTTCTCACTGTCACAATAAATGCTTCAGGAGTGACTGCTTCAGGATTAACTGCTTCAGGAGTGACTTCTTTAGAGGAGTGACTGTCGCGGTTTCATATGTGCGTTCAATTAAAAAAGAAACCATGTTTATACTCAGATAATCTTCATAGATCTGCAGAGCGTCCTTTTGAACTGTTATCTGAATAACTATCAAACACAGGTCCAAGCATTTCAATAAATAACCCAATCAACAGAATGTTCAACCTTCGGCTTCGTTCTTCTTTCGTTGGACCTTTCGGCTTCCTTCTTCGCTCGCTCGACCTTTGGCTTCCTTTTTCTTCAACTAGACCTTTTGGCTTCCTTCTTCGCTCGCTCAACCTTCGGCTTCCACTTTCGTTCGCTCGACCTTTGGCTTTCTTTCTACTGTTCCTTCGGCTTCCTCTGTCTCTTCAAGTTCACGAGTTGTGAACTTCTTTATGCTCTATTTTTATGCCCGAGATAGATACTCAGAACTGAAGCATTTTAACTCGTTTTTATACGAGTTTCACCAATGACCAAAGGACACATCTATTGGAGGGAGGCCGACTTGTATATTAAAAAAAAATATCAGAGAGTCTTTTATCCATGGACTTGATTATTCACGGAAACCATATAAGCGTTGTTATACCCACATGGAGGTCCCACATGCCACGTCATCACCTTTAATCCCGCAATCGCAACGTCATAAAAATTGGAGGTTTTACAAGTGTGCACATGCTCTGTATTCCGATGGAGCGGATGTAATATTCAATGAACTGTTTTTAATGAATCCATCGGGTCCACAACTCTATCGCAATCAGAGGTTTTAACATCCTTTGAAACTTGTGATACTGCAGATGCGATATTACATTTAGTCATGTTAAATGGTGCAGTCGGGTCCATAATACATATATCGCAATCAAGGGTTTTATCATGACATCCCTTTAAGACGTGTGATATGAAAGTTTCGATGCGGCGGATGCGATATTATATTAAGTCATGTTGTAATGGTGCAATCGAGTCTGTAATATATATCGCAATCGGGGGTTTTAATGTAACATCCCTTTAAGTCTTGCGATATGAAAGTTCTGATACGACAGATGCGATATTTCTTTAGGGCATGTTATAATGGAGTGACCAGGTCCGCACCTTATATTGCAATCGGGGTTTGCGAGACTTTGGCTGGCACACGGATTAAAACGGCCTTAACCCCCGCAGTTGATTGTGATCTAAGAGTTGAATATGACATCAACGGCTAGGATTGAGTACGGGACTTCAACCACGATCAAGGAAATTCGTACTTTCATACCCCCGCAGTTGCTAATCACCGTCAATCTAACAAATCTATCGATCTGACGATCTAGATCTATTCCTCCGCCATTCTTCTTCCGCAAGCACTTGGGTTTGATCTCTGTCGTTCATTTCTTGACTCCATTATATTGCAATCGGGGGTTTGAGCAGTGTTTACATAACTTAAAATAATAGAACCGCCGATAACGCAACAATATAATTTCTCTGATAAAGCGTCGATATCTTAACTCCTCCCTATAAACTGCTTCCGATAAATTGTTTATCTTCTCTCGCGGGCTTTCAATGACTTCTTCCTCTAACTCTTTGCATATGTGATAGATCTGCATTGTCTTGGCTCGTCGCTCCTGTGGTTTCTCTTTACTCCTATCCGATACACTGCTCCGATAGCTCTTCTTCCGATAGTTCTTCTATGCTCCAATAACTCTTCTTCTGATAGCTCTTCTTTGATGGATTTTGATGAACTCTTCCTGCTCCTGTTGCTTCACGAATCTACTCTGCTTGGCTTCACATCATTATTTACTATCCAAAATATTGCCATATTGACATCAATGACAATCTAGATCAACAATCTCCCCCTTTGTCATTGGTGGCAATATTCTTCTTCTCTCCCCCTTTGACATCAATGGCAAAGGAGTGCACAAGGACTCCCCCTGTCAAGTTGCTACTCTTCTTCATGAATAGTAGATCTTCATGGGTATGTTACTCCCCCTATCATAGTGCTCTTCTTTTTACTCAAGATAGAAGGATTGTTGCCTTATCATCAACTAGCACATTATCCCCTCTTCATGTCTCAGAACTTCTTCATAATGCTTTCAACAATGCTTAAATATGCTCCACTTCAATGCTTCAAAACAAACTCCAAATAGTCATACACCAAATGTCCAAGTCCAATTTTTTTTTATGCTTCTACACTGTATTTTGTTGTCTCCACAGTTAGAATTAAGAGGCCTTCACAGTCCGAATCAAGAGAAAATGCCACTGAAATTGTCATTCTCGCTATCTTTCTTCAAATCAGGATTCCTTTGTATCTTTGTGCTTCTCCTTAAGTTGTTGAGCTATATTCGACAGCACAACATTCTCCCCTTTTTTAATATCTAATCCTTCGTTGTCTTTTAAATTCTTTCTACTGGTTGACAGCTTTTTGCAATGCTTCAATTATGCTAGATTCTTCCCGCTGCTCTTGCTTCAAGCTCCATTCCCAGATGTGTTTGTTTGTTTGAAGGTTGCCTCTATTACTATCCTTGATTTACCTGTTCTCACATCATATCCCTGAGTCGAGATATTCAACTTCTGTAATAATAGCAACATAGTTCTTTGCCCCATTTCTTTAGCATTAGATGGCCTTCTCTGCTGCTCCAATTTCTACTTAGTAATCAAGTAGAAAAACATCTTCAACAACAATCCATTGGATAGATAAGAGATCATGTTCTTCAATGGAGTGTTCCTAAGAAATGATCTATCAAAGAATGATTGTTAGTATAGCTCATCAAGGATTTCATATGGACCCTTTTACGGATAGCTTCTGCAATAATGATCAAGAATCACAAGCTCCCCCTAACTGTATGCATGGTCTCCTTTTGGCAGAATCCCATCATCAAACACTCAGAATATCAAGGATATCTTCATCAAGTCAACAACATGTGTTGTTGGCTGGAGAGTTCAGGAGATTTTCGGATTGTATTTGCTTTCTTCTCCATACTTGTGTGACTTTCTTCTCTGGCATGGTTCTAGCTTGTGTAGGAGCCCAAGTCAAGTTACAATCACGTGCCATATGACCAATGTTATGACACTTGAAGCATTCTATGTTGTTCATGAATAAGAATTCATGATTTCTTGTTGCAAAATTGCTTCTCGGAGATTGTCAGGGACCATAGTGTCTATCTTTGTGGTATGCCCTACAATCTTTTGCCATGTGTCCAAAGTTTGTACAAGAATAACAATAACCAAGAAATATACTTTGGTACCTGGGAGAAGAAGGTTTCCTTGATGTACTTCTGAAGTCTTTCTGCCTTGAGATCCTTTGATTATAACCATTGCTTCTTGCGTCCTTGACATCATCTGCATTTCTTCTTGGAATAGGATTTCCTTCATTGTTGCCTTGACTCTTATCCTTGCCTTTGCTAGAACTGGGAGCATCAACATTTCTTTCTGGCTTCCTCACATCCTTTTTGTTTGAAGCATTATCATTCTTGCTTGAGGATTCTCCTTCATAGCCAAGACCTGATTTATCAAATGGGAATCTTTGATGGCTAAGCATGTCATTGAAGGCTTGAGAGCTCTTCAAGATTTTGTCCATCCCTTCAACCTTTTCCCTGAGGGAAACAATCTCTTCTTCCAATCTTTCACAATCATTATTCTTCTTAGCAAGTTGTTTCTCAGTTTCTTCCTTGATACGAGTAGCTTCATTTGCTTCTATTTTAAGGGAGATGATATCTGACTTCATTTTGAATATTTCTTCATTTTCTTTTGCTAGACTGCTCTCCATTTCTTCCTTGATTCTTGTAGCTTTACATTTTCGACCTTGAGAAGGTTGAGGTCGGATTTTAGTTTGAAGATTTCTCCATCCTTTGCTTTTAGTCGACATATCATGGTGTTTCTCTCCTTTTCTGCTTCATCAACCTGTGGTCCTGTCCTTCTATGATTGCCAATGCTTCCATTGTCTTGTCAGCTCCTTGTGCTAACTTTCTTGCTTCTTGTAGTTGAGATTTGAAAGAGGAGACCTATACCTTATACTGACCAATCTCTTCTTCAAGTTTGTTCAAGCTCTTGTGCCTTTGTTCAAGTTGACTTGACAAGGTATCTTCCTGTTTCTTTGCTTTATCCAATTGATTTGTCATGGATATGACTTCTTCATGATGCTTTCTTTTGCTTTGATGAAATTCCTTCTTAAGCTTGGCAAGCTCTTCATCCCTTTCTTGTACTTGAAGCTTGACAAGGTCAACTTTCTTCCTTGTTTGGTCTTGGTCACCAACTAGTGCTTTCTTATTAAGTTCCTCGTTTTCCTTTTTCAAATTGATAATCTCTTCCATGGCAGCCATAAGTTTAGTGAGGAGATCTTCTTCAAAGTCTTTTTCATTCTCTTCATTTTCTAGGTCTTCTTTAGCCTTGATGTCATCAATCTTATCTTCAGCTTCCTTGATGGGCTCTGGATTTTCTTCTTGTTTTCCATCATTTTCTTGACTAGAGATCATTGTCAACACTCCTTTTGAGTGAAGATCATGAAGTTTGTCCCATATACCCTTCGCTGACGAACATTTTCCTAAATTGTTCTTTATAGAATCTGGTAGCCCATTCAAGATTGCCTTCATCGCTTTTGCATTGTACTCCTTGGATTCTCCATTCATCATGTTATCAATAATTATTGATTCCCATACTTCAATGCCTTGAGTCTTTAAGAAATTCCTCATTCTTGCCTCCCATATATCAAAGTTCCCATTGAACAATGGAGTCGTCACAAATTGATTGACTTCAATTTCGGTGGTTGAGGGAGACACATCTTTAGGAGGATTGGAGACTTTCTTCCTTGGCTTCGCCATTTGTGTTCTAATGATCAACCTTCAAGCTGTTAGGTTTTGAGTGAAGGTACTAGCTCTTATACAAATTGTTGGAAATACTGGGGGGGTGAATCAATATTCCTTTTCAATTGTTATTTTTACCAGTTAAATCATTTATATTTAGAACACAAAATGAAAAATAGGAATAAATGCTTTTATTAATATAATCTTTACAATAAATCAGGTACAATATATATAAGGCTCCAACATGTTGCCAAGCACCAACTTGGTCTTTTGTGAGGCTCCAACCTCTAGGGCACCAACCCTATCTTCTCAAGGCACCAACCTTGTGTTTAGGAGCACCAACTCCAAGGACACCAATCCTTCCAATTCTGAGGCACCAACCCCAAGGGCTCCGACCCTATCTTGTCAAGGCACCAACCTTGGATTTAGGAGCACCAACTCCAAGGACACCAATCCTTCCAATTCTGAGGCACCAACCCCAAGGGCTCCGACCCTATCTTGTCAAGAAATGTTTTGATTGTATTATACTGCTCTCAAAATCTTCTTCACTGTGTTCTGTCAATTTACAGCTTCACTGCTACATCAATGACAACCTGTCTTCATATGAAGGAGTCTTCACAATTCTTCATATTGCCCAAACAGAGTCTGCAAAGTTACCTCATGATGATTTCAAATAGCCATCATGATCTACAAGAGTCTTCACACAACTTCAATGTGTCTACAATGAACTGCACTAAGCTCTGCACAAAAAACAACTCTCTATTTCAAGCATCTCTTCTCACTGTCACGATAATGCTTCAGGAGTGACTTCTTTAGAGCAGTGACTATCGCGGTTTCATATGTGCGTTCAATTAAAAAAAAAAAAAACCTGTTTATACTCAGATAATCTTCATAGATCTACAGAGCGTCCTTTTGAACGGTTATCTGAATCACTATCAAACACAGGTCCGAACATTTCAATAAATAACCCAGTCAACAGAATGTTCGACCTTCGGCTTCCTTCTTCTTCCGCTGGACCTTTCGGCTTCCTTCTTCGCTCACTCGACCTTCGGCTTCCACTTTCGTTCGCTCAACCTTTGGCTTCCTTTTCCTTCCGCTAGACCTTTCAGCTTCCTTCTTCGCTCGCTCGACCTTCGACTTCCACTTTGATTCGCTCGACCTTTGGCTTTCTCTCCACTGTTCCTTCGGCTTCCTCTGTCTCTTCAAGTCCACGAGTTGTGAACTTCTTATGCTCTATTTTTATACGAGTTTCACCAATGACCAAAGGACACATCTATTGGAGGGAGGCTGACTTGTATATTAAAAATATATATCAGAGAGTCTTTTATCCATAGACTTGATTATTCACGGAAACCATATAAGAGCTACTATACCCACATGGAGGTCCCACATGCCATGTCATCACCTTTAATCCCGCAATCGCAATTTCATGAGAATCGGAGTCATTCCTTTAATCCCGCAATCGCAACTTCATAAAAATCGGAGGTTTTACAAGTGTGCACATGCTTTGTCTTCCGATGGAGCGGATGCGATATTCAATGAACTGTTTTTAATGAATCCATCGGGTCCACAACTCTATCGCAATCAAAGGTTTTAACATCCCTTTGAAACTTGCGATACTGCAGATGCGATATTACATTTAGTCATGTTAAATGGTGCAGTCGGGTCCGTAATACATATATCGCAATCGAGGGTTTTATCGTGACATCCCTTTAAGACGTGTGATATGAAAGTTTCGATGTGGCGGATGCGATATTATATTAAGTCATGTTGTAATGGTGCAGTCGGGTCCGTAATATATATCGCAATCGGGGGTTTTAACATAACATCCCTTTAAGTCTTGCGATATGAAAGTTCCAATACGACGGATGCGATATTTCTTTAGGGCGTGTTATAATGGAGCGATCGGGTCCACACCTTATATCGCAATCGGGGTTTGCGGGACTTCGGCTAGCACACAGATTAAAATGGCCTTAACCCCCGCAGTTGACTGTGATCTATGAGTTGAATATGAGATCAATGGCTACGATTGAGTGCGGGACTTCAACCACGATCAAGGAAATCCATACTTTCCTACCCCCCCAGTTGCTAATCACCGTCGATCTAACAGATTTGACGATCCAGAGCTATTCCTTCACCATTCTTCTTTCGTAAGCACTTGGGTTTGATCTCTGTCGTTCATTCTTTGACTCCATTATATTGCAATCAGGGGTTTGAGCAATGTTTACATAACTTAATATAATAGAACCGTCGATAACGCGACAATATAATTTCTTTGATAAAGCACCGATATCTTAACTCCTCCCTATAAACTGCTTCTGATAAATTGCTTCTCTTCTCTTGCTGGCTTTCAATGACTTCTTCCTCTTACTCTTTGCATATGCGATAGATCTACATTGTCTTGGCTCGTCGCTCCTATGGTTTCTCTTTACTCCTATCCGATACACTGCTCTGATAGCTCTTCTTCCGATAGTTCTTCTATGCTCCAATAACTCTTCTTCCGATAGCTCTTCTTTGATGGATTTTGATGAACTGTTCCTGCTCCTGTTGCTTCATGAATCTACTTTGCTTGGCTTCACATCATTATTTACTATCCAAAATATTTCCATATTGACATCAATGACAATCTAGATAAACAAAGGCCTTACCCAATGTGAGATAGATGGTGACAGGTATGCCCAAGTTCAAAGTAGAGCATGAAGGTGTATGTCTGGGATGTGCCTAAGGAAAACTTACAAGGGGACCATTCCCCTCAAGTAATAGCAAGACCACAGACATATTGCAATTGATCCACTCTGACATATTTGGTATGATGCCCGTAAACTCCTTGGGAGGATACTTATATTATCTCACCTTTGTGGATGATTATTCTCGCAAGACCTAGATCTACTTCTTGAAGAAGAAGGATGAAGTGTTCACCTGGTTCTGACACTTCAAAGCCTTGATCAAAAACCAATTCGAGAAGAAAATCAAGATATTGAGGACTGATAATGGGACCGAGTATGAATCCAATGAATTCCAAGATTATTGCAGAGAAGTTGGCATTAAGAGGGAGACTACAACGCCATACGCTCCCGAGCAGAAGGGTCAGGCTGAAAGAAAGAATCGCTCTATTGTAGAAGTTGCTCGTGCCATGTTTCATGATCAAGGCCTTCTGAAGTTTCTATGGGCTGAAGCTGAAAATACCACCGTGTATGTTCAAAACCGATGCCCTCATCAAGCATTGGACTCCAAGACTCCCGAAGAAATGTTCACTGGTAAGAAACCCGATGTCTCTCATTTTAGAATTTTTGGAAGCCCCATATATTTTCATGTGCCGAAAGAGAAAAGAAGCAAATTGGGTGCATCTGGGAAGAAAGGAATCTTTGTGGGCTATAGTGAAAATTCTAAGGGATATAGAATTTATGTGGCTAGTCAAAAGAAAGTTGAGATAAGTCATGATGTCACCTTTGACGAAGATATGGCCCTCTGGAAGATTAACAACCTTCCTATCCTAAGAAAGGGCAAAGACGCTGACACAGGAAATCAAGGTCAAAAAGAGGACGAAACGATGCCTGATGTTGATGAAACTATAGATCCTATTGATCCTCCTTATCATGAGCCTTCCTCCTCCAAGAGGAGACCCTCATGGCTAAGGGAGACTCTCGAAGATGCCGAGAGACACAATGCACCAAGGGGGACTTTCTATGAAAGCAAAAAGCTGAACAGGTATCAAGGATATTTGACCACCATGAGCACTATCATTCAAAATGAGCCTTCATCATTCGAAGAAGTCGTGAAGCAACAAGTATGGAAGGATGCTATGAATGAAGAATTCGAATCAATTATGAAGAATGATGTCTGGGATGTGGTCCTTAGACCCCAGGACAAATCGGTTGTCACCTCTAAGTGGCTCTACAAAATCAAGCATGGAGTTGATGGAAGTGCAGAAAAGTTCAAGGCTCGCTTTGTTGCTCGAGGCTTCTCTCAAAAGGAAGGTGTAGATTACGATGAGATATTTGCACCTATTGCCCGATACACCACCATCTGCTCGATCATAGCCCTTGCTGCTTCACAAGGATGGAACCTACATCAGATGGATGTCAAGACTGCCTTCTTGCATGGTTCAATCAAAGAGGAAGTCTATGTGGAACAACCCGAGGGATTTAAAGTTCATGATCAGGAATCTCATGTATGCAGGTAGAAGAAAGCTCTCTATGGATTGAAGCAAGCACCCTGGGCTTCGTATGAGAGATCGATAGCTATCTGATGAAGTTGGGATTCACTCGAAGTGAAGTCGATCCAAACCTTTACTTTAAGGTTGAAAATGATAAACCTCTCATTCTGGTCCTTTATGTGGATGACCTCTTTCTGACAGGTGCAGACCCTCTCATTCTCAAATGTAAGAGGGAGTTGGCTTCTGAATTTGAGATGAAGGACCTAGGACCGATGCTCCTAGGGTTGAAGGTCTGGCAAAAGTGAGGTGAAATTTTCCTCTCTCAAGGAAAATATGTTGTGAAGATATTGGAAAGATTTGGGATGGTGGACTGCAAACCTGTGTCTACTCTGATGGAACTCAACTTTAAGAAGTTATGTGGTAGTACTGTTGGACCTAAATTAGGAAATGCTTCTGAGTATCGTCAACTCATAGGAGCACTGATGTTCTTCGTGAACTCCCATCCGAACATATGTTTTGCAGTTAACACATTGAGCCAATACATGGTTGAACCTCATCATATACATTGGATTGCCGCCATGAATCTTCTGAGATATCTTCCGGGCACAATCACTCATGGACTAAGATACACTGCTGGAAATGTGAGGCTGCATGGTTATTCTGATGTTGATTGGGTTGGCTGTGTGGTGGATCGCAATAGCACTTCTGGATGTTGTTTTCTTTGGGTTCTGCTTCGATAACCTGGATGAGAAGGAAGCAGAAATCGGTTGCCTTGAGCACCGCCGAGGCCAAATACATCGCTGCTAGTATGACCTCCTGTGAAGTTGTCTAGTTGAGGAAGCTCTTCAGTGAGCTATTTGGACATGTGCTGGATACCACCGTGATCCTCTGCAACAACCCGTGTTTCATGATCGCTCCAAGCATATAATATTAGGTACCACTTTATCCGGGATATGGTACAATGAGGAGCAATAAGGGTCCATCACACTGGGACTGATGACCAAGTCACCGATATTCTGACAAAGCCCCCTAGGGAAGGTCAAATTCTTGGCCTTCCAAGAACGACTTGGAGTCATGGAGAGACCCTCTTATGAGGGTCCTGTATAAGACAGACATTGAGCTCTGGGAGCTCCGGGGGGCTTGGGGTACTTCTTGGAGCGATGAGCAACCACAGCGTGAGTGGTTCAGCCTTCCCCTAGTGGTTTGTTGTGTACATGGTGAGTGTTTCATCCTTCCCTTGTGATACCCCTTGGCGACATGTGAGCAGGACGAGTGGTTCGTCCTTCTCCTGTCGAGACATCCTACCCATGCAGTCTGACACTCATGGGAAGCACCTCTCATCTAGCCAATGAGTAGGGAAATGAGGATAGGGACCATAGTACTACCGATGGACGCATCGTGTACTACCGTACTCCCTATGCTAGGATGACCGATATTGATCTGGGATCAATTGGAACTAACTTCGGGTCAGTGAGAGTGGTATGAGACACTCTCTTTTCATTGGGACTGACTTCAGGTCAGTAGAGAATGGTATGATACATTCTCAATCACTTCTTCTTCTTCATAGTTCAGCAGAGCAGTGCATTGATGACAAAGATAGTACAGATTGGCAGATGGATTATCAGACGGAGTTCTCCCTAGTTGAGAGGGAGTGTTAAAATTGGCAACTAAGGACAAACTCCACATGGATCATCTTATTTATGACAGCTAATATTTTTCTTGGATTCCTCTCTCCGAAAGGTGTAGGATTGATCTAAAGATCATCTTATTCTGATATGTACAAATGAACATATGAATTTATTTATGTTATGGACAAATTGTCAAGGTCGACCAACAAACTCATGTAGGCTCAGAAGCCCAACAGTCAGGTCTATTCATCCTCCACGTTAGCCTATAAATAAATGATGCCTCATCCTCATTTGGACATCACTCACACTCATCTTTCTCTCTCTGACATTGGTTGTGTACGAATTTCTAGGCAGCAACTCTCTCCACGCGTGCGAAGGAAAGGAAGGGCATTTTTTGTTTCTGCGTTGACTAGGTTTGACCGAATTTTTGGTTGCATTGACCAAGCGTTGACATGTTTTGCTGCGATTTTGGGTGGAGGAATTCTATCCTAGCAAGCCACATTTCTGGGCACAGAAATCGAGGCAATTCGTTGACTATTTGACCAACGTTGACTGTGATTAAGGCTGACCATAGGTTGACTGTTTGACCAGACTTTGACTGGGCTGAATTCGGACTGTTTTGAGGGTTGTTTCATCTTGTTGTTTGGAGGTCGAAACTGACTGAAGTTGACAGAATCTTTGAGTGTCAAATCTGCCCTGTTGACCAACGTTCACTTTTCTGGTTAGGGCTCTTTTGTTGTTGTTCTAAATTATCAGAATTTGTAAATTGTACTATCTCTCTCTGCTGAACTATTGAAGACTAAAAGAAAAATTGATCAAGGGTTTCCCCACATTGTAGTTTGTCTTTGGCTGGTGCCACATATTGTGTCCTCTTGTCTTGGCTTGTCTTCTATTGTTTATGTTTATGATCTATCTGCATTTTAGTATCATGTTGATGTGATTGCTAAACTAGATATTGATATTGGGCTAATAAAGAAATTGAAGTAAAATTGCTCTAAAGCATAGAACATACCATTGTTGCCTAAAATTAACAAGGTGTCTTCTTATATATAGGCTTCACAAGGTGGTTGAATAGCCCTTCATGAGGCTGACTTGCTCTTCCATGTAGCTCGACTTGTTGCAGCTCGTTGACAAGGTCTTAGAGGGTCTTTTATGACTGTAATAAATTTATTTTACATAATACAAGATGCCCAAAGGGTCTTCCATACATGACAATGACTCAACTGACTCAATGACAAGCCCTAGAAGCACTCAATGGGTGCTTGACCTAAATAAAATAACATTGAGCATGTAACCCATGCATCAAGAATGACAATAATAAATTTGTTTTTCTTCTTTACATCAAACACATAAAATCATGATTACATATGAACCTAGTTACATATTTCAACAAGAAGCATGGTATGTAAGAATGGATTCCTTTTTGTATGCTAAGGATTATTAGATGTGAAATTGATGAAAATGCTTATGTTAAGAGAGTTGGCAAAGCATCAAAGGATCTTAGCTTGAGTGGTTTGGTGAACAATTCTTTTCACCAGCTGCGTGGGTTCAAGTCTCCAGAGACATGTTGTAACTGGCCCGTTGTGGCATTTATGGAATAGTTGTATCCAGTGTAATCTTGGCAACCAATGTTTCGAAATTACTCATTCTCCATAAAATTCTCATTCCAGTTTTAAAAAAAAAGACAAAGTTGATAAAGCATTTGTCATTATTGCTTTGGATGATATGTTGCTATTGAGTAACAACTTAAAACTCATGAAGAACATAAAGGGAGGAAGGGGCTTTGAATTTGAAAAGGTCGATTTTGGTAATGTTCATTATTGTTTGGGTTCGGTAATTCATTGGGACAGGGAGGGAAAAAAAAAAGGAAAAAGAAAAATTTAGTCAAAATAAGTATGTAGAAGAAGCACTGAAGAAGTTCGATAACAGTGAATGCAAAGTTGTCTCTGCACATGATCCAAAATGGATTTTGGATAGACTCCTATGTCTAAGTGTTCACCACAAAGGAAAATGAAAGTCCAAGGAAGTTCCTGGAAATAGCCCCATTGCAGAGATCTTTTCCTTCTGAATCTACTGCAACTTGAATGGGCTAAAATGGACTTAGGATGCAGAAGTTATCACAGAAAGAAGATGCCCTGTTTCTTTGGAAAAAGAGGCAAAATCCCCTAAAATTGGCAAAAAACCCTTATAAAGGGATATCACATCAGAAAAAGGCTAAAGGCCGGACCTAAGCAGGGGCGGAAGAAACCCCGATCCGTCGATCCGATGTATCGTATCAGAGGCAGACACATATGCAATATTGGGACCCTGGATCTAGCGATTGCGATCATGCGATACGCCGATCGTCGATGATCGGATTGGTGAATCGACATCGGCGGTGCACAGAACCCCTGGGGCGTATGCGACATGATATGCGATAGCAATCGCGACAGGCAATCTCAGCAGTCAGATCGTGAGAGGAACAGACGGCCAGGATTAAATCGACGATCGGTGATTGCCGGACCCGACAGATTTCATAAGCGAAATGCATAAATTTTGAAATCCGAAAATTTGGATTTTATGTGTATTAATGTTTTTCGGTGTAAAACTCGAAATACAAAGGAAAACGCCCGAAGGCGATAAAACGGACCCGAAGGGGAATTCTAAGCCCGATTGCATAGAAATTGAGTTCCGTAAAGGCAGGTTTCGGGCAGGCCTCAAGCGGTAAATGGTTTTGGGCCAGCTCCACCCGATCCCACACACTGGTCGACACATCTCTGGCGGAGGAGAGAGGAAAACCGCCTTTTCGAGCAGGGAACCTCCATACTCCTAAGCCGCCCGAAAATGCATGATGACCGTTGGATCAGAGGTCCCATAGATCGACGGTGGAGAGCGCGATAGCTGCCAAAGGCGAACCCGATGCGATATTATGGTGGATACTATAACATTTGAAGTCCGATATGGGGAAAATTGTCGAGATTTTCTTTGTATTTGGGATTTTTCGTAATAAACTCAAATACAAAGGAACCCGCGCCTATGGAACTTGCAATAGCGATTTAAAGGCGGACCCGATCGAATATAGGGAGGATTTTATGATATTTCAGGGCCGATAAACGGCAGATTAGCGGATTTTCTCGTGTTTTAGAGTATTTCTCTGTGTAAACAGAGAATGACCATTCTGAGGATTTCAAAGGCACTGATAGTCCTTCCGTTACAGAACAGGTGGCCACAATCCCTGAAGGCATTTAGCAATGATTGCTAAGGCTCAAAGGGGTATTTGAGCAGACAGAGGCCGGGAGCCAGAGAGCGAGGAAACGAACGGGCAGTGTCGATTGGCTTAAAATCCACAGAATGACAGAGACAGAAGGCAGTGTTGAGACAAGAGCGCAAAAAGTTGAGCCAAAGCAAGAAGCAGGGGCAAAGAGAGCCAGAGCCAAGAGCTAGAGCCAAGAGCCAGAGCCGAGAGCTTCGAGAGCCAAGGATAAAATGGTGTCTAAACCCATTGTTTCTGTGTAAAAAGGTGGAGTTGAGCCAAAAGCTTGTAAAAGGACCTTGCCATAATCCCAGAGAGCCTAGTTGAGTTCACTAGAGCTCATGGAGATGTAACCCAAGAGTTTTGGGTGAACTCCTAATTAAATTGTTGTCTTATGTGTGTTGTTTTATTGTTGCATTATCTCTGCTGCTTTAGTTGCTGTTATATCAATTCAAGCAAATAGACTTAAAAACACATAAAACAGTCAACAATAAACATAAGCATACACCTATATTTTCAAGCAATATTAACAATTCCGCATTGGTTAATCAATAAGACTTGGGAGTATTTAAGCTTTGGAAGTGGGAGAGGTTCTTGTAAGTTAGACAAGAAGCCTAAATGCCCCATTTTCAGATCAGGGGGTATCAGAGCTTGAGATTGGTTAACCACACCTTCAAAGAAGGTTATATCAAAATGCTTGAGTGACAGAGCAAAGGTTGCTTGTCTGAAAGGTGTTTGGGCAGTCAAGGATTGATTGTCTGATTGATGTATGCTTGGTTGCAGACTGATTATTGTTTGAGTTTGCAGAGGTGAGGGGAAAGCTATTGATAGCTCAGCCCAAGAATGACAAGAAGGAAGAAGGGCTGAAGGCATTCTTATATCCCAAAGAACCTCAAGGCAATCCTTGAAGCACACGAGGTTTGTTGCAAAAGGTTGCTTAGATAAGCTCTTTATTAATCTTTTTTGAAGTTCTTTTGTTCATTGGTATAATGACAATTTCTACAAGTGTATCCTCAAATTCCTCCTCCATCACAAGACTCTTTGATGGAGACATGAAACAAGACTTGTCCACCATGATGGATATGGTGAGAGAAATGTATGAGGATGGAAGGAAGAGCAGCATACTTAGAGAGCAGTTGAATTTCATGAAAGAAGAGAAGCAGTTGCTTTCTGACAAATTGAAGGAAATGGAGAGGCAACTTCATATTGCAAATATGAACCTGAAAAGGATGCATGAGTTGGAGACGCAGCTCTTTGTTGCCCAAGAAGCCTTAGTCAAGTATCAGCTTGAGGAAGAGGTAAACCATTCCAGTTTGTCTTCAAATTCTTCTAAGAATGCTTATATTGGTTCTTTTTTTAAATAACATACCAAAGGCATAGGTTCCAAGCTAATGTCCAAGATGGGCTATGAAAGAAAGGGCTTGGGAAAGCATGCACAAGGTATTATTGAACCAATAATGGTTGAGGAAAGGCCTAAGTATTTGGATCTTGGCTATGGACAATCTTATGGAGAGAGTTCCAAAGCTACCATGAAGGCCATTGAAACAATCCCAAGAAGGAGCTTCATTCCATGTCCTCTACCTCAAAAGTGTGAAGATTGTATTTAGGAGGAATGCAATAGCTTGAAACATCATTTGCAGGATGCAGGTGTTCAGAGGCACACACTTGAACCAAAGAGTTGGGGAGACTCTGACAGCCTTGAAGAGATTGATGGTGTTCCAAAGGGAGCCACTTCTTCATTCAATTCACCTCCTCATGAAGGCAATAAAGGTGAAAGAGGCAGGTATAAATCTGGTTCTAATCATTTTCCTTTTGATTGTGCAAAGCATGATAAATTTCCACATAGATATGGGAAAAGTATTGCTTGTTCCTTTTGTGGTTTGGATAACCATAATGTTTCTAGATGTTGGAAGAGAATGGCCACATACAAGAAACTTTTGAAGGAAAGAAAGCAAGAAGCCAAAGGTCCATTGGACAAGGCAAATCATGTTGTCAAGAGGATGCACATGCAGTGCACTTACTGCCATAAGCAAGGGCATCTTGCTGCAAAATGTTGGACTTTGAATCCAGCAATGCTTCCACAAAAGTTGAAGAAAGTGGAAAGAGAAGATGGCAGAAATGGAAAGGAAGATTCCATGGATGATGTGTCTCAGGATGATTCACATGATGATGCTGATGTGCAGACAAAGGTAGTACCTTTGAAAGGGATTGGTAAGAAATGGTTAGAGTTGTTATCTAATTAAAATTACATGTCTATTGATGCATCTGTTTGCACTTCTTGTTGTAACATTATATTTCATTTCATCTTCAAAAGTACAGTGTGCTTAAGTGAAAGATGAAGGATGAAATGCATGCATGAGCATGAGATGCATGAACACAGGGATGTTGATGATTTCCTTGTTTTTGAACATGTATGTGTAATTAGCTTACAGGGTTGATTGCTTTGACATGCATGTGATGCCATGTTGACTTGGGAGAAGTTAACTTGGTCTCCAAAGGGAGATAATGATGAAGTGTATCATCTTTTGAAAAAGAGTCCTAATGGTCTTTTTCTACATGCTTGACTTGAAGGGTCGTTTGTTTAAAGGCATGTTTTGTGGGCTTATTATCTAGTCCATCATTTGTATGCAGATGTAAGACATGGAGGTGTTCACAAGATGTGAAAGTTGCTTCTTTTGTTGAAGCATGAGTTTAAGCCATCCAGTTGTTGTCTGTATTTCTGTTGTTGTTAACAGTTGTTGTTGGCAACTTGTTAAACAGGTACAAATGAAAGTTTTGTGGAGCAAATGTACTTCACATTTGTTTGAGCCACCTTGGATCAATGATCAAGGTAGAAAAGTTCAAACTACCTTCTATGACCATTTCAACAGAAGTCCTGCATGAAGGCAAGAAGGAAAACAGTTCTTCCCAGGAGAACCAGCACATCTAAAAAGGAAAGTGGTCAGAGACTTTGGTTCAAAGGCACTATGCAAGGCAAGTGTGTGGAGGCTGAAAGAAGAGGGTGTTGTTACTCCCATTTACTATTCAGATCAGTATGTCAGTCTTTTGGAGACCAAAATTTCTTTAGTGGAAAGCGTGATCCAAAATGGATTTTGGATAGACTCCTAAATCTAAGTGTTCCCCACAGAGAAAAATGAAAGTCCAAGGAAGTTCCTGGAAATAGCCCCATTGCATAAATCTTTTCCTTTTGAATCTACTGCAAGTTGAATGGGCTAAAATGGACTTAGGATGCACAAGTTATTGCAGAAAGAAGATGCCCTATTTCTTTGGAAAAAAAGGCAAAATCCCCTAAAATTGGCAAAAAATCCTTATAAAGGGAAATCGCATCAAAAAAAGGCAAAAGATCGGACTTAAGCGGGAGCGGAAGAAACCCCGATCCACCGATCCGATGTATCGGATCGGAGGCAGACACATATGCGATATCGCGACCTTGGATCTGGCGATTGCAATCATGCGATACGTCGATCATCAATGATAGAATCGGCGAATCGGAATCAATGATGCACAGAACCCCTGGGCTGTATGCGATAGCGATCGCGACGGGCAATCTCAGCGGTCGAATCGTGAGAGGAATGGATGGTCAGGATTAAATCGGCGATTGGCGATTGCCGAACCCGACGGATGTCATAAGCAAAATTCATAAATTTTGAAATCCTGAAATTCGGATTTCTGTGTATTAATGTTTTTCGATGTAAAACCCAAAATACAAAGGAAAACGCCCGAAGGGGAATTCTAAGCCCGATTGCATAGAAATTGAGTTCCATAAAGGCAGGTTTCGGGTGGGCCTCAAGCGGTAAATGGTTTTGGGCCAGCTCCGCCCGATCCCACACTGGTCGACACGTGGCTGGCAGAGGAGAGAGGAAAACCGCCTTTTCGGGCGGGTAACCTTCGTACTCCTAAGCCTCCCAAAAATGCATGATGACCGTTGGATCAAAGATCCCATAGATTGACAGTGTAGAGCGCGATAGCAACCAAAAGCAGACCCGATGAAATATTAAGGTGGATACTATAACATTTGAAGTCCGATATGGGGAAAATTGTCGGGATTTTCTTTGTATTTGGGATTTTTCGTAATAAACCCAAATACAAAGGAACCCGCGCCTATGCGACTTGCGATAGCGATTTAAAGGCGGACCCGATGGAATATAGGGCGGATTTAATGATATTTCAGGTCCAATAAATGGCAGATTGGAAGATTTTCCCGTGTTTTAGAGTATTTCTCTGTGTAAACAGAGAATGACCATTCTGAAGATTTCAAAGGCGCCGATGATCCTTCTATTACAGAACAGGTGGCCACCATCCCTGAAGGCATTTAGCAATGATTGCTAACACTTAGAGGGGGATTTGAGCAAACAGAGGCCGGGAACCAGAGACTCCAGAAGAGGAAACAAACGGACAGCGTCGATTGGCTTAAAAGCCACAAAATGATAGAGACAGAAGGCAGTGCTGATACAGGAGCGCAGAAAGCTGAGCCGAAGCAAGAAGCAGAGGCAAAGAGAGCCAGAGCCAAGAGTTTGAGCCGAGAGCCAGAAGAGCTGAGAGCTTCGAGAGCTAGGATAAAATGGTGTCTAAACCCATTGTTTCTGTGTAAAACAGTGGAGTTGAACCAAAAGCTTGTAAAAAAACCTTGCCATAATCCCAGAGAGCCTAGTTGAGTTAACTAGAGCTCATGGAGACGTAGACCAAGAGTTTTGGGTGAACTCCTAATTAAATTGTTGTCTTATGTGTGTTGTTTTATTGCTGCATTATCTCTGTTGCTTTAGTTGTTGTTATATCAGTTCAAGCAAATAGACTTAAAAACACATAAAACAGTGAACAATAAAAATAAGCATACACAGATATTTTCAAGCATTATTATCAATTCCGCATTGGTTAATCAATAAGACTTGGGAGTATTTAAGCTTTGGAAGTGGGAAAGGTTCTTGTAAGTTAGACAAGAAGCCTAAGTGCCCCATTTTCAGATCAGCACACATGGAAACAAGGAAAGTAGTGAAAGCTATGTGAAAAGAATCAAAGGATTATGAAACATAAACCTTATCAAAAATTGATAAGAGGTTTGATGTACATAATTGGTATGTACTAGGCCTGATATTGTGTTTGTAGTTGTTGCTTTAAGCCAGTTTAATTCCAATCCTGTACATTGGCATTAAAAAATGGCTAGGGGGATTCTCGTGTATTCGAATAGTATTGCTAATTATTCATTGACTTATGCTGATTTCTCAAGTGAGAATGATCTTCGGCTTATAAGGAATGCAAATTCTAAATGTAGGGGTTGCCCAGATACAAGCCGAACAACAAGTCAACGTTATTATTTGCTAAATGGCGAGTTGTGCCCTAGATAAGTAAAAAGCAAATGGTTACCGCAATACCATCTGCAGAGGCTGAGCATGTTGCAGTTTCGTTAGCAGCTCATCACTTGATTTGTTTGTGTAGACTTTTGGCAGAGATTCATGAAATTCAGAGAGACCCAACTTTCATAGTGTGTGACAACCACAGCTGCATTTATTTATGTAAGAATCCATATTTTCATGGGAAGACCAAACACATGGCCTTCCAGTATCATTTCGTCGGGAGAAAGCGTGTAAAAGCGAGATTGATGTGCAGTACATGCCAACCCAGGAAATGATGGTAGACTTTTTTACAAGACCAAAACTAAATTTGAGTATCATAGGCAAAAATTAGGGTTAAAAAATTTAGGTGCACATGTCTGAGGGCGAGTGTTATGAATTCGGACTTTGTGCATGTGTGAACATGTGCTAGATTCAAATCCCTGTCTTGGGCACACCAATCTACACCAAGGAATGTGGGGAATCCTCCTCGGCTTTCCCCTACACACACACACATAATATAATTTGGTAATAAAAAGACTTGCCTCTTGCGAAGTGATTTTTCTGTTTTCTTGACTGCTGTTTTTGGTTTTCTTCTTTCTTTGTTATTTTATCTTCTACATATTGACTTAACAGTATTCGCTACAGGTTGATTCTCTAATATTCTGGTGGTAGGGAACCCAAGATTTAAAAAATGCCACTTACTCTGTGACCGATATTGTTTTCGCGTATTCGAAGAAGATGGGTGATGATATATTTGACATCCTCCTGCTGAATCCATTTCCGTTGTCTGTTGAGGATTCTGATCATGGGAGCCGGGTCATGTGCAGGCAATTCCTTGCAGAGCCAGGCAATCTTCCTCCTCCTCCATTCCTCCGAAAACTCCTCCAACTCCTTTTCATCGTTCCCACCTGAGCTATCGCTTAAATGGGTTTCATCATCTGTCTCCACATCGGCCCAATTCTCCTGTAGGCCAGCCGTGGCAGCCCTTGCTTTGTATAGTAGGCTCTGCTTCTTCACAGCTGGCTCAGCCGAAAAGCTCTCGATTTCGAGAGTGGGGCGGTGGGGTTTGTATGCGAATGAACGAGGGTGGAGGGCATATAACGCACTTTGGACATAAACCCTTCTAAAACCCCACTTGGTTATGGGTATAATGGAGGGGCGTCTGTGAATTAAATTGGTGGAAATTGATTTGGGTGCGAGTGAAGTGCATGGGAACGGGATTTGAAAGCGTAAAGCAGATGTGGAAATCTCGTGAGCTCCTGCTCGTAACATGGTCGTATTCTGATTCCACTGCCTGCTTGCTTGCTCGCTCGCTCTACCCTGTTCTCGTATGCGAGCTCTGCTGTTGTAGCATGTTGCAGATCAGGTTTTCAAATAAACAAAATTTATAATATTACTGAAAAAAATAAAAATAAAAAAGTTTTCGAACATCAAAATGTATAACGAATTTTGTCGGAACAAAATTTTATAATGAAGTAGATGTTAGAGAATACTTAAATTTTTAGTTTTATTAGTATCTGACGTGGGTACAGTTGGGATTATAGTAATCCAAAAGGTAGTATTAGTTCCGTTGTTTATTTTCATGAATGGTTATGAATAATTAAAGTTTTTAGGTTCATTTTTTTTCATCATTTTATTTGGCTTTTCTTTCGAGGCAGGGAGGGGAAATCATATGTTATATTCATACGTTTGTTTCCCATTTTAAAATTAGTAAAGTAACAATTGAATTAATGTTAACATTAATTCTCTAATATTTAATGTTTATTATGAATGTTTATTATTTTTCATTTCCTATGTTTTCTATAAAAAAATTAGTTTGACATCTCGCTCTCTGGGTTTTGTGTGGTAAATTATGGTGTGTTTTACCATGCAGCACTTTTCTACATAGACCTCTATCTAGAATTACATCTTGCAGATTGTTTTAACTTTCTTACTTCAGATACGTAATTATTAAGTTCTCTTTACTTCTTCGATTCACATCATAGTCTATAAGCAAAACCAGCAAGGACATGGAAGGACAGAAGTCAACTTGAACTAGTTGCATAGCTTCATCGATCCACCACTTCACTCAATACTTCTCTGGTTAATCTACACCTAGAGGTACAATTTTGAAATTAATTTAATGCAAAGATGGTAACATGATTAAGCTGAGCTCGTTATATTGAGCTTGTTATATCAACAAGTTCTAAGTTCATCTATAAGTATGGTTCATTAACATATACCTTGAATTTTTAAGTTATCAAATACCTATATAAGTGTAATTACCACTAGAGAACATTTTTTTTCCTACTAAACAAAAAAAAAAAGATGGATTCCTCCATGTCAATGTATATACAACATTTTCCTGAAACCAATAAAACTTTGAAAATAATACTCAGATCTGTATATAAAGAATATTATCTTAGATATTCTAGATTATTGTTACTATGGATTGTACAACAGAAAGTTTCATCTATGCAAGTTCCTTAGCATACTTGAGGAAAACATCTTTGTGATTCAATTGCAGTGACTAAGCCACCGAGATGTATCACTGTGATATTTTGCTACCAATGTAAATATCAAAATCAAAATTTTAAGGCCTTCGTTTGCCTTACCCAGAACCCCGTAATAACATGAACTGATAGAGCTAAAACAATATTACCGTACACCTGAAAGTTGTTGAGATTCAGGCCTGACAAACACACAAGCCCATATATGTGGTTTACAGGTTCAAGGCTCAAGCCAACCTTTTACCACATTCATCAATTGTATAACATATAACCTGTTTCAAATGGTAATCTTTCGTGTCAAACTTCAACAAAAAATAAAATAATGACCGAAACAAATTGAAATTCGGGCTTACCAGCCTCTACCAGTTTTCAAAAATGGCATACTATAAGAATCCTAATCTCTTGGCACCGAAAGCAACTCTCTTATAAATGGCAGGCATTTTGAACTGCCTGGAACATTGCAAAAATCAAATTGGCATGCAGATTATACAAATTAAAGAAATTTACCTCTTCCAAAAGATTCTTAGCTAACAAAATATTATTATTTTTTTCACGAGGAAGTTGCATTATGCATTCCCTGTTACGGGCATGTATAATACACTAAGCAGCAAAACAATGTAGCAAAATGAATCATACTAATAAACAATGAAGACTTCACTTCAACTCTGGATTGGTGATTAGTCCAGTAGCAGATCCACATGCCATAGCGCAAAGCTTAAGTCATTCAAAAAATAGACAGAACTAGTAGAAAAAAATATTGTATAGCACACATATCTGAGAGTCGGTGATTCTGAAGACTTTCCATCTCTCTTTGGAATCATTAAATGAAGTTGAAATTAGTTGCCATAACAGCAACACTTCATGGAGCAGCACATCATAAAGCATCTAGTTAATTGATGAGCCTAGGTATTGCAACAAGAATGATGCAACTCACAGGGCTACCAGCTTTACTTATCAACCCAGGGTTCATACAAACTTGGAGGTGACAGTGCTATATGCACAAGTAAAAGTGAAGGTACCGCCTGCTGTCACTGCTCATCTGGCAAAAGACCCTAGGGGTTCCAAGCCAAACCTCTATATGGTCAGAAGAAGCTTAACTCTTTGATGGAAGAAGAGCAAATATATCCCAAGGGAGAGCTACTTCTACTGCAGTATTAAAGAAAACAGCATGAAATGATAAACCATACCATAACCTAACTAACCATCCAAACAGTTATGCTAAGCAGAATTGCTAAATTAACACTAATCTAATGCTACTATCTAAGTTGCAAACGTAAAGAGCATCAAAACCAGACTAAGATGTAAGCAAAGGAAACTAAGCTAAATCGATTTTCAAGCGAAAGAGCAATAGGAGGTCGAAATCAATGAAAGGAGGACGTAAGGATGAAGTATTGCATAGGGACCGTTGGATCGATCAATGAGCAAAAGATGGATGGTGGAGATCTTATCGCAGGGTCTTAAGTGAATAAATGGATGAACAAGGTTAATGAAGCGATGAACGACGAAGATCGTATCGCAGGGTCTTAAGCGAGTAAATGGATGAACAAGGTTAACGAAGCGATGAACGACGGAGATCGTATCGCGAGGAATTAAGTGAAGAGATGGGCGGACAAGGTTAATAGCAGATGACTGGCTGAGATTTAATCGCATGGGTGAAGTCAAGCTATGGATGGACGAGGTTAACAAGAGAGATGAATGGCTAAGATCTTATCGCACTGGTGAAGTCAAGAGATGGACGGCGGAGATCGTATCGCGGGAAAAAGAAACATGCACAAATGATGGAGCGGGTTTCTAAGGCGGTAAGTAGTTTCTCACGCGCCCTTCAGGCTGTAAGTTGTATTTTGAAATTTCATGCGATTAGACTAACTACGCGACATGTAGCATGAGGAAACCACTTTTCTCGTGTGCTTTCGGGTGAATAACGGCCGTGCACTAATCCACGCAAGATTGCACGATAGTCGTTGGATCAGGCAGGGTTGATCAACGGTGGAGATCGGCCAAGCTAGTTGGCGATCGGGTGAAGCAACAGTCATCAAATCAGGCGAGGCAAATCGACTGTGGGGACTTAAAGCACATAAAGTAAGTGGCAGTTGGGAAAACTAATGGATCAGAAGGTGATTATGAAGGTTTGTTGGTGATCAGACGGTAAGGAAGTGATACATGAGGAATGTGCTGAAGGTGGTTTTAAATGAAAACAACAAAGAAAACCAGTGCAGGTGAACAAATAACTACATCAAATATCGAACTCCCTAACTCATGCGAGAACCAGAAACCTGTGTTTTTGTGGCTGTTGAAGGGTCCCTTCCTCAAATCATGGTCCCAGAGGGAGGAGATGAGGGCGAGACACCTGTGCACAACCTGATAGTGATATTTTTCTCCTAACTAACCTGTGAACTGACAGAAGACATAAATGGAAGTAAACTGAAGCAAATGCAGCTACTGAAGCAACTGAACAGAAAAACCATGAACAATCTACACTATACTATTGTAACAAAAATGCAACTACTTAAGCAAATAAATGGAAAACCAAGAAACTACTTAAGCAAATGAACAGAAACAAAAATCTATGCTACTTAAGCAAATGAACAATGAAAACCAGAAATCTATGCTAGCATACATGTACAGTAAAGAGGAGTTGTGGCTTCTTGGGTCGGGCCCTAACCCAAGAGCTTCAGCCCTCGAAGTTAACTCAGAGCTGGCTTAAACAGAACTCATCTTTATTATGAAAACCATGGATTACAGAGCAAATTGTCACAAGTCTTTGCAGCTCAAAAATAAAACAGAGCTTTACAACGAAAGTCTGAATCCTACTGAGGTCCCAAGCCTCTCTATTTATACGTTTGAAGTCTCTAACGACTTTCTTCCCATTAGGGAGGTTTGGCCTATAACTCAAGAAAAACTAGTTTTTCTCCCTTTCCCTTGCTTAGTTGTCTTTTAGTCTTCAAAGTGATCGTTGTGTGCACTCTGAGCTGATAGTGGAATATTCAAATGGAGGGGTAGTAAATGAGGAGGATTTACCTCCTATAGTTACTCTCCCTTGTCCCACTCGAGTCTTTACCAAGGTCTTTGCCATAGTTCTTTGCTTTTATCCTTTATACCTGCATTTTTCCTTGCTTTTATCCTTTTTTCCTGCATTACATGCACATTAGGCCACAAAGCCAAATATCCAAATCTAACTCATTTCATAAACAAATTATAATCAAAAGTATGCAATAAGTTGTGAGAATAGTTGGTTTGACTAAGCTAGGAGGTGAATTAAAGCCAATTAAGGCCCATATAATTACTCAATGATGAGGTTCATCATTAATCTATCTAGTATGTTTCATAAAAGTTATGGCCACAAACAACCGCTTTCGTTCTTTTACATGTAATGCTTATAAATATACCATATGTGTTTTCTATAGCATCATAACATTTTGCTCATCCTTCCTCTTTAGATCAACCCCTAAAGCTGAGGATCTTGAAACATTTATTATCTCTTCCTTGATCTCACGTGTGTTTGACCCTGTGAACAACCTTTATAGATTTTCGAAAAAATGTTTAAGGAAATCGGTCACTATAAGAGTAACCCATTTGTCATGAAACACCCCTTCAAAACTCTTGAAATTTGAAACAATAACACCTAAAGAATGCTTCTATATTGGCAGCGTGATTGTGCCCTTCTTGACTACACCCTTCTTGCTGCCTTTGAGTGTATGAAGTAGATCCAACTTTAATGTAGAGAGTTTTCATTAAAATAAAACCTCTCAATTTTAGATTTGGCACCCGTGACCATAGTTATTTTGATATTCTTTAAACGCACACAATGATACACACCCTGTAGACTTCTCTCTGAAAGCTAGTAAAGGGATCATAACTTGAATATGCCTTTTGAGCCCAACAGAGCTATATTTTAAGGCTACTATAATAAATACCTACAGGCCTCATTCTTGCTCTATTGTCTTCAAGCGTATTGATCTCAATAGTAGGCAAAATGGGCATTATCCTCTGCTACTATCCATTCTCATTTCATGGAGTGATCTTACAATCAGATGAAACTACTAATGTATCGAGTTGTATAACCTTTGAATAATCTATTGTTAAGCACTAAGATTAATAGCTCCTATTACCAATTCTAGATGAAATAGATGAATGCTTGATGGGTTACTATAATCTGGGAAGTACACCCTTTTTGTTGTTACTGGATAATGAATACAAGCCAATGATTCTGTCAACAAATACATGTTGTTGATCCAAATGCCTCTGATAACATGGTTGTAGCAAAATATTCTTATTATTGTAGCTAAAACCCCACTTGTGTCCTGAAAATAATGCCTTGAACGAGATATATATTTGACAAGAATGCTTAGCTAGCAGATGATGGCAAGAACATCTGCATCTCGGTGAAGGGATTTTCGATGGAATCGTGCTTTTGATACAGACACCCATCTGCGAGGAGACCTCACAATGTAGGTGAGAGGACCATGATTGAACTATGTTCTATTATCAAAGCCATGGATGAACAATACAGTGCCCAAGGGAACTAAGAGCATCGAAGATCACACAGAAACCATTCCATTTCATGTCCATTATAAAATGCTCCGTATAGTTAGTACCATGGCGCTTATACAAGTGTGGTACTTCGAATAGTTAGTATCAAGGCACTCATACAAGTGTAGTACATGCATATGAGGTCACAGCTGGCACACTGCATGATCCACCCTCGCCACAACTAAAAGAACTAATCAAAATTTAATGTTCAAAGTTTTACTATCTTCCATTAGAGTACATAATGCTTTTTGGTCAGCTATAATACTATTAATGGGATGGTTTAGGTGGGACGGAGTTGTAAGGGTGGATCAATATACATGTGTAGCATACAGTTGACCTTGACTAGCGATTATGACGACTAGCTGTAAGCAATTACACCTGGGATAGCAAGTCTCTGGTGGTAGGGACTTTCTACCCCGCGGCCCTTCTTGTTATCTTTTTAAATACAAGATTAGTAGAGATAATTTATATTATTGTTTAAAAAAAGCAAGCAGATTACAACATTGATGTGTTTATTTGGTCTTATATTAATGTGTCTATTTGGTCTTCTAATAGGAAGGTTCGATCAATAATGAAATACAAAATTTCCAAATTGTTTTTTAGGTGTTTGACTTGTTGGTCGAAGAGATTAAACCAAAGATAGGGTATGAGACAAAACAAAAATTACACACAGAATTACAGACATAGTTGCGGATAAAATTAAATGCATAGAGAGACCAAAATGTATGTTGAGACCGGTTGAGGTGGAAAAACCAGGTCGAGTGTGTAGCCATTCAGTTGGGTGATGAGCAAGAGTTGGGGAGGAACAATCCTCGTTCTTGGTTCATGGAAGTAGGGTGGTGCGAAAGAGAAAGATGTATAGTTGAGCAATTTCCTGATACTTTGTCTTCCACTGCACCTAGGATATTTACTCCAACCAAGGTTCCAAAACTTTGGAAGTATAATTGAGCCCCTCATTTGGGAGTCGATCCACCGACACGTTGCTTGTTCTAAGGATGTGTTAGGGGATGAGAGCATTACAAGTTAGGAGTTGCTCAGTAATACTTTTCAGACAAGCCAAAAGTCTCCAACATGTTGTCACTTTGGCTGCGTTGGAACCATTTTGGATTCTTTTTAGCATGTTAATGATCACCATTGAGTCACCTTCATCAACGAGATTTTGAATGCCCAATCTTCTGTTGAAAATAGCAACAAGAAATGCTAAAAATAGAATTGCTATAAATAGCATTGTTATAGATAGCATTTCAGGATATATTCCAATTTTAATTTGTCCTTGAGTTAAAATTGAGAATTAAAATTCGAATTTAGTCTCACCAATTGTTTGAAAAATAATTAATTAATTCATCTTGAGTTAATTAGTTGGTGAAATTCAAACATGAATTCTTTGTGAAGACATGCAACAGTTATCCCTTTGATTGAGGAAGTTATCCCTTAATTAAGGAGATAAGGATGAGTTGTATTTGAGTTGTAATTAGTTAGCTCAGTTAACTGAGTTAAGT
Organism: Pinus tabuliformis; assembly: GCA_031772625.1. NCBI lineage: Eukaryota > Viridiplantae > Streptophyta > Pinopsida > Pinales > Pinaceae > Pinus > Pinus tabuliformis. Next base: position 708,858,515 of record CM062808.1, on the reverse strand, counting down.
CCAGTTAAATTAGTTCCAAATAGTTTGTGGAACTAATTGTGAGTTCAGTCAGTTAATGCATGCATGCATGCAACTAGTGTTCTCCAGATAACTGAATATTCTCTCATAAATAACTCATGCATGTCAGTTCAGACAAAGACCCAGTTGAGATTAAAGGCAGGGACAATGTACTATTAGTTGCTAGAATATTCCCATGTGAATATCTCTTGCATGCAGAAGGAATTCATTCCTTGAGGATTGTGCAGTTACTACAGAGGTCAGAGCAGTGTGTGAGGTGAGAATCACATAGGTGGCAGCTGGAGGACCCAGGAGAAACTGCACAAGGAAATAGGAGGCTTGGAGGACTGAAGGAAGGCATATGTGTTGTCTATTCTGTCTATGAGCAGCAGTGAGGGATTGTACTGAGAGCTGGATAGCTTGAGAGCTAAAGCTTTGTGTAATCCTGATATATTTCCACTTGTATGATAATACAGATAGCGGGGTTTTTCACTGAGGCTTTCCCCAGAGTATTCTTTTGTGTTTCATGTGTGATTGAATCTTCTTCTCTGTTATATGTGTTTTGTTTGATCTTGCTCAAAATCGATTAAGCTTCTGCAAGTTTGATTGTAGAAGTAGATTAAGTATTTTGCTTTAGTACATTGCATAATCAGTTTAATCTACAGTGAGAATTTCTACATGGTATTAGAGCAAAGGTGATCAAAGCGGAGAATTGTATACAAAGAAGGGAGAAGTTCGAAGTTCTTGATTGTAGGTACAAAATCGATTTCTTATCACATCTCAAAGTTCACCAGTGGCGTTCAATGGCTTGAGACTCGAGTATGCCCTGGATGGCAGCTCGAATTACATAGCATGGAAGGATTGCATGGAAGCGATATTAGAGGACAATGGTTTGAAGGGCATCATTAATCAAGAAGTCCCCAAGCCAATAGCAGCTAATGCCTAAGAATTGGCGGAATGGAAGAAATGTGTGGCGAGAGCGAGGAGGATTCTTCTAGAGGGAGTTCGAGATGATATTGTCTCGAGTCTCTATGGGAAGGAGACTTTATTTTCAATGTGGAAGACATTGAAGGATCTATGTCAGAACAACAACGACCAGAGGAAGCTGGCGCTGAAGGACAAGCTTCGGAAAATCAAGTGTGAAAAGGGCAACACAATCTCTACATATCTGAACAAGCTCACCACCTGCAAAGATGAGCTTGGAAGTGTACGAATCACGACAGCTAATGATGATATGGTGAGTCTTTCTCTCCTCGGTCTTCCTAAGAGTTGGCATAGCTACCAAGACTTAGTGAATGGAAGAGAGAAACTGCAATATTAGGAACGACTGTGGTCGGATCTGATGCAGGAGGAGATCAGGAAAAGCACCAGAGATGGTTCTTCATCTAAGCATGATGATGAAGAAAATCTAGCCTTAGCGAGTAAGGCAAGGAAAGGGAAAGGGAAGGCTTCCCATTCCAAATCGAGTTCTTCCCATGGAGGGAAGAAGATTGAAAAATCTAAAGTGAGATGCTTTAATTGTCATGAGGTGGGCCATTATGCAACTAATTGTCCATTGAAGAAATCCAAGAAGGGATCCTCGAAAGGATCAGATGGTGAGGCATTGGCCTCACAGTTTGAATTGGATTTTACCCTCATCACATGCATGGTTTCATCGATGGTGGGTTGTGTTTGGTACCTGGACAGTGGAGCCTCATTCCACATGACCGGCGATAAGAGTTTATTTAGTACCTTGGAGGAGAAAGACCTCCAGATGCACATAGAGATGGGCGATGATGGAAAGTATCGTGTTTCAGGTGAAGGTATGGTTGTGTTTCAAAGGGAGCATGAAGCTCCTCTCACCCTGACTGATGTAAAGTATGTGCTTGGACTAAAGAAAAACTTGGTATCGGTCGCGATGTTGGAAGACAAAGGCCATGATGTAGTCTTCAGTAAAGGAAAGGCATTCCTAAGACACATAGCCATGGGTCAGACCAAGAGGTTTGGGATTCGAGTGAAGAATCTCTACAAGCTGGAGGTATATGATTGTGTTGCATTGAGTTCCAAAGCAGAATTGGTGCAAAGTCAAGATCTGGGCAAGTTATGGCATAGAAGGTTGGGCCACTTGCATTATGGGGCGTTGAAGATAATGTAGCAGATTTCTACTGGACTTCCCAAAGGTAAACTTGAGCAAGTGAACACATGCAAAGGTTGTACCTTGGGTAAGTATGCAAAATCTTCCTTTCATGATCGAGACTGTTGAGCTGAAGCAATCTTGGAGCGAGTTCATACAGATGTGTGTGGACCATTCTTGACAGCCTCCACCGCTAAACAAAGTTTTTATGTGATTTTCATTGATGATTTTTCTCGTAGATGTTGGATCTATTTCATGCAGAAGAAGGATCAAACCTTCTCAAGGTTTTGTGAGTTTAAAGCCTTGGTTGAGAAAGAATCAGGAAAGAAGATCAAGGCCTTGCAAAGCGACAATGGTGGAGAGTATGTCTCTCAAGAGTTTAAGGAATTTTGTGTTGCAGAAGGAATTAAATAGGAGTTGATGGCACCCCATAACCCACAGCAGAATGGGGTGGCCAAAAGGAAGAACAGAATGATTGTGGGAGCAGCTTGGGCGATGCTACATGACCAAGGCCTACCACTTCATTTGTGGCCTGAGGCATGCAACAGAGTGGTTTACTTGCAGAATAGAAGCCCACATCGCATGCTTGGGATGAAGACACCAGAGGAAGCTTTCTTCGGGAAGATACCAGATGTGGGTCACTTCAGGATCTTTGGCTCATCAGTTTATTGCCATGTGACTAAGGATGCCCGGAAGAAGCTAGAGCCGACAGTAGAGTTGGAGATACTTGTGGGGTACACAGATACTCCCCACGACTATCGGGTGTATTTGCCTACCAATCAGAGGATAGTGGTTCGCAGAGATATTAAGTTCGATGAGCTGAAGGCCATACAAGTTTCCCCTGAGAGGGAGCTCAAGTTGCAGGTAGAGGAGGAACTTTTGGTTCCTAAGGAGGAAGAGCCTTAGACTGACGCGGAGTAGCCGCATGCAGAGGTTTCAGGAGTGGATACATCCACTAATGTAGAGTCTTCCAGAGATGGGCGGAAGGGCACGAGAGAAGCTAACATATTATTGTCGGATGCGAGAGAGAATGTGGGAGAACCATCTTCTCAGTGCAGACAGAGGAGGTCACCTGAGCAGTACACTGGTTACATGGCCCTTGTTGGGGAATGTGTAGAGACAGAACCATCTTTCTTTGAGGAAGCAGTTGAATAGCCAGTTCGGGTTGATGTTATGGTGGAGGAGTATGACTCCATAGTTCAGAACAGTGTTTGGGATGTGGTTCCAAGACCGGAGAACAAGTCAATTGTGAGTTCCCACTGGCTTTACAAGGTAAAGCATGCTGCTGATGGTAGTGTGGAGAAACATAAGGCAAGGTTTGTTGCCCGTGGTTTCTCATAGGTCGAGGGGATTGACTATGATGAGACTGTTGCTCCTGTAGCAAGGTACTCGTCTATCAGATCGATGTTGGAACGATCAACACATATGGGTTGGAAGATCCATCAGATGGATGTGAAGATTGCATTCCTCAATGGCAAGATTGAGGAAGAGGTGTACATAGAGCAGCCGAAAGGATTTGAGACCTTCGATCATGAGTCACATGTGTGCCGACTCAAGAGAGATTTGTACGGGCTGGAGAAAGCACCTCGTGCTTGGTACACTAGGATTGACAACTACTTCACAGGGTTGGGCTTCACAAAGAGTGAAGCAGATGCGAACTTGTACCACATCATGGTGGAAGGTAAGCAGTTGATCATTATTCTTTATGTTGATGATCTGATATTGACATGTGATGATCAGTTGATCATATCTTGCAAGGAGGACCTTGCAAGAGAGTTCAAGATGAAAGACATGGGTCTCATGCACTACTTTCTAGGCATGGAAGTGTGGCAGAAGGATGGGGAAGTGTTTGTGTCTCAAGGCAAGTATACCAATGAGATACTTAGGAGATTCCACAAGGAGAAGTGCAGGCCCATGCAGACTCCTCTATCAGGTAACTGGAGGAAGGAGGATGCTACTTCAGGTGAGGTAGTAGAGGCTACTGTATATCAACAGCTTCTGGGTTCATTGATGTATTTAGTGAACACATGACTATATTTGCGCTTTGCATGAACCAGCTGAGTCAAGCTAGGGTTCAGCCTACCAAGTTGTTTTGGAAGGTAGCGAAGCATGTTTTGAGATATGTTGTGGGGAAAAGTATCCTACTCGGATGACCCTATCCCTACTCTAAGGGTGACAGTCCTTAGCAACAACTGAAAGTAAAGCTTTGATATTTTCCTTTATGAAAGTATAGAGAAGGAAGAAAAGATTGACCAACCGGTGTCTTTCGCTTTTGTCGATCTTGTCCTCTCTCTTTGTCTCTTGTTCCCAGCTCCTTGCTCCCTTTGCCGGCCCAGCTACACACAGATCCTGCACAAACAAGAGAGGGAAACTACAAGAAACATGTACTCATAACTGATGCATGGATTAGAGTGAATCAGATATACAAGTAAATACAATACATCAATGCAATACAAGTATATAGGAGAACATTCAAAGCTTTATTGATAGAAGTAAAAGGGTTCTGAGAAGGTTACAACCATCAATGGCTCCAATCCAGCAGCACCTCCCCAGCAGCAAGAAATCTCCTCTTCACCTCTATGAAAGCAATCACCCAATAACTCTAACTGTAAACCAACAACACTTCCTTGCTTTGCACAAAATTCCAGCCTCCTTAGACCTCATAGAAGAGCTCTATATATAGGAAAGAAGAAGAGAGGATGAGTCAGCTTGAGACTGACATAAAGTTGCCTTGTGTCCTCTCCCTCTTCAGTTAAACTTCAGTTCTTGAGTCCACTTGGAGATCCTTGCTTACACATGGAGATCAAGTACCTCTTACTCATCACAGGGCGAATCCCTTGAACCAAGTGTCAGTTTGGAAGCTTCCTGGGCAATTGACACCTTGCAGAATGACTGTGCCACTTGGCCAATCTCGCCCAGCGCAGGTAGCCTTCATTAGATTTTACTTTCAGCGCAGGTACAAGGAGGAGCAGTTGCATTCCAGCGCAGATGCTCAGTGGAGCAGCTGACATGATCCAAAAATAGCCTGTTTCTGAGTGTTTTCAGGTGGAGAACTGACGGGAAGTGCTGTAGTTTGCTGACCTTGTTCTTCTAGGGGTAAGAACAACATGTTTAGGGACTGAGGATCCCTGTAATTATTGACATTTCATGCTCCATGCTGCGAGGCACAAAAATGTCTATAACAGTTGCCCCCTAAAGTATGAGGCCGTTTATCGGGTGAAATGCTTTATCTAGAGGGTCCGAAGTTCATTCCAGTGCTGAGGAGGCGCCCTGTAATACAATACAATACAATACATTATTTTTCATTCTGATTTCATGATCTAGCTGAGGCGGGCATTCCCATGCTCAGCTTTATAAATACATTTTGGTACATAGAACAGACGATCGTCTGATGGTAGACTGATAATTCTCTGCTGAAATTATCATCCTTTGAATAGGATGATCATCTGCTGCAATGATGTACATGACAAATGCTTTTATATTCCCTGAATATATATCGCAGCCCGGATGGATGAAACTAGATCTGGGGTCTTCAAACTCGCTCGATCTTCACTCTAAGTACAAGTCAATCCATGTGAGAATTGCGCTGAAGTCGAACATGGAACGACATCGCTTGATTACCGGCCAATAATGAAAACCGTTAACAAGCGCGAGAGGAATCACCGATAATGATAATGACCCTCAAGGTACTGCAGTACAATTCACGTGGCGTGAATAAAGGACTTGGCGTCGAACGCCACGCAAAATCTTCTGGTCGAAGGTCATTGATGTATACCTGTCGCCGGAAGTGAGAAACTTGCCATTGAGGCATGCAAGCTTCAAAGTACTGATGGGGTTGTTCCTAGATCAACTTCTTGGATAATGAGCTGAAGTCGACAAGAAGCGATCCGTCAAAGGAGGGCCTTAATGAATCCCACATCAATGACACGGAACGGAGCTAATGATTTTAGTGGAGGTGAAAACAAACTGTGACATATGATTCAGGGTGGCGATCATGAGTGGATGAAGGATAATGTATGGCAGTGGATGGGACACGGTTGACACTTTCAGAATGACCTCTCTTGAACATACAACGACACTGATGCGATGGATCGGTAGCATTACCCCAAATGTGGATGGTTTGGCGAGGACCATGGTGATGAGACCGGTGAATGAAACAACCCAACCCGATATGGAACGGAGGAAAAGTGTCATGTTCAAGAGCGACTTGCCACCATTAAGCTTTGATGTTCTCCCAATTTTTCCCCAGTCATTTCTGACCAGTACCTCTTTATTTTTGTCAAGCTTGAGGAGGATAACATATGCTTGTTCTATAACCTGCCCTTCGGGCAAGCCCATCGCTATGATTTAACGAGCTTAGCGATAGGGAAACTCGTTCTCGTCTAAAGACAAGTTTGTCGCTATTTAATCATTTTAACGAGTCTAACGACAAAGAAAACTCGGTCCTTTTCATTTTTAGAGAGTCTGAAAAGGTACATAAAGTTAACTCCATAATTCCTTTTTCGTCATCTAATCCCTTAAGTCCGAAAAAGTATAAAACAATACAGAAGGGATGGGTGTTCGGTACTTTTAACGAGCCGAACAAGACAAGCGCTCGATCTTTTTGTGCAATAATCCCTCAGGTACACAAAGATTAAAATCTAGAGGAGGGATAGCTCTTCCGGTCGTTTAACGAGCTGGAAGGCCAAAACTCGGCAAACTTTTCATATTTTACGAGTCAGTGAAAAGAGCTCAAAGAAGACTCGTCTTTTGAGGAACAAGTGATAAACAGGGATAGCAGCAGATTCCAGGTACAGGTTGGAATTTTCCAATCACGGTAGTGTCACAAGGATGGCTAGATGAAATCACTCTTCGCAGATGCTCCTCAAAATGGGTAAACACACATATGGGGGTAAACGACCGGCCAAATGACAGTGGAGGTGATGGATGAAAACACGACCAAGGCTTTTAAGGCTGATAAATTTACGATCGCAATGGTTATTTACCGAGATAGGTTCATTTTTTAATGAGCTTGAACTCTGGTGGAAACTTTTGCTCACACTTTTCTATTTTTTAACGAGCATAAATTCCGCGGTAAAACTGCTCGATTCATGGTTAAATTTGATTTTTTACTTTTACTAGCTTTTCTCTTTTCAAATGTAGTACTTCACCATCAATTGCTGCAACAAATTTTGTTAGAAATGGACAATATTTGCATGAAAATGAGATTATAACCCTAATATTTTAACTTTAAACTGTGTAAAAAGTCATAAAAAGGTGTTTTTACCTCTCATTTACCATTTCATTTGCATTTTTCTTGTTGGAGCTCTGGAGGTGCCTCTTCTTCCTTGATTTTCACCAGCTGATTCCGGGAGATTCTGTGGACGATTTTCGGCGCCGTTTGGACCAGGTAGGAGCTAAACCTTAGCCTTTCACTTTCATGGTTTCCTTTTTCAGTTTCATGCACATTTTTCAGGGTTTCTGAGCCCCAGGGGTTTCATCAGGGCGCCCTGGCATCAGCGCAGGTTCTCCTTTCGAAACTTGCGTTGTATGTCAGGTAGTCTTAAGGCAGACTGCGCTTCAGCGCAAGGGGAAGACTCTCTGCCTGCGCTGTGCCTAGAAAAACTGATCCTACATGTGTTTTTTGATGATTTTTCGCCAGTTTTTCATCAAAATTAGGAACTTACTCCTTCTCTTGTTTGATTGCAGGGAACTTTGAACAAAATGTCCCTTACATGGCGAGAACGAGAACATGAAGCAGAGGACATGGTTGCACTCCATGACCCGGTCACGGTGAACGCGCTTCGGAACTGTGGCCTATTGAAGTTCTTCCGTATCTCTAGCATGAGAGCACAGATTTCTTTACTGCAGTATATGCTTGATGCTTGGGATCCTGTTAACCAAGTATTCCAGATTAGGGGGAAAACCATCCCCTTGACCATAGAGGACATGTACTTCTTGATTGGGTTGTCAAGGCGGGGTGCTCCCATTTCTTTGTCAGGTACGGCTCGAGGGACTGATTCCACCAGAGACTACATCCGTCAGTATTGCCGGGAAGGTTCACAGCCGAGCAAAGACGGCAAGATCAATATCCGTGACATCACTGACAGGTCTCTTAGGTCCATTCTGTTTACCATTGGTAGGATGGCCGGTAGCGCAGCTTTGCATGTTGCCAACAGATCTTATATGCAGCACGCCTTGGAGTGTCTCCAACCGAAAGTGTTTAACTGGTGTGATGCAGTACTTGTTCAGATGAAAAGTCAATTGACCAAGGTAAAGGACGGGAGGCTGAAGAACTTTGGATTTGGTTCTATTCTAACTGCCTTCGCCTTGGAGAAAATCCCATTGATGCAACCTCAGTACATCATACTTGACTTGCCTTCTCCGACCAAGCCACGCATGCAGAGGTGGGTTGACCACATGTCCCGACATGCTGGTCAACCTCATATTACTTTCACTGAGGCCTTCTTCAGGTGGTTCGAGCGTCAGGAGATGGCGTTTTCTGAGTATCCATATGTGGGTATGGACTACCGAGGTGATCCGGACTTGGTGCTACCGGATGGCGAGCAATGGGGCGCTATTGGTAAAATCTCTGACCATGTTTCTGTTTATTGTTTTTACTCATGATGTTACTGTGCAAAACTGATCAAACTCTTGGGTGCATGCAGATGTTGGTCCTGTTCGTCCAGCAGCTCGTCCACGATCGCCAGTTGCTGCCCCAGCAGCAGAGCCTGCTAGGCGAGTTGTTATTCGCGACCTTGGTGATGCTGAGATACTTGCAGCTGTGCAGGAGCAGGTTGAGAGCCTTACTCGTGGTCTTCCGGATGTACAGATTGACGAGTTACCTTTACAGTTGCAGCGGCACACTATTGGCGTGCCTAGACGATGGACTCGTCTCTTGTGCATGATTGCACAGACCGTGACGTACTATCATGAGCACCACTAGGCTAGGGTGCCACCTAGCATCTTTTTGAGTTCTAGGTCATACGACCAATTTTGTTTTGATTACAACACATTATGTACAAACTATAAACAGCTTTATATATTTTGATTTTCGGGGTTTATTTTGGTTTATTTGTGATCCACTTGCATAGCACCGATGCATCTCTTTTTATATATGTTGCAAATGTCTATCTAATACATAGTTTGCTAATGAATCTGTTAATGTGTTCAAGTTTCTGGAAATATGCTGGTATTGAATTGAATCAAACTCTCTTTCCAAAATCTTAACCCTTAGAAACATTCGATAAATGGCTGGATTGCGGACTGAATATATACCAGTGAGTTGTAGTATCACAAGTTGTGAGTCTAGCCTAACAATTAGTCGGCGTATACCATGAGCGATGGTATCAGAGAGGAGTTCAATCAACGCGCTATACTCAGCGATGTTGTTCGTTGACTGTCCAATACACACACCTCTGAAACTCACTAACTCGCCACTTGGATCAAAAATGGCCCAGGCTGCGGAGGACAAATTCCGCGTACTACGACTCGCTCCGTCGGCATATCCCACATATGTCTCAGAATAATTCGACATCTGCAACAAACGAGAAGGGTGGATTACTAAACCGAAACAAACACTTTAGCGAAAACAAAATACAACAAAAGCACTCAGGTTACTATTCAGGCATAGTAACGCTTGAGGTACAACCCGTTGCGGGGTTGCGCCAGTGGTATCCCGTCATAATCCATTAACTCGTAGGCTCCTTTTGCTAACACCCTTTTAACAATATAGGGACCCATCCATAAGGACTTAAATTTTCCTGCTCCTAATTTGTTGGATTCTTGGTCGTAAAGCAACACCAAGTCACCCTCAGAGAAGATACGAGGTTTGACATTCTTGTCGAACTGTGCTTTGACTCGTTTCTTATGGGCTTCGTTCGCCAAAGCGGCGTCACGACGGTTTTCATCCAACTGGATCAATTCCAAGAAACGAGCCTCTTCTTCTGAGGTTCCGGGGAGGAGGTCAATTGCGAGTTTAAGAGACGAAATTTCGCACTGGATCGGTAAGACTGCCTCCAGGCCATACACCAATTGGAATGGTGTGAACCCAGTGGCGTTCTTTACCGAGGTTCGGTAAGCCCACAATGCTGAGTACAGGAGTAGGTGCCATCTTCTTTTGTGAACCCCGATCATCCTTTGCAACATACGCTTCAGGACTTTGTTGATTGCCTCAACTTGTCCGTTGGCTTGTGGATAATATGGGGTAGAGCTGTCATGCGATAGCCCTAGTTTGGCAGCTAACTCAACCATCATGTGATTGCGAAAATGCGATCCATGATCTGTCACTATAGCCTGCGGAACGCCGAACCTGGCGACTACATGATTAAAAAAGAAAAGGGCAGCTGTTTCACCAGTGTTATCCAATGTAGGCATCGCCTCGGCCCATTTGGTAAAATAGTCACCAGCGACTATAATATACCCATGCCCCCCGGTCGAGGTGGGGTTACATTGCATGAAATCGATGCCCCACTTGGCGAAAGGCCCAACAGCAACTATAGGCTGCAAAGGTGCGGGCGGTCTCCTGGTTTTGCTATCAAAGATCTGACACGCATGGCAACTTCTGACAGCTATTATGCAATCTTTAAACATAGTTGGCCAGAAATATCCTGCTCGTAAGATTCTTTGTGCTGTTGCATATCCAGATTGATGCCCCCCGCACGCGCCTGAATGACAATCATTCAGGGCTTTCTCGGCCTCCTCATGGGTAAGGCACCTCCTCAGAACCGTATCGACACCACGACGGTAAAGCGTATCACCGACGATCATGTAGTCTTTAGATTGGTATCGTATACGCTTCCGTTCCGAGTGTGAGGTATTAGGCCTAAATTTTTGGGTTTGGAGATAAACAATGATGTCTCCATACCACTCATCGCTTACCGATATCAGAAACAAATTTTCATCCACGATTGACTCTTCTGATATTTCATCGTTGGACGACGATGGGAGATCGCACAATAATTCCGCGAAAACTAGAGCTTTCTTCGATTTGGATTTTACAAAATCCAGATCAAACTCTTGAAGGATCGCTATCCATTTCGAATATTTGCCCCCAAGCAACTGTCGCGACAGTATATACGTCATGGGGTTGCAATCTGACAGAATGGTAGTTTTCCTAAAGAGGACATAATGTCGAAACCTTTGAATCGCTTGAACAGCAGCAAGCGCTAGTTTTTCAACATAGGAATATTTACTTTCTGTGTCATTTAAGTTTTTACTTAAATAATAAATAGGATGTTCAATTCCATCGACTTCTTGCACTAAGACCATCGCAATGGTCGTATCTGCTGCAGCTAGATACAGGTTAAAATCTCTTTGATAGTCCGGGGCGTACATTAATGATGCTCTTACTAGAGAATCTTTCAGAGCGTCAAAGGAAGCTTGCGCAACCTGGTCCCAGACAAAAGGTACATCCTTTTTCAAAAGACGAGTATAACCTTTGGCAAGTTCTGCGTAATTTGGAATGAACCTCCTCAGAAAGTTTGCTTTCCCTTGGAGTTTCTGAATCTGAAGCAAATTTGAAGGTGGAGGCAAATTAATGATTGCCTGAACCTTACAGGGGTCGAGGCGAATCCCATCCTTAGAGACTACAAAGCCAAGTAAACGACCAGAACCGACGCAAAACACACACTTGTGTGGATTGAGTCTTATCTTGTAGTGTCGGCAACGTAGAAAAATTGCTCTCAAATGCCGCGGATGATCAGTCCGCTTCCGCGAATGAGCCGGAAGATCGTCGAGGTAAGGTTGAACGATGTTCTTGATGTCATGGAAGGCATAATTCATTGCCCTCTGAAACGTCGCCCCTGCGTTCTTTAAACCAAAGGGTAATTTTCGATAAGCGAATGTGCCCCACGGACAAATAAATGCAGTCTTAGACTGGTCCTGTGGGCGGATATTTATTTGATTATACCCGGAAAATCCATCCATAAAGGAAAAGATTTCACATCCGGCGCATTCGTCAATTATCTGGTCGATGAAGGGTGTAGGGTAGTTGTCCTTTGGACAAGCTTGGTTTACATCCCTATAGTCGACGCACACTCTTATCGTCCCTTGTTTTTTCATAACAGGGACAATATTCGATACCCAATCGGTTAGAGGAACCGGGTAGATGAATCCAGCATGGAGAAGTTTTTCAACTTCCGCCTTAATGGCAGCGGCTTTCTTGGGGTGTACCTGCCGAAGCCGTTGTCTTACTGGTTTGACATCAGGATACATTTTAATCTCATGTTCAACTATGCTCGAGTCAATGCCTGGCATTTCATCATATGACCATGCAAAGACATCTCTAAATTCGCGAAAGAGAGCACTATATATTTCCAGTTCTGAAGGGGAACAACTTTTGTCGACATGAATATTCTCTACAACATCAGATTTTGTCGAGATGTTTATGGCTACGGTCTCTTCAATATTGGATAGGTTTTGCTCTGAATCCACCGTATTTACAGTATTTGTTAGGAATTCAAACACTGAAGGGTGATATAGATCGTGTTGAGTTTCTTCTTCACACTCTGGAAGAAGGGAACGATGGTGGTGATCATTCCATGGTGCCCCCTCAATCATCATTGATTGCAAGATTCCTTCGTCAGTCCCATGAACTTTTGACCATGGATCTAATGGGGTACCATATTCTCCAGACCTATCTACCCAAATGCTTGACGAGCGTTGATTTGGGCTCGCCTCCCATGCCTGAAACATTGATTGCTACAATATTTCTATAGGGCTAGGTGGCAAAACCACTTGATAATCCATGACGACTTTGTCTCCTGCGACCTTCGAAGAAGATACCATGTTGCATGTTGCTACAAACGGGATATCCCCTACATGGAAAGGAGGTGGCAATGCGAAAGTCCTCATCATTGTGGGGTCTTTTAGCAAGCCTACTCCAATATCTTGCACTGAATGGTCGCTCCCATGGATCAGGGGAATGCTTCCAGTAACTTGTGAACCATTAGGGAGGAAATTCTGCTGGTCGACGATTGTAATCCCTCCTTCAAAAGGGAATGCGATCTTCCTAAAATATGTCGACACTATAGCTGCCATGGCATATATCCATGGTCTTCCCAGTAGGATGTTATAGTCAAGATTGCCATCAATGACTTCAACATCAATTTCCATTGTTTTTCCTCCTAGTTCAACCTTAAAGTTATTTAGGATACCGTACGGAGTGTACGTCCTACCGTCAAATGCTTTCAATGTCGTCGAAGATCGCGACAAGGTTGGAGATCCAAGAGTTTTCCAGCAACTCATCGACATGATACATGTCAATGCTCCCTCATCAATAATCGTTCTATGAACAGTTTTGTTGAGTGCTTTCACTTGAATAAGGAAAGCTAGTTGCGCTGGTAACTGAGGATCATATCCTTTGTGATCAAAGGATACAAGATTGGAATCTTTAGGATCCACTCCACCAATTGCTGATAACAATGCCTGCCTTTGGGATGGACAATTTTGCAGTACTTCAAGAGTCGACATAGCAGATCGCGATTGGGCCAAATCTTCCACTATGTTATAATGCTGCGCCGCTCTGGCGCGAGGATTAAATGTCGACTTGTGTACTACTCCCTTAGGTGGCTTTATTGTTAATTCATGCGTGAGGGGGGGTACAACTTCTGCCGAAGTTGTTGTCGAACTACTGGGTTGATCTTTCCCTTTGTCGTTCGACACCGGCGGATTCCCATAATCTTTATTCCTGGTCGAGATCAAAGCATCATTTTGCTTAGAAACCGACAACATAAGCACTTGAGACGGGGAAGCATTTCCACTGTCAACCATATTTTGACCTGGGGTGGGAAATGGATTAGTCAACACTGCTGAAGTTTGGGAACTTTTAAAGAACCTCTTTAACTCAGCTTTGAACGGACAGTTCTTTGTCGAATGATTTTCATCGCATATCTGACATGGATAAAATTGTTTCCCTTGCCCAGGAGGGTTTGAAGAAGTTTTTTGAGGGGATGACTCACCCTGTTTCTTCTTCTTCCCTTTGTTTTGTTTCTTCTTGCTTCCTGGTTGATTGGGGTTTTTGCCTTTATCCGTAGATACAACATTTACCTCCGAAGCAAGAATCTCTTGATTTGCTTTTTGATTCGAAGTCTTACGGGCTTTCTTATTTGAATCCCTTGTCGAATTAGCGTTTGCAGTCCCAATCACGCCATCATCGGCGTGAGAGTCACTATTTGATCCGGGAGGAGGAGGGATTGAAAATTCCGGTCTGGGGGCGTCAGGTATCTTATCATAGAGCGTGCCCGACTGAGTATATACTAAGTCCAAATATTGAGCACGAGAAATAACCTGCTCCTCTGTTACGACGCCTCCCTTGGCCACATCTTCTGTTATAGCAGGAAGAAGTGACTTTATAAACCACTCAGCTAATAGCTGATCTGGAACATAGGTCTTTACCATTCTGCGACGACGACGCCACTCATGTATATGATCTGATATATGTGTGGCTGTTGTCTGCTTGAAATTGGTCAAGATCTCTGTTCCAGTTTCGTACCTTATAGGTAACTGAAAGTGTGTTAAGAAAGTCGTGGCTAGGGAACTAAAATTGTCGAAAGAGGCTCTAGGTAATTCAATATACCATTTAGCCGCCGGACCAGTCAATGTCCTCTGGAAAAGGCGAAGCCTTATCGAATCATCATTCAAGGTATTCGACGAACACCACAGATGGAATGTCATCACATGATTTGACGGGTCTTCGCTAGGATTCCCATTGAATTTAGGGATGTCCGAAGGAAGTTTGTGAGGAATCGCTGGCCACCAATGGGCATAGGCGATTGGATCGTTCGTCAATCGATGTAAATCTGGTAATTCTAGGGTCGCCACGAATGGCAACTGCTGATTCAGGTTTGGCGAGGCGTACCCAGGATACGATGGAATCGCCTGAGCAGTAGGCCTTTGCATACCAGCATAATGCAACTGATGTTGATATGACTGATACGGCTGGTGGGCTTGGCCACTGTAAAGTGGTTGATTTAACCCGTTCTGAATATAGGGTTGCCCACTATTCGCAAAGATCTGTTGCTCAGATCCCTGGTACACCTGTTGAAACTGAGGTTGTTGGTATTGCACCATCCATGGTTGTGAAGCCATGTTTTGCTGTGCGACACTAACCGACGGACCAAGATGCGGGGTTATGGTTCCCGTTTGTATCTGTGTTGTCCCGGCAGTTGGCGATTGTGGTTGTGTTGCAGGGTCAATGGGCTGTTGCATTACAACTTGGGGTTGACATACAACAGGCATCGATTGAACTTGCGACACGGTTACAATTGCTGGCGTCGTCGTGATACTAGACATAGGTACACACTGTTGCATGGAATATACAACTCTTGGTTGTTGGGGTAACATAGGTACCCAACCACTCGTCGTTACTTCAGTCAAACCTGAATGTTGTTGAAAACTGCCGTATGGGTATCCCCCCGGAAGGGGAAGTGAAAGGGCATATTGCCCCCCATACGGTAACAATCCGGAGCTCAAGGGTATAGATTGCCTTTGAGGACTGGATGGCCCAAACTGATTTCCAATGGGATCAATTTGTCTAGTTTCAACATAAGAATTACCGGGTATTATACCGGAAGAACAAACTGGAACAGACCAAGTTGTCGTAAAGGTCCCTGGGTGGACTCCTTCTAGCTGATGAGAGCTAGTCGGGACAGCTGGTATGCCGGCAAACATCATTGGATTGACAGCAGGAGCTTCTGTTGTCGCTGTGTCATTTGGCACAGTCCTAGATGTCGACGGTTGCTCAGACATTTTAAGTCTATCCAATAAACTGCCTATCGATTCTACAGGAACTTCCTGTGGCGATGGACAAACTTCTGATGCAGAAGGAAAAAGAGTGGTGCCTACTCCAAAATGAGTTGGAGTATTTGCTTGCTGGTCCTCTACGATTTCCTCTATTGCGATCAGACCAGGAGGAAGAGGAAGACCGTCAGGTCTGTAAAAGATTTCTGGTGCCGAAGAAGGGGTTGCTTCGACAGCGACAGTTGTTTGAACAACAAGACTCTGTGGACCGGTTTCAAATGGAACTGGTTCAGTTATGCAAGTACTTGTCTTCAGACTAGGATCAGTACAACTGTCCCTCTGTTGCTGTTGAACTTCTTCAATAGAGGCAGGGATTCCAGAAATATCAGGAGTGACCAGAATCTCAGATGTCGTTGGAACTGTTGTTCTAACTTTAATGGGAGATTTTGACCCGGTCAAGCGAGTTCGCTTTGTCCGTACTACTCTCGATTCCGGAGACAAAGACGGTTGACTCGCGAGTCTCCTCGAACGACGGAGTTTTAATTGACTTTCCTCCACGGTTGCGGATTACTTGATCAACTAAAATACAAAAAAGGGGAATTATGTTTCCGTATTGAATGAATTTTATTAGATGCTTTTAGACACAACTTTGCTTTTTCATGTTTTAAGAGTCGAGAAAAAGCTAAAGATGACTCTAGTCGCCTTCGATGTATTAACGAGCCCGAAGTGACAAATGCTCGGTTGGACCTTTTCAGTTATAGAGTTTGAAAAGGGCCAAAAGAAACTGCTCTGGAGATCTAGGCAGAGGGTGTGCCAAACCTTTCGCGAAACCACAGAATACGTTTTACGGTACGGGTGGTCGATCTTCGTGAATGCTGTGTTCACTGCATCGCGATCAGTAGGGCAGCCGACACGGCTTCCTAAGGATAAAGGATAAATGCCTATAGGGGTCTCCCAATATACGCGACGGTACGCGGGAGCACAAGTCCGTATTAGTGCTATCGTCTCTCAGGAGGAATCACCCACCTTCGTAGAGATCGACAGTCACTACGTTTAACGACGCCGGAACACGTCTCTACCTAGACCTCTATTGTGAACGTTATGTTACAATGCGTTTTTAGATTCATTCAATATATTTTAAGTTGATCTTGTTTAGCAGTTTGTCTTTCAGGATCACCACGAGATGTATTGGTACAAATTCCTAAATGCAGCTAAAATGATAAGCAAGCTTTACAATCCTTTTAGCTTTGAAAATCCTAACTACTGAGGGGAGAGAAAAACATTATCTTTCCACACAGAGCACAAAGCACAAACTAATGCACTTTCTTCTAGATCAATCACGCAAACTTATCAAAATGCAAATGCAAGATGCATGTATTTCTTTTCTTTTCCCTTAATGTTGATGTAGACAAAAGGAAACTGTTGTATAACTTTCGAATTCAATTTGAAGCGTAAACAAACAAGTTTTGTCTAAAATTAAAAGACGCTTTACAGGTACTTGTTTCAACACTAAAAATGTATGAATTCAAACCATAAAATGAAAAGCAAACAAACTCAAACAGCCATGAACAGTAACAAAACTAGCTCTTAAGATCACAACAACACTTTTACAGTTCAGGATCTAAGAGGCCACAGCTATGCTGGTTTGCTTTTCACAATGGGAAACTGTAACTGAAGTAAGAAATACTGAAAGAACAATCACAATTTCATCACACAACTGAGGCGGAATAATGTCAAGGAGAGTTGGTTTACAACAAGTATAATGACAAGCAATCAGCAACAAAATAACAGTGAAAACAGGGCTAAGACACAGTGGGAAACCTCAGGAAGACATAGCCTAACTGGACCAGCGCAGGCTCTGGTCTGTCAAATTGACTCTCAGCGCAGTTCCCGAAGGGAGTACCTGCGCTGGAATGCAGACTGCCTGTGGACAGCCTGCACTGAGACACGAGAGTTGCGTTTACAAGGATTTCCGGGTCATAAAAAGCTCAAAAATTCACTGTTTTTGTTGAAATAAAAAGCTATAGGTCAAGTACAAGCTAAGGGATGATCAAGAGGATGAAAAGCTATCACAAAGAGTACAAGAGTCTTTTGTAGATCAGCTCTTCAAATCATGAATCTGCTCAATAAATGAGCAAGAGTAGCAGGCCCTCTACTTCGCTTTTGATATAGTCAAAAGCTTTTCGATTTGGTACTCTTTGGTTCAAGAAATGAATAGCAAAGATACTACAAACACCAACAAGATACTAGGCTCCCCAGTGGAGTCGCCAGTTTGTTGTGGGGAAAAGTATCCGACTCGGATGACCCTATCCCTACTCTAAGGGTGACAGTCCTTAGCAACAACTGAAAGTAAAGCTTTGATATTTTCCTTTATGAAAGTACAGAGAAGGAAGAAAAGATTGACCAACCGGTGTCTTTCGCTTTTGTCGATCTTGTCCTCTCTCTTTGTCTCTTGTTCCCAGCTCCTTGCTCCCTTTGCCGGCCCAGCTACACACAGATCCTGCACAAACAAGAGAGGGAAACTACAAGAAACATGTACTCATAATTGATGCATGGATTAGAGTGAATCAGATATACAAGTAAATACAATACATCAATGCAATACAAGTATATAGGAGAACATTCAAAGCTTTATTGATAGAAGTAAAAGGGTTCTGAGAAGGTTACAACCATCAATGGCTCCAATCCAGCAGCACCTCCCCAGCAGCAAGAAATCTCCTCTTCACCTCTATGAAAGCAATCACCCAATAACTCTAACTGTAAACCAACAGCACTTCCTTGCTTTGCACAAAATTCCAGCCTCCTTAGACCTCATAGAAGAGCTCTATATATAGGAAAGAAGAAGAGAGGATGAGTCAGCTTGAGACTGACATAAAGCTGCCTTGTGTCCTCTCCCTCTTCAGTTAAACTTCAGTTCTTGAGTCCACTTGGAGATCCTTGCTTACACATGGAAATCAAGTACCTCTTACTCATCACAGGGCGAATCCCTTGAACCAAGTGTCAGTTTGGAAGCTTCCTGGGCAATTGACACCTTGCAGAATGACTGTGCCACTTGGCCAATCTCGCCCAGCGCAGGTAGCCTTCATTAGATTTGACTTTCAGCGCAGGTACAAGGAGGAGCAGTTGCATTCCAGCGCAGATGCTCAGTGGAGCAGCTGACATGATCCAAAAATAGCCTGTTTCTGAGTGTTTTCAGGTGGAGAACTGACGGGAAGTGCTGTAGTTTGCTGACCTTGTTCTTCTAGGGGTAAGAACAACATGTTTAGGGACTGAGGATCCCTGTAATTATTGACATTTCATGCTCCATGCTGCGAGGCACAAAAATGTCTATAACAAGATACCTCAAAGGCACATCTCAGTTTGGATTATGGTATAGACGGTCAGAGGGAGTGAAGTTATAGGGCTTCATAGATGTAGATTGGGTAGGGAGTACTTCAGATTGGAAGAGCACATCAGGAGGAATTTTCAACCTTGGTTCAATTGCAGTTTCTTGGTATAACAAGAAACAGGGGTCAGTTGCACTTAGCTCAACAGAGGCTGAATACATGGTTGCAAGTCAGGCAGCATGTGAGGCCATTTGGATGCGGAAAATTTTAGTTCGTTTGTTTGATCAGAGGATGGATCCAACTGTGATCTATTGTGATAATCAGAGTTGTATCAAACTCATTGAGAATCCAATATGTCATGACAAGTCCAAGCATATCGACATTCGGTGTCATCATCTCAGAGACTGTGTGGTGAGGAGGATCATGTTGTTGCAATATATTTCGATCGAGGAGAAAGATGCTGACATTTTGACTAAGGCATTGTCAAAGTGTAAATTCGAGTTTCACAGAGACAGGATCAGGGTGGCAGATAATCCCTTTCTCGTTGGGAGGGAGTGTTGAAAATAGCAACAAGAAATGCTATAAATAGCATCTTGGGATATATTCCAATTTTAATTTGTCCTTTAATTAAAATTCAAATTTAGTCTCACCAGCTGTTTGAAAAATAATTAATTAATTCATCTTGAGTTAATTAGTTGGTGAAATTCAAACATGAAGTCTTTGTGAAGACATGCAACAATTATCCCTTTGATTGAGGAAGTTATCCCTTAATTAAGGAGATAAGGATGAGTTGTATTTGAGTTGTAATTAGTTAGCTCAGTTAACTGAGTTAAGTCCAGTTAAATTAGTTCCAAATAGTTTGTGGAACTAATTGTGAGTTCAGTCAGTTCATGCATGCATGCATGCATGCAACTAGTGTTCTCCAGATAACTGAATATTCTCTCATAAATAACTCATGCATGTCAGTTCAGACAAAGACCCAGTTGAGATTAAAGGCAGGGATAGTGTACTATCAGTTGCTAGAATATTCCCATGTGAATATCTCTTGCATGCAGAAGGAATTCATTCCTTGAGGATTGTGCAGTTACTACAGAGGTCAGAGCAGTGTGTGAGGTGAGAATCGCACAGGTGGTAGCTGGAGGACCCAGGAGAAACTGCACAAGGAAATAGGAGGCTTGGAGGATTGAAGGAAGGCATATGTGTTGTCTATTCTATCTATGAGCAGCAGTGAGGGATTGTACTGAGAGCTGGATAGCTTGAGAGCTAAATCTTTGTGTAATCCTGAGATATTTCCACTTGTATGATAATACATATAGCGGGGTTTTTAGCTGAGGCTTTCCCCAGAGTATTCTTTTGTGTTTCATGTGTGATTGAATCTTCTTCTCTGTTATATGTGTTCTGTTTGATCTTGCTCAAAATCGGTTAAGCTTCCACAAGTTTTATTGTAGAAGTAGATTAAGTATTTTGCTTTAGTACATTGGATAATCAATTTAATCTATAGTGAGAATTTCTACATGGTATCAGAGCAAAGGTGATCAAAGCAAAGAACAATATACAAAGAAGGGAAAAATTTGAAGTTGAACTTCTTGATTGTAGGTAAAAAATCTATTTCTTTTCACATCTCAAAGTTCACTAATGGCGTTCAATGGCTTGAGACTCGAGTATGCCATGGATGGCAGCTCGAATTACATAGCATGGAAGGATCGCATGGAAGCGATATTAGAGGACAATGGTTTGAAGGACTTCATTGATCAAGAAGTCCCCAAGCCAGCAACAGCTAATGCCCAAGAATTGGCGAAATGGAAGAAATGTGTGGCGAGAGCGAGGAGGATTCTTCTGGAGGGAGTTCGAGACCATATTGTCTCGAGTCTCCATGGGAAGGAGACTTTGTTTTCAATGTGGAAGACATTGAAGGATCTATATCAGAACAACAGCGACCAGAGGAAGCTGGCGCTGAAGGACAAGCTTCAGAAAATCAAGTGTGAAAAGGGCGACACAATCTCTACATATCTGAACAAGCTCACCACCTGCAGAGATGAGCTTGGAAGTGTAGGAATCACGACAGTTGATGATGATATGGTGAGTCTTGCTCTCCTCGGTCTTCCTAAGAGTTGGCATAGCTACCAAGACTTAGTGAATGGAAGAGAGAAACTGCCAGATTGGGAATGACTGTGGTCGGATCTGATGCAGGAGGAGATCAGGAGAAGCACTAGAGATGGTTCTTCATCTAAGCATGATGATGAAGAAAATATAGCCTTAGCAAGTAAGGCGAGGAAAGGGAAAGGGAAGGCTTCCCATTCCAAATCGAGTTCTTCCCATGGAGGGAAGAAGATTGACAAATCTAAAGTGAGATGCTTTAATTGTCATGAGGTGGGCCATTATGCAACTAATTGTCCATTGAAGAAATCCAAGAAGGGATCCTTGAAAGGATCATATGGTGGGGCATTGGCTTCAGAGTTCGAATTGGATTTTACCCTCATCGGATGCATGGTTTCATCGATGGTGGGTTGTGTTTGGTACGTAGACAGTGGAGCCTCATTCCACATGACTGGCGATAAGAGTCTATTCAATACCTTGGAGGAGAAATACCTCCAGATGCGAATAGAGATGGGCGATGATGGAAAGTACCATGTTTTAGGTGAAGGTATGGTTGTGTTTCAGAGGGAGCATGGAGCTCCTCTCACCCTCACTGATGTAAAGTATGTGCCTGGACTAAAGAAAAACTTGGTATCGGTCACGATGTTGGAAGACAAAGGCTATGATGTAGTCTTTAGTAAAGGAAAGGCGTTCCTGAGATACATAGCCACGAATCAGACCAAGAGGATTGGGATTTGAGTGAAGAATCTCTACAAGCTGGAGGTAGATGATTGTGCTTCATTGAGTTTGAAAGCAAAATTGGTGCAAAGCCAAGATATTTGTGAGTTATGGCATAGAAGGTTGGGCCACTTGTATCATGGGGCCTTGAAGATAATGCAACAAATTTCTACCAGACTTCCCAAAGGTAAACTTGAGCAAGTGAACACATGCAAAGGTTGTAGCTAGGGTAAGTATGCAAAATCTTCCTTTCATGATCAAGACAGTCGAGTTGAAGCAATCTTGGAGCGAGTTCATACAGATGTGAGAGGACCATTCTCGATAGCCTCCACCGCTAGACAAAGGTATTATGTGATTTTCATTGATGATTTTTCTCGTAGATGCAGGATCTATTTCATGCAGAAGAAGGATCAAACCTTCTCAAGGTTTTGTGAGTTCAAAGCATTGGTTGAGAAAGAATCAGGAAATAAGATCAGGGCCTTGCGAAGGGAGTTGGTTTACTTGCAGAAAAGAAGCCCGCATCGCATACTTGGGATGAAGACACTAGAGGAAGCTTTCTCCGGGAAGAGACTAGATGTGGGTCACTTCAGGATCTTTGGCTCATCGGTTTATTGCCATGTGACCAAGGATGCCCGGAAGAAGCTAGAGCTGACAACAGAGTTGGGGATACTTGTGGGGTACATTGATACTCCCCACAACTATCGAGTGTATTTGCCTATCAGTCAGAGGACAATGGTTCGCAAAGATCTTAAGTTCGATGAGTTGAAGGCCATGCGAGTTTCCATTGAGAGGGAGCTCAAGTTGCAGGCAGAGGAGGAACTTTTGATTCCTAAGGAGGAGGAGCCTCAGACTGATGCGGAGCAACCGCATGCAGAGGTTTAGGAGTGGAGACATCCACTCATGCAGAGTCTTCCAGAGATGGGTGGAAGCGCATGAGAGAAACTGAGAGATTGTTGTCAGATGCAAGAGAGGATGTGGGAGAACCATCTTCACAACACAGACAGAGGAGGCCACATGAGTAGTACACTGGTTACATGGCCCTTATTGGGGAATGTGTAGAGACTGAACCATCTTCCTTTAAGGAAGCAGTGAAGCAACCAGTTTAGGTTAATGCTATGGTGGAGGAGTATGACTCCATAGTTCGGAACAGTGTTTTGGATGTGGTTCCAAGACCAGAGAACAAGTCAGTTGTGAGTTCCTGTTGGCTTTACAAGGTAAAGCATGCTGCTGATGGTAGTGTGGAGAAACATAAGGCAAGGTTGTTGCCCATGGTTTCTCACAGGTCAAGGGGATCGACTATGATGAGACTTTTGCTCCTGTAACAAGGTACTCATCTATCAGATCGATGTTGGCACTATCAACACAGATGGGTTAGAAGATCCATCAAATGGATGTGTAGACTGCATTCCTCATTGGCAAGATTGAGGAAGAGGTGTACATAGAGCAGCCGGAAGGATTTGAGGCCTTCGATCGTGAGTCGCCTGTGTGCCAACTCAAGAGAGCTTTGTACGGGCTGAAGCAAGCACCTTGTGCTTGGTACACCAGGATCGACAACTACTTCACCGGGTTGGGCTTCATAAAGAGTGAAGTGGATGCGAAGTTGTACCACATCATGGTGGAAGGTAAGGAGTTGATCATTGTTCTTTATGTTGATGATTTGATATTGACAGGTGATGATCAGTTGATCATGTCTTGCAAGGAGTACCTTGCAAGAGCGTTCAAGATGAAAGACATGGGTCTCATGCACTACTTTCTAGGCATGGAAGTGTGGTAGAAGGATGGGGAAGTGTTTGTGTCTCAAGGCAAGTATGCCAATGAGATACTCAAGAGATTCCACATGGAGATGTGCAAGCCCATGCAGACTCCTCTAGCAGGTAACTGGAGGAAGGAGGATGCTACTTCAGGTGAGGTAGTAGAGGTTATTGCGTATCGGCAGCTTATGGGTTCATTGATGTATTTAGTGAACACACGACCAGATTTGTGCTTTGTGGTGAACCAGCTGAGTCAAGCTATGGTTCAGCCTACCAAGTTGTTTTGGAAGGCAACGAGGATGTTTTGAGATGCCTTTGAGGCACATCTAAGTTTGGATTATGGTACAGACGGTCAGAGGGAGTGAAGCTACAGGGCTTCATAGATGTAGAATGGGTAGGGAGTCCATCAGATCAGAAGAGCACATTAGGAGGAATTTTCAACCTTGGTTTAGCTGTAGTTTCTTGGTACAGTAGGAAACAAAGGTCAGTTACACTTAGCTCAGCAGAGGTTGAATACATGGCTGCAAGTCAGCCAGCATGTGAGGCCATTTGGATGAGGAAAATTCTAGTTGGTTTGTTTGATTAGAGGATGGATCCAATTGTGATCTATTGTTATAATCAAAGTTGTATCACACTCTCTGAGAATCCAATACTCGGGTTCTTGGGAAGGCGATGATATAAACATCGTTCGGGAAACATGGTATCATTGGCACAAAGGATCTAAACTACAGAGTCTCCCTCTAATTATCAGTTGGTACCTATGGTTGTCCTGGAACCGGATCATCTTTGATGACAAACCTGTGAGCTGGCTGCATCTTTCAACACTCATAATATCGGCTTATAATGAGATGCCCGAACCTCCCCTACCTCGCTCCTGAAGACTCCACGACCCTCCACACATTGATAAAAATATCCCTTGGGATTTTTTTGATGGCGCAACCCAACAACAGGGATACGTGGGTGGGTTCATCCTGTACATCAACGATCAACATTTCTACAAAGTCCGGATGGGTTTGGGGATTGGCTCAAACAATTTTGCTGAACTCATCACTCTACGTCATCTTATGCACTTCTCATTGGGACATAACTGCATGAACATTCATATTTTTGGAGATTCGAAGATCATTATAGATTAGTTCAATAATATTACTATTTGCCACACACATACACTCAGTAATATTTTGGATGAAATAAATATATTGAAGGCTCATTTTAATGACATTACTTGCAATCATATCTACAAGGAACAGAACAACAGTGCCGACCAACTATCCAAGGCGGCCACGACACTTCCCCGAGGAGAGTGGTTGATCCAAGAGCAGTGTGGGTCAAATGCATACCAGTACTATCATCGACCTTACATAGACCCACATTACCATAGGGCGGACAACCCTTGAACTGAATATCTGATATAATTTTTTGATATTTTGGAATAGTTTTTATGTATATAGTGGACAAAAACTTACTACAGGGCCCTGCGTGGCAATATGTACATATAAATAGAAGAACTACAATGAACATCCTGCGTAATGTTTCGGGTTTTATGTTGATATTTTTGATCTTATACTGAGGCCCCAGAGGGTTGACAGATACAATAGCATATGCATCAAGCATCTACAGTATGTAATTTTTCAAGATAATGAAAGATTATGATTTTTCCAGTGGAAAAAAATAATAATAATAATAATAATATATATATATATATATATATATATATATATATATATATATATATATTTTCCTTTTAGATTCAATTAAAAAAAGGTTATTAAATTAAATTAAATTATAAAATATTTTGATTGTGAAATAAGTTATGGTTTTCACGCATGTGGTATTGATAAGCTATAGTATTGGCCCATGGTATTGTAACAAAACCTATTTACAAGTTAATTATATCCAAGGTAAAGTGCGGATTAATATCCATGGTTAAGAATCTTGTCATATTGTTATAAAATATTTTGATTGTGAAATAAGTTATGATTTTTGGGCAAGTGGTATTGATAAGCCATAGTATTGGCTCATTGTATTATAACAAAGTCTATTCACAAGTTCATATTAATGGAAAACTGGGGATGAATATCCATAGTTAAGAATCTTTTGTATTTTTATAAAATATTTTGATTGTAAAATAAGTTATGTTATTTGGGCATGTTGTATTGATAAACCATTTATTGGCCCATAATATCCTAAGAAAGTCCATTTACAACTTAATAATATCCATGGTAAGGTGGGGGTGAATATCCATAGTTAAGAATATTTTCATATTGATATAAAATTATTTGACTGTGAAATACATTATGTTTTTGGGCATGTGGTATTGATAAGCCATGGTAATGACCCATGGTATTATAATAAACTCTATTTACAAGTTTATAATATCAATGGTAAAGTGGGGGTGAATATCCATGGTTAAGAATCTTGTCATATTGTTATAAAATATTTTTGTGGCAAAATAAGTTATGGTTTTTGGGCATGTGCCATGGTATTGGCCCATAATATTGTAACAAAGTCTATTAACAAGTTAATAACAAAATCAAAATATAACAAATTGAATTTTAATATTTTTATTACTTTAACTTTTTATTATTAATTGAGCCAACATTTAAATGTTGACACTCATCTCCAATATTGGGGCTTATATTAATTTTTATTTATTACTTTTAACATTTTATTATTAATGTAGCGAACTTTTAAATGTTTCCGTTCATCCTCAATATCACTTTTAACTTCTTATTATTTTTTAATTGAGCCAACATTTAAAATTGTTTATATACTTACATTACACCTACACATGTACTCTATACTGGGTTGTAAAAGTAGATTTTTATTCATTTTGTTTGTGGGTTGACCATGAGAACTTAAACCTTGAATTTCATGGTTTACATAATACTTTATAACACAATATCTCTAATTAAACCATCCATAGACCAATTTTTAAGTTTAATTTTTTGTATTCTTGGTAGGACCTTTCTTTTTCATTATTATCAAAATAAGGCAAGTTACATCCATCTCCATATGGTTAGGTAGCCTCAACTGGCGAGAGGGAAACCAAATCTGTTGGCCACCTAACGACATGATAAGCGATACAATAACAAAATGTGATATGCCAAGTAAGTGTGATTGTCTTTATAGTGTCTAGAATCTAAATAATTGTAGACATAAATAAAAACATACTAGGCATTATAGGACTATTGCATACAATAAAAAGAAAGATGCAACGACATACCCCTCAAGTCATGATCCTAAAAGAGAAAGATGAGGTGAAAACCACTATCCATATCCCTCAAGTCATGATCCTAAAAGAGAGAGATGAGGTGAAAACCACTATCACCAACTTTTCTAAAATGCAAGCTAATCATTTTTGGTAGACTCTATAGTAGCAGGGTCCTTCGCACTATAAAGTCATAATCCCAAAAGAGAGAGATGAGGTGAAAAACACTATCACAAGGGAGAGATGAGGTGAAAACCACTATCACCAGCTTTTCTGGAATGCAAGCTAATCATATTTGGTAGACTCTATAAAAGTAGGGTCCTTCGGGCTGGAGCCAAAGAGCTTTGTTTGAGGGATACATGGTATGTGTGAAATTTGATCTAATACTTTGGCCAGAAAACTCTTCATCAACCAATACAAGTGCAACTTTTGCTTGCTTAAATTGCGAATCAAACACTAATATTTGCCAATCATCCAAATTTATATCTATTTTTTAATTTTAAAATATATTAATTTTATATAAAATTATATTAATTTTTTAAATTTAAAATATATAAATTTTATATAAAATTATATTAAAATAAAATTTATGATATTTATCCATCTTTTACATTATTAATTTTGTCAAATTCAATTAATTTTATAAAATTCAATATTAATATTAAAAAGAAGAAGAAGAAAATTAACTAAAATAAAAATAAAAGCCATAGAAAGAATTATAAATAAATCAATAAATTAATTAAATTAGTTTAGGAATTAATTAGATTAATTAAAATACTTTTAGATTCTTAGGTTAAATAAAATAAAAATAAAAATTAATAAATTAATTAAAAAGAAAAAATAATAACTAATACAAACAATAAAAACTAACCTATAATCCAGGGAAATGAATAGGATTAATAATCTACATATTAAAATCAATTAAGTAAAACAATTAAAATAATAGTCAAAATTGAAATAATTAAACTAAAATTATTATAATATTCATATGTCGGCTTCAATATAAATTTATCAAGATTTAGGTTTATTTATACTCTGGTCGCAAGATTATTCTCTCAAGGAACTTTCAATCATATTCTAAAAAATTAGTCCTGATGATAGACCCTCTTTGGAGTTTGAAACGTCGACAGAATGAACATGATACTGTGGATAACCCAGATCATGCTACTCCAAAAAACAACCATAAAAGCTTAAAATCTAACATTACAATGACATTTTTGATGTAAGCTATTTTTTTTCGTGCTAACGTTCGTTTTTTCTTTTATTCTAACGTCCAAAAGTAAATGTCCTCTTTTTCGCTCTGATATTCTATACATAATAAGGTCGTCATGATTCTTGATGTATAAATCATATAATTATTTCCCATTGCATTATTTTAATCTAAATATTGATAATGTTTCTATAGTTTTTTTTTTCTTCTCTAATAAATTTGATATCTTTGTCCTTTTTAATAAATTTGATATAATTTATTCTAAATAGATATGTATTTTATTTTTAACTTTTTATTTTTTTAATTATATATATAAAAAAGATAAAATCTTATCTATTACTATTAATATGTTATTTGTAAAAGTAGATCAGTAACATAATGGTAGTGATATTTCTCATACCAATTAAGAATATGCTATCTATTTTTTAAAGGTGATAAAAAATCTAAAAATATGTGAACTAAAAGATGAAAATTGAAACCTATTTTGATGATTATACATAATCTCATTATACCTAAAACAAAAGAAATATACTAAAAAGATAAACATATTATGTTGATAGAGAGTCCACGTGAATGGTAGTAGGAGCCTCAATATCCTCCTCGAAATTAGAGAATTCTAGGTTAGTTATTTTTCTGACCACGATTGAAACTTTGTCATCGAATTTTGGAACTTGTCTTTGAACTTCATCAATACAAAGAAGAATTTCCTGTTGGGTCTCTGACCTAGTTTTCAATTGCTAATACAAATCTACTATATACATGCAATGGGTTTATCAGGTACAAGTGTCACCAGTCTTGGGAATCCAACTATTAACTTTTTGTTAAATGTTTGTATAAGATATAAACCTTCTTTCCATTCAAGCTTCATCTTCAACCTGATGGATTTCTCTACGGATTTCAAGAGTTGTAGTAGTTATGTAGATTACAATAGAACATTGTGTAGCAAAATGGACTATAGAGGAGGAAGAGGATTGGGCACCTCAATAATCCCTCCAACCTGAGGGTTAATGAAACCTATGTATCAAAACGAACCACACTAAGGGAGGAAACCCATGGCAATAATAGACAATAGTGGGAGAAGCTAAGTCAACCGTTAGCTTCAAAAGAAGGTACAATGATGGGAACAGAGAAGAAAACCACCTTGGAAAAGCAATAGCAATAAAAAACACCCAACCATTAAACCTAATAGAATCCTCAAGAGGGAGATTAGAACAAAATACAAGGCCTTTTGACACAAAGTCGAAAGGCTAAAAAAATAGAGAGGGTGTGACCTTGATTGATAAACCTAGTAATGAAATAACAAACAAACCATAAACTAGACTTCACAGTTATGAGCATAGGGAAAAGCTTAAATATTAAAGACCAAGTAGGAACAAAAAAGGAAGGAGAGAATACTCTGGTGTGTTAACGAAGTTGAAATCAATTGTCTAGAACCTAAGAGGGATAAACCAGAGGAAGAGGGATACAACCACCGAGGAAAGTTGGGTCATTATTTTTCAACGGTAAGTTGTCTAATTTGAACCAGAACTCACTCAAACCACCTAACCTAAATTGAGATTTAAAACTCTGCAGAAAAACCACCTCCCACTTCCCTCCAAGGTAGCCAAACTACCACAAAAACCAAAAAAGTGATGTTGGAAGAGAACACTTATGCCAAATTCGCATGGTTTCCATTCCCATGTATTCCAACTCCCCCCCCACCTGCATGCCTATTTCCACCTCCTCCACCATGATTACGAGGATTCAACAAAGAGTACATACATGAGAGATCAAATGCTTGGATGCCATTGAACTATCAAACAAACCACCACCTTTCATTAAACCTTTCATTAATGAAATTGCATGCAATCTCAAAATGTACAAATGCTAAGTGTGTGGGTGGAACAACCCCAAAACCCATTGTCCCTTAAATCATTGCTCATCGTCATATCAAGGTGACACCTATTCCAAATATACTTGGATTTCACTAACAAAAATAATTTTCTCTTAAATCTTTATGTTGAAGATGATTATATCATAATTTGAATTTACTATCATCTAACATATTCTTTACTTTCATTTTGTAATCTTAAAAGCTCCATTCTCCGCTCTTAAAAAAAAAAGATTTCAATTGAAAATTAAAATACAAATTATGTGCTTGTGTGTGTGAATTTGATTATCTAAAAATATATGATGCTACATATTGACATATGTCTTTGATTGGTCGACTACTTGGGAAACTTAACAACCAAACATTTTTTTTTGTCTAAATCCATACTGTCTAGACTAGATTCTTAGTTAATACATTGCCAAATGTATCCAAAAATACAATAAAATAGCTAAGTTTCCTATCCCTTCATAATTGATAGGCCCTAGTAGGTTGTGACAAATAACAATCGATATACTCATGATAAACTAATCTATGACGTGGAGATTGTCACTAGTGACTATCTAGGGGCCTGCATAAGTTGCAATTGAGTGGTTTGAGGTTTGATAAGAAGAGGTTGGCAATCTAGGCTTAATTCCCTTCAGCTGAAGCAACACCTCTTCCAAGTGGAGCAAAATTTCCACTTTTACCTCACCCTTGTGTTGAAGAATCTTTCCAATTATTGTTTTCATATGTCGATATAGTTCAATAGTTTTCTAGTGTTTGGTATCTCTAGCGCTCAAGTTGCCTACATATAACACCCAATTTCCAATTTCATCGTTAATGTCCTAGCCACACATTGACCTACAATCAAGCTAGATTTCGTTATCAACATTGTAGATATGATCACATATATCGGGAGGTGTTTGTTCCCAAGATATATTAGAAACCTTTTGTGTTGCCTCTTGAACTCTCTCACCATAAGGCCCTCTCTGACCTTTGCCACCTTTGCCTCAACTACCACACCCACCATGACTACCCATTCTCCTTGCCATGACTTCCAGAAATAAGATTAAAAACAAGGGAACATAATAAAAAAAGGATAAAGGAGAATTTGAACAATTGAACATTGTTGGTTAAAGGAAAAACTAGGAAAGCAATGACACTGAGAGCAAAAACCAAAGGTGGGACACCATAAGAAGGGACATAGATAAACATGGAATCATTGTGACTTAAAAAAAGCGAATAATTTTGAGGAGTAGAAGTATAGCCCAAGGACATCTCAACAAAGTCTTGTGACTTATGGAAAGATATACCATGAATAACAAGTGCATGCTTCTTAATCAGAAAAAAGATTTAATAGAGTTATTGACTAAACTTCTCGAGTTATTTACAAAGACAATATAAGAAATAAAAATCATGATGAATCTTATACAATTGGAGAGCAAGCAAGCCAAGGGATTTGCGATACCTATAAAACCACAAATAATCTCTTTAAGGGAAAGTGATAATCCTCTGTAATCTAGATAATCATGGTGGAATGTGAATTGATAAAGATAATATTATGCAATATCTTTTTCACTAATAAAACCATACAACAAGAATATATTATGTAGCACACTTATAATAAACATAAAAATTCAATCACTTTCCCTTGCACAAACATTACTACCATTATTTTCGTTTTGTTTCCATCCCTCCAAAAAATTTGCTTAAATTGTATATGCAAAACACCATTTATCCTGTCTATTACTTAGAATAAATAAACACAGTAGCCAAGGCACTCATAAAATATTCATACTTAAATAAAAATAATCAATAATATTACTTTTTAAATACTTTACGCTCGAAAGTCATTATAAAATTCATAAATATATCTTCCTTTCCTTCCTTCGAGACCTATTTTCCTTTACATATTTTTAAATCAAAATTAAGCAAATCTTTCCCCTTTTTAATTCATTATTCTGATAAATAAGAAAACAATTACGTAAATCGTATTAACTTTCAACCAATTTTTTAAGTATTTATTAAATCGTATTTAATTATTCTCAAATAATACCCATGGTGCACAATCCAATTTTACATGAGGGTGAGTGTTTACCTTCCCGTCAATAAGATCCTACTCTAGTTCAAATGTTGATGCGTATTTCGTATGATGTGAGGTTTAAATTCCTTTCACGCATGTTCAAATCTCCGCAAAGAGTGTCGATGCATATGTGGTATAGCGTTGAAGTTTATTTTCCATCATCAAATCCAATAAAGTATGATTATATTAATATTGTATATAAATAAATTTATATATATGAAATTCACTATACAATTTATTTGGATTTTTGAATAATTAAAATTAAAAGTTTTTTGTTTTTCTCTTTTTTTCCCGGAGATTTAAACATTTCATTAAATTTTCTATAAAAAACATAACACTCTTGTAATCTCTTTCGGCCTTTGATAAATCTAGAATTAATATGAATATATATAGATTTAAATTATTTATATTAAAGGTGAACCACATTGATTAGTTTAAAATATCAATAATTTAAATATGTATGTAATGGATCAGAAAGATATATCTCAAAATAATTATAATTATTATATATATATATATATATATATATAATTTTTATTTATTTTTATTTTTATGTAATTTAACTTAGTCAAAATGAATGAATGATATTTTAACGTCCACTAGATTAAAAATAGTCTATAAGACTACCAACCTCTTTGTTTTTTGCATTTTGCAATTCAATCATCTTTTTACTCAAATTGATGATGAACTGATCCAACCTTCTAATAGTCCTTGAAAAGACAATGCCAAGGAATTGATGCTAACACAACATTGCCATAAGTGTCCTTGATGTCTCTAAAAGCATCACATTCCAAAATGAAATGCTTTTCCCATTCCGCTGCTCCACAAGTGTAAAAAGTACACAACCCTTCTTCCCAATCTTCTTTAGGTCTCTTCCACCTCACCAAAGTTGATGTGAGTTAGTTCTTAATTGAGCAATAAGAATCTTTTCTCCCCATGGAATGCTAGCTTCAATGTACTCGTTTTTGTTGAAGATCACAAGAACATAGTACTTCTACCAACTCTTTCCCCCATATAAGTTTACAAAACTTCTCCATAACAAAATTCTTTAACTCTTTGCTATTTGTGGGACATGCATTGAGGTAAATATTCCATTTTTGCATCCATTTGTTGTTTTGTCTCATCCATGATTTCTTTCTTTCACTCATGCCTTCATTGAAAATAACTTTTGGCCATCTACCTACTCCCATTTGCTCATTTCTTTTTAGATACCTTATAACACGCACCATAGCAATTGCTTCGATGAGGAACCAAATTTTTTTATTTTGAACTTGCTCATGATCAAGCGTTTTTGGATTTTCTCAATTTGTTTCCATTTTGAAACACACACTGTTCACACCCATATAATATCATTGAACAAACTAGGAGTCCAAAAAACACTTTAATCGTTTTCCAATCCCATAACTCTGTGTCTCTACATCTGTTTTGAAGTGCATATAATGTTTTCCATCCTCCTAAAATTATTTCTTTGTGTAGTCCTCCCAATTAAGCTTATTGTTGAAATCGATCCCGAAGTACTTGTATTCATTTACTTCTTCAAAAATGTTGCCTTCAAAGAAAAACTTATGTTGGGTTTGCTTCCTTTTATTAGAGAAAATCATTATTTTGATCTCACTGATATTAACTTGCATTCTGAATGCTTTACAAAAATGCTCAAAAACATATAGGTGCATGATTTAGCAATTAATACAAAATCGTTAACCTATAAAAAAATCTTTATCACAAACTCCCCCAAAGAAACACCATCCCTAATATTTACCATAACCTAACTTAACAAGCTCGGACCACAAAAAAAACGAAAACAAACCATCCTATCTTTCCTTTTAAATGCGTGAGCCACGTAACGTTGTGTGCTTGTATATTTTCTCCCTCGTCTTTCTCCGCCTCGGCTATTTTCTTGAATCAATCGCCACAGACTAAACCCCTTGCCCGTTCTGTTTCGAACACTAATATTATATATAACAACCATCTGAATTTTTGACAACACAAGGCAGAACATTGGAATATAGGCGAGCTTCGAAGAAGAGTTTTCGTAATGTTAGCGTGGCCGTCTACCAAAACATAGCGTGGGTTTCATCGCTACGAGGCGTAAACAAAAACACAACGTGACGCTAGGCGCGGGTTGTTCAACTGTAAACCCGGTGGTTCATCGACTACTATCAAATTTTGTTATTTATGTAAACCCACGAGGAATGCACATACGGAGCAGGAAAAATGGCGAAAGAGGCGGCTTGGACGATGGCATTCATACTGTGCATAGCAATGGCGGCGAGAAGCGAAAAAGAAGTAAACATCGTGTTCTACATGCACGACGTGGTGGCGGGCAGTAACAGAACGGCGATACAGATCGGGGCAGGGAGCACCGCAAAGCCGGGATTTGGAGCCATGGTGGTCATGGACGACGCCCTCACTCGATCTCCGTCGCCGGACTCGACAGTCGTGGGCAGAGCGCAGGGAATGTATTTGTCCGACTCTCTCGCCGTCGTTAGGAGCCCCGATTCATTGCTGGCGTTCACCGCCATAATGGAGTGGCCGGCGGAGTACAGTGGCAGCACTCTCTCCATACAGGGAGGCAATCGGATGTTCATGGACCAGCGTGAGGTGTCTGTCGTGGGAGGCACCGGCAAGTTCAGGTTTGCGCTGGGCTACGCCACCGTACACAACGTCTCTACAGCCCTGCAATTCAATGTAACTGTTAGGGTTCCTTAACTCACTAGGGATTTGGTTGGTGTGTTGTTATGCTCTCTGTAAGAATGTATAGCCAAAGATTTGACTGTATCTATTTCCAATATGTCAGTGTTAGAGCTGTGTTAGAAAAACGTTCTGTAATGAGCCAGAAATCACAAGAAAATGTAATGTAGTTGTTGTAATGAGCCAGAGATCGCAAGAAAATGTAATGTAGTTGTTGGCCAAATTAATATTATCGTTACGTTTATAGCTGGTTTTCATGAAGAGGTAGATGGTGTAACGTGGTTCAAGCTAATTTTAATTCAGGATAGTTATATATTAAATGTTATATTTATATTTATATAATGGTTTAAAAAAATGATGTGAGATAATCGTATTTATATTTATATTTAATTTTTGATTTGAGAAATTATAGTTAGAAATGTTAATTTTTTTTTTGAGATTTTATTTAGTTTGGGTTATAAGTGTTTTTTATATTTTTAATATGGTTGGATTTTTGCCTATAAAATTTTAAACACATAATTTCCATATCACAAAATACTTTAACCATCCACTTATCAAAATATATTTTACCCATAAATATTAAAAAACTTAATATTATTATTAATAAATATTTTTATTTTTATTTTATTAAAAATAATTTTATAAATATATTTTATATTTAGAAACTATTTAGTATTTCATTCTGGTTTTTTTTTCTATTTTAAAGCCCTAATGTAAAAAACATCTAAGTTGTTAAAAGTTTTTGAAATTTTATTTGGTTTGGGTTACACTTGTTTTTAACATGGTTAGATTTTTGCCCATGAAATTTCTAACACATGATTTTCATATCACAAAATATTTTAACCATCTACCCATCAAAATATATTTCACCCATAAATGTTTAAAAATTTAATATTATTAATAATAAATATTTTTATTTTTATTTTATTAAAAAACATTATAAATATATTTTATATTTAAAAACTATTTAAAAAACAAAAAGATATTCATTTTTCTACCCTATTACACTCTGTTAAGCAAATGGGATAAATAAATATTTATTTTAAAAAAGAGGTTTTAGTTTAAAAGTCAAGGTGCATACATATTCCTGTTAACATGGATGGCAGACACATAAAAGCTATGAAGTAATTAGAAGAAATATTTGTTACTTGTATTTTGTATTTTTTTCCTGGGGAGAAAAATCGTAATTTTCATTATCATAGAAAATTACATGTTGTAAATGTCATAGGCATATGCTGTAAAGTGACCATGGTCAGCTATGAAGTGTTGCAAACTGATATAAAAACCTACAAAAACCATGGCCCGGTTAGTGTTCATATACAATATTATTTACATATCCAAAACTGATTCATAAATATTAACAAAAAAAGTTGTTGGAATTAGGGTCTGTCTGCCCTCTGTATATCCTGGTCCATATAAGGTCTATGGTAGTACTGATAGATCTATGTAGGAGTATGCTCTCTGATCAACCATTCTCCTCTAGGATGATGCGTTGCCTCTTTCGATAGCCTGTCTGCGGATGCATTGCGTTCCCTGTAGATATGAGTACAAGAAACAAGATCAAATTGTGATTTTAGAAATAATACATCATCCAATATGGTTCTGAGTGTATATGCATGGCATGATGTAATGCAATTGAACCAGTTTATGACAATCTTTGAGTCCCCAAATATTTGTAGCTGTCTGCAATTTTTGTAAATAGAAAAATGTAAGAGATGGCGGAGGGTAATAAGCTCTGCAAAATTGTTAGTGCCATCTCCCAGCCCCAGGCAGATGTGGAAATAATGTGTTTCCGATATGTGTAGTATGATGCCTCCACCGCAGCCCTGTTCTTGTGCTGCTCCATCAAAATAGGCCCAAGGTTTCTCTTTATCGATGGCTTCCGGTATAATATTTCTTGTCCGGGTAACCTGTGCCTCTTCCGGGATTTCTAAGTAGCTCTTACAGATCTTTGGAATAATCTGAGTCCAAACAATTTGTTTCCCCTGAAAGATAATACTGTTTTTGCAAATCCAAATGTGCCAGGACACTATGAGGGGCAAGTTCCTAGCTTTCGGGTGTGTTGCAAAATCCCACCATCTGTTCCAGGCCGTATTCATGTCATCCCCGATCCATGTAATTGGTATGTTAAGAAGATGTAAGACCTGTGTCCAGACTTGCTGAGTAGTGGGGCAAGTGAGGAATAGGTGATGGGTTGTTTCCTCCTCTGCTCTGCAAATAACACACCATGTAGGTCCCAGAAAGGCTCGTTTCCTGAGATTTGTTCCAGTCGATGTTTTGTCCGAAATGATATTCCACATGAGTAATCGGGAGTGAGGAGGACCATGTAGCTTCCAGATATTTCGCCACCAGTTTTTCATTAATTCTGGTTTGTGTCTTGCATGTATTATTGAATATTTGTCCTTTGGGGTATAGGTCCCATGTTGTGCGAGCCCCATAGCAACTCATCTAGCTCATCCCTTAATCTCACATGGGATTCAATTAAGGCCATCAAGTAGGTCCTCCACTCCATGTGCCATTGAGCTGGTATATCCAGTGTCGTCCTTGATAACCAAGCTTGCTGGTATATTGTTGTATTGTGAGGGTCCCCAATATGTGCTATGTTGACAATATCCAATTGTTTGAGGATGGAAATCAGGTCCGGTGGAAGGAGGTGGGAGTTCCCGCATCCAATCCATGGGTCAATCCCAATATGGGCCGACCCTCCATTACCAATCCTCCATATGAGTCCCCTTCTAATGATGGGGAGGGTATTTATTATAGCCCTCCAAATTACTGATATACCCTTTCTGTTCCAAGATGGTAGTCTTAGCCAATCCAACACTGAGTTCGGCCAGATGTATTTGTATGTGATCACCTCCGACCATAGGCTCCTGTGTTTCAGGAGCAACCATCCAAGTTTGGCCGCAAGTGCTTGTGCAAAGGCAGATAGGTTTTTTAAGCCCCAACCTCCCCATTTTTTAGGGATAGCAATGCTGCTCCATTTGACCCAAGAATAGGGTTTCCCCTCCTTATGTCCCTTCCATAAGAATTGGTAACATATTCTATGTATCCTTTGTATAATTCCTTGAGTGATCTAGGCCAGGGACATCCAGTAAACTGGTGTGGCTTCAAGTACTGATTTGATAAGCACCAGTCTGTCGGCCCTGGATAGAAGTCGATGGCTCCATATGTTTAATATTCTTTCCACCTTTGCAATCAACCATGTCCAGTCTGCTATTTTGTATCCATCTGATTTTATCCTAAATCCCAAGTACTTCAGTCCATCCTCCAGGGCCTGATTCTGAAAAGGGAAATTTTGAAGAGCAAGGTTGGTTTCCTATTGTGTACATTCTGATAAGGATATAGTAGATTTGACCTGATTAATTTCCATCCCTGTGGCAGAGCTGAATAACCTCAGTACCTCCGTGAGAGTGATGATGTCCTGAATGCCCCCATCAAGAAATATGAGGATGTCATCGACAAAGAGTAGATGTGTTAGTATGCATTGATCTGTTATCTTGAGGCCCTTGAGATGCCCCTCACACTTCTCTGATGCAATCTTTCTGTTGAGGCCTTCCATGACCAATAGAAATAGCAGTGGGGATAGGGGACATCCTTGCCTGAGTCCCCGCTCCGCTCGAAAGGAGTGGGAGGTTGATCCATTGATTAAAATTGCAAAGGATACCGAAGTAATACAACACATAATCCATCTGATAAAGTCTGGTGGAAACCCCAGATGAGTGAGTAACATCTGAAGGTATAGCCAGTTGACCTTGTCAAAAGCCTTTGAGAGGTCAATTTTTAGCATCACTCCTTTGAGTTTCTTCAGTTTGATAGAGTGAAGAGCCTCTTGTGTCATGCCAATGGCCTCGTGGATTTGTCGATTTTGCAGAAAGGAAAATTGTTCCGGGGAGATGTGATTTGATAGGATCGGGTTAATACGATTAGCTATAATCTTTGCAATAATTTTATATAGGCAATTGCATAGGGATATAGGCCTGAAATCATTAAAGGATAGCGAGGAATCCAACTTGGGAATGAGGGCAATAAAGGTGGAGTTTATAGGTTCATACAATCTGCCCAAGATACGACTTTCTTTGACCACGTCAAGAAGGTCAGGACCAATGATGTCGAAGAAGGTAAGGTAGAACTCCACCGGCCATCCATCCGGCCCCAGACTTTTATCCTTTTTGAACCACTTCAGAGTGCTCTCCAATTCCCCCAAGGTGACAAGTTTATTGAGTTCCTCTAGCAAGTCAGGTTCCACAAATCTAGGGAAGTGACCTGCGATGTGGATGATATCAGCAAGTGTAGCACCTGGAGGAACTTTGAACAGCTGATTGAAGTGTGCAATGCCCATTTGTGTCAGCTATGGGTGTGTATTAGCTATCAGTCCCTGATCTGAGGGCAACTGCTAAATAGCGTTGCTTGATTTTCTTCCATTAGCGAATTTGTGGAAGAATTTAGTGTTACCATCCCCAGCTTGTAACCAGATAGCCCTGCTTCTGAGTCTCCAAGTTTCTTCCCAATCCTGTAGGATCTTTGATCTCTGGGCTTCCAACTCCACGAGATGTAGTTTTGCTTCAATGGAAATGAAGCCTCTACCTTGTTCATCCGTTAAGGTGGCCAACTGGTTTTCAATGTCACCTAGGGTGTGCTCCTCCCTAGCTTTTTTCCTTTTGGCCCAATCAATGGATAACCGCTTGAGATTGTTCAGGTTATTGCAAAAACCTACGACCTTCCTCTGCTCAATTGAAGGGGGATGAGATTTCCAATAATCCGAGACCATCTTGAGGTATTCGGGGTCCTTTAACCAAGTTGAATTGAACTTGTAGGGAGATCTCGGTTTGTTAAAAGAGCCAGCCAATTCCAGATATATAGGTGAGTGATCTGAAATGCCACCGATGCCCACCCATTGTCTGTAGTTTGTAAGGGTGACAAGCAGGTCTTCATGGATGAGATATCGATCAAGTCTTCGCCCCAGGGCTGCTTCTCCAGTCCGTCTGTTATGCCAAGTAGGCATCTTCTTATTCATAGGTACATCAATAAGACCATAATGTTCCAAGAGAGAGCTCAACTGATCTGAGAGTGGATCAAGCTGCGAGTGATGACCCCAGGATTCTTCATGTCCTATGGAAAAATTGAGATCACCCCCTAATATAGTTGATTGATTGATCAAAGGGTTATCCAGAATCCGCTGCCAGAAGGCCAGTCTATGTTGATAGGGGGCATATATGTTCATGATACGAATCTGTTTGCCAAGTTCAGCCGAAAATATATCCATACCAAGGAAGCCTTGACCGCCCCATGATGAAGTCACCCTGATGGAACGAGGGTTGATCCCAAGAGCAAGGCCCCCAGACCACCCTGCAACATCCAGGGCTTGAAAGTGCCACCCAGGCATGATACCAAGAAGGGTCTTGACAATCAGCTCGGAAGACCCCAAGGTCT
Source organism: Pinus tabuliformis (assembly GCA_031772625.1). Taxonomy (NCBI): domain Eukaryota; kingdom Viridiplantae; phylum Streptophyta; class Pinopsida; order Pinales; family Pinaceae; genus Pinus; species Pinus tabuliformis. Next base: position 708,818,318 of record CM062808.1, on the reverse strand, counting down.
CCTGAAGGAAAATAATGTCACAGGGCTCACTACTCAAGAGTCTCTTGAGAGCCAATTTTTTTGAGGGGATGGCCAAGCCTCTACAGTTGAAGGAGAGCCATTTCATCGGGGAACATTAGCAAGGGTGTTTGCTGCTCTAAGCACCCAATCAATGGTGTTTTGTCGACCCTGGGCAACATCGTCCCCAACTATTTTAATGGCTTTGGCTATCTTGGATGGTCGCCCTCTGGTGGGCTTATGTTCTGAATTAGAGGGTGTAATACCCAGGCCCAGCACATCAGGGATAGTCTGCTATCGGGGCTGAAGGTTGTAGGAGTGAGAGCTCGAGGTTAAGGGGGGGGGGGGGGGATGGCAGATGGGCCTTCCTGTCCAAGGATAATCGTCGGAGTGGTAGAGAAGATAGGTGACGGAGGCTCAATCGAACAAGTAATGGGAGAAGTAAACAAACATGAGGAGGATGCAAATGTTGCCATAGTGACAATTAAATGATTAAAATGCAGAGTAGAGGAGCAGGGGGGAGAGACAGTACCCGATGTAGGAGCAGCTTCCGCAGCAGACCGGGATCTAGTCATAGGAGGGGAGGAAGGCGGCATCTGGGAGGCACTGGATGTCTGTACAGTGTTCCCAACAACATCCTTTGGATGATCCGGATCTGTGGGCTGCTCATCCACCATCGGTTCCTCTGTCTGACGGTGCTTCGTGCCCTTAGTAGCAGCTGGATTAGCAGTCGAGAGCAGAGGGCAGTCTTTGTATAGATGTCTGACCTTATGGCAACGCCTGCACTGGAATGGACGCGAGAAATGTCACCAATGCAGGGTGATCTTTTCCTCCAGCCCTGCCCTAGTGTCCAGGTGTACCAGTATGCGAGCCATAGTCATGATCCCCGACGATTCAAAAGATTGATCGTGATCTAGGTAGGTACCCAGAGCATTTCCAATGCGCTTGAAAATAGCAGGGGTCCAGTGTTGCAATGGTAGACCTGGAAAATGAACCCAGATCGACCCTGCTCCTAATTGTTCCCTCTCAGGATCATGTAAAATTTTAGGGATGAATGTTCGCCCTTTGGGGAAATTAAGGGGTTTTAAATTTTTAGTGGGCGAATATTTTGTATCATAGTACATTTTTACAAATCACCTCAAATAGCCCACCTTATTTTAAGGGAGAGGGTAAAAAAGGTAAATTTAGCCCTTGAAATTAGGAGTTACAACCTTCCATTCACCCTAATTTTCAAGAATAGGTTTTATTTAAGTGAATCCTATGGGCCAAATACCATATTTACAAAAAGGTATGGTAAATTAATAAAAATATAAATAAATGAGAGATATGGTAAATAAATAAAACATTTTTTATATTTACTCCATAAGTCACCTTATATACATGCAAGGGTGTAAACAAATAAAAATATAAGTAAAGTGGAGGTATGGTAAATAAATAAAACCTCTTTTTATATTTAGTCCATAACCCTCGTTCTATTTATGAAGGCTCAAAAAAGAGGTTTTATTTAAGTGAATCCTATGGGCCAAATACCATATTTGTAAAAGAGGTACATATGGTAAATTAATAAAAATATAAATAAACGAGAGGTGTGGTAAACAAAAAAACATTTTTTTATATTTACTCCATAATTCACCTTATATTTACAAGAACACTCAAAAAAATGCGTTATATTTAGGTGAAACTATGGGCAAAATACTATGGCACAAATACCATGGGCTAGATTATTATTAATACCATGCAAAAAAACATTATTAACCCTAATATTAGTATTAATAAAAATAAAAATGGCACATGGTATTGACCCATGGTATTCACCTGGAATGTAGCCTATTTAAATGGGGGAATTAAACCAGCATAGATCCATCTTTACTTTGGATCTAGTAACCCCCGAGAGGTATCAAATATCATGATATGCAAACTAGCATAGAGTGAAAAAATATTTGATCCCTCTCGGGGCTTGATCGGTATCAAATATCATGATATGCAAACTAGCATAAAGTGAAAAAATATTTGATCCCTCTGGGGGCTTGGTGGATCAAGAGTAAAAATGGATGTTGTAATTTAATGTATGTTAAACATTTTAGCTTGGTTAAAATAAAAAATAAAATAAAATCAACTAATTAATTTTATTAATTTTTATAAATTACTAATAGTAATTTTTAAGCTTCAGGTTTATGATAACCCATGGTATTGACCCATGGTAATACCATGGTATTCATGTGAGCATAGACTATTTAAAGTGGAAATTCTATCATCTTAGATCCATCTTAATTCTAGGTCTACCAAGTGCTCAGAGGGATAAATACATCCCCCTAAGAGTGGTAGATGTGGAGTTAAGATGGATATAGTTTGGTTTTTATGATAATGAAGATATTGGATTTCAGAGATCTGTGGTTTGTGTTATTTGAATTTCTGATCGGAGAACCCACAGTAATGGAGTTTTTACACCAACGTTTCGAATCCCAAATGGGATCCATCATCAGGGAAAAGAGAAAGATGATAAAAAGAAGAGCCAGATGGAGGGAATAAATACTTATGAGGGCAGAATAATAGAGGCAAAGCACAGGTCGGCTGGAAAAATAATGAAACCTAATTTTAATTTTAGTTTTATTTATTGATTTTAATTTTAATAAATTAATTTTATTTATTTAGTAACTTTAAAACAAAATCATTAAACTAAACATTTTAAAATAATTTTAAAATCATATAATTATCTAGATACTAAAATAAATAATGATAATAATATCAAAAAATATATTTTTAAAAACCTGAAACCCTAATGGTAATAATATCTAGAAACTAGAATATAAATTTTTAATATTTTAATATTTAAATCATAAACCTAATAACATTAATATTTATATAACCTAAAGACATAACTAAGTATTTATCTAAATATTTATCTAACCTAAGGTCTAAACAAATTCATATATATATATTAGAATTAATAACAATCAAGCCTACAACTTCATATATATATATATTAGATTTAATCAAAATCAACCCTAAAGCCTATATCAATCAAAAAACTAAAATAAATATTTTAATATCATAACCTTTATAAGACATAATCTTTATATAAAATTATTATCTAAAACTAATGTAAATATATTAATATTAATAAATATGATACTATAAGTTAATGACACTATATGACAAAATAATGTTAATATATAAGACATATAACTTAATAATAATAATAATATATATGGCTATATAACTCTAATATTAATCTAAATATGAATAAATAACCTAATGACTATATAACCTAATAATTTTATAAACATCACTATATGACTTAAAACTTTTTTATTTATATAACATAAAGTCTTAAATAGCTTAAAATATGAAAAATTAATAAAAACCTAACCACTATCTAAATAAATTCAAATTAATACCAATTAATAAAACCTAAATTCTATATTAATTCAATATTAAAGACTAGACTATAATAAGAACATGCATTAATGCCTAAATATTATTAAAAACAAACAATGAGGTTATATTAATAATTAGGGTTTTAATATAATATAATATAAATAACCTAAAGATAATATTACTATGAAAATCAAAACACTCCCATTGTCTATAATTACTATGGAAACTTAAATTCATATCTATCTTGATAACTATCTTACCTGTTAGACAACTTACCTGCTTAGATAACTTACCTGTTAGACAACTTACCTGGGGCCGGGCTGACGTTTCTTGATTTCACTGATCAGGGGAAGCCAGCTTCCGCTAATCTCCAAACCGCCGTCTCTGTTCAAATTACAAGGATGCTTCAAGATTTCGAGGGCTTCTCTGATTTTCCGTTTCTGATGCTGTTCCTCTCTTGCGATGATTGAGGCGTTTTCTAAGCAGATGTGGTGTTTAGTCTTCAAGGAGTGTTCTGCCAAGGTTGAGGTACGAGATCTTCCTTTCCTGATGTCAGCGCCATGTTCTTTCAGTCTTGTCTAGAGGGAGCGACCAGTTTCACCTATGTAGCTTTTCCCACACGAACAATCTATTTTATAGACTCCTTTGAGCTGCAGTTTATCAATATCATCCTTAACAGATTTTAAACTTTGTCTGATGGTACCGGGAGCTGAGAATTGCGTTAGAATGTTTCTCTTTCTTAGGATCTTTGCCATTTTATCTGTGACCCCATGGATATAAGGTAGAAAAACCCTACCATCATGAGGTTGATCCTCCTCATGAGAAATGATGCGCATGATGGTAGGGTTTTTCTACCTTATATCCATGGGGTCACAGATAAAATGGCAAAGATCCTAAGAAAGAGAAACATTCTAACGCAATTCTCAGCTCCCGGTACCATCAGACAAAGTTTAAAATCTGTTAAGGATGATATTGATAAACTGCAGCTCAAAGGAGTCTATAAAATAGATTGTTCGTGTGGGAAAAGCTACATAGGTGAAACTGGTCGCTCCCTCGAGACAAGACTGAAAGAACATGGCGCTGACATCAGGAAAGGAAGATCTCGTACCTCAGCCTTGGCAGAACACTCCTTGAAGACTAAACACCACATCTGCTTAGAAAACGCCTCAATCATCGCAAGAGAGGAACAACATCAGAAACGGAAAATCAGAGAAGCCCTCGAAATCTTGAAGCATCCTTGTAATTTGAACAGAGACGGCGGTTTGGAGATTAGCGGAAGTTGGCTTCCCCTGATCAGTGAAATCAAGAAACGTCAGCCCGACCCCAGGTAAGTTGTCTAACAGGTAAGTTGTCTAAGCAGGTAAGTTGTCTAACAGGTAAGATAGTTATCAAGATAGATATGAATTTAAGTTTTCATAGTAATTATAGACAATGGCAGTGTTTTGATTTTCATAGTAATATTATCTTTAGGTTATTTATATTATATTATATTAAAACCCTAATTATTAATATAACCTCATTGTTTGTTTTTAATAATATTTAGGCATTAATGCATGTTCTTATTATAGTCTAGTCTTTAATATTGAATTAATATAGAATTTAGGTTTTATTAATTGGTATTAATTTGAATTTATTTAGATAGTGGTTAGGTTTTTATTAATTTTTCATATTTTAAGCTATTTAAGACTTTATGTTATATAAATAAAAAAGTTTTAAGTCATATAGTGATCTGGTTTATAAAATTATTAGGTTATATAGTCATTAGGTTATTTATTCATATTTAGATTAATATTAGAGTTATATAGCCATATATATTATTATTATTATTAAGTTATATGTCTTATATATTAACATTATTTTGTCATATAGTGTCATTAACTTATAGTATCATATTTATTAATATTAATATATTTACATTAGTTTTAGATAATAATTTTATATAAAGATTATGTCTTATAAAGGTTATGATATTAAAATATTTATTTTAGTTTTTTGATTGATATAGGCTTTAGGGTTGATTTTGATTAAATCTAATATATATATATGAAGTTGTAGGCTTGATTGTTATTAATTCTAATATATATATATGAATTTGTTTAGACCTTAGGTTAGATAAATATTTAGATAAATACTTAGTTATGTCTTTAAGTTATATAAATATTAATGTTATTAGGTTTATGATTTAAATATTAAAATATTAAAAATTTATATTCTAGTTTCTAGATATTATTACCATTAGGGTTTCAGGTTTTTAAAAATATATTTTTTGATATTATTATCATTATTTATTTTAGTATCTAGATAATTATATGATTTTAAAATTATTTTAAAATGTTTAGTTTAATGATTTTGTTTTAAAGTTACTAAATAAATAAAATTAATTTATTAAAATTAAAATCAATAAATAAAATTAAAATTAAAATTAAAATTAAAATTAGGTTTCATTATTTTTCCAGCCGACCTGTGCTTTGCCTCTATTATTCTGCCCTCATAAGTATTTATTCCCTCCATCTGGCTCTTCTTTTTATCATCTTTCTCTTCATCTTTCTCTTTTCCCTGATGATGGATCCCATTTGGGATTCGAAACGTTGGTGTAAAAACTCCATTACTGTGGGTTCTCCGATCAGAAATTCAGATAATGAAGATATTAAATAGACTTAGGAAATTATATTGTAAAAACATCTTAAGGTGAATGGTTAAAGCATAGACATTGGACAAGTATATTTGTATACTTCTGTTTTAAACTGAAACAAATCCAGGGCTAAAAGGAATGGATTGATTGCACTAGTCATCCTTCTATAACTTTCCAACATCGACTGGAGTAAACAGATTGTAATTTGGGTAATTTTTCTAACTGCAAACAGGAACATACTTGTGTATTGGCAGGGTAGTTACGAGGTCCCTAGAAGTGATGAATTTGAATTTTTCTTGGTTTTATATATAGTATTAGGTTTTTTCTCATGCTTTCTGTGAATGACACGGGTGAATTTTATCCTACACCCACCAGGTTATCAATATGTAATTTCGGTAATTTTCATTTCAAAAGATATTTTAAAGAAATGCAATGATTTCATTTGTGTATTCAATAAACACAATATTCTAATGGATTCTGCATTTGTGGTTTACCTATACAGATTCCATGGAGAAGTATTAGTGGTGTGACATCAATTGTCCTCAAGCAAAGGCTTTAGTTTTACTTTATTGTGGAAGCAAATACTTTCTTCCAACATTTTTGAGTTCCATGAAAAATCTGAAAGTCCTAATAGTATTCAATTATGGGTTCAAGAGAGACATAGTATTCAGTTATGGGTTAAATAGATCCACACTGAATGATCTATCGGCCTTATCTTCACTTAGTTTAAGACTATTCACTTGGAGAGGTTGCATGTGCCCCTACTTCAAGAGCATAGTAAATTCATGTAGAACTTAGAGAAGCTATCTTTAAGATTTTAGTGAAGATTGGAAAAATGTATGGGTTCAATAACACCCAGTCGAGCATTAAGCTTCCAATAATGCTAGATTTTAACCTCGAGCACTTTTGTGATTTGGAGGAGATGCCCCTCGTATTTGTGACACATCTTCAGTTGTGAATTGGACTATTACTAACTGTCATTTCCTTTGAAAGTTACCTGATGACTTGGGGAACCTCACCTCTTTAAGAATGTTAAGGAAGGAAAGAAAGTACATTATGCTAAGTTCTCTTATGCTTTTCAATTTTTTCTTGGATATCTACAACGTTTTAGGTAGGAAAGTACATGTTGTTAATGAAAATTTGTCTTGATAGAAAGGCCCAATTTCAAATTCTAATGCTTTCAAAAAACATTGTATAACTGTAATGTTTCTAAAAGGAAAGCATATTTTTTCAATTTAAGTATCATGATCCCATATTCCAACTTATTTTTCAGTAACCCATTAGGCTTTGTAGCTTTGAATAAATCCATGTCTTTTGATAAGATCCTCTTCCAAATTAGAACGCAGTTTCCTTTTGGCAATAGCCACATACAATGTCTTGGTTTTGTTATTAAGAAAATAGAGGTTGTGAAACAAGCCTGTGCCATACAAGGACTTGATTCATTGATTATGTATCAATTATGGCTCTTGATGTAACAATGTCTTGATTTTGTTGCTTGAAAATAGAGGTTATGCTTTACTATTTCACAGAATTTCTTACAATCTTTCCATAAGTATTGATTTGTAATCTCAGTCACTGAGGGATGACAGTAATGACAAAGGTAATATTCCATGGTTTGAAGTTCCCCTCTTACTAAATATTTAAATATATCACCACAATTTAACTGTTAGTTAAAGGAATTGTATTTGATTTGTAAATAGTTCATTGCTTAATTTATAGATTTTGTTTTTTCCCCTTTTTATTTTTTTCTCAGATTTGGTATGAGATATTTTCCAAGATTTGGGTTCCCTAGTTTCCCCACCATAGCTACGAGGTTCAGATGCATCATTAAATATTCTCGGAACGTTACAACTTTTCCAGTAAGTGTGCTTTGAAACATGTTGTTGCTTTTCCATGTTGTTAATGCAAATAAGCACTGCAATTAGTGCCATTATTTAGATTAAGTGCCGAAATCTAGGTGGTCTTGTAATGATGGAGTGATTGTTTTCTAGCTACTAAGGCCATATGCATTTTTATCTCTTATGTTGTCCTGAGATATTCAAATTCAGAATAAGAATTGAGGTCTCGTTTTCACTGTAGATTGTAGTTAGTTTCTTGAACATAATCTACAGTGGATTATCTTTTACTGATCAACTGTGGATGTGATCCCTCGCAGGAAAGGAAATTCAAAGTGACTTTGATTTCACATTGATTTGTCAAAACATCCACACAGGAAAGGAGATTCAAAGTGACACTGATTTCACACTGATTTGTCAAAATGGAGGCAAGAGAAAAGGAAACTTTGTATTCAACAATGCTCTTAATTTCATATGTACATGCATAGACATATTAGTAGAAAATATTGAAGGGGTTCCTAAGTAATATTTTCCATTCCACTACATTCTTTACAGCTTGTAAATAAATAACTCGGAACAATTCATTACACTACTTGTTATTCTTTATTAATCAATGGTCAATAGTTTGATATTGAACTGGCTAAGATTTTCTTCCTTCTGTGAAATTGTGTGTTCTATAATGCTTCTTTTCCATTCACTATGTATAGCATATAAAGTGTGTCTAATGGAGTAGGAAGATTGGAAAGTCTTGTGATCCTTGAACTATGTTACAAGGCAGAAACCCAACGGGGCAGGGTAGGTTCATCCCCACAAAGGGGTCACAAATACCAAAGTTGGTATTGGCTAGTGCCTTGAGCTAGAAAATTTCCTTTACCCTTGTATTAACAATGAATCTGGAGAGGATTCTAATATTATCTTTATAAGATTTATATCAGTTAAGATTGATGAATAAAATCCATGAGACATGAGCTAGGATGTCCTTGCAAGGTGGTTGTTGATTATTGGAAACTGTGATGACCATTATGTCAGGCTAGGTGGTCGCACTCCCTTGATCGTGAGCACGACTGTGATCAAGATGGAAGACTTCATAGTCTAGATTGATTGTTTAGCAGTGATAGTTAGTGGGCTCATTCACAAAAGCTTCTATTTCACTAATCCTTTTTATAAAGTTGTCAGATTCAATTTCCAAAGGTTTTAATTACACTATAGAGTTGAGTTCTAAGAGAGTTGTGATTCACGGTGTTAAGTATAGCAGCTATGACACTTGAATGAAGACAAGCATAGTAGAGGTATCAGACTCTATTATAAGCTTACCTGCATATTATAAGGGACTTGGTTGGATTTTTTTAATTTTATAAACAAGTTCCATGTCGTGGAAATGTGAAAAAAAACAGTGATATTGCCACCATGTGGCTCTTGTCATATATGGTTTTATACTTTTTCAAAAAATTCTCTAAGAGTTCACAATGCTAAGATTCACTAGGACTTTACAAAGTTTTATTATTTAGTGAAAGACTCGCCAAGATCTTACAAGATTTTATAATTGAGTAAAATATTCGCCATGTCTGGTGAGAGATTCGCCAAAAAATTATATATACATATTATATTATTGATAAAATCACCTTCCGTTTTTCCTATATACCATGGAGATTCGCCCATTTATTATACATATAAATTTAGGGGGGGTTCTTAAAATTTTCCCTGCTCAGGATCGAACAGAGGATCCCATCTCTTCAGCAACACAGGTGCAAGTTCAATGTGCCAGAACTGGGATAATATCCAGTCCGTGTATTCCTCCCGGTGAAAGCGGAGGGCAAACCAACCCCACGCCAGTACACGAATGATGGGCAGATCTTTCAGTAAGGTGCCCCAAATTTCCTCAGTCCAAAGCCGAAGCCTCTCGACAGTATAGTTCCGCCCACGGACACAGCCGACCAGGACCTTCTTGGTTGTGTCGTCCACTTCTCCCATCGTGAGATCTTCACCCAGTGCGAGGTTAATATCTCTGTCCCCAACCCTAAGGCATCGACCTTTCTTGAGTTTGTCTGTTCGGCGAGCCGTCGGATAATCCTTGAGCAAGCCATGAATACCTTGGTTCACAGTCTGAGGGGTGGATGGAGTGGATTTAGGAGTGGGAATCGGGGAACTGAAACATCCCGAGTGAATGGGGGTGCTAGGGTTAGGGCCACCAGGGTTCGAAAGGCCGCCAGAATGTGGAGGGTTTGAGAAGGGGGTGGTCCCTGTAAGAGGGATGCTTGAGATGGACGGGAAGCCCGGTGGGGCGGAGACGTGGGGGAGCTGGGGGAGCGGCACATCAAAGGAGGGCGAAGATTGCAGACAAGAGCCTAACAGGTTCAGAGTCGCTAGGGAAAGAGGGGGGCAATCCAACTCGGGGACGTTGTCGATATGCACAGAGGAGGAATGATGGGGAACAGATGTACTTGGACGACTTGGTGCGGAGGTTGAGGCTGACAAAGGTCGCCGAGTAGCAGCGAATGGTCCTGGACCCGACATGACATGATGGTGTAGCCTGTTGACCTCGTGGGGATGAGGGTCCGCTGAGATATCTACCTCGTCCATATCTTAGGTAACCGATAATAAACACAGTAACGGATGGCGAGAGATATGGGGGGCTCGAGAATGGAGGGCACCAAGTAAAACCGCTAGCTAGGCAGGTAGAATCGGAGCAGGCCCGAAGATCCCTAAGGGCTTAGCCCAGACCGTCAGACGACAGTGCCCCAAAACCACCATGGATTCCTCTACTTACATTTTGTATTATTTATGTGTTGTTTTGTTATTTTTGTTATAAATTTGTAAATTGATAAAATAAGTGTTATAAAATAGTTAGTATTTGTTATTTAGTTTAAATATAATTAAATTAAATTAAAATTTAAGTTAGTGTTAAGATTTAGAACTTTAGTTAATTATGTTGTAAGGCGTTTCTTGTACTAAGAATTTTTTTCTAGCTCACTTGTCATTACTTTGGATCATTAGATCATATGTTAGACGATTGAAAAATGTCCACTCCTTAGATCATCAAAGCAAAGTTAATTTGAAAAAATAAATAAATCCTAACGATTTTCTCCTTCTTTTTACAGATACACCCAAAAACTTGTGCGTCACCTTCACAGTATCTAACCATGTGTCAATTATTTGCAATAATGAACTAACGATGGATAAAACAAACCTCCACTTATATGGGTTACCTGACTAAGTGTTACAACTCATAAAGTTTCTCTATGTTGGTTAGGATGGATTCAATTACTATGAGGTTGGAACCTCACTGCTTATTGATGGCATGCGGGTGGGGAGAAACAAGGAAAGGGCAGCTGCTTTATGCTTGCTGGCTAGAATAATGAATTGGATAGGGTTGCTTTCGATCTCCACGATTCGGGTGTGAAAGTTAGCAAACACGATGATCCAAAGGTGAGCAAGGTGGGGGTTCATCTCGCACCGTTTCATTCGAAACTACTTGCCTCCACTACATATCCCAGAGCATGTTCATGGGATGAAGGGGAGAAGGGTGTGCATCTACCAGACATAGAAAATGCAAATTTCTACCTTTCTAGTTTGATCTCCGGGTGCCAGTTTGATAAAGTTTGATAAGGTTAAGGTTGAGGCCATTATCATGTTTGTGAGATATTTCTGAAAATGTTGTGCACATATATTTACTTTTGAAATGTTTGCAGATCTGCATGGGCCTAAAAACCCCATTCCCCTCTCTCCACAGTGGTTGCTTCCAAAGCCCGATGAGAATAAATCCGCAGCAGCTACAGGGGTATGACCTTCTCTCTTGTATATTCACCTTCATTTTTTATGGAAATCTACCACATTCTATATTGATATTTGCATTCTCAATTTGAATTTATCCAATAGCAGTTTTTTAAATTTACATATCTTCCAAAAGAATCTTTGTCAGATTCAAACCACAAGAGAAATTGTGCTTTTTCACGCAGACTGAAAAATTCTTTTCAGATTCAAACCACGAGAGAAATCGCGCTTTTTCACGCGGACTAGAAAATTCTTTGATAAAATTTATGGAACATCTTCTTTGACCAAGTCGACTTCTATGGACAAATCACCTTAATTTATTATGGAAATTGTCAAAATCTTCAAAAATTTAGTAAGTCGATTTAATAGAGTTTGCGAAATTAAAGTATCTTTCTGGATTCTTTGTGCAGATATATTTTCGATCAAGCATTATGAGTTATCAACAATCTTTCGCAAGTAACATTACGGTGAGGAGAAAGAACAACAGGGGCAGTAGACATTTCAGGGGAAGGGTTGATGGAGCAGGCAGGGGAGTTCGTAACCTATCTCTTATAGATGTTCCTATCATTGATATGACAGAAGAAAGGCCTCTTAGAGCAAGCATGGCCGGAAAGTCTCCCAAATGAATTTTATCATATCCATGAACATAAGAGGTCTGGGGGCAGACCAAATTTTTTTGGCTTTAAAGAATCTTTTCCACACAGCAAGTCCCAAAATCATTTTAATTCAAGAGACCATGCATGCCTCTTCTGTTGCAATTTCCTATTTCAGGAAGATGTTTCCATCATGGCACATAACTGCTTTGGAAGCTAACGGCCTTTCTGGAGGCTTAGCGGTGTTATGGGATCCTGATTGGATCAAAGCAAAAGCATATAGATGTCTGGCAGGCATCCTCATCTCGGCGCAAATTAGGGGGCATAAATGTCCAATAAACATTTTGAATATATATGCGCCCTACAAGAACAGATTGCCTTTCTGGGAGAAACTTTTCGCTTCAGAAATTTTTGACATTGAATTTTTGCTGATTGCAGGAGATCTTAATGTCACTTTAAATATGGATGAAATATGGGGCATCAGCAAGAAAAAGGATCCCCTTGCTGACAGAATAAAAAATGAACTCTTAAGCAGGAATTTGGTTGATATCCTCCCTCCCAAAATGCTTCCGACGTGGGAAAATGGAAGAGTCGAGAAGGCTTATATAGCTAAGAGGCTCGATAGATTTATTCTTCATGATAGTTTAATTGATGAGATGGGCATGCCGTTCTCATCAATTGAGAATGTGTTCATATCTGATCACAGACCGATTCTGTTAGGCTGGAGAGAAAAGGGTTTTAGGAAAGGCTACTCATTCAAATTCAACAGATCATGTCTGGAGGATCCAGAGTTTAATGATATGATAATAAAATCCTAGAATGAGTTATCGTCTAAATTTTTTTTCCATCTTTAATGACCTTCAGGGATAAAATGGATTCCATTCGAAAGGTGGTTAAGGAGTGGCAATTCAAGAAAAGGCAAATGAACAGAAAGGCTCTCCGAGAAATTCAAATAGAGTTAGACAACGCATCGAGATCCATGGCTTCCCATCTTCTATCTTTCAAGATGAGATGCCGGATAAAGGAGCTTCAAAAGAAAAAACTTAAAATTTTAGAACAGGAGGAAATTTTTTGGAGATTGAAGAGTAGGGCGATCTGGCTTAAGGAGGGGGACAAGAATACAATTTTTTTTCATAAATACGCGAGCTCCAGATGGGAAAAGAATTCTATTTGGAAAATAAGTGATGGAAGAGGAGGTTTCTTATGCTCTCAACAGGATATCTCAAACGAGGCCGTGAGATTCTTTGAAAATCAGTACAAGAGATCTGAAGTCTGCAGGATTCAGGATATTTTGTGGGGCATAGAATTGTTCCCTCAGATGTTCGATGAGGAATTAAATGATCAAATTTTCCAGCCAGTAACTGAGGAGGAACTTTTATCAACAATGAAATCTTTTAAAAGGGACAAATGCCCAGGTCCAGACGGCTGGACGATAGAATTCTTAATACACTTTTTCGATCTTATCAAATGTGATCTATTAAGGATGGTGGAAGGATCCAGGATGTCTGGCAGTATCAATCAGAAAACTTCCTCCACTCATATAGCGCTCATTCCAAAAAAGGGAGAAGCAGAATCTTTCCTGGATTTTAGACCGATTTCACTTTGTAACATCTCTTTCAAAATCATCTCAAAAATCATTGCAGAAAGAATCAAAGAAACTCTTTCAAATTTCTTAACAAAGGATCAGCACGGCTTTTTAAAGGGAAGAAATATTCTGGATGCGGTTGCTAATACTCAAGAAGGCCTGTTTGCCATACATTCAAAAAAAAGGGATGATGTCATTTTCAAGATTGATCTTCGCAAGGCATATGACTGCCTTGACTGGGGCTTCACCAGGTGTTTACTGGCAAAGATTGGTTTAAGAGCCAACATGATTAACTGGATCATGGCTTGTGTCGAAAAGGTGAACTATGCGATCATTATCAACGGGATTCCATCTTCTTATTTCCTTGCGGCCAGGGGTCTTCGCCAAGGTTGTCCCCTATCGCCCCTTTTATTCATCTTGGCTATGAATTCGCTTAGCCTCCATATCAACAAAGCTGTCAAGGAAAACAGGTGTCGTCCACTAAAAATCTGCAGGAATTCTTCAATCTCACATAATCTATTTGTGGATGATATTATTTTGTTTGGAATGTTATGTAGGCTCACCTGGTTGTGTTTTTATGATATCCTTAAAAATTTTCAAAAGGCTACAGGATTGCAAATAAACAGGGAGAAGTCAATAATTTACCACAATGATATCAATCAGGAAGCAGTTGATTGGTTATCAGCTCTTTTCGGAGTTGAGACGCAATCCATCAGACTTGGAATTAAATATTTGGGTTTCCAGATTAAAGCAAATGGATATTCAAAGACGGATTGGCAATGGATTCTAGATAGATACTACAAGAAGATTTCAGTTTGGGAATACAGGTGTCTTTCTCTGGCAGGAAGGGTGATCTTGGCGCAATCAGTGTTAAATCAATTGGCAGTATACTGGGCCCATCTATTTTTTCTTCCTGCGAGCATTATCCAAAAAATGAATAGGCTAACTGCGAATTTTATATGGGGAGGCCAAGCGGGAAAAAGGAAATTCCATCTCTCAAAATTATCTGATATCTCTTTGCCGAAGAGCATGGGAGGATGGGGTCTGCTGGACTTACGGACTTTCGGAAAGGCTCTATTATGTAAGTCATTGTGGAGAGGGATTTATGGAGAGGGTTCATGGAGCGCCACAATCCAAAAGAAATACTTGGGCAGGAAGGATTTTTCTTTCTGGTTCAGGGAGGGAAGGATCGGCCCCAATTATGGCTCCTCAATTTGGTTAAGCCTTCGTAAGGTAGAAAGATATTTCTTGAAGAACTTAATTTGGCGCTTTCAAGCAGGAAATAAGATCCTTATTGGAATAGACCAGTTTCTGAGTGGTGCCGAGGAAATCAATGTGCCCGAAACTTTGTTAAACTTTTTTCATAGAAAAGGTTTTTTCTATTGGGACAGTTTGATCTCTGGTTGGCAAGGTTCGATCCCTCTGTGGAAAGACGCAGAAAGTCTGGAAATGCCGGTTGCTATCGCTCAACAATGGGAACTCTTAAGGATGTGCCTCAGGAATTGCGGTATTTTTCGCTCATCGGGGTCTGATTGTCTCATCTAGAAAAATTCAAAAGGGATGAATCTTGTTCGTGTTAAAGATGTTTATCAGAATTTAATTGGTATGAAGGGTGCCCCGCACAGTCCTATTTTTCCTTGCATATTTTGGAAAGCTGGATGTCCTTCTAAAATGATTTACTTTTCCTGGTTGACTTTCCACAATAAAAATCTATCTTGGGAAAACTTGATGAAGCGGGGATGGCAAGGTCCTGGTTTTTGCCCTATATGCAGGTCAGCGGAGGAAAACAACTGTCATTTATTTTTAAATTGCCAAAAATCTCAGCAATTATGGAAATCTTTGGAGAATTGTTATGGAATTCAGCATATGCCTCACGCTTCAATTATTGAAGCGTTTCTCTGGTGGAGTGAGCAAAAAGATATATGGCGACCACTGTTTATTATCACCCTTTGGAGCATTTGGAAGTGGAGAAACAATTCTATTTTCAATGACAGAAAATCTCCTTTTTTGGAAATCTTCTCCAATATTGTATCCCTCTATGACAATCTCCCGCAAAAGATGCTCAAGCAAAAAAAGGAGGCCTGTATAGCCCATTCACAGGTGCTCACATCTCTCCCAAGGGCGTTTTTCGATGGAGTTGAACAGAAGGGATCCTGTGGCTGTGGGGTTTATATTATTGTAAATGAAAATAGCAAATTTCACATCCATTGGAATGGCGGGAAGGGCTCCAACAGCAAAGCTGAAGCGATGGCTCTTGCTGGCCTGTTATACTTTTGTTCCTTTCTAAACATTCAGTCTGTCTCAATTCTTGGAGATTCAAAAGTAATGGTGGACTATGTTGCAAGGAAAAATAATATTTTCAAGCCTCACCTAGTTGGATGGTTGGACAGGATCAGGTTTTTTTGGGGAAGAAT
This sequence comes from Pinus tabuliformis, assembly GCA_031772625.1. Lineage (NCBI taxonomy): Eukaryota > Viridiplantae > Streptophyta > Pinopsida > Pinales > Pinaceae > Pinus > Pinus tabuliformis. Next base: position 708,802,113 of record CM062808.1, on the reverse strand, counting down.
GGAGGGAAGTTCAATTCACCACATCAACAGGGCTCAAAACCAGCAGGCAGACTTATTGTCAAAGAAGGGTCTTCTTTCGGCTCCAGGCTTTTGGTTTTTGCAGGTATCTTCTGAAGAGAAAATTTTCACTATCCAGGAATTTTCTCTTCCAATTTTCTAATTCTATTATTGCAGATCCTCAATTATGCCTGTGTGTCTTATCGTTTGGCCAAAAGTTTTCCCTATGATTTTGTTTAAAGACTGATGCATCTTGTGAACTTTTCTATGTAAGATTTCCTATATATGAAACGGTGCCTCCTATGCCAATGCTATGGTCATCATAAAGCTGGTGGCCGGATGACAGTTTATGAGCTGTAGTTTTTTCTGGCAAGTCTGTCTTGCATTTTTTGGGTTTATGCTCCTCGCTCATGCAGCTCTTGATAGACCTATTTGGATCTTTTTCAGAATTATATGCAAATGTAATACTGTGACTCTTTATATACCTTATATAATACAATCTTGCTTTTTTCGTCCTGAAAAAAATAAATAAATATTTTAGCATTCATGCGAGTAGTATCCATGAATAATCACACTCTTTTACACTTAATTACAATCTTGCTGAATAGTTATTCTTAGATATCGTACTTCAATAAGAGTCACTAGTAATGTTTTGGAGGAAAAAACTATCTGCAGTTCCTCAACATCATGAATGATTTTATAGTGCAGATCGCATTTAAAAGTCTTGATGCACAGAGCACAGAGAGAACCCCATATGGTCATTATTCAAATGTATTTGTTGTATGAGCTTCTTGGTGCATGCAGTTGTATTGCAGGATTATTTGTTGTATCAATTTCTGATGCATGCAGTGTTAATGTAGGATCCCCTTGTTCATTGCAGTCCTACACATGGCAATCACAGTGATTTCATGGCTAAAGTTTTTGGGAATGGGGATGAGACAATTGACACAGAGAAGAGGAAAGATGTTTGGCAATCAGCCTTGGTTGAAGTTGAACGTCGTGAGAACTGGCGAGATGAAGAAAGAGAGAACACTAACATTCGTCGAGATCGGTGGAGAGAAGGTGATAAAGACCTGGGTGATCATCGCAGGTCAGACCGTTGGGCAGATAATGCCATGGGTAGAAGTCCAGGGGAAATAAGGCGACTCCTTTTAGATCGTTGGAACGACACTGAAAATCGTGAACCTAGTTATGATGCAATGGGACACTAGATGGGGACGTCAAGACAAGGATATGTAAGCTTAAACAACGATTCTTTACATGCGTAATTAAAAATTACTTATTGTAAAAAATCATAAAAACTGGATGCCAAAAAATACTTACCTCCAGCCATTGATGCTTTTTTCCGAAGAAAGAGAATTCATAATTTCTATTAATAAGAAATTACATGTTGTTGATGCCATTGGCATATGCTGTAGTGTGGTTTTCACCACTACTCAGAAAAAAAACAAAATTTACATCAAAAAGAGACCCACAGAGATACGATGGATCTGTATCCCTCAGAGAATGTGCAATGTCTCAAAAAAACCAAAATAAACAGAGTTGTAGAGTGTATCCGCTATACAGAAGCAAGATCTGTACTGTGGTTGTTATATACAATGAGTATCATAGCATAGCAAAAAGGACGATCTGTATTGTGGCTGTTATATACAATGAGTATCATAGCATAGCAAAAAATTTAGATGGGGGCATTGCCCCCCTGTAGGAGGCCGTCAATATATGGTCGATGAAAAAATCTGTGCATCCCATCTGGATTGTATTCCTCGATCAGCCAATCTCCTAGAGGTCGATCCGCCGCTTCTTTCGAGAGCCGGTCAGCAGTTGAATTTCTTTCCCTGTAGATATGAGAAACAATGATCTGGTCAAAATGTGTTTTAAGAAAAACAATTTCTTCCAAGATATGTTTCAAAGAATATGCATGACAGATAGATTTGTTATTTGCCCAATCAATCACAATCTTTGAGTCCCCAAAAATTTGAAGTTGCCGACAGTTTTTGGATAAAGCAAAATAGAGGAGATGTCTCAGAGTAATTAGTTCAGCATGGTTGTTGGTGCCCGGACCAAGTCCCATTCTCAGGTGAAAATAGTGTGTATCAGATAGATGAAAAAGAATCCCCCCCCCACAGCCTTGCCTCGGTGCAGCCCCATCAAAGTATGCCCACGGCAGATCCTTGTTAATAATTTCAGGCATAATGTTCTTGGGAGTGTTATGTTTATTTTCAAATGGGATCTCCGTGTATGCCGCGCATATGGACGGTGGGAGTAGGTGCCAATTGACCATGCAGTCCTCAAAGATTATGGCATTACGTCTGTTCCAGATGTACCAGGACACCAGAAGCGGTAAGTTCCTAGACTTTTCTGAAGCCACAGCAGACCACCACTGTTCCCAGGCCGTAGGTATATCTGCCCCCTGCCAAGCTGTATTTATATTGAGGGCCTGTGTGACCTGGTTCCATAAATCCTTTGTGACCTCACAGGTAAGAAATAGGTGTAGAGTTGTTTCTTCCTCTTTTCTGCATAGGACGCACCATGTTGGTCCAGCAAAAGCTCTTTTCCTGAGGATGGAGCCAGTTGGTAATTTGTCTGCAAGAATATTCCACATGAGAAGTCGAGCTCTTGGTTGAGCTTGTAGATGCCAGATAGCTGACCACCAGTTTTTATGCATGTCAGGTTTCTTTGCCTCGATCAACTTGTAGTAGCCAATCTTCGGAGCATAATTACCAGATTTGGCAGGCGCCCAGATTAACTCATCCTCTTCCTCATGTATCTTGATGTGCGATTCGGTTAGTGCTTGTATGTAGCCTTTCCAATTAGAGTTCCATTCATCTGTCAGTTGCCACTGACGGTCAGTTATCCATGCCTGTGAAAAGATGGAAGAATGTTGTTGATCTCCAATCTGTGCAAGATATTTTATGCCCCTGTTGTTGAGATAACGAACCAAATCTTCCGGCAGTAGGTGCGCATTCCCCGAGCCAGGCCAAGGATCTAAGCCAATGCGGACTTGTGTACCATTACCAATTCGCCATAGCAGATTGTCTCTAATGAGGGGCATAGCATTTAGAGTGGCCTTCCAGATCGCAGATATGCCTTGTCGGTTCCAATGGGGTCTGCGGATCCAGTCAATGATGTTAGAGGGCCAAATGTACTTTTGGTGTATAACTTCCACCCATAAACTGTTCAGTTTGAGAAGTGACCAGCCCTGCTTGGCTGTCAACGCTTGTGCAAATTCCGATAGAGATTTCAGTCCCCACCCTCCCCATCTCTTTGGTGTAGTGACCAATGACCATCTTGTCCAGGCAAAGATCTTCCCCTTTTTATTGCCATTCCACAGGAATCTGTTGCAAATTTGTTGAATTTTTTGAAGAATGTTCTTTGGGATCCATGTGAGGGACATCCAGTAAACTGGGGTAGCCTCAAGAACAGATTTGATCAGCAGTAGTCTACCTGCTTTAGACAGAAGACGATGATGCCAGAAATTTATCCTTTTTTCAATTTTGTTGATAAGCCAAGACCAGTGCTCAATTTTGTACCCATCCGGCCTTAGTCTGAAGCCAAGATATTTGATGCCCTCCAGCAAATTATTTTCCAAGAAGGGGAAATGCTGGGTTGCCAGCTGAGCTTCCTGATATGTGCACCCCATCGTGGACCTGGTAGATTTCTCCCTGTTGATCTCCATGCCCGTGGCTTTACAGAAGAGTTGAAGAATGTCATTTAGAGCAATGGAATCCCAGACACTTCCATTCAAGAAGATTAAGATGTCGTCAACAAACATTAGATGAGTAAGATAATACTGTTCAGTAATCTTGAGTCCGCTGAAGTCTCCATTCCTTTTTGCTGTAGCTATAAGCCGACTGAGCCCTTCCATGACAATAAGGAAGAGTAGTGGGGAAAGAGGGCAGCCTTGCCTGATACCTCTGTTGATGTTGAAGTGAGCAGAGGCCGAACCATTAATAAGGATAGCATAGGAGACAGTAGATATACAACCCATTATCCAGTTAATGAGCATGTGGGGGAAGCCCAAATGGGTGAGAATCATTTTCAAATAGAGCCAGTTTACCTTGTCAAAAGCCTTTGCAAGGTCGATCTTTAGAGATATGCCTTTGAGGTTATTTAGCTTTATGGAATGTAAGGCTTCCTGGGCAGTACCAATAGCCTCTTGGATGTGGCGATTTTGGAGGAAGGCAAACTGTTCTGCAGATATATGTGAGGACAGAATGGGTTTAATGCGGTTGGAAATGATTTTGGCAATAATTTTGTAGAGGCAATTACATAATGATATAGGACGAAAGTCATTGAAGGATGAGGGGTCATCAGTTTTGGGTATCAAGGCAATGAATGTCTGGTTCATAGGTGGATGTATGTGCCCAGTGATCTGGCTCTCCTCTATGACTTCCAATAAGTCCTCGCCCAATATATCATAGAATGCAAGATAGAACTCCACTGGCCAGTCGTCCGGCCCCAGACTTTTGTCTTTTTTAAACCATTTGAGAGTACTTTCCAGCTCCTGTTTTGTGACCGATTGAATGATATCTTCAATGTCCTCTTGTCCCACAAAGCGAGGAAAGTGACCTGCAAGATTGATGATGTTTGGCAGGTTGATGACATTCGATGCAGTGAATTGGTGCTTAAAGTGTAGAACCCCTAATTTGGAAAGTTGCTGATGCGTGGTAGCCCAACCATCTGGTTCACATGGCAGTTTCCAAATAGTGTTTGATGCCTTTCTGCCATTAGCGAGATTATGGAAGTATTTAGTATTACTGTCTCCAGCTTTGAGCCAAATGGCTCTGCTTTTTAGCCTCCACATCTCCTCCTTTTCTTGTAGTATCCTTGTTTTTTTCCCAAGCAGCTGATTCAGTAATGATTTCGAGTCATCAGTGAGGTAGCCAGTACCCTTCTCATCTGTCAATAGAGCTATCTGTTCTTCAGTGTCCTTTAGCAACTGTTCATCACTGATCCTCTTTCTCCTCGCCCAGATCTCAGTCAATTCCTTGAGCTTCTTTAGTCTATCACAGAAATCCATCGCTTTCCTCTGCTCTCTCAGGGGAGGTTGTGATGCCCAGAAATCCGAGACCATCTTGATGTAATCCGGCTCTTTGAGGAACCCAGCAAAGAATTTAAAAGGGGAGCGTGGCTTTAATTTTTTATCGCTGACCTGAAGAAGAATCGGATGATGATCTGATAGCCCCCCAGTGCTGACCCATTGTCTATACAGGGGAAACAATTGAATCAGCTCCTCATGCATCATAAATCTGTCTAAATGCCGCCCCAGAGCTGCCTCACCAGTACGCTGATTGTGCCACGTTGGGAGCTTCTTGTTCATAGGTATATCCACTAGTCTATGTGCATCAATTAACATATTCATTTGATCCGCAATAGGATCACTCTATGCATGGTGTCCCCATGATTCTCCAACCCCTAAGGAGAAGTTGAAATCGCCCCCCAGCACTGTATTCTGTGTAATATGATTGCCATTCAGAAAGTTTTGCCAGAAAGAAAGCCTATTCTGGTTGGGGCCATATATGTTAATAATCCTGATAGGGATGCCTAAATCGCCCATGAAAATGTCCATGCTGAGGAAGCCTCTGCCCCCCCATATGGAGAGAGGTTTGCTTTTCTGGGATTAATACCAATGACTAGACCACCAGATTGGCCACACGCATCCAATCCATGTAAAATCCAACCAGGGAGGAGAGCTTGTAAACTTCGCACCGCCACCTCAGATGTGCATAAGGTTTCCTGAAGGAATATTATATCGCATCTTGATTCATACATAAGTCTTTTCAGAGCCAGACATTTTTTGGGGTTGGCTAGTCCCCTGCAATTGTATGAGAGCCAGATCATGGGGAACCACAGATCAGGGGCTCAATAGCTCTAAGTGCCCGTTCAATGGTATACTGTCGCCCCTGGGCGACATCAGCAACAACATTTTGTATGGCCGAATTGATTTTAGATGGTCTACCCCTCTTCGGCTTGCGGTAACGACCAGGGGATGATCCCAGACCCAGTAATCTGGGTCGATCCCGGGGTCTGAGATGATAAGGGTGTGATCCGGATCCAACCGGAGAGGAGGAGGATTCAGGGAGACCCAGATCCAATTTGTGAGAGGAAGGTGTGGTAGAGAAGGTGGGTGGAGGAGGAGCAATGGTGCAGGGGATGGAGGGGAGGGGTATTTGTTCAGAATGAGGGGACCGCAAAGAAGAGTGTATAACAGATTGCATAGCATCAGAAATATTGTGAGAACAGTTGGGAATAGAAACATTACCCGGATGAGCAGGAGCAGTCTCTGCAGTCTTGGAGCGGGTACGAGGCGGCCCAGGTGTAGATGAAGCCTTTCTTTTGGTGTTCTTTTTGGCGCCTTCACTAGCCAGCTTAGATGGAGTCTCATGTTGAGTCTGCTCCCCTTCCGTAGGAATATTAACTCCTATATTTTGATCCACAGTAGGCTGCTGTCTGGGGCCTTTGGTATCCTCGGAAGTCACCCCCGAATTCAGTGGGCAATCCTTATAGAGATGACCAATTTTATGGCATCTTCGACATCTGAATGGTACACCTTCGTAATCTAGCAGTTGCTTGCGCGAGACATGGCTGTGATGCAGGGTGATTTTCTCCTCCAATCCCGGCCTGGTGTCAAGATGAACAAGTATACGGGCCATTGTCCTGATTCCCGTTTTCTCGTAGGATCTGTCATGCTCCAGGTAAGTGCCTAGAGTGTCCCCAATTCGCTTGAAAACATACGGGTTCCAAAATTGCATGGGCAGACCAGGAAGACGAACCCAGATGGGTCCAGCCCCCAATTGTTCACGTTCCGGGTCGAACAAAGGATCCCATTGCTTGAGCATGACTGGTGCTAACTCGATATGCCAATATTGGGAGAGAATCCATTGAGTATATTCAGGCCTATGGAAGTGCAATGCGAACCAGCCCCGCGCGAGGACCATGATATCAGGAAGTTCTTTGAGCAGAGTGCCCCATATCTCCTCCACCCAGAGCTTGAGTCTTTCCACAGAGTAGGTACATCCCCTTACCCTATCGACCAGGACTTTACGGGCAGTTTCCATCACATCCGGCAACGGTGCTTCTTCCCCAAAGGTGATGTTGAAGTCTGAATCAATAGCTCGAAGGCATCTGCCTTTTTTCAATTTCTTTGTGCGCTTGCCAAAGGGGAGGTCCTTTAATAGTTTACGACACGGATCCGATGAACTGTGCTGTGCGGATCCCGCAGATCGAACTGGGAGCAGAGGAGTGTGAAAACAACCCGAGCATATCGGGGAGCGAGGTCCAATACAGCTAGTGCCCGGGAGAAGAGAAAGGGGGGGCGGGGTGAAGCCTGTTGGTTCTGCGGCATAAATGAGACGGAGGGTGAAAGTGAAGTCGATGGAGGCGGAGGCGGTGGGGGCTTTGGTAAGGCAGGGCGAGTGGGGTTCAGAAGCGGAGAGTCGAAGGAAGGCGAGGTCTGAAGGCAGGAGCCCAATAAATGTAGAGTAGCAGGGGAAAGGGGCGGGCATTCAAGGGCCGGAGAGTCGGCCAGGATGAAATCAGAGGATTTCTTCTTCCCTGTGAGCGGCAGATGCGGTTGCAAAGAGGAGGTAGTTGTCTCAGAGGCTAGTTCAACACTCCGAGGTTTCATAGTATGCCTCTTCGTATGGGCCTAGATGTCTTGGTGAGGCGTGGGGTCCGCCTCGTAGTCTACGAGGTCTTCGTCGCCCATGACTGCCTGTCGATGCAGAGATGTCCCAAAGGGGACCGACCAGGGGGCCGCCCAACGGAAAGGTAGGAGACCTGTGCACCAAAGTGACCGGTGGGGGACCGCAGCATAAAACAAGGTGCCAAAAAACCTGTGAGCAGTTGTCGCGATGCAGCCAGTCAGAGATCCGTGAACCCAACGCTCAGGCCGATCATCGCCATCATTAGAATTGTGCCTGCACAGAACCTAGGGTTAGGGTTCCGCCATTGTCGCTGGAGCATTCCTCCTCAACCTCATGCATTTCATAAAATCTCCTTGGAGCAAAGTATTGTTCCAGCCATTGATGCTGCTCAGGGTGTTTATTCTTTAAGTCCAAACTTGACCAAAGAAAACTAGTTGGCGGATGAATTTAATGAATGACGGAAATCGAACCCTCGTCAACACAAATCTTGCTGTAAAAGGAAATTGAAAGTTACAAGGCTCTCATAAACCCTTTTGTTGAAAGCTGCGAGGCTCTTGTAAAGCCTTTTGTCTTTAATAAAGATCCTTTTTGATGTAGTCTGAAGCCTTGAATCCGATGCCAAACCTTCCAACCAGCTTCCGTGCGTGCCACTGACTATGCTACAGGACTTAGAAGGCAATTGTGAAAATCGTTGTGGAAAGGAGGGGTCTCCGAAGCTTTTACAATCAGACAACGAATACGATGGAATTAACAGAGCATGTAATACAAAGAACCTAACCTACTCTAGCACAGCAGGTAAGAAAAGGATTATATAGAGGCATGCGGATCTTTCCTAAATCTCGTTTGGCACTTAAAAAAAAATTCTGAAGGCACTTCCAGGCTTTGCTCTCTCAGCTTGATGGTGTAAAACTGAAGGGGATTGAGATGCAAGCTTGGGGACCAAACAGATAAATTTATAGCCAAGCTTCCATCAAGCTTCTGATGGCTATGTGTCAGGTGTTCCACAGATCAAGGTAGAGAACTCCAGATGGAGTAATGGACCACTTCAGAAGCTCCCAACAAGAAAATTAATTAACTGCAGTTGATTTCCTTAATTTAAGGAAATTACTGCAGTTGGTTTCCAGAAATTAAGGAAAGACTGCAGTTTACTTCCATAATTGTAGGCAGCAGTTGGTAAAAAAATTAATGGAGCTTAACATTCTCCCACTTGGTCCATACTTCCAAACTTAATGTCTCAACTTAAAACCCATTGATAATCTGTATTAAGTAATAGATACATGAATCATGGCGATAAGTCCTCTAATGACGAGTATTATCTTCCATGTATTACTATGTATTTATTCTTATTATAATTTATGTGGCAACAATTTCTTAATGAATAAACCTTATGTTTATTCTTGGTCCTTCTTAAATGAATTTTCTCAAATCAACTTTCGGTGCACATAAATATGAGAAAAAACATCACAATAATTAAGAATTTCATTAAAATAACATTGTTGATTTCCTTAATTTAAGGAAATTACTGCAGTTGGTTTCCAGAAATTAAAGAAAGACTGCAATTTACTTCCATAATTGTAGACAGCAGTTGGTAAAAAATTAATGGAGCTTAACAGGATATGGATAATCACCATAAAAAATAGTTGGAATCTAACCAGGATGCCAAGAGCAGTGAGGATTATCCTTGCCCTGGGAGGTCAAATTATTAGACAAAATTATTTATATAGTGTTTTCGATATAATCACGATCATGTGATTCACATATTTTATAATGTGCATAATATGACGTGTATTTTCAAAATTTTCATTTATATATGTGAATTAAATTTCTTTTTTCTTTTATAGGTTTAGAGTTATTTTATTTTTAGATTTATTGATAATTAAATATTAAATATCTTAACATGTAATATTTCTTATAATATAATGAATTGACTTAAAATTTGCAAAATGGTGAAACAAAAAATCACAATGGTATCATTTAAATTAAGTATTATTTATAAGTTAGAGTTTAGTTTTTGGAATAATACTTTAGTGTTTAGTTTTAAGAATAATACTTTTAAAATTAAATATACATTATATATATATATATATATGGGGTGAAAAATTAAAGGTAATATTTAAAATTTTAAAAAATTAATTATATATTAATCACAATATTTGTAATTTAAAATAAAAGAAAGGTTCAATTTATACAATAATAACATGCAAGCAATAAATTTAGTATATGTGGGCAATAATTTTGTATTGGCAAATGGAGTTTTTCTTGGGTATAGGTCATCGGACAATCAAGAATCAAGGAGGGAACTAGAAATGATGGTGAGAATTAAGCAACACTTTGGGATCCCTCCACAATTCCTAGACCTCTAGTAGATGTAGCAACATGAACCTTGGATCTCTTGGTTTGTATGATTGCACATCACTTCTATCACCAATTGAGCTACCCCTTTGGATCTCTTGGTTTGTAGGATTTCACATCACTTCTATCACCAATTGAGCTACCCCCGAGGCTTCTTTATGAGTGAGATGTCTAATATTTTCAAAATCAAGTTGAGTGGTGACCTTTTAAAATAAAATAACAATAAAATATTCTCTATATAAAAAACAATGTCTTTTATAAGAAAAATCGTATATATATATATATATATATATATATATATATATATATATATATTATATATATATATATATATATATATTTATATATATATATATATATATTTATATATATATATATATATATATTTATATATATATATATATGTTTGGTTGATTATAATTAAAATCATTATAAAAAATATATAATCCCACACTCATAGTGCTTGCTTAGTTTGTTGTTCACATTACAAGCAACTATGAAGATGTCTTAAAAATATTTCAGGCTCACTCTCAACTATAAATAAGTCAAGTCACCAGTTCAAACTGTGTGAAAAAATTGAGTCATTTTAAGAGCTAGTGGTGATGCCTAAACATAAGTAAAATCAATATAAAAAACATATAATCCCACACTAATAGTGCTTGTTTAGTTTGTTGTTCACATTACAAGCAACTATGAAAATGTCTTAAAAATATTTCAGGCGCACTCTCAACTATAGATAAGTCAAGTCATCAGTTCAAAACTATGTGAAACAATTGAGTCATTTTAAGAGCTAGTGGTGATGCCTAAACATTTTGACAACTTAGTACGACTTAGAGATGTACGGCTTAGAGATGATCCTAGGTAGTGGCTATTGAAGCCACTTGTCTTAAAGATCTAAAAATATTTCAAGCTCACTCTCAACTATAAATAAGAAAAGTCACTAGTTCAAAACTTCGTGTGAAAAAATTGAGTCATTTTAAGAGCTAGTGGTGACGCCTAGACATTTTGATAGTTTAGTACGACTTAGAGATGTATGGCTTAGAGATGCTCCTGGGTAGTGGCTATTGAAGCCACTTGGGTTAGAGATGCTCCTGGGTAATGTTAGGTGTGACAGGTGTGACAATCATTTAAGGACTCACAATAACCTAGCAAACTACAAAAAAATGGATAAAGTAATAAAAATGTAAAACAATTCTTATTAGCATTTGACATGCAAATTTGTCATAAACCTTGCTTTCATACATTATGTTTCAATGATATTTTTATATTATAATTAAAAACTTATAAATCATATTTTTCTAGGAAGAAATGTTAGGAAAAATATTCAAGATGTTCCTGTCATTTTCTATTTTCTTGCATTAACTCTTTTTTTCTCACAACAAATTATTCATGAATTGCAACATTACCTTAGAAAAGGACAATAACAATCATACATGCTAATTATGAATTAGAATTGATATATAAGTTCAAACAATATCCTATATAAAGAAATAGGAAGATATCATTACAACATGGTTCAAACTTTAAGTCTCCTTTATGGCCTTAAGGTAAGCATATGTATTTGGACATTTACTATATTGTATTGATCATTAGTATAGATTCATTTTAACCATCGATTTAGCAAAGGCTTACAGGGATTAAATATTTTGTGTAAACATCTTTTTAGAGTGCAAAACTTGAAAAATAGGTCACTTTAAGAGATTTTGTCTATCTCACCACTTCATATATTTGTGTTTAAGACAAATGTATGTTCGTTACACACACACATTGTTTAATTGTAGTTTTTAATGCACAAATAGATTGAATGCACATTGAAATATTTTACTTTAGTAAGATATTTTTTTATGAATCACATTGTTCATTTTAAAAAAATTTAAACTTGCAATTCCTTAAATATTTGCTAGATTTAATTTGTATGTGATGAACCTATGGTCTCAGGGCACTACATCAGATCCCAACATTCCAACCAGGTATGAAACATTAGTCCATCTTAAAAATTGTGGAATAGATAAGCACTAAAGGCTCGAATGTTGGTTGTGATGATGAGGTGAACGAGTGTTTTTATAGGAAATGCTAATTATAAAAAACAATAGAGTGCTTGGTGATATGCTTGCAGATAATTGGAGCTTATTCCCATTTCCTAGCACTTCTTGCAGGATAGACTATGGATATTTGACCGAAGACAGGAGAGGAACTTACAACAAATGGGATGGAGTTTCTCGTTCCACAACACAAGAAGGGTATTTCAAATATGGAAAAATCAATGGGAAACAATGTTGCACTTTGAATGGGATCTCTTATCAAGCTCTTGCAACTCCACTCAAGCTGGATGATCGTTTTAATCTAATTGGAGTATTCAAACTTGATTTCCCAGATAGACCAATGAACAAGACACAAAAGCTTGATACGTCAATAATTAACGACACCTATAGAGGATTCATGGAAATCATTCTACAGAATAATTATACAATTGTGCAAAGTTATCACATGGATGACTATGCCTTTTTTGTTGTCCGGTATTTTCTTTTATAAATGTTCATCCACACATAATCACTGGAATAACATAGGAGGTTTCCTACCAATCTAACAGGAAACACTTCTTGCAGGATGGACTATGGAGATTGGACCGAAGACAACAAAGGAACTTACAACAAATGGGATGGAGTTTCTCGTTCCACAACACAGGATTTCTTGTGTGAAGATAGGTCAATGATATTAAAATTTCATATATGTAGCAAAGACTACTATGATTCATTTAAAGAGGAAAGGCAAGGTGAATAAATTGCAGTTGAATCCATCTTGGGACTTGTTGATGTACCTTTTTTTGGCATGGTGAATAGGCCTAGGTTGGTTGTGACTTAAATTTATGTGTTCATGTGTGATGCCATCTTGCTCCAGATACTGGGATTTAGATTGAGTTGTATGCATAATTGTAGCTATATGGCCTACCAAAGTCTTAGGCATTTGTTGTATTTATTCATGACTTTGTAAGGATTTATTTTCTTCCATTGTTTTATACTAATCAGAGCATTGAGTTGTATGCATAATTGTAGCTATATGGCCTACCAAAGTCTTAGGAATTTGTTGTATTTATTCATGACTTTGTAAGGAATTTTTTCCCATTGTTTTTCTACTAATCAGAGCATTATTTTAATATATTGGTTACTCTTCACTTGAAAACATTTTATGAGTAACAGGTTGTATATATTACACAATCTCAAAAAGTGATGACATAAAGAATACAATAATACACCATACAAGCAAAAAAAAATAGCTGTTGTTGAATGTCACCCGAGGACAACAATTATTGCATGGGAGTTGGTAGGTGACAATGTCTGGTGCACACATGCCATTTGAGAAATGTTAGAAATGTCAGTGGAAAAAAGGTAAGATTATCCCCAACTTGAGGCAATGACAGGGGCCTAAGACTTGTAATATAGATTTGTAACTTGACATACCTTTTTCTGGAATGGAGAATAGGCCATGGTTGGTTGTGACTTAAATTTATGTGTTCATGTATGATGCCATCTTTCTCCAGATACTAGGATTTAGATTGAGTTGTATGCACAATTTTAGCTATATGGCATGTGTGCACCTTATATCCTTTTGTCAAACATATATGTTGTCGCTGAAAGGTGGGATGACATTGAAAAGATACGAAAATTGATGAAAGACAAAGAAGTAAATAAGACTCCTGGATGCATTTGGATTGAAATCAATAACCAGGTCCAATCTTTCTGTATAGAAGACAAGTCACATCGAGAAATACCAACGATCAATGTAAACTTGAATAGTTTATCTTGGGAGATAAATGTAGTAGGGTATGTTGCTGAGATTTGTGTTGAATAATGAGTGGAAAATTATTTGGCACCATAGTAATGAGTTAGCAATGTTAAATAAGTTATGTAGAAGAGATTTGTAAGTCATCAAGAACATTAATGTGCATGGTGACTACAACTTTGGAACCAACTTCATCTTCCAGACAATTAAATGAGAAATTATTTCCAGAGATGCCGATCATTACCATTATTTAAAGGATGGAGAGCTTTCTGGTGGGGATTACTTGATATACTAGTTGAAGAACCTTATAAACATGGCCTTGGATTGGTGATACTAACTGAAGCAAGCTAAAAGCATAGGCTTATATAATAACAATTCCAATGACTTTGCCCTGACCTTGCACTAGTAGCAAGGATTAGGCTTATTTCCACTTTATGATAAATGCAGTTTAGGGAAACTTTGTTCATTGACTAAATGTCTCTGGCCTTGATTGGGAGACCATACTATTTGATGGAGTCCATCTCTAAACATATTATGGCAGCCATATTTGTTGAAAATGTTAAAAAGTGATGGCATAAAGAATACAATAATACACCATACAAGCCAAAAAAATTGGAAGAAATGGTGAGAAAACAATATAATTTTTCGAAATATATACAATGTCCATATCATATCCAAATTTGTTTGTATCTTTTCATCTTAATTGATCATTCTTCCTCCCTCCTATTGATTTGATATGCTATTTATTTTTTCTTGCTTCAACGTGCCGAAGTTGAAAGCCTTGGATTTTTAACTACCAATCAAACCACCTAAATCTTGTTTTTTTTAAATTGATGTTAATGCAATAAACTATTTCAATAGACTATGATCGGTGTTGCTTATTTGGTTTGCATCACAAATGATTGTTTTATCATAAAGCCTTTGCTGCAGAAGTTTCTAAACAAACTATTTCTTTCTTACTCTAGACAAAGATATCTTGAAAACGAAACCCCACACATAGTGTTGGACCTCATAGGTATTTTAGTGCACATAGAACACCACCCTAATATGATAAAAAAAAATGCCAATAAAGAAACAAAATTGCATAAAAAATTAACTTCTTTCTTCTATGCTATTGTTTCCTAAGTTACCACCTTACATTGTTTCCTACGCTACCACCTTATGACGTTTCCTTTGCAACATATGGTGCAATTGCTAGTTGTAATTCTATATTGTGGTGGTGGAAAATCCAATCGTAACAAATAACAATAATAATGTCTTATTGTAGTGATAATGTTTTTGTTGAGAAATTTGTCTAAAAAGTTATAGATTTTTTTGTGTAAAGCATAAATAGATATATTTTAAAAAACAATTATTCTCGCCAAATATATTTATGAAAAATAAATTGAATATATTCTTCAAAAAATATAAATATGAAAAATAAAATTATGTTATTTACTTAATTATATCTAAATTAAAAATTATTTCAATTTATTATTAATTTCTCATTAATATTAAATAAATTTATATATACTTTACTATAATTTTTATTGGTTAAAATTTATTTAAACCTACCCTATTTAAATTCTTATTAAATATATTCTCATAAATGCTTTATACCATTACGTTGTCCAAAGCGTCTAAATGATTGTCTGTCTTTGTTCAAAATTTACACCTTTGCAATGAGATTAATACTCGCTACGCGAGTAAGAAGAGGCGGCCATAACAATAAATATTTTATTTTTATTTTATTAAAAAAATTATAGATTTATTTATAAAAATGTATAAAAATAATTTTATATTTAAAAATTATTTAGTATTTTATTATATTTTTTAAATAAATAAAATATTTAGTTTTCTGTTTTATTATATTTTTTAAAGAAAATAAAATAAATAAATATTTATTATATCACTATGTGACATATAAAATTGACTATTCCATATTATATATATATATATTTTAAATTTGTAATGTTCATTTTAGTTTTGATTTATAGGGGCTACATTTTTGGAGGATGAACGTCATCCTAATGTGGCAATAGACTGAACAAGTCCAGAGCAATTCACTATTTGCGTGGTTGTACGAAGAACTCAAAATCCTAATGGCTACTTCATTGAAATATTTTGTATTCATCGTAAAAGTGTCTAGCGCATTTCAGAATCTGGAATCGTCTTCAGTATGTTCACTGCACAACTTCCATACAAACTATAGTGTATAGGTAGGTATTACATATAAATGTACACCATCTAGGATCGAGGACATGTGGCTAACTCATAGAACGTTAGGACAACTTGAATACATACCCAATACCCACTACTTTTTCCACCCACATACAAACCATTTTATAGAAATGCTAGAGCGATAATGGCCAGACGAATAGATTTTTCAGTAGGCTACACATTCGCTAGAAAATAGTGGAAATTCTCGCATGATTTTTGCTAAAACCTAGCAGAAATTTTGGGAAATCCAGGTTACAACTATCAAACTTTAGGATTTTGGGTGCTAGGGATTTTTGATAGTGCTAAATACATTTCCACTATATATAAAAAAAAAATTCAAACACTTCTATGATTATATTTTTTGAAGAAAAAAAAACTGGATTTCGACCAACAATAACTTTCCAAGCCACAAATAACTTCCTTAGCGAATCTAGGTTACAGCTATCAAATTTTAGGATTTTGGGTGCTAGGGATTTTTGATAGTGCTAAATACATTTCCACCATTAAAAAAAAAAACAAAACAAAAAAAAAAACAAAAAAAAAAAAAAATAAATAAAAAAAAATAAAAAAAAATAAAAATTAAATAAATAAATATAAAAAAAAAAATAAAAAAAATAAAAATTCAAACACTTCTATGATTATATTTTTTGAAGAAAAAAAACTGGATTTCGACCAAAAATAACTTTCCAAGCCACAAATAACTTTCTTAGCGAATTTGTGGCCTCAGCAGACAACACCTTATTGTTGAATTGTACACATTTACTGCTTTCAAGATTGGGTTCAATGTTCATAGATTGAATGCATGTACTATTTGAAATTCTGTGAGGCCACCCACGTACTTCTTTTTATACCTCAAATCTTATCTTCCACATTTTCTGAGAATTGGATTTGTATTGTGTATGTTAGATTTTATGTCACTGAAAAACATTATATATAACCATGTTACCAAACCGTCATATGCTACCTTATTATACTTGCCTATGGCAGGTTATATTGTAATCATTTTACAGTCAAAATACTTTGACTTTCAATTAATTCTAAAATTTTTAAAAAGAATTTATAAAGTTTATTAAAGTTGGAAAAAATATCTATTAAATTGAATATTTTGAAAATAAAAAATAATTTTTCAAAATTTTGAAATTTGAATTTCCATTTTCTTATTGGCTCATATAGATGAAATGACTAATTTTATGGAGTTAT
This sequence comes from Pinus tabuliformis, assembly GCA_031772625.1. NCBI lineage: Eukaryota > Viridiplantae > Streptophyta > Pinopsida > Pinales > Pinaceae > Pinus > Pinus tabuliformis. Next base: position 708,784,939 of record CM062808.1, on the reverse strand, counting down.
AAATAAAATTTCTAAATAAAAAATCAAAATAATTGTATATGACACCCACTGTCATAATAGTACACAACAAATCTCAAAATCTATGAAAATTTCATTTCTAAATAATTGTGTCTAACTCATGTTTATTTTTAATTAATGTGTAATTTTTTAAAATAATTTACAAAGCTTGCTCAAGTTTTTGAAATGTTTTAACAATTACATTTTATTTTATGATATTCTTTTTTGGTGGTTGAATATATATATGTGTGCGTGTGAAATTAATTTATATATAGATTCACTTTTATATATAATACTAACATATATAATCTACTTAATATAAGAAAAACATCTAAAATTATTGTCACTACTTAAATAACATATTCCTAAGTTATAATGGGAAATTTTTAACAGAATCTCCTTTAAGCCTTACTACTACGACTCCAATACTATTGTAACAATTACAAAAAAAAATTCCAACAAAAGCATTTGTGATTTTCTATCATTTCCTATATCAATATAAAGATATTTTTGAAAATGCAATCTAAGTTCTTCCTCTAAACTCTTGCTTTCTAATTGACACCAATATTATTGTTTTAATTTTACATTTATTGCCCAGCTAATCTATTAATAACTTAAAGTCTCCCAATACTTGTAAATATTTTTCTATTGTTTTTTTTCATAAAAATAGAAAATGCCTAAAACATAACTATTCCTTTACTCACAACTTATTTCAAAATAATCTAAGGTATTGATAAGAAAAAACAATGTCCCCTCCATTATAAATCTTTATAGCTCTTTGGTATCGTTTCATAATTAATTATGTGTTCCTTTAATATTATATAATTTTTTTCTTTCAAACATTTTTACCTACCTTTAATAGCTAGCTTGATTTTATGGGCAACTTGTGTAGGGGTCATATAAGGCTTTGAAATATCAAAGTTGTCAGATAATGCAAGGTAAAGACTTATAAGCATTTGTAGACGCATTAATTATTTAAAAATATAGACAACAAATAAAAGCTAATTAATGTCATGTGTTGTGTAATTTTTTGTTATATATATATATATAGTAAGCTTGGTAGGACCTTTCTATTAATTTTCTATCAACAAAGAAGCAGGTTACATCCACATTCCAAATGGTTAGGTGGCCTCAACCTGCCCATTGGGAAACCAAGTTTGTTGACCACCTAACGGCGTGATAAGCCATCCAAAAGCAAAAGATAATGAGTCTAGCAAGCCACGCTAAATAAGTCTAAGTGTCCTTATACTTTCTACAATATAGAGAACTATAAACATAACTTTAAACATTCTGAAAAGTATGAGACTATTCCATACAAAAAAACAAAATAAGGGGTGCACCAACAACTATTTATCTTCAACTGAATCAACAAGAGCAGGGTCCTTCGCATTGGAGCATGACAACTCAGTTTGAGGGATACATGGAATATGCTACTCGATGTAACTGAGCTGACCATTTTGATTTTGTAGTTGGAATTGAATCTTTTGAAACTCCTTACTATAATTCGAGTACCCATGAGGAGACGAATGCGTGCCTATTGGTAGCTGCTCTAGGGCTTTAGCCAATAGGCTCTCCATCATCCAATATAAATGAAATGTTTGTTTGTATTAGGTGGATCTTTCCCAAGAGTGACCGAGGTCTGACACCAAAGTCTCACAATATTCCAAATCAATTTCCAGAATATCCACTTTCTAGTTGAGTTCCTCTTCCCATTCTACAATGAGTTGTCTTTCCGGGGCAGAACTGCCCAAATGGGCCGCTTCGTTAATGATTCGAGAAGCTGACTTACGCCCATGGACTGTACCACCTGATGCACTGGGTTGACTGGTCACAGGGGATGTTTTCCTTTGTTTACCTCGGCCGCGAGATCCTCAGGCTACCTTTCCTTTACCAAAGGCGGCACGAACCATCTAGTTGAGGTACCTGCAAGAATTTTTATAGACTAATTGTAAGCCTAGAAGCTGACTCGAACAGAGTCCATACAAAGGAGCAAGAATCTTTCGAGGGTCACTCCAGAATAGGGCACCTTCCAGCGAAACCATATAAGAGGACAAGAATAGAAATATGAACCAATTCAATTGCTTACTGTCGATAAGTAACCAACAAGAAACAAAGGCCCTGAACCACACATTAACCCAACTTTTCCCGATAGGTTTGGGGTTGTAAATATAAATAAATCTTTCAAATACCAAAACCCTGAAGGTTCTAGGCCTAACCCACTTATATTCATACGACAAAGAAATCCTTGCGTCGGGGGCAGAGAGTAAAAGAACCGGGATCGACCCATAGACCGGACCCAACACAGAACTATGCACAACAACAATATTCCATAGAGCATTGACACAAGAACACAATAAACAAGAGAATGCTCACATTGTTTTGTCACAACCATGAGGAATTCCATATATGTCTCCTTCCACACCACCAATTTAAAACATAACCATTCACCCCGAAGACCAACATACAAAGATAGTGAGCCATAGGAGCAGGGATATAAGAATTGGGGCTGAAAACATGCCCGTGAGAGGATACTTTAACCAATAGAGACTGAACCAGTGCCTAGTGAAGATTCACGAGGGACTCCTTCCCAGGACGATGAGCATCTTAGACTAGATCCAAATCAAACGGAACACACAGACAAGAAACTTACCAAACTTGTCGAGGAAAAAAGTTGAAATCCAACACCTTGATAATATCTCTGCCACTTTGGGGATGGCATTAAATAGCTCCATGCGCACAACCACCTCTCCATGTGCTTCGTGCATGTGGAGGGTGGTAGAATATTGCCTCAAGATTTTCATATCAAACGTTGGGCAGGGGAAGGTCTCATGATGTCCAACTCACACCCCATCTTCAACATGTCCAATATATCACCACGATCGAGGTAGGGAATTGAACTAGTGACTTCACATCAAGGAGTTCGTTAACAGAACACTCAATCACCATCTATGCAAGACCCCATGGACGTTATAAATAATTTTAATGCAAAATAGAAATTTCATTATTTTAACTAAACACTAATTTTTTTTTTTATTTTTTTTTTCTGAAGAAATAGTTCATAATTTCTATTAAGAGAGAAATTACATGTTGTTGATGCCAAGGGCATATGCTGTAGTGTGGTTTTCACCACTGTTCAGAAATATATCAAAAATACATCAAGAAAGACCCACTGGGATACGATGGTTCTGTATCCCTCATAGAAATAACAGTGTCTCACAAAAAACCAAAATAAACAGAGTTTTGAGGAGTATATCCCTCATACAGTAAATATAACCGATCTGTACTGTGCTGTTATATACAATAAGAAACATGTAGAGCAAAATTTATATGGGGGGGGTGTCCCCCTGTAGGAGGCCGTCTATATATGGTCGATGAAAAAATCTGTGCATCCCCTCTGGTTTGTATTCCTCAATCAGCCAGTCTCCTAGAGGTCGATCCGCCGCTTCTTTCGAGAGCCGGTCAGCAGTTGCATTTCTTTCCCTGTAGATGTGAGAAACAGTGATCTGGTCAAAATGTGTTTTAAGAAAAACAATTTCTTCCAAGATGTGTTTCAATGAATATGCATGACAGATAGATTTGTTATTTGCCCAATCAATCACAATCTTTGAGTCCCCAAAAATTTGTAGTTGCCGACAGTTTTTGGATATAGCAAAATAGAGTAGATGTCTCAGTGTAATAAGTTCAGCATGGTTGTTGGTACCCGGTCCAAGTCCCATTCTCAGGTGAAAAAAGTGTGAGTCAGATAGATGAAATAATATACCCCCCCCACATCCTTGCATTGGTGCAGCCCCATCAAAATATGCCCAAGGCATGTCTCTGTTGATATTTTCAGGCATAATGTTCCTGGGTGTATTAAGTTTATTTTCAAATGGAATTTCCATGTATGCCGCGCAGATGGACGGCGGGAGAAGATGCCAATTGACCCTGCAGTCCTCAAAGATTATGGCATTACGCCTGTTCCAAATGTACCAGGATACCACAGGCGGTAAGTTCCTAGCCTTTTCTGAAGCCACCGCAGACCACCACTGATCCCAGGCTGTGAGAATATCTGCACCCTGCCAAACTGTGTTTATGTTGAGGATCTGTGTGACCTGGTACCATAGATCCTTAGTGACCTCGCAGGTAAGAAATAGGTGTAGTGTTGTTTCCTCCTCTTTTCTGCAAAGGACACACCAAGTTGGTCCAGCGAATGCCCGTTTTCTGAGGATGGAGCCAGTAGGTAACTTGTCTGCAAGAATATTCCACATTAGAAGACGAGCCCTTGGCTGTGCTTGTAGATGCCAGATATCAGACCACCAGTTTTTATGAATGTCGGGTTTCTTTGCTTCGATCAGCTTGTAGTAGCCAAGCTTCGGTGCGTAAATACCAGATTTGGCAGGCGCCCAAATGAGCTCATCTTCCTCCTCATGTAGCTTGATGTGCGATTCGGTAAGTGCTTGTATGTAGCCTTTCCAGTATGTGTTCCATTCATCTGACAGTTGCCACTGACGGTCCGTGACCCATGCCTGTGTGAAGATAGTAGATCGTTGAATATCGCCAATCTGTGCAAGATATTTTATGCCCCTATTGTTTAGATAACGGACCAATCCTTCCGGCAGTAGATGTGCATTCCCTGAGCCAGGCCAAGGGTCTAGGCCAATACGGACTTGTGTGCCATTGCCAATTCTCCATAGCAGGTTATCTCGAATGAGTGGCATAGCTTTTAGCGTGGCCCTCTAGATCGCAGATATGCCTTGTCGGTTCCAAGTGGGTCTGCGGATCCAGTCAATGATGTTGGAGGGCCAAATATACTTTTGGTGTATTACTTCCGCCCATAAACTGTCAAGTTTGAGAAGTGACCAGCCCTGTTTAGCTGTTAACGCTTGTGCAAACTCTGAGAGAGATTTTAGTCCCCACCCTCCCCATCTCTTGGGCGTGGAGACCATTGACCATCTTGTCCAAGCAAAAATCTTCCCCTTTTTATTGCCATTCCACAGGAACCTGTTGCAGATTTGTTGGATTTTTTGTAGGATGCTTTTTGGTATCCATGTGAGGGACATCCAGTAGACTGGGGTAGCCTCAAGAACAGATTTGATCAGCAGTAGTCTACCTGCTTTTGACAGTAGTCGATGATGCCAGCAGTTGATCCTTTTTTCAATTTTGTTTATAAGCCATGACCAGTGTTCAGATTTATACCCATCCGGCCTTAGTCTGAAACCAAGGTATTTGATGCCATCCAGCATATTATTTTCCAAGAAGGGGAAGTGCTGGGTCGCCAGCTGAGATTCCTGATATGTGCATCCCATCATGGATCTGGTAGATTTCTCCCTGTTGATCTCCATGCCCGTGGCTTTACAGAAGAGTTGAAGTATATCATTTAGTGCAATGGTGTCCCGGACACTTCCATTTAGGAAGATTAAGATGTCGTCAACAAACAGTAGATGAGTAAGAGAGTACTGTTCAGTAATTTTGAGTCCACTGAAGTCTCCATTCCTTTTTGCTGCGGCAATGAGCCTACTAAGCCCCTCCATGACAATAAGGAAGAGTAGTGGGGAAAGAGGGCAGCCTTGCCTGATACCTCTGTTGATGTGAAAGCGAGCAGAGGCTGAACCATTAATAAGGATAGCAAAGGAGACAGTAGTTATACATCCCATAATCCAGTTTATGAGCATGTGGGGGAAGCCCAAATGGGTGAGAATCATCTTTAGGTAGAGCCAGTTAACCTTGTCAAAGGCCTTTGCAAGGTCGATCTTTAGAGATATTCCTTTGAGATTCTTCAACTTTATGGAGTGTAAGGCTTCCTGGGCTGTGCCAATGGCCTCTTGGATGTGACGATTTTGGAGGAAGGCAAACTGTTCTGCAGATATATGTGTGGACAGAATAGGTTTAATGCGGTTGGCAATGATTTTGGCAATAATTTTGTAGAGGCAATTACAAAGAGAGATTGGACGAAAATCATTGAAGGATGTGGGGTCATCAGATTTGGGTATCAAGGCAATGAAGGTCTGATTCATGGGTGGATGTATGTGCCCAGTGATCCGGCTCTCCTCAATGACTTCCAATAAGTCCCCGCCCAGCAGATCATAGAAGGCAAGGTAGAACTCCACTGGCCAACCATCTGGCCCCGGACTTTTATCTTTTTTAAACCATTTGAGAGTACTTTCCAGCTCTTGTATAGTGACCGGTTGATTGAGATCTTCAATGTCCTCCTGTCCAACAAACCGAGGAAAATGTCCTGCAAGATTGATGATGTCTGGTAGATTGATAACATTCGGCGCAGTGAATAGATGCTTAAAATGTGTTACCCCCAAATTGGCAAGTTGCTGATGTGTGGTAGCCCAACCATCTGGTTCACTTGGCAGCTTCCAAATGGTATTTGATGCCTTTCTGCCATTAGCGAGGTTATGGAAGTATTTAGTATTACTGTCTCCAGCTTTGAGCCAAATGGCTCTGCTTTTGAGTCTCCAGAGCTCCTCCTTTTCTTGTAGAATCTTTGTTTTTTGCCCAAGCAACTGGTTCAGTAATGATTTTGAGTCATCGGAGAGATAGCCAGCACCCCTCTCATCAGTCAATAGAGCTATCTGTTCTTCAGTGTCCTTCAGCCTCTGTTCATCTCTGCTCCGCTTTGATCTCGCCCAAGTCTCAGTCATTTCTTTGAGCTTCTTCAGTCTATCACAGAAATCCATCGCTTTCCTCTGTTCCCTCAGGGGGGGTTGTGATGCCCAGAAATCCGAGACCATCTTGATGAAATCCGGCTCTTGGAGGAATCCAGCAAAAAATTTAAAGGGGGAGCGCGGCTTCAATTTTTTATCGCTGACCTGTAGTAGTATCGGATGATGATCTGATAGTCCCCCAGTGCTGACCCATTGTCTGTACAAGGGGAACAATTGTATCAACTCCTCATGCATCATATATCTGTCTAAGCGCCGCCCCAGAGCAGCCTCACCAGTACGCTGATTGTGCCAAGTAGGGAGCTTCTTGTTCATGGGGATATCCACAAGATGATGTGCATCAAATAACATATTCATTTGATCCGCAATAGGGTCGCTCTGTGCATGATGTCCCCAGGATTCTCCAACCCCTAAGGAGAAATTGAAGTCGCCCCCCAGCACTGTATTCTGAGTGATATGATTGCCATTCAGAAAGTTTTGCCAGAATGAAAGCCTATTCTGGTTGGGCCCATAGATGTTGATAATCCTGATAGGGATGCCCAAATCGCCCATGAAAATATCCATGCCAAGAAAGCCACGCCCCCCCAAACAGAGAGTGGCCTGCTTTTTCTGGGATTTATACCAATGAGCAGACCTCCAGATCGTCCGCACGCATCCAATCCATGTAAAATCCAGCCAGGGAGCAGAGCTTGTAGACTTCGCACCGCCACCTCAGATGTGCAAAGGGTTTCCTGTAGGAATATTATATCGCAACTTGATTCATACAAAAGCCTTTTCAGAGCCAGTCGTTTTTTGGGGTTGGCTAGTCCCCTGCAATTGTAGGAGAGCCAGATCATGGGGAACCGCAGGTCAGGGGCTCAATAGCTCTAAGTGCCCGTTCAATGGTATACTGTCGCCCCTTGGCGACGTCCGCAACAGCATTTTGCTTTGCTGAGTTGATTTTAGATGGTCTGCCTCGCTTTGGCTTGCGGAGGCGTCCAGGGGATGACCCCAGTCCCAGTATTCTAGATCGTGCCCGGGGTCTAAGGTGATAGGGATGTGATCCGGATCCGACCGGAGAGGAGGAGGATTCAGGGAGACCCAGTTCCAAATGGTGAGAGGGAGGTGTGGTAGAGAAGGTGGGGGGAGGGGGAGCAATGGTACAATGGATGGAGGGGAGGGGGGCTTGTTCTGTGTGGGAGGTTCGCAAAGAAGAGTAAACAACAGATTGCATAGCATCAGAAAAATTGTGAGAACAATTGGGAATGAAAGCATTACCCGGATGAGTAGGTGCAGCCTCCGCAGTCTTGGAACGGGTACGTGGCGGCCCTGGTGTAGATGAAGCCTTCCTTCTAGTGTTCTTTTTGGCGCTATCACCCGTCTTCTTGGATGGAGTCTCCTGTTGAGTCTGCTCCCCTTCCGTAGGATTATTCGCTCCAGTATTTTGATCCACTGTAGTCTGCTGTCGAGGGCCTTTAGTATCCTCAGAGGTCACCCCCGAATTCAGTGGACAATCCTTATAGAGGTGACCAATTTTATGGCATCTTCGACATCGAAATGGTACACCTTCGTAGTCCAGCAGTTGTTTGCGCGAGACATGGCTGTGGTGCAAAGTGATTTTCTCCTCTAATCCCGGCCTGGTGTCCAAATGAACAAGTATACGAGCCATAGTCCTGATTCCCGTTTTCTCATAGGATCTGTCGTGCTCCAGGTAGGTACCTAGAGTGTCCCCAATTCGCTTAAAAACATATGGGGTCCAAAATATCATGGGCAGACCAGGCAGGCGAACCCAGATGGGTCCAGCCCCCAGTTGTTCACGTTCCGGGTCGAAGAGAGGATCCCAACGCTTGAGCATGACTGGTGCAAGCTCGATATGCCAATATTGGGAGAGGATCCATTGGGTGTATTCGGGCCTATGGAAATGTAATGCAAACCAGCCCCTCGTGAGAACCATGATATCTGGAAGTTCTTTGAGTAGGGTGCCCCATATCTCCTCCACCCAGAGCTTGAGTCGTTCCACAGAGTAGGTGCGGCCCCTAACCCTACCGACCAGGACTTTGCGAGCGGTTTCCATCACATCCGGCAGCGGTGCTTCAGCCCCAAAGGTGATGTTGAAGTCTGAGTCTATAGCTCGAAGGCACCTGCCTTTTTGCAATTTCTCTGTGCGCTTTCCAAATGGGTGCTCCTTAAGTAGTTTACGGCACGGATCTGATGAGCTGTGCTGAGCGGATCCAGCAGAGCGAACCGGAAGCGGTGGGGTAGTAAAACATCCCGAGCGTATCGGAGAGCGAGGTACAAAACTGCTAGTGCCAGGAAGAAGGGATTGGGAGGAGCGGGGAGGGAGCTGTTGGTTCTGCGGCATAAATGAAACGGACGGTGATTGTGAGTTTGATGGAGGCGGAGGCGGTGGGGGCTGTTGTAAGGCAGGGCGGTTGGGAATCAGAAGCGGAGTATCGAAAGAAGGCGAGTTTTGTAAGCAAGTGCCCAACAAATGTAACGTCGCAGGGGATAGGGGCGGGCATTCAAGGGCCGGAGAGTCGACCAAGTTGTAGTCTGAGATTTTCTTCTTCCCTGTGAGCGGCAGATGTGGCTGTTGTGACGAGGCACCTGTCTCATAGCCCAGTTCAACACTCCGAGGTTTCATAAGAGGCCTCTTCGTATGCGCCCAGATGTCTTGGTGAGGCGTGGGGTCCGCCTCGTAGTCAACGAGATCTTCGTCTCCCATGTTGTCTGTCGGTGCAGAGTATTCCAGCGAGAATCGGCCAGGGAACCGTCCAGCAGAAAGGTAGGGGGGCCAGTGCACCAGTGTGTCCCGGGGGGGACCGCAGAGTATAATAATGCGCCGAGAAACCCGTGAGTAGTTGTCGTGAAGCAGGCCGTCAGTGATCCCTGAACCCAACGCTCAAAACGTTCAACGCCATGGTTAAAATCGAGCCTGAACATGAACTAGGGTTTAGGGTTCCGCCATTGTTGTTGAAGTTCTCCTCCGTTTCTTAACTAAACACTAATTGAATCTTAACTCTGTGAATTCAACTATAAAAACTTCCCTACTTAAAAATTTTAACAATTTTATTTATTTTAATATTTTGAAAATTTGTAAAAATCTAAAGTAGAAATCTAAATTCAAAAGTTGAAGATCTAAACTATTATAATGTCCCTTACAAAATGGAATATTGCAAATCGTAAGTTTTAATAATTAACAAAAATTTGAAATCTTTATGCATAGACATAAGGGGAATTTGTATACTTTTGCTATTATTTACTTTTTTTCATAAAAGGCAAATACTAAGTAGCAACACTACATATTACACTTGTTTTGATTTATTATGTTGTTATCATAGTAACTGATGTTATAGTCGAATTCTACACAATTAAATTGCAACTGCTTTTCTGAAGCAAACTCCGGCACAAAACTCCTCTTTTCTGAAGCAAACTCTGGCACAAAACTCCTTTTACTGGTACCGTTTATGTATGTGATTTCAATTGGTGGATTTCAAGAGTTGTGATTTCAATCGGTGTTCCACGCATTGAGTCTTACAATGACTACATTGGATCCTTTGGTATGATATTGAATCGAATATAGTACAAGGAAATCGTGCTCCCTGACCATTTTTCAGTGAAATGAAAACCATGTTCGTGATTTGCTGTTATCAAAAGATTAAAAGTGTTCTTCTTATACCCCTAATTTATTGGGTCGTTGTTGACCACGTAAAACCCTAAGACGAAGACTTTATGCACATGAGCACATTCGCGAAGACTTGATGCACATTAATGCATTCTCCAGAACTAGAAATTGAAATTTAGCATGCCCCCTGTTGGCTTGAATTTCGTGTTCTTCATTTTGCAGAAGAAGACGTGCGGTCACATGAAAGTATGTTTCAATTTGGGTCCATGAATAAAGTTGCACAAATTCAGTTTGGAATTAAAGGTAGTGATCGATGACCTGTAATCAAGACATGCCCAAATAGACGAGTTACGGGACCCCAGGCCCCGTCGGAGTTTCGTGTAGAGTCTCGCGTTCGGTGGTTTACCAAAACTACTCATCGAAGGATCAACAGTGGAAATCGAATGCGAGGGGTACCCCATCATTTCCAAAACCATCACAGGGGTCAACGCGTAGTTGTATTTGTTTTTAGCAAAAACCGTTCGTGTTTTTATGGATATGCACGTGATCGAAGACCGAGGCTCACATGACAATCCAGGTCACATTAAACAAGTTTTTATATATATTTTATGTGAAAGTCCAAAAGCTTGGAAATGTAATTTGAAAATGTCTAGTTTAATTTAGAGATGGAATGAATTTTTTCACCGCATTTTTTCTGATTAATTTTAACCAAAATCTCTTAGAAATTTAAAAGAAATTACGTTCAAGTTGTTTTATTTGTAGAGTTTTAGGGGTTTTTTAAGTGTTAAATCCATCTATTCATTCAAAAATGTATTTTAAATAATAAAAAATCACATTCTTTCTTGAAATTGTATGGCTAGATTTTTGTGAAAAAGATTATTTCTCCTTTAAGTTAGATTTGGTCATTTTAAAATATGTTATAAAGTTTGTAAAAAGGGCAAAATAGTATTTTATAAAATAAAAAGATATATAACCCTTTAAAGTTTGTATTTTTTATTTTAAAACCTTTTTGTAAAAAAAGTGAAAGTTTAAATGTGCAAAATTGATGTTTTTTTCTCTATGTTTGATAAATCTAAAAAATAAGATTAATATAAACTTGCATGATTTTATTTCAATATATTGTATATATCAATTAATTTTATAATATCTATTTTAATATTATAATAATTTAATTTATAAAAATGACTATGATATTATACTAAATAAAAAAGTAAGACAATTTAATATATAATTAGCACAATCATATAAATTAAATGACCTTAAATGTCATGTCATTTCATAATAAACATTAAAACACTTACCTTATAATATATCTCATATTGCTAAAATTTAAAAAAATCATAAAAACTAATTAAATTATAACTTTATTATTATTATTATTATTATTATTATTTCATTCTGTCAAGAAGCACTTTCTGGTTTAGTATGGTAGTGATGTTGTAATGTCAACATAAACATTTAGACTTAGTAAAAAATAATAGAATTGTTTTTAAAGTCTACACCTCCTTGTAGAGGTGATTACTCTAATCTCAATTTAGAACCAAAAATGGCAACTAAAAGTTATTTTTTCAATAGTTTTGAGTTGTCATTTGAATGGAAAGAAGTTATGTATCTAATAAAAGCTCGAAAAATAATAAAACAAGTAAGAGGTTGCCAAACATGCACAAAGTATTCTTTGTATTTATATGAAGAAAATATTCATTGTTAAAATTGATCACCACATTTCATTTGCTTGGAAGATTTGAGCGACATTGCTTTTTAAATCTTATTCCAACCTACACGGTTGTTTGCAATTGTCAGTGAATGTTTATATCATGAGACTCATTGAGCAATAAATTAATATATTTTCAATGGTATTAATGGTCTTTTCATGAGATTTTTTGAATGAACTTGTGTGAAGCAAACTTCAAAGTATGTAAAAAGCAAACAAAACTACATACACAACATTTTTGTACAAAAACAAACAATTACATGCCATCATGTGGCTCTTATTTGAAAAAAGAGTTTTTATTTTATAAGTCACATATTCCTTGTAATATGGACTACACAAGCATAAAAGCTATAAAGTAGTTATAGTCTACGTTTATATGTATAATCAGAAGAAATGCATTTTTTTGACAAAAAAAAAATGCATTTTGTTATTTTCGTTATATCTATAAATGATTAATGTTAATAATAATATTTACTTTTATTTTTATTTTTGACTTTATAAAAATGTTAGATCTTAGAATTTTGTGATCCATATTGATAATGAGATTGTCTTTCAGATTAATCACATCGTGAATATTTGGTGGATGTTTAGAACCATCTAATGTGGTTCATCCTTACAACAAAGGTGAAAAAATCAATATTTCCAAATATTTAAATAACATAGATGCATCCGGGTCGAGAGTTAACGATTAAGAATTAGTTGTTAGGAATTAGTAGAAAAGATGAATTTATTAATTAATTAATTAATTAAAATAATTAAATAAATATTCTTCTAAAATACTCATTCTTAAGGGCTAATTCCTAACAAACAACTAGTTCCCTCAACAACTAATTCTTATTCTACAATTAAATACTAATTTATTCTATTTTAATTAATTTAATTTGATTTGATATTAATTTAATATCTAAAAATAAATAAATACATACATAATAAAATCGTATTTTGTGCGAATTGGTAACAGTGAATTTTTAATGGCTAATTCTGGACTAGATGCATCTCTACTATTTAAACATTTGGAAATATTGATTTTTTCATCTTTGTTCTAAAGATATGCCGATCAAATTTTCATAATGTAATTAATCCAAAAAATAATTTTATTATTTATAAAAGTGTATAATCTTTTTTAAACTATTTAATATTTAATATTTCATTCTATAGTCTATTTAAGAAATCCTAATAAAAAAAATTATTTAATTTTCTGCCCTATTGCATTTTTTAAGCAAATAGGATAAATAAATATTTATACTCGCAACATGGACCGCACTCACATAAAAATAAAAGCTATGAAGTAGTTATAGTGTACATTTATATGTATAATTAGAAGAGATTTTAGGATTGTTTTTATGATGGTTAGTGGTTATAGTGCTAAATTCAAATTTATGCAATTTTTTACAATTTATTTTTTGTTCGTTATTTTTGTTATAAATATGTGTTAGGGGAACAACTTAATATGAACAAATAAAGAATGAAGCGTGAAACCTTTTAATTATTAGTTTTTTTTATTGAACCATCAAAAGGAAATTTTTAAATATTTTGATGCATTTTTGAAATTTTTAAATATGTTGATGCATTTGTTTCTATATTTATGTATTAGTATGAAGATAATGTGTGATTTCATCTTCTACTTTAGGTGACATAAGCAGTCGGTAATTCTTATTTCGCACTTTATAGGAATTTTAATGTGGCCTGACATGGGACCGGTATAAAATAAAATGATACAACACGTCGCTATTTTTTTTTCTCTCTCATCATCTAGCGCGTGTTGTATCGCCTTATACCGGCTCAGGTCAGACCGCATTAAAATTCCTATAGGGTGCGAAATAAGAATTGCCAAAGCAGTCAGTCGACTCGGTTATCAGGCCATTCACAGCAAATCACATAATTCAAAGGAAATTGCCATTACAACTCCAATGTGGGAGAGTATCAATCTCTTCACTCGGGCGTACGCCAAACATCGCCTTCCATTAATGATCATGTATCATTCTAAGAGCAGGTCCTCACTGCGCATGAATGGTTTCATCATCGTCTATCAACAGTCTCTTAATTTGGAAATGCCTTACCTTGGAGCTCAATCGATCATCCTCTCAAGGAATTTGGAAATGCAGGAAGTAATTTGCCATGCCAGTCATTATCAACTTGGTGTTATCTTCGAAGGCGGGACCGTCCGTCGAAATTCTCTGGTTATCTCATTCATGGAGATTAGAGGCAGTTCTCAACCTCTCAGTGTGCCCTCTCCAATTGAATGCCTGCTTATGGTTTTTTGGTGGTACCCTCTATTTGGTAAGGCTCTATTTTGCAGCCACGCTAACACCTCATCTTCGATTACAATTTCTCTCTGCCAGCGAACAAGACTCTCTTGATAATCGATCGAATTAGGGCCGTCGTCATGACGAACCAGCAAATTCAACTTTGGCTTGGCTTGAAATCGCTTGACAAATCACCAGTAGACCAACACGCAGTCTCAAAGGAACTAGGAATGGTCGAGTCAACCAAGCCGAAAGAAGCAATATTCAAGGACTTAACGTGGTAGGAATTCGGTTAATGTGGTTGAAGTCGCGCTCAAAGCAGGCAATGAAAGGTGGCTCTGAGCAATCGAGGAGGTGTTTTATTGGGGCAGGGGATGTGGACGAGATTTCAAGCAAAGGGCAGAGAGTAACACGAAGAAGGCACAGACAAAGATAGGGATCCACTCGGCGGCGGGGGTGTCGGATGCGGCAGAGCGATTGCTTCAGGGTCGAGGTCATAGCACGGGGAGGTGATTTGGTCAGCATCTCCATGCAGACATGCAACGAACAATGCAACATTATAGCCATGAAGAAGGCACAGACAAAGATAGGGATCCACTCGGCGGCGGCGGTGTCGGATGCGGCAGAGCGATTGCTTCAGGGTCGAGGTCATAGCACGGGGAGGTGATTTGGTCAGCATCTCCATGCAGACATGCAACGAACAATGCAACATTATAGCCATGCGTTGTTGGCTTTAATAGTGGCTCCAGGTACAATGCTCCTTGATGCATGGGGCTCAATCTTGGTCAACAAAGCCCGATCTCTCCAATTTTGGAAAAATATTATAGTTAAATCCTTATCTCTGTCATATTTCAGACGCATCTAGAAGGAGATAACTTAGGAAGAAATGGCCTGAGTGTCGTTGTTTTGATGTAGAGACTAGATATCTTTTTTTCTTTTGTCAAACGATATCATTAGAGTGAAACTTTGTGATCTCGAGACATTGAATATGTGTTATTGGTCCGGTTTC
This sequence comes from Pinus tabuliformis, assembly GCA_031772625.1. Classification (NCBI taxonomy): domain Eukaryota; kingdom Viridiplantae; phylum Streptophyta; class Pinopsida; order Pinales; family Pinaceae; genus Pinus; species Pinus tabuliformis. Next base: position 708,769,722 of record CM062808.1, on the reverse strand, counting down.
CAGTGTGACCAACAATACAGGTTTGTAATATTTTTTTAATATAAAGGTCAATCTGGCCTTAAAAAAAAAGGTGTGATTTTATCCGTGCTTAAAGTAGATTTGATAAGTGTTCCTTTAAAAAACTACTTTAAATTAAAAAATAATGTTAGTTATAATAAAAACTAAAATTATTATATATATTTAGTTATTTTTAATTAAAAGCATTATAAAGCATCAATAATCTCACCCATGAGGTGTAAGCCAATTGGTTTGTATGGGATTTAGTCCCCCCAAGTCATAGGTTCAAATATCTTGAGGAGGGGTTGAGGATAGGAGGCACCTTTGGGGGAATTAAACTATTCCAAGGGCTGTCCCAGCTCCACTGAGCTTTGCACAATCCTAGGCTCAACCTAGTTTGAAAAAAAAAGTCCCCGACCTAGGCTCAACCTAGTTAAAATAAATAAATAATATTTCATAATGGATTTCCTCAAGCCTTTAAATAGACTTCATAATAACAAATAACATGGACAAATAGCATGGACTATGACAATATGATGGGTTTGTATACCACCATTGATAAACCCATTAAATTACTAACTCAAATTTATCTTAATAATCATTTTTTTCTTTCGTAAATCAACAAATTTCTATTATATCATAATAAAAATACATTGTGAAGAGTTCTGAAAGGATGCAAAAATGGCCTCACTCCGACCGGATTTGTTGGCCTTTAAATACAAACCAAAACAAAACAGAAAGAAACTTGGTAAAACAAGGCCTCACCTAATCCATGGCCCACCATGCACAAAATCTATCCAAAAAGTATACACAACCAATTTTCATCCTTACATCTAGGTTCGGTGGGCAAGGTTAACCTCTATAGCTCTGTAATCAATCTTTGGGTGGTGGAAGGCTTCATGGATGTGGATTCCACATGTGCCATGTGAGTCTCAATGTTGTCCATGTAGTCTTGGAGACGCCTCTAATTTCTTTTGAGGGTGGCCTGGCGATCCAAAATGCATTGTTGGTTGTGAAGTATGTGAGCCAAAAAAATGACCAGATTTGCATGGTTATCATTCTGCGATTGGGCTAACTAATCAAATGAGCGTTGAAGAAGGTGGATTTTCACCTCGATGGAGTCAAAAGGGTCAGGCAGGTCAACTTGACCAAGAGAGTCCCTAATAGGAGGGACAATTCCTCGTCATCCTCACGCGCCCCTCTTCCCTGATGCCCATCACCTTGTAGTGGACGATCTCTCTGCCGCAACATGGCATATAAGCCTTTCCCGCCTCTCACTGCTACAAGTAATGCATTTCTTGCCAAAACATTGATGTGTCGCATCCCAGACACCTCCACTCCATGCAATTCACTATCCTTGTAGCCAATAAGAGGTGGATTTTCCAATTCAAAAGGTAGGTTTTCCCTCTCCAGAAATGGAAGCTAATTTTTGCTAACAAGAACCCAATTCAAACACCCTATTGTCCAAGATTATAGACTCTTTTGCTTCGTAAATACCATTTGACCAGGGGAATGAAATGCTAACTTCCATTGACACAAGGAGTGTAGAAAGAAACTAACTAGACTTCCTACAAGAACGTGTCGAAAAAATACACAATTCATAGAGACCCACCACAAGAGAATTAAAGGGTCGAAGAAACCCTGAAGGAGACCAATTAATCAGGGAGCTTCCCGTGGAGATTTCAGCAATGTAATTAGAATTCCTCTAGCTGCCCCGGGTTGAGCATGTTTCACAGGATTTGCTCCTTGGACCACCCAGATTATGTCTTTCTTCACACTAGGATCCCATGAAATAGGAATGCGTCAAAGACTGCGTGCACAAACAATATTTGGTGTGGAAGAAACATAGTCCCAGGTCTTGCCTCGCAACAAAAAATGGGAAGGGAATCGATGGAACTATCCTCCATGTGAGCTCTGGCTTCCTAAATCACTTGTTTCATTTCGTCGCTCGTTGTTGTGACAACCATTACAACTTCCCCGACTGTTATCCTCCTCTTTACATCAAAAACCTTCATTGAGAATTTTCCCAAAGCCCATTCACTCTACCTCATGTTTCCCCTCTACCGTGTGTGAGGGGATTAATTCCCCTTGTCCTGCCATCTACCTTGGTACGCACCCCCATCGGGGAATAATCATTGTTTTTGAGTTTTAATTTTATTTTAAATAGTTTGACCGAGTGAACATAAAATTACATTACATAATTTTTAACAACTTCACTACCATATTGGGTTGTAGAGCACCTCTCGATGCAATAATGTTATATGAACTTTACAAATATAAAGTAATTAAAAAAACAGGAAAAAAAACAGATTCTATCTTTTATAAATATTTCAATATGAACTATATATAATATATATATACACACATCTTCTTTAGAAATACACACACACACACAGAATCTCTCTCTCTCTCTCTCTCTCTCTCTCTCTCTCTATATATATATATATATATATATATATAGAGAGAGAGAGAGAGAGAGAGAGAGAGAGATATATATATATATATATATATATATATATATAGAGAGAGAGAGAGAGAGAGAGAGAGAGAGAGAACCACTATAGATCCATCTTAACCACATATTTATCAAGCACTAAAAGGGATTAGTGTAAACTTTTTTTCAAGTTTTGCATTCTAAAAAGAGGTTTGCATATCAAGAAATTTGATCCCCTTCGTTCCTTGGTAGATCCTTGGTTGAGATGGATCTATACTAGTAATATTAAAACTAGTTTAAGTGTCAATACCTTACTATAATAAGTGGTTTCATGAGTAACACCTAATTTGAAAAAATATACTATGATGCATCGCTAAATGGTTATCCCTCCAAAACTACCCCTTGTAGGGATCCTATGGGAGGCACCATAAAAGTAAGCCCATGGTATATTTTTATTGAGATCGACTTCTTTAGAATTATCTAGAAATTGTTTATCCTGAATTTGAGGAAAAACATGTAGAATGTTTAGTGTTTGTACAATACATTTAAAAGGTAGCGTTTCCTTAGCCTCAAACAATTTCAAGTTTCTAGCCAACCATATTCCCCAAGCAACATTTATTGAGGGTGCTCTCAACGTTCTAATATCTTTATTTTTGCACCATCTCTTGAATACCTCTTCAATTTCATTACATATCCAAACATTTTTTAACCAATCATCCCTTCCACCTCATTTCAAAACTATTATGTAAAAAGGCAAGACATGAAGATGCGATAAATATTTTCTTCATCTAATTGGCTTAGAAAGCACCAACCAAGTCCTAGAATGTTCTTTTTTTGTAAATTGTCCCAAGTGAGAGTTTTATTATTTGAAGTCAAACACACACAAAAATTAGGTTTTGTTGGGCTCTTAAATTTCCATACAACTTTCCACAATAATTCCTAATCATGTGTTGGTTTCATTATTTTGTCCTGTTACATTAACTTCTTGCTTATAGTTAGTGATGAATTATGTCATGGTGATGATTTAGCATACACAATTATATTAGTGACTAACAATATGAACAAATATTGATGGTTATTGAGTGTGGTAGAAGTCCACCCAGATGCACTTGTAATTGATGAGTCGGTGACCTCTAGTTTGATTGAATTGCATACTATTGTCTCAAAATTTTAAAGTTCAAGATAATATTCTATTGTGATTTCTAATGACATGTTAGCGGTTGCAGGCATAAGTTAGTTGGCCGAACAAATCACACATGGGTGATGGGGCTATGTAGATAGATGAAATTTCATGGGAGGGTTGGGAAAAAGTTCCTGATTTCACCCACTAGCACCCCCATCATGATTTGGGTTGGAAGTTGTTGGAATACCCTTGCCTTGAAGATCACGATGCCATGAGGATGAACCCTAGATTGGGTTGCTTACGCGAACTTAATGGGGGGAATGCATCAAGACAGTTCCCTTTATCCCCAACACCATTAGTCTCACTATAGAGGGTAACACAAGAGATGACAATGGTCTCCATTGTTGCGCCCAAGTTTTCCCCTCATAGTCATAGGATGCATAAAGGTCAAGTGACATGGTACTCTTGGAACTTAAAAGGGGTATTCTTGAAGGGCACGATTGACTTGGCACCCTTGACATCAAGAAGAAACAAATTGGTGTGGCACCCTTGGAACTTCAAAAATAAATCCTTGAAGGGCATGAATAACTTGTCTCTCTTGGCATTAAGAAGAGGAAGTTGAAACATAATTAAGAACTAAAAATCATATCATGATGAGCACTAATTCACACCATGTAGTAAGTGAGGTTTTAGAACCAAATTAGCTAGATCAAAGAGTAAACCTTGGGATAAAGGGAGAGCATGAAAAAATATAAAAACTAGACCAATTGAGTAACTCTAACCCTTCCCATATTTGGAAAATATTGGGTAGATAATGTGCATATAAAATTACTTTAAAATACATAAGTAATTTAATAAGCAACAGGGGAAAGGAACTCTAGAGTTAATTAGGAACATTAATCCTTAGATAGTTTAACCTCATTAAGAAAAGAGCGTAGGGAAAGAAATTAAAGAATGATAATTTAAAATTGGAGAACTTTAGCTTCATGAGAGAACCTCCATGTAGCAAGATCCAACACGAAGATGCCCATCTAAGAGTTCAAATTGAGATAAACTAGGGTGTAGTTGGGGAAAAAATTTGAGGCCTACGAGTTGACTGCAGTAATGAACACAAAATAAGGAGTATAAAAGGGGGATCAAGAGACAAGTAGGGGAAGAAATAGGGAGTCATGTTGGGGTGAAGGAAATTATGATTTTTAATGCAATATTAAAATAAATAATTTAGGAGAGCCTTGGTGAGAGTCTTACAAATGGATGGGTAAATAAGAAAACTTTTAGATTAATACAAATACTTATTTTTGCATGAAGTGACTAGTTTCACCTATGAAAGCTCCTATAAAAGGAGGAGCAAGATATGGGAGAAGAGGGCTTTTTTACCTACTATGGATGAATTTCTTAATGCCATCATGATAGAGACTACTAAGTCTATAGTGATTTTGATGTAGTGGGGGCCATTAGAGAGGTAAATCTTGAGCCAAGAGTGATCTCCTCCACTAGCTATTATTCTTCCTCTACTTTACAACCTCATTGCACCTTGGGGTTCTAAGGGGAAGATTACCCAAGGAGTAGGCTGGGAGGTTAACTAGTGAGTTGGAAACATTCGGTTGGGACGAAACATCCTTCATATGTGTACGCAGATAGTAACAAGGAAGTGTAAAAACCATTGAAGTTGAGATCGATATTCCACCCCTTGGTGCACAATATGGGGTCCTTTGAAGTTTTCTTACATGCTTATTGATTATATATAATTATTAGATCATAAAAGTGAAGTATGTGACGTTTGAGTTGTAAATTTATGGACTATTGAATTATGTGTCTTGTAATTATAATGTGCTTCTCAAGTTTGATGTGACTTTATTATTGTGTGATTCTCATATTGGATGTTTCTAATGGATGAATGGTTTTAAAAGGAAATTGCTTTATATTGCATTATTACTTGCATTACAATAACTTAGATTGCACCTCTTATTTTTTTAATGAAAATGTGAGTATGTTTTTGTGTATCTAATAAATTGTTGCTATTACCTTGTGTTGGGTATAATATATTTAAAAAATATAAATATATGTATTGTAAGTGGTGTCTTAGGGAAGGTTCCTACACTTGGTATCAAAGAATCATTATAATAGTAGAATCGATAAGCCTAAAATGTTTCAGTTAATTCAATTGTTAGTTATATATATATATATATATAGAGAGAGAGAGAGAGAGAGAGAGAGAGATATGAAAATTTTTAATTTTCATTATAAAGTGAAAATTACATTTTCACATATTGATCTGAATGTTGGGAAAACTTGTTAATGTTATGCAAGCTCCCTAATCAGTAATTTAAAATGTGTTTAGGATCGTCTCAAGTTAGCCAAATTGTGAAGGATTATGTGTCAAGTATCGAGTGTTTTTTATGAGCAATGTATGAGGATAATTAGTTGTTTAAAAACATATATACAACAAGTAAAATTCAGAGAGGTAAAACACATCAAACTCATAACACAAAGTTGATAAAGAAGTTCACCCCTCCTGGGCTACATCTCCTTGGACCTGCTTCAGTGGTTAGGCCCTCTTTGGATTAATGGCCAATTCTCTTATTACATGCACCTGTAGTGATCCAATGGCTTTGCAACATACTCCATTGGATTTAGAAGACCCAAAAACCCCAAAAATGACTTTCTAAGCTTTGCAATTGGACTTCAGCTGATCTAGGCTTGACCTCCTCTCCTGGTGGTACTAGGCTTCCTTAAAATTCAACGTATAAAATTCACATACGTAAATGCCTTTCTGCCTTTGTAGCTTGTTCCATTGTGTTCATAGCATCCAAATCATCTAGTAATGACTCTTTCTGAGCCAAAATTGGTCGAAATGTGAAGAAGTTATGGTCTCTGGAAAAACTCCAGTTAACTCCGCCAAATATGGAGGAACACTAGATTTAGCGAACCTGCCAAATCGCCGCCAACCTAATCCCACTTAATTAGTGATAATCATGATTAATTAACACTAATATCGCTTAGCGCATTAAACTAACGGCTAGCGGTTAAGGTGTCGGTCACATGCAGAGATTAATGTTGCGATTATCGTTAGTCGTTTACCTCCAAACTTTGGCGGTTAACATTTAAATGTTAATGAAAACTTTAATGGTTAAGTCTTCTGGTTGCGGCCTAATGGTGGCACGTAGTGCTTGTGTGCTTGAGGTCGTAGGTTCAACTTCGCCGACCTCCAACAAACTTTTACATGACTTTTGAGAGGGCACGTGGCGGCCTTCGGGCTTGCCACATGTCAGCCTCTCATTGGTCCTCTTAATCTGCCATAGACCAATATGATGCCAACACTTGTCCTGACCCCATTGAACCACCTGTGGGAATATTCTAATAATATTCCAAGGAATATTCCCTAGAATATTATTTTTGCTTAATGGGTTGTATGGATGCTTAATCAGCATCCTAGTCACAAAATTTTGCCTATTTGATAAAACAGACAATAGGCTCTAACTTTCTCATACGAACTCTATTTTGAGTGAAACGAGTTGCATTGGGATCGTATCACTGAGAAGGACGTGGTCATTCAGGATTTGATTGATTCCAAGCACTTTGATTTTTGAGCAAATTTTTGTCCCTAATCCAGATTCCGATCACTCCTTCACACTAACAGGATTTTGGACCCACAAAAGTTGGTTATCTAATGAGAGCTGAATACTCTTCTCCTTCCTGAGTTATATCAATTGATTCTACCTAGAAAAATTTCCATGACAACCACTTGGGTTCACTGACATGCCTTGCCTTGCAAATGGCTTGACACTTCAACCAATGTTATCCTTTTGCTGCTAACCCAATCCAACACTTGTTGGATGCTTGTTGATTAAACACCATGTTATACCAAATTGATCCCTCGGTTCTTGGAAAGCTGACTGATGGCCTTCCCACTGAGAATCATGTTCCTCCTTTGCAACACATGCATTTGATGCAAGCTTCTCCTTGGAAATCACTTTTCCAAATTAAACCCATCTAAGTGAACTACAACAATGAGTTCCAATATCTGTAATAACAAGAAAAGAAATGACCATTCTTTTACCTCCATGGTTCCAAATTCCACATCTGGAAGAATGCATTTTCCATCTCTTTCACTTCTTGGCATCAACACATCAAATCGCATTGTAGACCATTTGATATTTTACAAAGGTTGTAATTTTTTTTGGCATCTTTGTCCATTTTTTCTTATTGATTCCATCATCCTCCAGTATTAACATGTTGCTCATGTCATAATTTGAGAATGAAGGCTAATCATGAGCCTCTTTCTCAAGTGTGAACCTTCTAAAATCCTACGGCATCTTGTCACAAGAAACACCATTAACCTTGAAAAACACTCATGCAAGAATATAACTTGATGACCTTTTCCTTTTGCTTCTTCAAAGCAACAAATGTCACATCATGTGAACATTGCCATGAAATCTTACATCTTTGTGTATAAACCATCGACTAAACACAAGTCGACAAAGCATGCTTCTTCAAAGAAACTGACTTTCAAGTAAAGCAAAAGCATGAACAACATTTGAAAATTTACAACAAGAATTCCACATTCTCATGAAACAATTCATCACATCTCCCTTTCATCTTTGAAGACAAAATCAACTCTTCCAAGTCGATATAACATACATGTAACAATCAATCGACCACACAAGCCGACACTCATGCATGTGCCAATGATCAACATATTCAAGTTGACAACATACATGTTAACAAAGAAATCAACCAACACAAGTCAATCACTCATGCATGATCAAGCACAATGAAACTATCAAAAATTCCATTGTGCACACACACAAACTCTCGTGCATGTATAACAATTATCAACTCTCTCACAAGTACAAGAATCCCAATGGTATGTATGAGTACTTAAAGAGCTGAAATGACCAAATGTGTTGCAATAAAGTGAGTCAACATACTCTACCTTCGAACAACTTCCTTGCGTAAACATGCAAGTTCAAGAATCCAACATGCATGTTGTTTGTGGAGCATGATTGTTCAGAGGTCTTTGTTTCAGGCGGATGTATACCCCAGGAAGTTTTGTACACCCCTCCACGCGGGGGGGTGCGAGGGGGACTTGTCCCACCCGCGGGGGTCCGGGGGCCAGCAGTCCCCCGGCAGGGGCTCGGGGGCAGTGCCCCCGAAGCCAAAAATAAATGTAAAATTGCCTTGTAAAATATAGTAATTTCTAGTCAATCTGGGTCGTTCATTAGGCGGATGATCTGACGATAGAACTTATGTTTAGTTTAGGGTTTTTTGCCCTAGAAGGCAACCCCTCTCTTTGTATGAGGGCATTGTATTTGAGGTTGTGTGATAGATGTGTATTCTGTGAGCGAGAAACAGAGAGGTGAGATTGTGAGAGAAAACAGAGGATATTACAGCGGATTTGTTGTAGGTTGTGTCTCTTCATTTTGCTGGATAATAGAAAGGAAGGACTGGCTGTTCGGGGTGGACGTAGCCCAAACTAGGTGAACCACGTATATTTGTGTCTCTCTTGTTTTGTGCGTTTTCTGTGTTTATATTTCTGCAATATTTTATGTGTTCCATTGCTCCGTAATATATAATTTTCTAACAATGCATGCAAATTGCCATCTTTACTGCATCTAAGTGAGTCAACATAACTCTACTTTTCCAACATCTTGGTTCATGCAATATGCAACATACTTTCAAGAGAAAAGAAATGCATCAATATGGCAAGATTTGCATCGTTTATTAAAAGAAATGCAAGGCCTTAATTGGTTAAGAAATCTAACCATCTCTTTCCAAACCATTTCAATGGCGCTTCTTTCAACTGCACTTCATCATGTGTATCATCCTGACCCACATCAATTATGGAATCCTCTTTTCCATTCTTGCCAAAATATCTCTCCACCTTCTTCAAATGTCGTGGATGACTTGTTGGATGCAAAGTCCAACACTTGTCTACAAGATGACCCTGCTTATGGCAATGAGTGCAAAATAATTGCGTCTTCTTTTCAACAGGATTTCCATTATCCAATGGACCTTTAGCTTTCTGCCTCTTTTGTATTGTAAGTTTCTTGTGTATGGCTATCCTCTTCCAACACCTCGAAATAGTATGGTTATTCAAACCACAAAAGGAACATGTAAATTTTCTCCAAATCTTATGTGAAGATTTACCATGTTTATCATAATCAAAAGAAACTTGATTAAAGGTAGATTTATACCTTGCACATTCACCTTTGTCGCCTTCTTTAGGAGGTGAATTTGATGAAGTAGTGGCTCTCTTCAGAATACCAACAATGGTTTCAATGACCTTAGAGCTTTCAACATCCTCTTGTTTTCCATTTACACTAGTTGCATGCTTATGAGCATCTTCTTGCAAAGTGGGTATAAAACTTTTGCATTCCTCATGAACACAAACTTCACAAGCTTGAGGTAATGAACATGCAATGAAAGTCCTTCTTGGAACACCTTCATGTTCCTCCTTGGATTTAGAGCATTCTCCATCATGTTGTCCATAACCAAGACCCAAATACCTAGGCCTTTCCTCAACAACAATTGGCTCAACTATGCCTTGTGCTTGTTTGCCTAACCCTTTACCTTCATAGCCCATCTTCATCAATAATTTGAACCCTATTCCTCTAGTGGGTCTTTCAAAAGCACCAAAACATTCATTTTGAGAGGAAATTGAAGATAAACTTCAATTTCATACCTCATTTCCATGCACATACTTGGCTAGGGTTTCCTTGGCACCATGGAGTTGAATCTCCATCTCATGCATCTTTTCAAGAAGCTCTTGCTTCTCCTCCTTCATGGCCATCAACTGCTCTTGATGTATAGTGTTCTCCTTCCTATCATCATGCACCTCTTGCACCCTATCTCTCATGATGATAATCCCTTGCAACATCTCTTCATCAAAGAGTCTTGCTAAGGAAGATGGATTAAAAACATCACTTGTTGAAGCTGCCATCACATAAACTTGCACACAGTTAAATGCTTGTTGCACAAATACAAAACCAATAGCTAATTTTCTATCTAACCTTGGAAAACCATCTCATGGTTAAAATGAGAAAACAGTGCTCTGACACCAACTTGATCTGAATGTTGGGAAAAATTGTTAATTCTATGCAAGCTCCCTCATCAGTAATTTAAAATGTGTTTAGGATCATCTCAAGTTAACCGAATTGTGAAGGATTATGTGTCAAGTATTAAGTGTCTTTTATGAGCAATGTATGAGGATAATTAGTTGTTTAAAAACACATATACAACAAGTAAAATGCAGAGAAGTAAAACACAACAAACTCATAACACAAAGCTGATAAAGGAGTTCACCCCTCCTGGGCTACATGTCCTTGGACCTGCATCAATAGCTAGGCCCTCTTTGGATTAATGGTAAATTCTCTGATTACATGCACCTGTAGTGCTCCAATGGCTTTGCAGCCTAATCCATTGGATTCAGAAGACAATAAAACCCCAAAAATAACTTTCCAAGCTCTGTAATTGGACTTCGGCTGATCTAGGCTTGACCTCCTTTCCTGGTGGCCCTAGGCTTCCTTAAACTTCAACGTAGCAAAATCACGTACAAAAGTGTCTTTCTACCTCTGTAACCTATTCCATTGTGTTTAGAGCATCCAAGTAATCTAGGAATGACTCTTTTTGAGCCAAAATTGGTCGAAATGTGAAGAAGTTATGGTCTCTTCATATTTCCCTAGGAAAACTCCACCAAATCTAGAGAAACTCCAGTTAACTCCGCCAATAATGGAGGAACGTCGGATTTAGAAGACCTGCCAAAACGCCACCAACCTAATCCCACTTAATTAGTGATAATCATGATTAATTAACACTAATCTTGCTTAGCGCATTAAACTAACTGCTAGCGGTTAAGTTGCCAATCACATGCAGAGGTTAATGTTGTGATTACCATTAGTGGTTTACCTCCAAACTTCGGCGGTTAACATTTAAATGTTAATGAAAACTTTAATGGTTAAGTCTTCTGGTTACAGCCTAATGGTGGCGTGTAGTGCTTGTGCGGGTTAGGTCCCGAGTTCAACTTTGCCGACCTCCAACAAACTTTTACATGACCTTTGAGAGGGCACATGGCGGCCTTCGGGCTTACCACGTGTCAGCCTCTCATTGGTCCTCCCAATCTGCCATAGACCAATCTGACGTTGATGCTTGTCATGACCTCATTGAGCCACCTGTGGGAATATTTTGGGAATATTCCCTATAATATTCTAGGAATATTCCTTGGAATATTATTTTTGTTGACTGGGTTGTACAGATGCCTAGTCAGCATCCTAGTCACAGTAGGCTCTAACTTTGTCATACGAACTCCGTTTTGAGTGAAATGAGTTGTGTTGGGATTATATCACTGAGACGGATGCGATTGTTTAGGTTTTGAGCATTTCCGAGCACTTTGATTTTTGAGCAAATTTTTGCCCCTAATCCAGATTCCGATCACATATGCACAATGTGCATGCCGAAAGAAATGTTTTAGGGAATAGTTTTTCATTAAAAACAAAGACCAGGATTCTAAACCCATATCATGACTTGTTAGATGATACATCAGAAGATAAATACCTAATAAAAAAAGACATCAAACACCCATCTAGGAATGAGATCCTGGAACCATAAAGCAAAATTCAAACTAATAGAAGTCAAGCATTTTGATCCACCAACTGCAGAACTTCTACAAAATGCCTATGAAATTACTCATAAGTAGTGTCTTCTAGCTGCTCCTGGATCTTCCAAGTCCCCATCTTTTGTTTTGCGCTTTGGAAAGAGCGTTAACATTAACATTCCTTTCCTTAAAGTTGTGACAACATGGAATTTGATAATAAAAAAACATGCATTAGCCTATAATTTCTTCAAGAATTGGAATCAGTGTGTGCATATGACATTTGGTAACCTTATTGAACTAATTAATTACAACCAAGAGTCACCAAAAATATGAAGCCTCCTGCAACCATTTTCTATGGAAAACAAGAGTAGGAGTTATAGACTAAGAAATTCAGTATAATTCTTTGTATCTGTTGGCAGTGCTGGACCTACCAACATTCAAAGGGGTCTCCTCGATATGTGTTCCCAATTAGTAACCTCACACCATTTGGGATAGGAAACCCATTCATAATATAGCCTAGTTACTGTTTTCTTAAAGGTTTTCCTTGGCTTTAGCTGTCAGTAAAAGAGAGGATTGCATATGTGCCTTCGAAAAACAAGTAAGTGTGCCTGGTGAGTATTTGGTTGTAGCGTGTCAAAGTTCTTCTACTACGAGGGAGAAAGAAAGCGAGCCTCTAAGAGAGAGGTAATAGTACCACCCTAGCAAAGACACACATAAATCAGAAAGACCCGTCTAACATCTAGTGGAATAATCCACAAATATGTGATGGTAATAACAACCATTACAACACATTCTCAATATGATAAGCACTAAAATAACTAAAATATTTCAACTACTTTAGTACAGGTGAAAACAAGCATGAATCATAAACATTCACAAAACAATATTACAAATATTCATAATCCATGCATGAAGAACGTGTTGGCCATCAAGCTTCATATATTAAGTAAAAGTTCCAGGACACATGTATACATTGAACACCACTAGCTCCAATAGTGGAGCGTTGGAGCCACTACTTGCTCCCCAAAAGAACTAGCTTATCTCTCTAATGCCTTATGGGAGAGGACAAGGTGAAAATTCCTTTGCTTGTACAATGAGGGTGCATATATAATCAATGGGATGATCCCTCGCCTCCCTTGTGACTATTTTACTACCCTCATGATTGTTTGACTTCCCTATGACTTTTCAACTTTTACATGACTCTTCATATTTTGTACATGTCCTTTGGACTTTCACTTTACAATACATTTTCGAATAAGAATTTACATAATCCACAAAATGATGTGGCATATGATGACTCATGACATGGCATGACATGACACTAATGACATGGCAATGTCAAGCCATCCTTTGTTGCTGCTTGTTTTGTGTCTTCTTGAGAATGATCTCTTTTCCACCTCCATATGGCTTAGAGATGAGGAGTCTTTAGTGTTATCAGGTCTTGAGTTGTGGTCGCAAACTGATGTCCCTTTGCTTTCTCCTTATTGATCAACTTGTATCTTTAGTTGCAGAGGTGTCTTCTAGCATGATATCCTTCTCCATCTCCTTCTTCATCATCTTGTCATAGCATTATAGAGTACCTACATCTGTAATTCACTCATGACAAGATGACATTAGTCCGATAAACCCCTAGTCTAAGATGTTGCATGATGATCCACTAACTGAGCTAGAACCAGGTGGCAGGCTCAATGACCACGTAATTTCCCAACTAAGGCAGTCAAGGGTCAGGCCTAAGCCTTAAGACTGTATAATGCGCAGTTTAAGCTGGACTAGGTTTTAATATTGCGCAGTTGGGGAGCTCAAGGAGCAAGGTTGAGGGCTTGATGACTGAATTTTCCCACTGTGCAGTGCTGGAAGCAAAGGGAGGCTAGGTGATTGCACAATTGTGTAGTTCAAGAGATCAAGGGCTAGGATTGAGGACTGAGATTGCACAATGTGCAGTTCAGGCATGGCTGGATGGCATAATTGCACATTTTTGGAGCTCAGGGGTCAGGCTTAAGCACTGAGACTGTGTAGTGCGCAATTCTGGGAGGTAGGTACTGTTCATTATGTAGTTCCAAGAGGCAGGGTTTTTGTTTGAGGGTTGAGACTGTGCAATTCGCAGTTCAAGAGGGCTAGATGAGGTTAGGTTGCCCAGTCGGGAAGTTTTCCAGGTTTGAATAAGTGTGGGAATCACGAAGTTATTGTGAACAGTGACATGAACTGATTGTGATCACACACTTAGAACACTTCATGACAAAACATAGATCATACAGAACACATGAAAAACATACTTCCCTCCGTGCGACGACTTACACCACATGCGACACCAAAGATACACTTTGCAACAAAAGTGACGACACTTATGCGTCAGTGCTTAAAACTTTGGAAATGAGTACGAAATATGTTTACATGGTAAGACCAACTCATTTAAAAAAAGATTACCCCTTAAAACCACCCAAACTAGCGTTTTCGATGTGTGACACTTGACATGCTAAAAGACAACACTTTGGTTTTCTTTCAAATGGCATAGAGACACTTAGAGAAAACACATGCAATAACTATTAATGCTTGCGACGAAAGTATGCAAGGTCAAAGTAGGCTCTGAAATTTGAGTATAGGACAAAATTTTGGAGGGTGTTGTAGCAATGACAATGGTACCCCTGCCTAGCCAAATTTGAACTTTAAAAGAATGGTTCTTTGTCATGTATAATATGGCACCACCTCCACAGTCACTCCCTCCAAGAGATGCCCCATCAAAATATGCCCAGGGGAAAGAGTTGTCCACTTCTTCAATAATGATATTCTTGGTTCTGGGGGTCACAAGATCATTAATAATTAGATCATGGGCATCCATGGCTTGAGCTACCAATTTTTCAGAGGGTTTTTTGCCTTTCTTGGAAGATGTCCTTATTCCTTGCAAGCCAAATGCCCCAAAAAATAATAGGAGGAAGATTCCTGATTTTTTTTGGGGCAACATTGTCCCACCATGATTGCATGGATTATTTGCAAGAGGGGTCCTTCCACATTGAGTTTAAAGATAAATGTGAACTCACTGTGTTCCATACAACATTAGCATACATGCATTCAAGGAACAAGTGAAATATTGTCTCATCTACTTTTTTGCACAGTGTGCACCAACTTGGCCCCATGAAGAATCTCTTTTGTAAGTTGTCCCCAGTGGGGGCCTAGTTTTCAAGTATACATCATAAAAGAAACTTTTATTTTGTTTGTAAATCTGACCTCCATAATTTCCTCCACCACCATTCAACTTCCCTTGACTCCCTAACAACAATAATGTATAGGTAACCTATGTTTGGAGAATATTCCCCAAAAGGGGAGTGCACCCAACGCAAGGAATATGCTTTGTCACTAAGTTTGACATGAGAAATATTTAGGGTAGTTGTATAGTCCTGCCATTGACCTGAGAAAGCGATTGGAAAATTTAGATGTGTTGCACTTTCCATCCTTGTGCCCAAATTGAAGTTCTTGTTGAATCAACCACCTGATTCAGGGTATACCACCCATTTGCATTTAAAATATCAACCAACTCCAGGGACTTCAAATTGTTTGCAGCACATCCCACCCAAGGATCAATACCAATTCTTACTTTTCCTCATGTTCTAACCCTCCATGCCAAACCATCCTCTATCACATTGAATGATGCCATGGATGCTTTCCATACTCCTAATACATTCAACCTTTGATTTTTGGGGAGTCTAACCCAATCTTCAATGAATAAAGGGTGAATATATTTCATGTTGATCACTTCATTCCATAAACTTACAATATTTATAAACATCCATCCTACCTTTTCCACTAATTCTTTACAAAAAGAGAACATAATTTTCAAACCCCAACCTCCTCACTTCTTGGGTAAAGTGATTTTAACCCATTTACCCAAGGAAAATTGCAACCATCGTTTGAAATTTTCCATAAGAATTTGAAGCATGTCTGGTGAACTATATTGAGAACCCTTTTTGGAATCCATGATAAGGACATCCAAATTTCTAATATGGCTTCCAAAATTGATTTGATGAGCACAAGCCTTCTTGTTTTGGAGAACCATATATAGCTCTATACTTTTATCCACTTCTCAATTTTTGCAAATCAACCATAGTCAGTCCACCTTTTTGTAGTTATTGGGATTCAGGTGGAAATCAAATTACTTAATACCTTCTTCAAAATTTATGGAGTGGAAGGGGAAAAGGTTTTTAGAATTTAAGATCTCATCCATGGACAAACCAACCTCATATAGCGTATATTTTTGAAGATTAATCATCATTCATGTAGCCTTTTCAAAGAGGGTTAGAGATGACTTGATGGAAGTTTCATCCCTTCTAAATCCATCACATAAAAGCAGGATGTCGTCTACAAACAAAATATGAGTAATGGTTAAATTATTTTCTATAGTAGCTCCCTTAATATCTGCTCACGTTTTGGATTTTGTTAACAATTTGTTGAATCAATAAGCCACCAAAAGAAATAATAAATGCAATAGTGAACATCTATGATGTAATCCTATTTCAACATGGAAAAAAGTTGGGGTAGGCCCATTCATGAGTATTGCAAAGGACACTGACATGATGTAGCACATTACCTAATCAATGAAACATACCTCAAACACAGATGTGTCATAAGCATTCAAATATAGATCCATATTACCTTGTCATAATATTTTCATAAATAAATTTTTAACACCATACCTTTTAATTTCTTCGTTTTGAGGTTGTGGAGTGTTGAAAAGTGTAACTAGGTTCGGTCTTCATAATGACATGTAATCATGATTTTATGTAATGAGATGTAAAGAAGAAAAATAAAATATTGTAATGCTTGCATCATGGGTTTCATGAACAAGAGATTTTGTTTTTGAGTCATGACTCCCATAAAGAGTCTTCAGGATTTATTTGTCATCTAGTCATAAAATTTTAGAGTCATTTTCATGTTACACTTCGTAAAAGGTCAAACTTGTCTATGTAAATTATCCTCCAAGACCTTGTCACTTATCCTCTTCAAGTTGGCCTACGACAATGGAAGAAACTGCTAGAAAAAGTTGGCCTACGACAATGGAAGAAACTGCTAGAAAAAGTCGGCCTAACTACAAGTAATAAAGTCGGCCTAAAGGACATGAGGAAAGGTGTATATATAAGCCACACTTGTCTTAACTTAGAGCAAGCAACTCGACAAGCATTCGATCAAGGAGTGAGAAGTAGAGTTCAACAAAAGAAGTGTGAAGAAGGTATAGCGAAGGAGGATTCTTCTAGGTATTGCGAAGTAGGGTTTCTTCTAGGATCAACGAAGAAAGGTTTCTTCTAGGGTAGTGAAGAAGAGATTATTCTGGGGCAGTGAAGAGGAGGTTTCTTCTGTGGTAACAAAGAAGGATTCTTCTGGGCAACAAAGGAGGATTCTTCTAGGAAGTAAATAAGGTTTCTTCTAGGGTAGTGAAGGAAGATTCTTTTGGGCAACAAAGGAAGTTTCTTCTGGGACAACGAAGGAGGTTTCTTCTGGGTAACCAAGATTGAGATCTAGACACTGAGATTCTCTAGAGGAAGCCAATGAGATCATAGAGACCGAGTTTCTCTAAAAGGAGCCAAGGAGAGTAGTTTGATATCAAGAAGGAATTCGAGAAAGGGAAGAGGCATAGCATCAAGGTTAGTGACAAGGTTGTTGGGAGGATACTAGATTCAAGGGTCAGTTTCAAGGTCTTGGTATTCATCAATTGAATATCTAGAAGAAGAATTTTGATCGGGTTTTCCTCTCAAGAGGTGAGAGGTTTTGGCCCCGGTTGACAAGCCTACATACTATGTCACTTGTCTTTTATTGTGCATATTGGTAATTTTCTTGATGAAAAGAACACAATAATAACATAACAAAGAAAATACTATAAGATAAAAGTAAAAGTGTATCACAAGCAATTATCAAGCAGAGAAATATTTTAACTATCCATGCCCTATATTTCTCAACATGGAATCAAAGCTTAGGTGCTAAAGTCAAGAAGGGGCATTCAATCAAGTAGACACACGAGAATCAAGCTTCAAAGAAGGATCGTAGCAAATCTAAGGGCTACCATGGGAAATATCTTCAAAACCCTAGATCGAAGAGTCTTGAAATTATCTTCAATAAGGAAGTAGGAAGAAAGACTAAAACCATAGAAGCACTTCAAATGAAATAAGTGGAAGCTCATTAAAGGTTAGATTGAAAGTCAATATTCTCTCTATTGAAGCAAGGATCTCAAAGAAGGCAATCTTCCCTCACCGAAGTAAGAACATTCTTAAAAGGGTCATCTGAAGCAACAAGTTTGTCATAAAGTTGAAGATTCTATCTTCACAAGTAAGTACCTTTTTTATTATAATCTAATCTAGTAAAAATGACTTCATGTTTCAAGGAGAACCATAAGCTAGTTGGGATATCAAACTTCTTTGCATGGAAAAGAAGGATAGACATAGTCCTCGAAGTAAATGAATTCATTGATCATGTCCATGGAAAGGTCTCCAAGCCATCCAAAGAACAAGCATTATCTGAATACATAGAAAGGATCTCAAGGCTCAAAAGATTCTTAAGGAATCCATTAAAGATCCTCTCATTTCTTATGTAGCCGAGCTGGAGACATCTAAAGAAATATATGATAAGCTGGTAGAACTTTTCTCTGAAAGCACAATAGAAAAGATCATATCACTTAGATATGATTTATATAAATTGAAAGTGTCAAAGGATGAAGGGATATCATCATGTATTTCAAAAGCATCTCAAATAAAAGGGCAATTGCAGGATCTAGGAGAGATGGTATCTGACAACGAAATGATCTCCGTTATTCTAATTACATTGACTGATGAACAAGGTAACCACATATTCACTAGGGAAGAGGAAGCTATCCCATTCATCAAATTATGGTCTCTATGCAAGGCAAAAGAAGACAGGTTGAAGAAAGAAAGTAACAAAAGATCAGATAGAAGGGATCAATCAGTGACAAGAAGAAAAAGGAAATTTGGAAAGTTTGGTCCTCCAAAGAAAATGAAGAACATGGCTAAGGAAAGATGTTATGTTTGTCATAAACTTGGGAACTATAGAAGAGATTGTCCTAAACGTAAGAGGGACGGGGAAGAAGCCCATATTACTAAGGAAGTAAAGAACCTAAGACAAATAAGCTTAAGAAGGAAGAAGAAAAAAGATATATACTATGACTGAGATGATCTTCTTCACTAGAAGGTACTCTTCACTTGTAATTCACATATAGAAAGCAATAAGATAGGATGCATCAGATTATAAAGTAACATTGTGATAGAAGCATTAGAAGTAAGAGCTCTTGACATGGGAAGCAGAAATATTGTATGGAATAAATTCTATTGAATAAGTGCTCTTGGTAACCTCATTGAAATATCAAGAAATACGTATAGAAATAAGTAGAGTTCATCATTGACTGGGATCATCATAAAATAGTCAAGAAAAAATCTGTTGGGTGATCCTCAAGTTTCTCTGATGGAATCCTTATCAAAGGATTCACTGATTTAGAAAGGAAGCAAGGGTTTCATCGGGAATTCCAACTCGTGGGATTCAAGGGATGTTGGTATGATGACATAGCAGGAAAGCAGGATAAAGTTATTTCATGAAGTTGCTACAGGAAGTCCAGATGACCAAAAGGAAAGATGAGTTAAGTATGCTTACATAGGATATTATGAAAGTCATGTCATATGGTTGCAGATAATATGGATCACTATTTCCATCTTAGGAAACATGATCAAAATAAGAAGGGATATAAGTCACACTAGATGAAATCAACATAATATGTTCTCATATGAATCATGAAGAAGATGACTACAATTAAGGAACTCTAATTGTAAGCTCCTGAAATGAAGTGTGAAAAGAAAGGAAGAGATCATGAAAGTATGCAACAAAGGTAGAAGGAATTCAACATCCGAGACCAAGAAGAGTTGACTAGAATATCTCCCAGAAAGATGTGAAGACTCTGATAGGAGTTGAAAAAATATGGAGACCCTTGATAATGGATATCTTTGGGAAATGTGTCAATATGCATGCAGAATGTTGATGCCTATAGGAATATGTCATGATGAAATACCATCATAAAGGTAATTTTGATTCAAGTGTTCATTTCTTATTCTTGAACTAATATCTGGTTGGGCTTATGTAGGTCTGCCAAAGGGAAGATCTATGGATGACTTCCAAGAGGACCATATTGAAGGATGTAAGATCCTTCTAAAAAATATGGGAATAAAGCAGAATGACATGAAGCTAATCTAGATGGAAAACTGATGGATCACTTTCTGATGAAATGAATACATGACTAAATCATGGATGAAAGTGATAGATGGTATGTTCCCTATGAAGAAGTCCCCGAAAGATGAAGACACCATGACAAAAGAAATTTATGACATCGAAGAAGAAAGGAGTTCTTCAAGTCGCTGGTTGTTCCACATGAGGAGTTGTTGTAGGTCCCTAGTTAAGAGGAAGCTTGAAAATAATTTTCTTACTTGGAAGAAACTTGAAATTCCTAAGCCAAGAGGGAGGTTAGGTACATTCCTTATTGGAATATGTCCTCCCTATTTGAGAGGGAGAGATAGACATGTCATTCTGGTCTTCACCTAGGAAGACAAAATGGAGGATTGGGTAATCATTTGGCATTCGATACTCTTTGAGGATGAGATAGGGCATCCAATAGAAGAGTAGTTGTGGAGGACCGATATTCTTTGAGGGTTGGGGAGTCCAAGATAAGAATAGTCCTCATGGAACACACCCTGAGTACCCAAGTAGGGGATGTTCTGAGAGAGACAATGATGAGTGTCTATAAATCATTGGTCTCGCCAGCATTGAGCTCAGATCTTGTGGAGATAAGGAGTTGTTAGTCAAGGCCTTGCTATGTAACAATGTTGGTTGATATGATGCTATACAAATGAGTTACCAATCCGAATTCTTCTTATGAGAAATTCTTCAGATTGAGAAAGTCCAAGTACCATTATGAATACCTCCCTAGTTAAGAGGGAGTGTTGAAAAGTGTAACTAGGTTCGGTCTTCATAATGACATGTAATTATGATTTTATGTAATGAGATGTAAAGAAGAAAAATAAAATATTGTAATGCTTGCATCATGGGTTTCATGAGCAAGAGAATTTGTTTTTGAGTCAAGACTCCCATTGAGAGTCTTCAAGGTTTATTTGTCTAGCCATAAAATGTTAGAGTCATTATCATGTAATGGAGTCATGTTACACTTTGTAAAAGGTCAAAATTGTCTATGTAAAGTATCCTCCAAGACTTTTTCACTTATCTTCTTCAATTCGGCCAACAAAGATGGAAGAAACTACTAGAAGAAGTTGGCTAACTACAAGTAATCATGCTGGCCTGAAGGACATGAGGAAAGGTGTATATATAAGCCACACTCAGGTTCACTTAGAGCAAGCAACTCGAAAAGCATTCGATCAAGAAGAAGTGTGAAGTAGAGTCCAACAAAAGAAGTGTGAAGAAGGTACAGTGAAGGAGGATTCTTCTAGGTATTACGAAGTAGGGTTTCTTCTGGGATCGATGAAGAGATGGTTCTTCTGGGTTAGCGAAGAAGATATTCTTCCGGGGCAGCGAAGAGGAGGTTTCTTCTGGGGCAGAGAAGAAGGATTATTCTGGGTAGTGAAGGAGGATTCTTCTAGGCGGAAAAGAAGGTTTCTTCTAGGGCAATGAAGGAGGATTCTTCTAGGAATCAAAGGAAGTTTCTTCTAGGACAACAAAGGAGGTTTCTTCTGGGTAATTGAGATTGAGATCTGGAGACTGAGATTCTCTAGAGGAATCCAGTGAGATCATAGAGACCAAGTTTCTCTAGAATGAGCCAAGGAGAGAAGTTCGAGATCAAGAAGGAAGTCGAGAAAGGGAAGAGGCAGAGCATCCAGGTTAGTGACAAGGTTCTTGGGAGGATACTAGAGTCAAGGGTCAATGTCATGGTCTTGGTACTCATCAATTGAAGATCTAAAAGAAGAATTTTGATTGGGTTTTCCTCTCAAGAGGTGAGAGGTTTTGGCCCTGGCTGACAAGCCTACATACTATGTCACTTGTCTTTTATTGTGCATATTGGTAATTTTCTTGATGAAAAGAACACAATAATAACATAACAAAGAAAACATTATAAGTTAAGAAGTAAAAGTGTATCACAAACAATTATCAATAGAGAAATATTTTGACTATCCATGCCCTAGATTTCTCAACATGGAGGCCCTCTTGTGCAACGCCAATGGCCTCATTAATCTATCTTCCCTCTAAAAAAGAAATTTTCTCCTTTGCAACATTTTAAAACAACATCGACTTCAATCTATTCACAAAAAATTTTGTGATGATATTATAAACATTGTTACATAGAGAAATAGTCCTAAAATTGTCAAAAGATAGGGGAGAATTAGTACTTAGATCAATCCAATGAAAGTATAATTGAATGATTCATACATGCACCATGTTTAACTATAATCCTGAATAACCTTCATGAGATATTTGCCAAGAAATTCGAAGAACTTAGGAAAGAATTCTAGCAACCAATCATTAGGCCCCATACTTTTATCCTATTTAAAGATGTGAAGGACCTTCTGGAGTTCTTATACTGACATCAGTTCCATAAGGGAGTGATTTAATTATTGATTTTTGAAACTAGGGAAATGTTGAGTGAGCGAAATTACCTTGACGAGAGATGCTTCTTGGGGAGCCTTGAACAAATTACTGAAATGATTTATCCCCAATCTTGCAAGGTCTTTAAAAGAGGAGACTCTACCTACATTTATATCATCCAATTCCCATATGGTGTTTATGGCTTGTTGAAACTTTAGAAATTTTTGGAAGAACTTTGTATTTTCATCATCATTTTTTAGCCAAATTTCTCTACTCTTTAACCTCTAGGTCTCCTCGCTTTCCTCCATTTTTATTTTTATTTTTTTAGACACCTCTAACTGAATGATTCTTTTCTTTGACTCCTTCGATAAGTAACCCCCACCCCCTTTTGGATCTTCTAACTTCTCAAACTCTTGTTCAACCTTTTTGAGAGTCTCCTCATCCCTCATTTTTTTTACATTAGACCATTCTATCGTATCATTTTTTACCCTTTTTACGTTTGCAATGAATAGGGATGATGTTGATCGTTGAACCTTCATTGTCAGAATTGTAAGGGATCCATTAATCATTGACCAGATTGCAGAATCACGCATCCTTAAGCCAAACCGAATTAAATTTAAAAGGATCCTTTGAATTATTCAACCCACCTTTGAGTTATATAAAAATAGGATGGTGGTCTAACTGCCCCCCCACACCAACCCATTGATGGAATAGTGGAATCTTTTCTAGTACTAGTTCAATGAGCTAAAAATGATAGATTCCTATGATGATCATTGCATCACCCGATATTTGATTTATCCATCTAAATTAGCAATGGGATTAGGGTGTGCATGAGGACCCCATATTTTTTATGCATCCAAAGATAAGTTCGGGGCACCACCCACAACCGCTTTTTCAACATTCATAAATGATCGATCCATTAGCCATTTCAAGTAAGAATTTATGTCTTGAAAAGGACCATATTATATATTCATAATCTTTAATTCAAATCCCAATTTAGCTACAAAAATGTTAGCCCCCAAAACCCCTTCTAAACCCAAGAACCGAGGAGTTTGATAGACTCTAATTAAAACCAATCACTAAACTGCCCGACATCCCATTTACATCAGTAGCCACAAAATACCATACTAGAATCATTGAGTCTAACATTCTTTTTATCACGTCACCATTGCTAAAGTTTCTTGAATAGAGATAATTTCAATACGTTCTAACTGCAACAACCTTCTTAGGGCTAGTCTTTTTGCGGGACTAGCAAACGCTCGACACTTAAAAGAAAGGAAGATCATTAGGGTACCACAAATGGGGCTTGTGTCGTTCTAAGCATACCGATGTGAATTTTTTTTCCACTAGCAACAACCTCCTGCCTAGATTTGATTTTAGCTTGGGAGATGAAGGATTGACTACCTCAAGGGTTTCTAATAACCTTGGATGGGGAGGAAGCACCTAGACCCCCCATGGCCCCCATGGAGTCTTTTATTCTAACCTTTGAACTGAGATTATATAGAGGACTAGATTTAGAAGATGTCGACAAGGCCCTAACAGGGGAAGAGAACAGGGAAGCACTACAAGCTGGTTCAGAAGAGATAAAACAAGGCACTTATCTCATACCATAACTAGAAAAAACAATGTTTGATAAATGATAGGATTGAGAACAAATAACCAACCCCATTGCAAGTGAATTAAAAGATTTGAAGAGATTTGATACAAGAGGGTAAAGAAATAAAATACCCATTGGAGGAGTGCCTAAAGATGACGGATAAGTTTCCCTTGTATCCATACTAGGTGCTTTTATCCCCTAATACCTCTTCCTTGAATCTTCTTCCATCAGGGTAGGCTCGGGCACATTTGATTGATTCTTCGATCTAGACCCATTTGGAAGTGAGTTGTTGGAAGCTTTCTCCTTTTTTCTTCTAGAGGACTCACCTCCTTGAATATTGTGACCCTTCCTTCTGATAAATGAGAGAGGGTAGTCCCTTAATACATTACTCACCTTATCACACCTTCGACAACTTAAGGGGACACCTTCATAGTACAAGACATATCTGTGTGAGTAACCCCGATAGGTGATGTTCAACTCTACTATCAAACCCTCGCATGTGTCTAAGTTTACTGAGATTCTAGTAGCGATCATTCTTCCATTCACCTCATGAGATCTATCTACATCCACATAAGAGCCCAATTTATCACATATAATCCTGAAAATTTCAAACCAGAGCTGAGGGGGAAATGTTGGGATCCTGACCCAAATCAGGACATAACCCAACTTTTCCTTGCTGGCCTTGAAGAGAGGGTTCCACTTCTTCATTAATGCAGGGGTCAAGTTGATGCTCTAGGTATTTCCTAGCACCCAACCAATGTCATCCACATTAGAAAATTTTATCATGAAGCAACCCCTCGCAAGGGTTTTAACCACTAGTAATTATTTTAGATCCTGACCCCATGTAGCCCCAATCCATTCACAAATTTTCTCTATAGATAAAAACCTTCCACGAGCACAACCCAAAATTACCTTCTTCATGGTTTCCATCACTTCACCAAAACAAACACCTTCGTGGGGATCCAATTTCTCAAGATTGGATTTGACCTTTGTACACTTTATCTTCTTCATCTTTTTTCCTGCCTGTGACAACTTGTCAGCTCAAAATCACTCAATTAGGGGTTCTTAAAAATGAGTAAGAGCACCCTCTTGGCCCTCAACTTGATGAGAAGGTTCCACAAGAGGGATCGTAATATTTGTGAGACTCCCAGGGAGGAACCCTTCAGATATTTTAAGATATCTATTGGAAATTTCTCCCCCTCTTAGAGGACTAGAAAAACCTAACACTCTCTTCTCAAAACCTTATGAGACTAAGCTTGTGCAAACAGGGTTTAAGTTGCATAGACTCGTATCTTTCGATACCTATTCGACACCAAGAAAGGGCTCAGATAAAAAAACCCTTCAGTGGAATTTCTAGAAAATTACTATGCATGAGGTATTGGCTTGCATCTAAGACAATCATACAACTCCCTAACTTAGTGACTGTTTTTTCACCACTAATGGTTGCTCATATCTCAGCTCCACAGAACCCTCTAATGAGAAAGGAGGGAAACCATCAGAAGCAATAGGTACCATTTATAGAGTAGGAAGAGATGAATAAATACATGATTCAAATGTGCCAGATGTCGCCCATGCCTCCTATTCTGGTCCTTTACGTGTCAATTCAGGCTAGATGGATACATTCTCGTAAGGGTCCATGGTGTAGTCCACCTCATCTTCCATACCACCAGCTCAAAAACCCTAGACACCCTTGTAACGCCACTTCCCATATCTACCCACTTTCACCAGCTTGCCCAGGGCAAACATGAGCTGAGGGCTACTATGACATGATTCAACCTCCTAGATCACCTTAAGGAAATGGAGTTGTAAAACCAAGACTTTACTAACTTCCCGCAGGTGCTACAAGACCCCCAAGAGCTAAACAGCCCTTATACGTGCCCAAACACTATGTTAACTTGCTTTTTCACTAATCTGGACTCCTAGACACTGGCATAACACTGCTTGAATTCGATTGTAACCCTCCCGTCACATTCATAAGCCTGCAAGGGAGAGAATGCAATCTTTTTTTACCCAGTTCTATGCCAATGACGGAGAGATCTAAGCCACTTTTTCAAGGCTAGGATCCAAACCTCTACCCAGAACTTGATGAAACTCTCAAAAATGATAAATGACACAAAGAAAAAACCTTCAATTCAAAACTTGACCAAGGACTTAACCTGACCCATCCTAACCATGACAAACATTTCATCAAACACGTCATGAACATGTAATATACATGTCATAATTACATACATGAACATAGGGATCTCATACTTATCTAAGAATTGTCAAGAATGTCTGATGTCCTCTCACAAAAACTACATTATCATCTATTAGGTCATGAATTCATTAACTATTCATTTACTAATCAAATGATGATGAGAGCCATAACTAAAGTTTGTCATAAAACCATGCTTATAACCAACATATAACCAAGACAATAGCAATGATAGGACAACCGTTAAAGCCACATAATAACAAGTGCATTTACTCATGGAGTACAAGAGGAACTTAGCTCTTATTAAAATATGCAAAAGCCAACCAAGTGAGGGACTTCCATGTGCCACCCAACCATAGATTGGGTTGAACTAAATCTTTCTTTCAGCCAATCACCCTTGTGCCATATTCCAAGCATGAATTTGGGACTCACAACAAAACAACATGGGCTTCCTTAGGCTTTACCGCATATCCCGTTATTACCGGTCAAGGGATTTCTAGGCTCAAAACCATCATCTATACAACCGGCTTTACCATGTATCCCACCATTACCAGTCAAGGGATTACTAGGCCTAAACAAGCTCAGATGCCTTCAAATTTCTTCACCAATAACTAGAGGAATTTTCCCATATCCAC
The DNA here is from genome assembly GCA_031772625.1 of Pinus tabuliformis. Classification (NCBI taxonomy): domain Eukaryota; kingdom Viridiplantae; phylum Streptophyta; class Pinopsida; order Pinales; family Pinaceae; genus Pinus; species Pinus tabuliformis. The sequence goes on along the minus strand of CM062808.1, from coordinate 708,742,577 downwards.
CCTCAGGATTTACCATGTATCCCACCACTACCAGTCAAGGGATTCCTGTGCCTTTGGGAATTTTCTTAAGACCACCTCACTTAGTTCCAAAACCATATGGAAATCCAGCTCAACCAAATGAACGAACCCCATCACACTGTGGCTATCTGGAAATGGAAAGGCAAGGTTGAAACCTCTGCAACACCTAGAAAATCCCATGCCAATGGAAACAAGATAACCAAATACACACATGCATGTACCATGCATGTCCAAACTAGCAAGGAGATCATACATGCAACTCGAAGGTAATCCCAATATAGTCGCTTGATCCAACACTTCCTTGCTTGATCTTTACTTCCCTTTGCTTTCTTGTCCTTCCTTTACCTTCCTTTTTCCAATGCTAGAGTGCTCCAAGAATGCTCTAAGTGTGCAAGAGTATGAGAGAGTGAAAGAATAGAAGAGAGCTCCAAGCTAAAACTGACAAAAGTCTCAACTAACAAAAGCCATGAACTGATCCTTAGAATCCTTTTTATCATTGAGGCCTCTATTTTCTTCAATTTCCTCCTCACATGCAACCCGTGACCTTTGATATTTCTTTTCTCCTATTTTCCTTTATTTTCATAAATAAAACGCCAATTAATGCCTCTTTTCGTTTTCAAAGCTTTTGCCATTACCTTTGTCAATTTCCCCTTAGCCATAATAAACCAAATGAACACCCATTAGGATGTTCTTCCCAACATTCAGCTTGGAATATGTGTCCCATGACCTTGGTCTTATTTTGCCTTTATTAACTTTATTACATGAACTTTTAACTCGGGGTTGTTACAACCCCAGGATCACTAGTTGTATCCGAGAAAAAGAGAAAAAAATAGACCTATGATCTGCTTCAACAAACTTCATGTTGATTTCCAATGTATTTTGGTTCTCACGTCAGAAACTCAATACACCTATGGAACACTACTCGCAGATCGTCAACATACGCTACAAACTCCATCCACACCTCTCTCTCTCTCTCTCTCTGATCTAGGTGGATATTGTTGGACACCCGTCTATTCCACTTGGAGCCCCACCATTGTTTCTTTTCAATTTCCTTAATTGTAGTACAACTTACTATTTTTGGCAATTTTTCGGGTCCTAAACTTTTGGAGCCATTTGAGGGACTAAAATAATCTTTTAGGGAAAATGGAGAGACCGGAAAAAGCACCAAACCAACTTATTGGTTTTTTTTGGCCTCTTCTTTGAGATCTTCGAAACAAGGTATTATGATAGCCAAACTGAGATCGTATGCCAAAGTTATGACCCTGGGAAGTTGACATTCGAACTTACCCCAATGGGGACCACAAGCTTTTGGCGTTTCATCTCCTAGGGTTAGGTTTTTGGATGTTTAGGATTTCTCATTGTTTCTCAATGATAAAAAGGCAATTGAGCCTCATTGTAACACTCAGAGGCATGTAGCCGCCACAACTCTTGTCAGAGAAAAAGCTACCATCGTCCGAGTTAGTTTATTTCCATTTTGTATGTAAGCATATTTCAGTTCTTTGATATTAATGAAATGAAGTTCTATTTTTGTTGCATATATGTGTTTATGTATATATGTGTATTTTGTTGTGTTATTGCATAAGTCTGGATCAGTGGTATCAGAGTGGTCTGCTCTTTCTCTGTTTTTCTTTGCATGTACCCAATGAGGTCATGGTATAAGGAGTTAGGGCTAGAACTGGTTGAACTTTTGCAATACCATCCTCGCAAACCCCAACGACCTCTCATGGCAGAAGAAAAGAAAGACGATGGAGCAGGAGATCCCTTCAAAATATTGCTCGAAGAAGCCCTCGAGTGACAAAGGAACACAATGATGGACAACTTTGCCTAGATCCTTCGGCAACTACCCACAGACAATGCATCGTCATCTAGCAGCGACTCTGGAGGCGCCACTCCCTTTAAGGTACAAGTTAACTTTGACATCCCCATATTTGAAGGCCAAATAGATGTGGATATCATAGATAAATGGTTAAATCTGTTAGAAGGATATTTTTTTTTATTCATGATTTTTCCAATCAGTAAAATATTACTTTTTCACTCCTTAAATCCACCCCCCACATCAAGGATTGGTGGGAAAAATATTGTGAGAAGAGGGACAAGAGAGAACCCTCACTATTTTTAGTTGCACCCACTTGGAATTCTTTCTGAGACACCATAAAGGAGCAGTTTTACCCTTTTGGGAGCTACGAAGATAAATACATGATGTGGACCATGTTGCGGCAGGGAAGGGACCAAGACGTGCCAGATTTCACACTAATTTTTCATACCCTTTGTACGAAGTTGGGTATCAAGCATTCTGAGTGGCATTTGGTACTCAAGTACCGTCACTGTGTACACAAGTACATCCAGGACAAGAGGGAGCTCCTGGACATATCCTTGCTTTGCACTGCCTATCGATATGCTATCAAGATCAAACAAAATTTTAAAAAGAAGAAGTGGGACTTTAGATCTGCAAATCCAAACCAAGGGAAAGGAACCTCCAAACCACAGAACAAAGGACAAAGCCAAGGCGGGGTGACCCAAGGCAACCGGTCGAAGCGGCAAGTAAAGAAAAACACCATGAAGACAAAGAAGGACACGGGAAAATGGTGTGAGTTCCATAAGAGCCCCACTCACAACACGGGTGAGTGCCGAGCCAAGCAGTCACTAATGGTCAAAATGAAGGCTTCCGAATTAGATGAATGTTTCGACTCTGAGTCAGAACCTAAAAAGGAGAATGATAAAGGGAAGCATATTATTAACAGGGAACCCAGTGCCACCGTTGCTACCACCAAGATCCAGAAGATTGAGCCCGAATATCTAGAGGAGGGGGAGAGCCTCTTCCACTCACAAATGTGGGTGAAGGGTTCTCCACTACAGTTCATTGTTGAAGTGGGAGCCAAAAGAACCTCATTTTAGTAGAGGTCATGAAGCGTCTCGGCCTATCGACGACACCACACCTGTAGTCGCACATCATCCAGTGGCTTCACCAAGGATGAGATCTCCGCGTCAACCATCAGTGTCGCCTTCCCCAGGACATTAAGCCCTTCACAAATGAGGTATTGTGTGATGTTTCTCCTCTTGAAGTTTGTGATGTATTATTAGGCCAACCATACTTGTGGAAGCGTCATGTTGTGTATGAGTATAGACCTCACATTCTTATTATTACTTTTAGTAATAAGTTATATAGGATACGGGAGGTAGCACCATCTACCACCATCTCTTTGATATCTGCGAAGAAATGCAGTAAGATCATTTCTCATTCCAAGAAGTTTGTCTTCCTTATGATTCGCTCTCATAGCAAGAAGAATATTGTGGCCACCTCCATGGCCTCTAGACAGGGTTCCTCCACACAACAACAACATATGAGAAAGGTCTTGGATGAGTACAGGGACATCTTCACCTCACCCACAGGGGTACCCCTACACTGTCAAGTCAAGCACTCCATTGATCTGACCTCGGGCACACTGCTACCCAATGGACCAATCTATCGACGCTCTATTATGGAGAATGATGAGATCAGGAGGAAGATTTAGGAGCTGTTATAGAAAGGGCACATCAGGCCAAGTTCATCACCCTGCGGTAGCCCAACCATTTTGGTACAGAAGAAGGATGGAACCTGGAGGCTTTGTATTGAATATCGAACGTAGAATAAGATCATGATCTGAAATAGGTATCCAATCCCACGGATTGATGACCTTCTAGACTAGCTCAAGGGTGTCAAAAATTTCAGCAAGATTGAATTGAAGTCTAGTTATCACCAGGTACCAATTAAAACCTCTAATGTGTGGAAGACCACTTTCAAATCAAAGGAGGGCCTTTTCGAATGGTTGGTCATTCCTTTTGGGTTGACGAATGCCCTTGCAAACTTCATGCGGTTGATGGGCGACATCTTCCAGCCCTTCACCAACTCATTTTTCGTAGTGTACTTGGACGACATCCCGATCTTCATCCGGAGATGGGAAGAGCACATACACCATAACCGACAGGTCCTCCAAACCTTGCAACAACACAAATTGTATGCCAATCTGGAGAAATACACTTTTGGGATGATCAAGGTTCAATATTTGGGGTATATCATTGATGAGCGGGGTGTGCATGTGGACCCAGTCAAGGTACAAGTTATTCAAGATTGGCCAACCCCAAATACTCTAACAGAGCTCTGTAGCTTTTTGGTTCTTGCCAATTTCTATCGCAGGTTCGTGTTGGGATTCTCTCATATCACTTGGCCTTGAGTTAAGTCACCAAGGGTGAAGCGAAAACAAATTTCTTTTGGTATGAATCCCTACAGAAGGAATTTGTTGAGTTGAAGCATTGCCTCTACTCTGCACCAGTGCTCACATTACCATATCTGCAAAAACCATTTGAAATTGAGGCAGACACCTTCGACTATGCTATTGGTGCAGTTCTTACCCAGCAGGGGCATATAGTGGAATATCACAGTGAGACACTTTCAGATATAGTCCGAAAGTATCCCACTTATGACAAAGAGATGTATTCTATTGTGCAGTCCTGTGGACAATGGAATAATTACATTCTAGGGAAGGAAACGATCATCCACACAAACCACCGACCCCTGCAGTTCATATAGACACAAGGAAAGTTGCAAAATGATCACCAGAAAAAATGGTCCACATATTTGCAACAATTCCATTTGAACATCGAGTACAAGAAGGACAACACCAATAATGTTGCTGATTGTCTCCGCCGACCACCGGTTATGGCACTGACCACTGTGCTCGACTCTTGTGGACACGAGAATTCAAGGTGGTCACATCTTTACAAGAGCGATCCGTAATTTGGCAACACATACCAGCTGCTCCTAGAAGGCAAGCAAGTTCCATATTTTCACCTCCAGGGCACATTGTTATGCCACCTAGGACACCTATGTGTTCCTTCAAGCAAGCATGCCAAGATGATTTTGGAGGTGTACTACATTCGGGTCCCTGGACATTTCAGAGTAGAGAAAATAATAGCAGTGCTACATAAGTATTTTTATTAGCCGAACCTTCGACCAGATGTTGGGGGGTGCATTAGATCCTGCACTACCTGCGCCATTTCCAAACCAAACATCAAAAAGGAAGGCTTATATACTCCTCTACCTACTCCTAGTCAGCCTTGGGAATCGATCTCCATGGATTACATGTCGGGCCTTCCTTCTACTAAGCATGGCAACGACTGTATTTTTGTGGTCGTCGACAAATTCTCTAATATGGTCATTTTGGCGGCCTGCAAGAAGAGTATCACAATAGAAGCCACTGCTAAGCTCTTCTTTGAACGAGTGTGGGTACACTTTGGGATCCCATCGTCCATTATCTCAGATCGAGACAACAGGTTCCTGAGTAAATTTTGGTCAAGCCTCTGGTTTATGCTAGATACCAATCTCACTAAGTCCATGACCTTCCCCCCCAAACTGGTGGCCAAACAGGGGTTGTCAATAATATGATCATGCACATTCTATGCATGTACAACTCGAAGCATCCACAAACATGGGATGAAAGCCTCCCCTATGTACATAACAACTACAACAAATCTCTCCATAACTCAACTAGCCACAACCCCTTTCAAGTGGGGTTGGGATTTTAGCCATTATGTCCCATTGATGTTTCCATACCACTTGCGGCTACTCAGGAAGATTCAACTCATGTCCAATCCGAAGCTGACAAAGCTACCAACTTCATTGAACGCATTCAACACATCCGCCAGCAGGTCCATGACATATTGGACAAAGCAAATATTAAGTACAAACAATGTCATTATCAACACTAGGTGCCACACAAGTTCTAGGCGGGAAACAAAGTTTGGTTACCTTTATAGAAGGAGCACCTCGTTGGGGCCCACCGCAAGCTTTGCCTGCTTCAATATGAGACTTACACCATAACTAAGGTTGTGGGAGACAATGATTTTGAGCTCAACATTCCCCCATTCCTTGGCCTACACCCAATGTTCAATGTGGACCGCCTTCAGCCATACTTTCTACCATTATTGGACACATTAGACATTGCAGAACAACTCACACCAATAGAGCTAAACCCAGACTGCATGGAACATGCCACAACTGATCGAACCATGGACACGAAGATCAAGAATACTCGCCAACAAAAGATCCAATTATATCAGGTTGTCAAAGTTGGCCAACTCCTGCACCAAGGCAAGTGGCTCACCAAGGATCACGTTCTACAGAAGTTTCCCCATCTCGTGGAGGCACTCAACGTAATGGGGACCATTGCTTCCTAAGGGGGGGGGATTGATCCAGGTGGATATTGGTGGCTCACCTATTCCACTTGGACCCCCACTGTTGTTTCTTTTTACTTTCTTTAATTGTAGCACAACTTCCTATTTTTGGCTTTTTTTCGGGTCCTAAACTTCAAGATCTTTTTTGAGGGACTAAAATACGTTTTTAGGGAAAACAAATAGATCAAAAGAGTACCAAACTCGTTTGCATAATTGTTTTTACCCTCCTCTTCAAGATCTTCGAAACGAGGTATTATGATAGCCAAACAAAAATCGTATGCGAAAGTTATAACCCCAGGAACTTGATGTTCCAACTTACCCCAATGAGTCCCACAAGCTTTTGGCGCTTCATCCCCTAGGGTTAGGTTTTTGGATGTTTAGGGTTTCTCATTGTTTCTCAATAATAAAAAGCATGTTGGTTGTGTTATATTCTTTCCATGACTAGCCTCCCTAGTTAACCGGTGGGTTTTGCCCCTCTTTGTTGTGCTGATTGTGCAGCGGGGAGGTCACAGGGGGTTTGAGGGGGGTAGGTAGCCCCCCTCTACGGGGTTCTAGGAAGTGCCGTGGGGAAATTTTTTTTGGAACCTATCTTAGGTTGGGCGAACCTACCTATGGTTTGGTGCATGGTTTTCGCACATGGTTTTGGACGCGATGGTTTTTAGTCCATGGTATTGGATGCTTCGGCATATATATATATATATATATATATATATATATATATATATATATATATATATATATATATATATATATATATATATATATATTGTAACATTGAAATGAACATAATGAAAAATCAATCTGGTAGTCCCGGTTTTGGGATCCAGGGGAAAATCTCTATGTATATGTGTTTTATGTGTTATGCTCTCGCATTGTTTATTTTTTGTGTTTTAGAATTCGTATGCAGGTAATTTTTGTACGGGGTTAAAACCTACATTTTATATCAGAGTTGTTTTGGCTTCAAGGGGATGACTTTGTTGCTGAGGGGTTTCGCTCGGGCCTGTGGTAGACCCTGTTCAGTGGGAGATCTGCGGGATCAATTCTGGTGGTGAAAGAAGATGGCGAGAAGTGGAAAGATAGAGATCGAGAAATTTAATGGTCAGAGTTTTGAGTTGTGGAAACTCAAGATGAAGGATCTGTTGGTGGATAAAGATCAGTGGATCGCAGTAGATCCAGGTACTAAACCAACGGGAGTGTCCGATGGAGAATGGAAGAAGTTGGATCGGAAGGCAAAGAGCACAATACGATTGTGTGCCTCAGATTCAGTATTGCTAAATGTATCAGGGGAAGCTACGACGAAGGCTTTGTGGGACAAGTTAGGGACTTTGTATCAATCTAAGTCTCTAGTCAAATAATTGTTCCTATGGAAAAAAGTGGTATAACCTGAGGATGAAATATGGAGACTTGGTGACAAAGCATCTGAATGCATTTAATAATGTGTTAAGTCAGTACTTATCTGTTGATATTAAAATTTCAGATGAAGATAAGTGCATCAGTTTGTTGTGTTCTCTACTAGATTTGTGGATAGTCTGGTTATTACAATAGGTAGCAACGCAACTGCCTTGCAGTTTGATGAAATAGTCTCATCCTGGCTGACGGAGGAGATGAGACGGAAAAATATGGAGAGCCAGAATGGTGATGCCTTGTCTGTATGAGGACTGTCCCAGAACAGAAACAAAAATAAGTCATCGAGTGGGAGATCTAAATCTCCAGGGAAACCTGTAAAGGCGGTGTGCTGGAAATGCGGAAAGGAAGGGCACTACAAAAGGGACTATAAATCTAAAGCTCTTGAGAAAGGGAAGGGATCTAATGATGCTCCTTCTGCAGAGGCGAAAACTACCTCAGATAAAGGTGGGGATGTATACTTGGCTTTTTCAAGTACACATGTAGATCATGAGGCGTGGTTGATTGACTCAAGTGCATCCTTTCACTTCACTCCCCATAGAGAGTGGTTTTGCGAGTATGAGAAATATGATGGTGATGATGTCTTCTTAGGGGATGATAGGAAAGCTAGAATCGTTGGTCGCGGAAAAGTAAAGTTGAAGTTGCAAGGTGGAAGGACTAAAACACTTCTGGGTGTTCTGCATATTCCTGCATTAGCCAGAAATCTGATTTCTGTAAGCAAGCTGGATGATGCAGGTGTAAAAACAGTGTTCTAAAAAGATACACGCAAGATGGTTCGGGGATCACTAGTATTGATGCAGGGAGTTTAGATTGGAAATCTGTACAATCTGCAAGGTAGCACTGTTATTGATGGGTGCAACAGTTTTGTGGTTCCTGAAAGTGGAGCAGAAAATCTAGTAGTCTTTGGAGATAAGACCATGCTGTGGCATAAAAGGCTTGGACATATTGGAGAGAAGGGCCTTCGGATACTTCATGATAAAGGTATGGTAGAAGGTATGAGTAATAGCTCTCTGGATTTTGATTTCTGTGAAAATTATGTATATGGGAAGAAAAATCGGGTGAGTTTCCCCTCTGGTGGTAAGAGGGCGAAACAAATATTAGAGCTTGTGCACATTGATGCGTTTGGACCTGTGAAGGTTCCATCACTGGGTAAGTCTGTGTACTATGTATCATTTTAGATGACTTCTCAAGGAATACATGGATATATTTCCTTAAGAAGAATTCTGAAGTCTTTGACAGGTTTAAATAATTTAAGGCTCTGGTGGAAAACCAGAGAGAGAAGAAGATAAAGGTGTCGAGGACAGATAACAGTGGAGAGTTTCGCGGCAAGGAATTTGAAGAATTTTGTAACAAGCGCGGTATATCATGGAAGAAGACTACTCCATACACACCTGAGCAAAATGGAGTTGCAGAAAGAATGAACAATACGTTGATGTAAAGGGCAAGAAGCATGCTCAGTGGTGCTGGGTTAGGATATGAATTTTGGGCAGAGGTAGTGGAGACAACATGTTACCTGGTCAACTAATCACCTTCATCATCGTTGGAGGATAAGACTCCACAAGAGGTATGGACTGGTAAAAAACCCTCTCTTTCACATCTGAGGGTATTTGGATGTGATGCATATGTACATGTTCCAAAAGAAAAAAGAACCAAGTTGGATAGTAAATCTGAAAAGTGCATCTTTATTGGGTATAAGAATGGTTTAAAGGGTTATAAGCTTTGGAACCCAATAACAAGGAAGGTTGTGTACAGCCGAGATGTGGTGTTCAGAGAGGTGAAAGATGTTATTAAACATGAAGTCCCATCAAAAGAACCTGAGAAGATAGAGTTTGAGCTTAAGGAGGAAGAATCATACTCTACAGCAAAAGAGGAATCAGAAGATGAAGAGCCACAAACTCTGGTTGTGAGAAGATCAGTTTGAGAAAGAAGGCAGCCAGAAAGGTATAGTCCATCTGCTTTCTGTTCAAATTTTTCTCTATCTATTACTGATGATGATCCCAGAACTGTGAATGAAGCAGTAGATTCAGAGGATGGCAAACTCTGGAAAGAGGCCATGGTTGATGAAATGTCATCTTTGCACAAAAATGAGGCTTGGGATCTGGTGGAGTTGTTGGCTAGAAGGAAACCCATTGGCAGCAAATGGGTGTTCAAGAAGAAGACAAATGCAGAAGGAAAGGTGGAGAAATACAAAGCTCGGTTGGTAGCAAAAGGTTATTCCTAGGTGCAAGGAATTGATTTTGGTGATATTTTTTCTCCTGTTGCCAAGGTAGCTTCTATTAGATTACTTTTATCTGTTGTTGTTGCTTTTGATTTTGAGGTAGAACAGATGGATATCAAGACAACATTTCTTCACGGGGATCTAGAAGAGGGGATCTAGATGAAGCAACCTAAAGGCTTTGTGGTGAATGGTAAGAAACCAGTGGTATGCAAGTTAAAGAAGTCTTTGTATGGGTTAAAACAATCACCAAGGATGTGGTATTAGAAATTTGGTACATTTATATGGGGACTTGACTTCACCAGAAGCAAAGCGGATCACTGTGTGTGTTTTAAATTAATTGGTGACCATGTTATTTATCTGGTCTTGTATGTGGATGACATGTTGCTGGTTGGAAATGACAAAGAAATTATCTAAGATTTGAAGACCCAATTGTCCTCCAAAATTAACATGAAAGATCTTGGTGCTGCAAAGTATATTTTTGGCATGGAAATTAAAAGAGATCGGGCAAAGAGGAAGCTCTCGTTAAACCAGAGGAAGTATCTCGAGACAATATTGCAGAGGTTTAATATGCAAGATAGTAAACCGGTGAAGGTTCCTTCCTATCCCTGTAGGTGTAAAGTTATCTGTTGAACAGTATCCCGAGACACAAGAAGAGGAAGAGGACATGTCCCGTGTTCCATATGCAAGTGCAGTCAGTAGCCTGATGTATGCGATGGTCTATACTAGACTAGACATTGCACATGCAGTGGGAGCATTGAGTAGGTTTATGTCAAAACCAGGGAAGGAACATTGGACAACAGTGAAGTGGGTTTTCAGGTATTTGCATGGCACTAGTGATTATGGTTTGTGCTACCAAGGAAGACCAGGATTGGATAGAGTTTTGGATATTCGTGGCTTTTTTGATGCAGACTGGGCTGGAGATCTAGATTAGAGAAGATCTACAAGTGGGTATGTCTTTAACCTATTTGGAGGTGCAGTGAGTTGGATGAGTAAGAAACAATCTGTAGTGGCACTATCAACTACAGAGGCATAATACATGGCAGCTACTCATGCAAGCAAGGAAGCAATTTGGTTGTAGAGATTGTGTTCAAGTATGGGGTTAGTATAGGGAGCTATAATGATAGACTGTGACAGCCAAAGTGCAATTTTCTTGGCAAAGAACCCTGCTTACCATTCAAAGACAAAGCACATTGATGTCCAGTATCACTTTGTGAGGGATATGATAGAAGACAAAAAGGTGTTGCTGGTAAAGGTAGATACTTTGAATAATACTGCAGATGCATTGAAAAAATCTGTGAGCTCTGAGAAGTTCTCTTGGTGTAGAGAAACAATGGGCGTTGCAGGGCTGGATAAATGACTAAGCTCTCTTGTGGCCCCCTGTGGAAAGAAAACAACAAGTGGGAGAATGTTGGGTTGTGTTATATTCTTTCCACGACTAGCCTCCCTAGTTAACCGAAGGGTTAGAGGGGGGGAGCGGGGAAGCCCCCCCTTCGTTGCGTCGATTGTGCAGTGGGGGGGTCACAGGGGGGTGGCAGCCCTCCCTGTCCAAGGGGTTTGAGGGGGGTGGTTAGCCCCCCTCTACTGGGTCCAGGGCAACGCCCCGAGGAAATTTTTTTGGACCCTATATTAGGTTGTGCGGACCTACCTATGGTTTTCGCACATGGTTTTCGACGCAATGGCTTTCAATACATGGTATTGGATGCTTCGACATGTATATATATGTATTGTAACATTGAAAGGAACATAATGAAAAATCAATCTGGTAGTCCCAGTTTTCGGATCTAGAGGAAAATCTCTGTGTATATGTGTTTTATGTGTTGTGCTCTCGCACTGTTTATTTTTTGTGTTTTAAAATTCTGATGTAGGTAATTTCTGTATGGGGTTAAAACCTACAAAGGCCACTCAGCCTCATTGTAACACAGTTCAAAGGCATGTAGCCGCCACATCTCTTCTCAGAGATAAAGCTACCATCGCTCGAGCTAGTTTATTTCCATTTTGTATGTAAGCATATTTCAGTTCTTTGATATTAATGAAATGAAGTTTTATTTCTGCTGCATCTTTGTGTTTATGTCTATATTTGTATTATGTTGCGTTCCTGCATAAGTCTCTCTCTCTCTCTCTCTCTCTCTCTCTCTCTCTCTCTCTCTCTCTATATATATATATATATATATATATATATAATTTTTTTGTATGTTGTCCGTGGACCCCAGAGATCGGTGACTGCTATGTCCATGGAATATTTATACCAGGAAGATCCACCTGAAGGGGATCACTTCGTGTTGGCTCAACCACAAAGCATAACCTCGAGAGCGTCGAGAAAATTGAACATGTGACATATCAATTGCAACGGTGCTTTAACGACAGGGACTCAACCAATTGACCTAACCCTAGGGGTTGGGACTGCATATATATTATTATAGTACACACAATATATTATGGTAATATATGTGTGTGTGTGTGTGTGTACAACGCCCAATGGGTTGTTGCTGGTGATATGTTGTTCAATATTTCACCTTTGTGATTAATGCTTTAAAATGGCCTTGGAAAATCAAACAAAGTGATAATATGCTTAAACCATATCTACATGAACACTAATAGTTGACCGCCCATTGGCCATCATCGAGACAACCTACACATAAACAAATGTGTGAGATCATTCTAGATCATACTAGGGATATCATGCTTTGTTTTACTTCTTGTTTCAATATTTTTCTTTCCGACTTGTATTATGTTGCATAGGTCGCCTTGTAGAATTGCTTGAAGGAAACTATAGACTATTACCAACCTGCCAATATCTATCAACACAGGGCAGGTGTAGAGCCTCTACTTTACACCTACTTGTCTACCATTTCCCTCAGTTTTTCCTCAGCTTTTCTTCACTTTTGCCTCATTTTCACTGTAAAACCACCCAGATCATTACATTAGGTGTCATTAAGCATGATCAAGTGAGTTTTGCTAATGGGTGACTATTTTGTTTAGATTTTGACATACTTGCAGGAATTCCGCAGCTGTCTGGCAATCCCGCAGCCATTCAGCGATCCCGCAGCCATTTGATGATCCCGCAGCCTTTTTGTTAAACTCAAGGTTCCACGTGTCAGTTTGCCAAATGAGCCACATGGGCACTTAGGTATCAACGTGCTCGAGGTTCCTGTGCCATTTGTTCAACCATTCACGTCATCTGTACCTCCGGTCAAAACTGGTCAAGTTACGGTCAAATAAAGGCAGCTTAACGATGATTGTAAGCTGTTAGGTCATGTCAGCTCAAACGGTGACTTGTCCGCGTTTTGCAGGTGGTAGGGGACATGATCCAACACTGGATTCATTGCCCATGACGACAGAACCTCCAGCTCATCCACGCAGCCTTATGATGTGTCAATGAACCTTAAATACGCATTACAGTTAGTTGTTTTTCAGTTATTAGCTGTACGTGTTAGGCCATCCTTCAGATGCCTATATATACTTGCGTCTGCGTACGCTTATTTTACTTTTTAGCTGCTGTACTTTCTGAACTTGTGATAATTTTAAGAGCATTTGTAAACTCTGTTTTTATAGTGCTGTTCTAACACTCTGTTTTGTACATTTCTGAAAATGGAGCAATAGAAACAGTGTTGTTTTGAAGCTTTCAGTTCCTTAAGTCTTCTTGTGGCTGAATGAATGGAGGGCCCCTGTTCATGTTAGCCTCTGTAAAGTATTTTATGTTTAGCATTTCTTTATTTTCTCATTCAGCATTTCTTTAAACATGTATAGTTTGATTTATTTGATTTCTTTTCTTTCAAGCTGATCAGTATTATTTCCTTGCAGGTTTTTAGCCCGGGATTTGTTTTTATGTTCGTGTATTTGCTTTACAAACTAATGGTATTTGAAGTTGACAGGTTCAAGTTGCTGCCTTTGTTTTTATAGCTGATTTTTAGTCTTATTTCTCAAAGTTCTGCTAACACATGAATGATCTTTTATCATAAATTGTTATCTTTTAAGGATCAGAATACCACTAACTTGCAGTTGGCTTTGAGTGCTTTTTAGACTAATCTTTCACTACTTTCTAATCATACTTTGCATAGTACATATGGTAGAAGTAGAGAGTTGGAAAGAGCAAAACGTTATCACTAGTCTTTAAAGTAGATTTTTCTCATTTTTAATCACTTTTCTAATTCAACTTGAGCTACTTCCTAATCGTGCTTTACACAGCACTATGTGTTTGAAGCAGGGAGTTAGGGAGAGATAATCATTATCTTTGGTTTTAAAAGTGACTTTCTTTTCTTTTATTTGCAGCAGCATGAATGGTGTCTAGTGCCATTGGAAGTGGTTCTTTGCTTTCAAGTTATTTCAAGTTATTTATTTCTTTCAAGCATTTCCTTTCAAGCAAGTAGTTAGAGATCACTAATCACACACTCTCACTCATTTAGGATTCACTCCACACACATTATCACTCATATGTTTATAAATCACCACTCCATCTTAGGAAGATAAATTAACCACAAACAACACCTCCAACGATAAAAAAAAAACTCTAAGAGGTTGCTTAAGTACATATAGTACACCTTCACTTCATCAGCTTACGAGCCCCGGGTTGACAATTAATACTAGCAATTTAGATAACACTAAATTGACTAAACAGCAGGGTTGGGTATGTAACGTCCATCTCCAATCAACTTACCCATACTTATAGATAGGATATGGGAGCTCCCCTAGTTGTCTTGGATACTCATTCCTGAGGATTTCAACTTCCTTCATAATAACAATAGGGGTCTCACCAGTCCTTTCCTAGGTGAGGCATACTGTAAAAGGAAACAGAATAGTTCGCTTTTTGTTGACCACGCGACTCTTGTGGATGTTATTGTGTTCTTGACCTACCACAATAGTGTAAGTAGCACTAAATCTACAATTATTTTCTTTTAAGTGAGTGAGTTTTTGAATTTTTTGCAAAAGTAATGTTGCAACTCTTGGCGTTGTTGCAAGAAATTTCACCTCCATTGGGGTAAAGAGCTCAATAGAGAAGTAGAAGGACAAAGCATTAGGGAGGTTGCTTTTGCTGTGGTAGCTTGAGTTTCAATAGCAGGTAGCTTGAGATTCAATAGCCATTGAACTTTGAAACATGGCAAGGTTGACAGTGACTAAACTCTTTCAATTGTTGTGGTTGTTAACAGGAGCTCTTCTACTCATTTCACTCATCTTTGTGGACATTAGGAAAGTAGTGAAGAAGAGAAATTAATAAGTATCCACACTGCACTAAGATGGTTATAGTGATCTCGACAAGGTCACTATATATATTATGAAATGTTAAGAGAAACAAGCATTAATGTGTCCGTGAGTCGAGATTTCTACATGCTTTATATGGTGTATCAAAGTCACATAGCATATAAGTAGAAGGTTTCAATTCATATTTTTCCAAATTTATTTCCCAAGCCATGGAAATGAGCTCTCTAGAACACCCATAGCCACCAATGTGAAAGTTGCTATTATAGAATGTTGGATGGAGCTATGGCTATGAATGGACATCATGCAATATATAAAGGAGATATTGAAGGGACAAAAGTAAGTTACTGCTGAAAATACATAGTAGCAGAAACAAAGAAGATACATGAAAAAATAAAGAACAACCCATTGATAAGGTGGTTATTGAAAAGTTCGGAGGCAACAATCTAGATGGGGATGGCTTAGAGGATAAAAAGGATAGGGGTGGAAAAATTAGATGTATTGTGGACGCTGTTGGATAAGTTGCAGTCTATGCTAGTGTTGTGCATGATTTTTATTTGGGATCTCTATTTCTTCCAAGTAGAGGGGTGTTTGGAATCGATCCCACGTCTCTCAATTGCTATAGTATGTTATTTGCTATGGGATTGTTGGCATGGGAAGCACATTGGCACTACCATAGCAGTTAATGCGGATGCTATGGTAGGTCGCCAACTTTGAATTTTAATTTGCTCTGGTGATGGGCATTGGGACGTGTACAAGAAATAATTTATGAGGAATATTTTCCCATATCGGGTCTGACAGTTTTGGGGATCTTTCACAAGATTAGAGTGTCATCAATACTCTAGAAGGAAGCAAATTACACTGGTTGGTCTATATAATATTCTATTGGAGATGCATCATGCCTAGATCCTTCTAGTACAAGTAAATTTCTATCCTAACAAAGCTTACCTAGAGGATATACTCTGGGATTAACGTACACTGTCCACAAGATATGGCTCCCACCAATGGGTAGATTGTTTAACATAGATGTCAGATAGTCATCGCTATAATTAAGATGATTGGATGCTTGAAAGGTTGATTTGAAAGTAACCAAAACTCTTGTCTCGGTTTGGTTGCTAGGGGATTTATTGGCACAGGGGGGATAAATTCTTGGGTGGGCCCCTTGATACTATTCCTGGAGCTATCTTTGACTTTCAGTGTATTCTTTCATTAACCACTTAGCAACTTGAATGAACTTATTGACAAGTTATTTTATTTATGGGATTGGTGGTTGCTACAGTCTCATATGATATGGCAGGTCAAACTTCTTTAATAGACCACATAGATGATGCAGATAAGCTCATTGAAGTTACTATCGTTGCAAAAAACTAGTGCGTTGATCAATGTGGTTGTTCTACTTCTGCACATTTGGCATTAAACCAAAAGGAAAAATCTTAGCAAATTGTTATGATCATAGTAAGGAGAAATATGAAAGAATTGATACCAACAAGAAGTACAGGCGGAGAAAGAAGAAACCGATTAGGGTACAAGAAGAAATACAAAATCTTATCATGGGAGTTGGCGTATATTGGGACAATGTAGTAAGACTGAAATAGAGAGTCCTACTAGAAAGATGGGAGTTTTTGAGAATGTCTGGCGGACATATGAAGGATTGGATTGATAAATGTCAGTCTTCTATCATTGGATATCGACCAAAGGTAAGTGTTCTCCTTAATGGATGGTTTGGATTTCAGTTCATGACTAAGGAGGATGCAAATAAAATAGGTTCTATGCCATGGGTGAGTGATAGGGGCTTTTTATGTCCCTCGAAATAGATTGTTGGTTTTTATCCAGTAAGAGAACTCCTTAAATGTAAGTTTATATGGGTAAAACTATTGGGCCTTCCGGTGGAGTTGTGGTCTAAGAAGGCAATTATGGAGATTGCCCACAAAAATGGCAAGTTCTATTACGTTGATGAAGGGTGTGTTGGTTTGTTGGATAAAAGGGTGGCTTGGTTCTTGGTTGAAGCAGATTTCACAGGGGTAATTATAGTGGCTCTTGACATATACTAGAGTTCATTTTCCATCAGACAACAAGTGGACTGCTAGGGAATCTCATTCAGATGTCTGGGATGTCATGAAATTGGGCATTTGGTTGCAGAGTGTCCTCTACGATTTGGTGGGAATTGCCTTATGAAGAACAAACAAGTTTATTTTACAAATAGGGTTCCATCAAAGCACAACCAACAATAGGGTCAATTAGGGTCTGCCATTAATCCCCTAATGCTTTCCCTTGAGGAGGTCCCCATAACCAACCAACGACAATATTAAGATAAGCCTCCAGTCAACTTTTGAAAAGGTTGGAAGATCGGTGGAATCTCGATGGCTACATATGAGTACAACACTCTGAAGATTACATTGGTAAACATCACCTCTCGGACGTCTCTCTCATATAGTCATGAATCTAAAGGTAAGGATCATACATTTATTCTTGATTTGAGATTGTCATCATTATCTCCCCCTCGATATAAGGCCACGTTGGGAGATAATTCTTCCCCTTCCTTAGTTGATACAAAGCTGGAAAATCTTGCAAGTGATGAATCATTGGGCCTTGAGCCATTAACAATGAAAAAATCCTTTTTCCAAGATAGAGAAGCTTTCACTAGGCTAGAATAGAAGATGAATGGAATAAACAGGAAAAAGAAAGGCATAAAATATAAACAGGGTTCTTCTTGCATTGGATTGGGATATGATCTCAACACACGTTTTTCTGAATCTTTAGAAGAGGCTCTCTATCCACCCATTGATGTGGGCTCCTCCAAAGTTTATGATGGAACAATAGAAACAAATGATATGCGGGTCCTTGGAGCAAACCATCCCGTTGTTACCCATTTTAAATGAAGATCATGTCATTCAACATCAGAGGACTGGGATCATCGCAATCTCGACGATCATTACATAACATAATTTACTCTAAACGGCCTCTAGTGGTACCGCTTCCGGAAACTATGATTGATAAGGAGAAATCACAGGATATACTTTTGTCGATATGCCCAAATTGGGAAGTTTGTGCAACCAATGCTTTTGGCATTTTTGGGGGATTAACAACCAAGTTGGATCCCAAGCTATTATCTCTCAAGGCATATAAATCCTTGACGGACATCATATTGACTGGATATAATAGGGTATCTCTCAATTGCATGGGTATATTAAACATATATGTTCCATACGACAACAGGAAAGTCTTTTGGGAGAATTGGAGGCTCGTGGACTATTAGACATACATTCGCTCATTGTTGCGGGAGATTTGAATCTAACGATGAATACGAAGGAGATTTGGGGAGAAAAGCGCAGATTGGATTCTCGCAAAATGCTTTAAGGACATAATATCCTGTCCCATATGTCCTACACGGAGGAATGGGCGTTCCAGTGTCGATGACATCGGGAAGTGGCTAAACAGGTTCCTTGTACATACATTTATGGATACAAGACTAAAACACTTAACATCAGCGTCCTTATATGTTGGAATCTCAAACCACGATACAATATTCCTGGAATGGAATGGCGAGCATGAAGCCAAAGCGTTGCCATTCAAATTTAATCATTCGTGGCTCCAAGAAAAGGAGTTAATAAAGTTGGTCTGACATTCTTGGATGCAACCAATCGAAATAGATCAATCCAAGAAGATGGAAAAGGTTTCCCATAAGATATGATGATTGAAGATAGAGGTTAAATCATGGGTCAACAAACATAAAAAGGAGATTCCATAGGAGTTAGCCAACATTGAAAAAGAACACTAGTTTCTTCCATAAGGTTGCATCTAAAAGGAAAAGCACCAACACAATCTGGTACATTGGAGATGCGGATAACAGGCTACTCATGCCTCTACAAGGCATACAACAAGAGGTTGTCTTTTATTTCAGAAAGCAATTCTCGACGCATGAGGCATCAAACATCGAAGAACAATTGGAAATTGACCAATTATTCCCCTGTATGGTCAATGAAGAAGTCATTGAGAGCATGGATAGACCTATCTCTTCAGAAGGACTACAAGGAGTATTGAAAGAACTTGCTAAGGAAAAAAGCTTAGGACTGGATAGGTGGCCGATGGAGCTATTCTTATTTTTCTTCGACCTGATGGGATCTGATCTCATTGATATGGTGGAAGAGTCCCGACTCTAGGGTCACATTTCAGGTGTTAATCGATGTTACCTTTCTTACCCTTATTCCAAAAAAATTCAGTTCTTACCGTTTTTTAGATTACACACCAATATCACTTTGTAATGTGGCATATAAAATGATTTCTAGGCTAATTGCTAATCGAGTTAAGCAAATATTGTCTGAGCATATTACTTTCGAACAATTTGGTTTCCTTGCAAACAGAAGGATTCAGGACGTTGTGGGGATCACACAAGAATGTATACATTCTATCAAAGCCCGTAAATTGAAATCCTGCTTGATGAAGATCGATCTTATCAAAGCATATGATAGGGTCAATTGGGATTTTCTCAGGCTAATTCTACATAGAATCAGATTCCTCTGGAAACATATTAACTGGATCATGGCTTGTGTCACGACAACCGACTTAATAGTGTTGATCAATGGGAGGCCATTAGAGTTCTTCTAGATCACCAGAGGACTGTGGCAAGGTTGTGCACTCCCACCACTACTATTCATTTTGCTAATGCATGGGCTTAGTAGAGGATTAAGAGAAGCTAGGGAGGAAGGAAGGATTACTGGATGTAGGGTTACAAGAAATATACATTTTTCACATTTACTGTTTGTTGATGATTGTCATATGTTTTGGTGTGGCAAAGTTCTTAGAATGTCATATATTTTATGAAGTCATTACTAAATTTGGGAATGCCTCTAGATTCATCTTAAATAAAGAAAAATCAGAACTAATCTTAGATAGCATTGAGGAGGAGGAGACCAAGTAGAATCTTTTTGGATTAGTGTCAGATCATTGGCTGGTGGTGGTTTCAAGTATTTGGGATTTCATTTGAAGCCTTGCAACTACGAGAATTACGACTGGACCTAGATTATTGAGAAAGTGTGAAGATACATTGACCGCTGGTGGTGGTTTCAAGTATTTGGGATTTCATTTGAAGCCTTGCAACTATGAGAAATACGACTGGACCTAGATTATTGAGAAGTTTGAAGATAAATTGACCTTATGGGCAAATAAATGGCTTACGTTGGGTGGCAGGATGATTATAATTAAGGTTGTCCTACCAGGCATCTCAGTCTATTGGATGCACGATTTCATTTACCAGTGTCGGTCATCAACATAATTGATTCAATTATTGCAAATTTTCTTTGGGTTGGCACTGGAAGAAAATCGAAATTTCATCTAACTAAACTTTCCACCATTTGCAGACCGATTGAGGAAGGAAGATGGGGCATTAAAGACATGAAGTATTTGAATATGGCTCTGCTTACCAAGAATCTATGGAGGGCTTCATGGGTTCTGGTATTTGGCATGAAATCATAAGCGATAAATATCTTAATCATGGATATTTGGAAGATTGGGTCTTAGCTGGGGCACTGGTGAAGAATAATGCCTCACTTATGGTGTGGTTTAATGAAATCCAAGCCACGGTTATGTGGTAATGTCATATGGATGGTTGGTTGCGGTAACAAAACTTTCGTTGGTTTAGATGCCATTATCGGATTGGAGGGGGTCCATAATCTCTCACTTCCCATTATCTAGTTTTTGAATGAATGTGGGCTCTTCACCTTAGCTTATATTGGAAGCCCACAGAATGCTAGTTTTCTCTCTAGCAAATGGCCGCATGCTGAACAGTTGGCTCTTCCACCAGAACTAGTTGTCGAATGGGAGTCCTACCGATCAAATTTATGTTAAGCAGGGATTGTTCTATCAGAGAAGGTAGATAAACTCACTTGGGGAAGCCGCTCCAGTGGAGGTACCATCTCTGCCAAAATGGTTTATTCATACATCACTAAGCAGAATCGACAGGAACATTGCACAAAATGGATGTTCCGTATGTGGAGATGGGAGGTACTTGCAAAATTAAAGTGTTTCACCTGGCTTGTGTTACATAAATTAAAGCGTTTCACCTGGCTTGTGTTACATAATTGAATCCTCACCTGGGACAATTTAGCTAAGAGAGGATTCCATGGTCTGGGGTTTTGTCTGTTGTGTCGAGCGACAAATGAGGAGGTTGCTCATCTATTTCTGAGGTTCCCTTTTTCGATCTCCATTTGGGAGGAGGTCTCTAATTCTCTTAAATTTAATTTGCTGGTGGATGGGTTCTCTATTGTAGCATGCCTCCTTAGCTGGCCCAATTGCCTTCAAAAATTCATGGCAATTCCATTATATATTTTTTGGGGTATCTGGCGCTGTAGGAGCAACTTCATATTCGAGAATAAAGCACCAAATTTGAGATCCACCTCCCTGAGAATTGTGGCCTACTTTTTGGAAATTGGTCTATGGAGACCTATCTGTCATAAGCGTAGATGGACATATAAGAATCTAGACAATATTTCCCCAGTAGGTATTTTTTTACGGAACCTCTGCGAATGGTGTGTGCGGGTGTGGATCCATAATCATCTTTAGACCCTCCTTGGCCTTTCATTTCTACTGGGCAGGGGCACTGACACTAATGTTAGAGCAAAGGTGCTGGCTTTGTGGGGTTGATACGTTGTAGAGGAGATTTTTATAGCTGGTGACTCGAAGGTGGCCCTTGATTGGGTCAAGGGCTATTCCTCGCTTGAAGTTCCATCATTACTTAATTGGATGGAGCAAATCCTATCCATGATGATCTCTTTTATCTCCATCTCCTTCTGCCACATCTTTCGAGAGCAGAATGACTTGGCAGACCAATTATCTAAACGAGGAGCTTCTGTCACACCCGGGCAGATTCTGTTCAACTATCTGGTCAATGGCTCCATCAGCAGTTTGGGGGCTTTCTCCTTTTAGGAGAGGCTCAATATGTTTTCCTTTGGGTGCATATCTTTCTGGCTTGTTTCAACAGGTTTAATCTCACAAATCTCCGTTGCAGGGCACCTCAATGCTCAATGTTTTTATATGGTTGTTGTGTTGGTTGTTTAGTTTATTTTGACATGGTTTTGCTCTATTTTTGTTCCTATATGGAAGCCTAGTCCCTGTTTATGGACATTTCTCTGCCACTTTCACAGTTTTTTTAGGCAATTTGGGGCCAATGGATGTTCACAGAAACTCTACAAATGTAATTGTCTTTCCTTATCAATGAAATAATACTTTTTTTCTTTTGGAAATTAGGTATATACCATAATGTACTTATTTAGACCTCGGTATATTCAGAGTTATGCTAGAGCCATTAGTACCTTACCACACATGGATAGCATTCCATTATATAGAGGTCTCTGGTCGCTCCTCTGACCAGCGTAAGCATGGTTTTGGGTCATCGAAAAGCGTTGATTCAACTGCATCAATCTAATAAACTGCCCCGTGCCTTTATATTGATTGAGGTATGGGAGCATCAACAAACCATGTTCTACAAGGAAATATAGCACAGCTAATATCGTGTAAGAATATACCGCCACACTCTACCAGACTAGTTATTGAGTTTCTACCAAATTAGTTATTGAGTTTCCATGTTCAGGCCAAGAATATAAACAACTTGGCCCTGTATTTGCTTGTGAATCCTCTGTCGTATCTAGTATACTAATTAGAGGTCAAACATGAATTCCACCATTATCTACACTCGAAATGAGAAGAGAACCATAATCTAAAAACACCAAATAACTCACTGATTTATGGTGAGAAGACCACTACTGAATTAATCTGTCGCTTGCAACCTTATTCAATCCCAAATAAATTTTGCACTACCCCTATGGGAACCAGGATTCTGAACTCGTGCAACTAATAAAAACTGCTGTCCCAAGCATACCAAACCATGTGGAGGAGAAGGACATGTTGGATGATGAGACATCTTTTCCCCAGTACCACCATCCCATATCGTTATCCTTGTGGTCAAATTGATTATCTGAACACACCGCTAGAGCTTGCTTGTGAGGAGCCAGATTGACCTCAATCTACAACTGCATAGATGGTATCAATTTGGCTTAGAGATCAGCTCAATCCCTCATTTGATTTATGTCACACGCTGATTCAAGCTACACATATCCTGTGAAGAAAACCCATAACCTCATTAAAAAATGCAGATTAATCCAATTCTTATCCTAGCAGTTTCGGGTGGTATGTGGATTGGCTCAAATTTATTCACTGAATCAGGTGGCAAGGAATTGTCAAAGCTGCTCCATCTGAATATTCCAACTGATGACAATATTGCACATAGTAAGCAATCTCCATGGAAAAACGTTGCGACCTGGTTGATGCATGCATGCTAGCAAGGGGAAAGGAGAGTTACACACGGGGCACAATTTTTATTATTATTTAACAACTGGTTGAGTGATAGTAGATACCAATTAACCCACTATTTGCACTTAATCATTTATATATAGGTCGAGAGACAACAAATTCCAGTTAACTAGACTATGATCATTTAAATTGTTTAACTACAGGTCGAGTAATAATAAATATCTATTAACCAGACTATTACCATTTCGACAGGTGTAAGGACTGCCAAGAACTAGACACCCATGTGTGTGGGTATCAATAATATCTACCTCGAATCATCTCTACTCAAGAGTTATGATGCAATCCTTTATTAATTTCAATGCAATTTATTAGTTTTTTGAGGCTAATTACATCTAATCTATCAGCATTGTCAGTAACAACATTTCCCAATTCCAACGGTTTACAAAGGTCTTAACAATGGTAACAGAACTCATCCATATCACTAATCTAGAATTGTATTATTCACACAAAATGTTCTACATTATACTTCTTGTTTTTTATTTTTATTTTGTGGACATCTGTGAAATCGTCATCATTCTCATGCTTCCTACCGATCTTTTGAATGGAATTTTTTTCGGCCTTACCTCTCACGCTAATCTTTTGAAGGAAACTCAATAATCTTTCAAGGAAATTCAATAATTTTTCACCATCTATTGCTTTGTGCTTTTGAATTTCTAAAAATGTAGTTGGATTATTTTTCTAAATTCTTGATCCGTTGAAGGCTGAAGGTGATGATTGTTTTTCATTTGCTATAGTAAATTGGCGATGTTTTCCCTGTGTTTGGCTTTCGATTGTGTAAATATATGAATGCCATATTTTCTTTTTATTGAAATCTTTCCAACCATATTTACGTGGGCACCAATGCTCCTACAATATTTATTACAGGGATTTAATGCATTTCCATATTAAGGTTATTTTGGGCAGAGATAAAGTTGTTTCCTCTGAGTTTTCAAGGATTGAAAACATTTAAAGTCCCTTTTGAAGTCTTTAATGCAGTTATGTGGAATATTTCAAATTAGGCGTTATCCTGGAGACCTCAGAATTTCGTACCTAGTCATATGTTGAATATTTCAATTTACATGTTATCTTTAAGATCTCAGAGTTCCATAGCTGGTATATATATATAGCGAATTTGAATCTGTTTTTTTATTTATTTACTTATGTAGTCATTATCACCTAAGCTTACTCCCTGAGGCCAGTCAAACGAAGCCACTCTTAAGAGGCCATTTTTGGAAATCCCTTGGTGTTGAAATCTGCACCATAAGCAGGGCTAATTCCCTCCTCCATTTCTGCTAGTTACAACTTTGTACAAGCTAATGTTTCATTATAGCTTTTCCTTCACTCTATAGTGTTTACCTCTTGGCATAACCTACTCTTAGCCTTATACATTCATCTCATGTTAGTCTTGTGTTCATCTTTCATTTTATTTCATCTCATTTTAGGGAAGCATGTTGCAACCCAAATTTTAGTCCAGCTAATATTGCTGGTTGTAGTCATCGACTTCTTTGACCTATTTTTGTCTTTGAGCATTTAAACAAATTTCAATTTCAATTTATTTTCTATGCATAATTGTTTACAAATACACACACTTTTAATGTGTGTATGTATGTAATTGTAATAAAATTATAACAATCCACGTTTATGGGATATTGAAGCTTCTTGTTTTAGAAGACCAGACATGTTTTAAGCCCAGAAAGAAAATAGAAGCACATTAGAAGTGGTAACCATTCTTCAAGAAACTCTGCACTTAGAAGAAGAAAAACAAATCCATTGTTTTACTCTCGAGTTAGACATGGAGACAACCTATGACAGAGTTATTAGACAATACCTCTTGTAGATCTTAAACAGGTTTGGCTTTTTAGATGATTGAATTGCATGGGTCAAAGCTTGTATGTATGATCCTAGGTTTAGAACCTTCTATGAACAACAAGTAGGGATGTCTCCTTTCTCCAAGGCTTCCTCAAGGTGCCTTAAAATGTTACTACACAAGATGGACAAAAAGAGCCTTGTGGCCTCAAGATCTTCTCCTATGATTCAATGACATCTTTCAATAAGGTGCAAAGACTATATAGAAGCTTATGTGAATAAGTGCTCTAAGGTCATATTACAACATAGTTGTACAACATTTACTTTTTCAAATTTTCACCCCTAAGATTGAAATGACATGAGTCTTTAGATTTAAATTTGAGATATTTTATGCACTTCCTTCATGTAGTACAATAATTGTTGTTACTATCCAGTTTCTTTAACCAACTTTGATCTCCTTTGATTAACACATTTTTTTTTATTTTGTTCTTTCTACTACATTGCAAGTTAACTGATGCCAAGTTAGTTATAACAGAAAATGTAGATATTCATCAACATTTTGAATAGGTAAAAATATTCACACATGGCTTTAGTTATCATTGGGAGTGAATATATTCAATAACATTCTAAAAATGTAAAAACAATTACGCAACTTTTGGCAGTAAAGAAACACCGATAGAAGAATATGAGAGAAGGTTTATAGCTTTGTGTTGCATATTTTAATAGAGTGTGTTGCCTTTGCATTATAAGCGGATATAACATTGGCATGTGAGATTTTTGTGCATAGAAATAGAAATAAATGTTTCAATACGAATACTGCATAGGGGGATTTAAGGTTGTAATATATTAATTTAATTTTTGCACAAAAACATAGAATTGAAAAGGACAAAAAATCTAGAAAATACATTTAGATATTCCATTCAATTATATGTAAATAAATTCCCGGATCGGGTGGCATCACTGACTCCACCGTTTTCCATGCACGAAGTTAATGCCCAACACTGCCAGCTGCAGAGCAGCGTGGCCTCCCGGGACGTAAACTCATGCGAGCAGGGAAAGAGTATTAATGTTGGATCGGGTGGCGGATCCGCATTTAAGTTCTGCGTTGATCGTTGCAACATTCCTTCTGTTATAATCATGCCGCTCCACTGTTTTCTCGCCAAGCCTTGTGCTCAGTTGCGCGGTAATGGAACCTGGTTTGCGGAGGCTGTGGGTGATGGTCTGAATTTGGTTCACTGCCGCGAGCTCCAAGCCAACTCCATCAAGGGTAATTTCTCCCCTGTTCTAGATTCATGCTCTGTGTTATCGTCTGCAAGTTTTGTGGTTGTTTGTGAGCTCTGTTACATTGTTGTATCGGTCGCAAGATCTGTTGGGCATCCCTCTTGCCTCAATCGACTCCATCCTGTTGGCCATCCCGTCCATAATTCACTTGTGCCCTACCTCCTGTCTGTCATTATGGTCCGCTCGGGCAAGAGGCACCGTTCAGGGGGGCGTCGTGACAGTCGTTTGCATCCTCCAGTCGGTCATGCCATGGAAACGGCGCCGAAACCTTTCAATCCCTCCCCCGTCCATGAACCTGGGCCTTCTATAGGTTTTGGTCGTAGACCTATTCCTAACAGTGCTTTCCAAACCACGCACTTTAAATTTCAGAGTAATCTGCATAGGCCCCTGGTCACTGCTCATATCACCATTATCCTCTCGGAAGAGGAAAACCTTGTCTCCCCTTTGGCCTGCATCGCCCCTGACCCTTCTACAAGCAGTCCGCATTCCTCGGACAAAGACAGCATGGAGAATTGGAAAAAAGAGAAAGCTGAACAGGAGGATTTTCTCAAAAATCTTCCTCCCCTTGAAGATACTGGACCTGCAGCTGAGGACAGGACTCATGGCGAGGCAGACCATGCCATAGCAATCCCTGACAGCGATCTAAGCGGCAATGAAGGTCTGAAGACTGGTGATATAGGTCTGGATGAGAAGAAGGACCATGGCCCAGCAAAGGAAAAGTAGCGCCACCGGGGTCTGTCTCTTTTTGTTTCGGCTTCTGTTTCAGGCTCGTGGTCAAGTTTCTATGCAATTGTCATACTGTTTTTTGACTCCCAGATGGGTATTTGGTGACTCTTTATATGCTGGGTTGCAATGTTTTTTGTGTTTCTGTGCTGGCTCAGTTCTCCTTCTCGGCAACACATGTCTCTCTCTATGTCTGATATCTGGTTTCTTGAATGTTGTAACTGGTTTCCCCAGCTTATGTCTGTAATGGGGCAGTTCTGTTCTGTCGAGTGCTTCCATGCCTCGATCATATGTAAAAATATTTTGCCTTTCAGTTAATAGAAGTTAGTATTTGCAAAGAAAAAAAAAAATTATATATAAATAAATGCCAAGTAGATAAAGTACAATTCAAATTCAAATACCAATTAGATTTGGACCTTGGTAGAGTACTAATGAATAATCCATGTAGCACTAATTGCATTCTTAAGAAGAAAAATCTTGATTGAAGCAGCAAGAGCACTAGTAGGAGAAAAAATAGGCAAGTAGAGGATCTTCTAGATGTGGCCCACTCCTGGTAAATGAAGTGATGGTTTGGAGCAGATAACTTTCTGAAGCTACTTGGTTTGGTAGTAAGCAAAGACTCTTGTGACTCATGACAACAATTTTATGGTAGTTTTATAGCACTACAAGGTTGTATGCCATGTCATTTATACTATGTATTCTACATTTTAGTTTAGATTAGCCTTGAGAGTATCAATGTGGAAACAATATCCAATCAAAGGGATATTTTAAGATTATCAGTTCAATAAAATTTTAGATTTGAGTTGTGTTTTCTTATTGATTTAAAGTTTGTGTTTATATGGGAGATATTTTTCCCCTTGTATTGTAGCTCAGACAATAGCCTTAAACTGTCTCCCATCCACATGGCCCAAAGTGAAAGCTTATTTCAACTTTTTGAAGTTGATCAATGTCTCACCCGATTCCAATCTAGAGTAAAATTCAAAATGATCTTGCAAGTTATTCCATGAAGCAGTGAAATGTAGTTAGAAGAGAACTAGAAGGCTCAAAACAAATGTGTTAATAAATATGGTAACACCTTTTAACTTGCAAACATTGATTTTGCTGAGAAATCTAAAAGGCAGCAAGTGTAGGTGATTTCTCTTATTACGATAACTACTTGTGAAGACATTTTACTTTTCTTAATTATGTTCTTCTTTAGCTTGATTAATATTGTGTTCTCTTCATCAAACAACTACCAAAACATAAAGAACAATAAGACAAAGGACATAAGATGTAGGTGATCATCTAGGGCCAAAACCTCTCCAATCTTGAGAGGAAAACCCACAAAATTCTTCTTCTTATAAAATCTTCAATTGACAAATTCCAAGACCTGAACCCTTGACCAAGAACCTCTCCAAGACAAAGTCACAATTCTTCCTTAAACAACTCTTCTTCCTTCTAAGTCAATGTTGGTCAAACTCACTGCCACACCACTAATTTTGACTTTTCTTCAATTTTCGGTCACTTCGAAAACCCTAATTGCAGTATGTGTGGGAGAAATACAAAGATTTTTAACTTATTTCTTCTTCACTTTGATAAGGGCTTCTTCTTTTGCATCTCAGCTTCTAAGGTGGTTTGATTTTCTCTTGATTTCGGCCTTTTTAGATGATTGTTATAGCTCAGTTAATGCAGCAACAAATAGTTCCCAATCTTCTTCGCACATGTCAGAGACTTTGACCCTAAAACATACTTCCAACTTCAATTTCTTTTGGAGATTATCTCTTCCTTTCGCTAGTCTTTTAGGTAACTTTCTCTTGCTTAAATCGAACTCGATGATGCTTGATGAATGCCTCCATAAGTGAGGCCGAGTCCTTCTTTATATAGGCTTTTCACCCTTGCAATTAGGCCGACTTAACATCATCTTTAGGTCGACATGTTCTTTTGATAGGCAAACTGTTCCTATGTGAAAGTTGATTGCTTGTAGCACTTGTGACGAGGTCTTAGAGGGTCTTTAGACTCTAACATTGAGTCAAATATTTTTCTTTACAATATGTAACATGCCCAAACGGGTCATTCATACATGATAATGACCCATAAGCCCTAGAAGCTCACAATGGGAGGTTGACCTAAAAATATTTTTTCTTGAGCATGAAACTCATGCCTCAAGATCAACAATAATAAATTTATTTTTCTCATTACATCAAACACATAAAATCATGATTAAATATGTCATTATGAAGAACGAACCTAGTTACATTTTCAACAGTCCCTCTTAACTAGGGAGGTATTCATAACCCATACAAGGTACTTGGACTTTCTCAATATGAAGAATTTTCATAAGAAGAGTCGGATTGGTAACTCATATGTTTAGCATCATATCATCTAGCATTGTCACATAGCAAAGCCACAACTAACAATTATGTCTATCCACAAGACCAGAGAAAAATGCTGGCGATACCAATGAATTATAGACACCTTCATCATTGTCTCTCAAGGAACATATCCCACCTAGGTATTCACAGGGTACGTCCTTCCAAGACTATTCTTATCTTGGATTCACAGTCCTCAAAGAATATCGGTCCTCTACGAATACTCTTATCTTGGATGCCCTACCACATCCTCAGAGTATCGGATGTGAGATGATTACCCAATCCTCCATTCTTTCTTCCCAATGTGAAGACAATATTGATGTGTCTATCTCTCCCTCTTAACTAGGGAGGATATACCCATTCCTATAAACAGAGTGTACCCAAGCTCCCTCTTAACGAGGGACTTGCTTCCAACAACTTTCTGCTCTAGGCGAAGATCATGGGACAATCAATTGCTTGTAGGGCTCCCTCTTTCGATGTCATGAACTTCATCTTCTTTTTGGAGACTTCATCTTTTGGGACGTCTTCGTAGGGCATCGACCATCCATCACTTTCATTCATGAATCATGTCAGTCATGTCATCCTTTCTTTCATTAGAAAGTGATCCATTAGTCCATATTTGGATTTCCTTCATACAACTACCTTCTCCACATCATGTTTCCTTTAATATCTTTCATCCCAGCACATGAGTATCAGTTGTAGGTGACATCCACAACTCTTTCTTTGGTAGCCCTATATTATCCCATCCAGATATTGTTCAAAAATAAAAAATGAACATCAAATTAACATTACCTTTGTGATGGCTTTACATTATGACATATACTTGTTGCAACATCAATATCCTGCATACATATTGACACATCTCCAAGATATACAATGTCAAGGGTCTCCTTTTCCAAACTACATCAGAGTCTTCATACCTTTTCTATGGAGATGTCATGGTAAATTCTTCTATTCATCGAATGTTGATTTTCTTTTCTATATGATCTTAGTTGCATCTTTTATGATCTCTTCTTTCTTTCTTCACATATTTCTTTCTAGGAACTTCTAGCTATAGTTCCTCCATCTTTGTCAACAACCTTGTATTCCATATGAGAACATATTATGTTGATTTCATCTAGTCAATATGTGAATCGTGCCTTTATGAATTTCTAGAAGAGGACCATTTCCATTGATTATACTCATGAGATAGAGTATCCATCCATGCTATCTAAAACTATATGATGACATGACCTGCTTGATTAAACATATGCATACATACCTCTTTTCTTCTTTTGATCATCTAGACAAATTTCAGGAGCTTCTTTCCCTTGAACGAAAGGACTTCAATCATCTTGACATGTTGCATTCCTTTGTCATCATATCATCATTCTTCCAAAAAATGAATCCCATCCATGTTGGAATTCTTAGCGAGCCACTTGCTTCTTCCAAGAGATGAACTTCTATTGGATATTCTATCGGAGGATCTTGCTTATCCTCATCTTGCAAATGCTCCTTTCCAATGATGTATGATGAATTCTATATTAGATGGCTTTCTTCTATTCATAAGTATTACTTATGCTTCCAATGAGGTTACCAATAGCTACTTACTTTTAATGATGAATTCCATAGACTGTTACTTCAACTATCTTTCAAGCTTCTGCTAATGATGTCATGAGCTATTGGTTCATTCATATGCTCTTATGAAGCCATCTCCTAAAATGATGCAACCTATCATGCTTCTAATGTTTCTGACCATGATAATTATACAAAAATTGAAAAGAACTTGGTGAAGAAGATAGCCTCAATCATATTAGAGATCTTTCACTTCTTCCTCCTTTTACTTCTTCTTCTGAGAATCTTCCACTTTTTTAGTTATACGAGCTTCCTCCCTTCCTCTTTTGTTGTTGTCCTTCTTGTAGTGCCCATAATCTTGACATCCATAGCATTAAACCTTTTCCATATTCTTCTTCTTTTTCTGAGGACCAAACTTCCTAAACTTCCCTTTTCTCTTAGCCATGGAAACAAATGCTTGTGCTTGCTTGTTTGATCCTACATCACTTTTTGCCTTCAACCTGGTTTGTTCGATTTTGTACAATGACCATAGTTCATTGAATGGGGTAGCTTCCTTCTTTTCGTAGATTCTTGATGTAAAGTTGCCCCATTCCTCTGGTAGTGCATTGAGTACTATGGTGGTCATTTCCTTATCAGACATTATTTCTCCCAACTCTTGTAGTTGGTCTCTAATTTATGACACCCTCATAAAGTATGAGGCTATTCCTTCTTATTTTGATATATTCATCTTGTAGAGTTCTTGTCTTAATGATATCACTTCTCCGACAGTACCTATGGAGAAAAAATATGCCAACTTGTCATATATTTCTTTTGATGTTTCCAACTTTGATACATAGGGTGAGAGAGGATATTTGATGGATTACATAAGAATCCTTTGAGCCCTTACTTCCCATTTCATGTATTTTGCAAGTGCTTGAGCTTCTTCCTTTGGAGATTTGGTGATTGAGCCCTTAACATGTTCCACAACTTCTCTTCTTCCATGCAAGAAAGTTTGATGACCCAACCAACTTGTTGCTCTCCTTGCAAAAGGACATTTTGATAGATTCAGAGGTGGACATAAAGATACTTACTTGTGAAGATACTCCTTGATGACAATATCTTCAACCTGTTGATTTCTTGATTTAGATGTTGATATTGATAGTTGAAGATGTATTCTTGATGAAGATGTCTTCCTTCCAAAGTGATCCTTAACTTCAAGTAGAGGGAGATAACCTTGAATCCTTGATGATGAAGACAATGCCTTTCTTCTTGCTTCCTTTGTATGAGTAGACTTCAAGATGCTTTCAATTTGTAGTTCTTATCTATTTGAGTAGTGTTTTTAG
Source organism: Pinus tabuliformis (assembly GCA_031772625.1). Taxonomy (NCBI): domain Eukaryota; kingdom Viridiplantae; phylum Streptophyta; class Pinopsida; order Pinales; family Pinaceae; genus Pinus; species Pinus tabuliformis. The sequence goes on along the minus strand of CM062808.1, from coordinate 708,710,157 downwards.
GTCTCCTTCGAGGTGATGATTGAGAGAGATTCCCAAGAATTCTTCAAGTGTAAAAACTAGGGTTTTTGAGATCTTCTTTTGCTGAATTTCTTCAAGATAATGATGTAATCCTTATTCTCAAAATGCCTTGGAGATGAGAGGATCTTCTTGATGATTTAATTCCCTTCGTAATCTTCTAGAATTTCAACCCTTGAATGTCCTTTATTGAGTTTCCCTTCCTTGAATTGTCACCTTAGCTCTGATACCATGTTGAGAAATCTAAGGGGCAACAAGTGTAGGTGATTTCTCTTGTTATGATAATTGCTTGTGAAGAATTTTTTCTTTTCTTAATTAGGTTCTTATTTAGATTGGTTAATTGTGTTCTCTTCATCAAACAACTACCAAAACGTAAAGAACAATGAGACAAAGGACACAAGATATAGGCATTCAACCAGGGCCAAAACCTCTCCAATCTTGGGAGGAAAACCCAAAAAATTATTCTTCTTATAGAATCTTCAATTGACAAATTCCAAGACCTACACCCTTGACTAATAACCTCTCCAAGACCAAGTCACAACTTCCTTGAACAACTCTTCTTCCTTCTAAGTCAACGTTGGTCAAATTGTCTGCTATTCCATTGGTTTCAACTTTTCTTCAATTTTCAGACTCTTATTATAGGCTTGGAATTTTCGGTCACTTCAGAAACACTAGTTGCAATACGTGTGGGAGAAAAACAAATATTTTTCCTTTATTTCTTCTTTGCTTGGATAGGGGCTTCTTATTTTTCAACTTGACTTGTAAGGTGGTTTGATTTTCTCTTGATTTCGGCCTCCTTAGATGACTGTTATACCTCGGCTCCTGTAGCAACATATAGTACCCAATCTTCTTCACACATGTGAGACACTTTGACCCTAAAACAAACTTCCAACTTCGATTTCTTCTTTTGGAGATTATACCTTCCTTTTGCTAGTCTTTTAGGTCACTTCCTCTTGCTTAGATCGAACTTGATGATGCTTGATGAATGCCTCCATAAGTGAGGCTTAGTCCTTATTTATAACGGCTTTTCACCCTTGCAATTAGGTCGACTTGACATTATCTTTACGCCGACATGTCCTTTTGATAGACCGGCTGCTCCTATGTGAAGGTTGATTAGTTTTAGCACTTGTGACAAGGTATTGGAGGGTCTTTAGACTCTAACATTGACTCAAATATTTTCCTTTACAATATGTAACATGCCCAAATGGGTCATTCATACATGACAATGACCCATAAGCCCTAGAAGCTCACAATGGGAGCTTGACCTAAAATTATTTTCTCTTGAGCATGAAACCCATGCCTCAAGTTCAACAATAATATTTTTTTTATCATTACATCAAATAAATAAAATCGTGATTACATATGTCATTATGAAGACCAAGCCTAGTTACATATTTCAACAGATTACCCACTATTGAAACATTTATTTCAACTGATGAGCCATGTCCATGTGGATTTAAACTACAAATGTGGCTAAAGCTAAAGAGCATGTCAATGGCTGAAGTAAAAAATATTGTTTCTGATTCTAAGGACCAAAATTTGTGCGAATATATTGTTAGAAACCAAGACAATACTGAGAAGGGGGCTATATCGATATTGTAGGAATTTTAAGTTTTTCTTTCACTAGTAAAGATTACTAGGACACCAATAAATACTTCAACAACAATTCATATCAACATCACAAGAAGCAACACAAGAAGAACAAAATATAACACATGGATTCTTCAAACTTTTCTTCAATTTACTTTACAAAGGCAAGCTTTTACTTGTTGTTACAAAGTTCTTTCGTTGCAATTAGAAGGAAGCTACTACTCCCTAATTTATCAACTACAATTGAATGGAGCTACAACCCATAATATATCAGCTACCACTGAAAGGAGCTACAACCCCTAACAATTTACCAGCAAACACTGGAAGGAGCTACAACCCCTGATCTGCAAGCTACCACTTGCTTGACCGCAATGATTCATCTTTCATTCCATTTTCAAACTCAAACCATGATGGCCACTTCCTAACATAAACAAATAAAATTTCTCACTTCATTCTATCACCACAATCACCTTCAATAATCTCTGATTACTGATTAATCCACCATCTACACCAGTAGCATTAATCCATGAATCTCTTCAACATTCTTGAACGCACAAATTCGATTATGCTTATAGAGAAATTTGAGTTGATAATTTTAGTTATTGAACTCGTAGTTAAGTTCAGCTCAATATCATGCATAAAACTTTATTTTTTCCTTTGTCCTAATTCAAACATGTCTTCTAAATGTGTTATTTAAGTCTTCCAAACCTTCTCCCTGTCTTTGCAAGAAAACCTAAGTTAAATTGTCAATTTTGCAATTCTGGAAATAATATCAGGCTTTAGAAGAGTTTTTCTAAATTTGGTCGACTCTAAATTCAGCCATTATGCTAAATCTGCTTCCAAATCTTTCCATTATGCCATCTTTGTTGCCAACTCATTCATGCCCTTTTTTTTCCAATTTTAGTGCTCCATTGGTTTGTCTCCAGACCACCATATATGGCACACATGCCAAATTTACGCCGCCAATTCATTTTCCCAAAGCACTTTGTTCTCGACTTAGCCCCGTGGGCGCTTTGAGTCGAGACAATAAACTTGTCTTTGAGCTAGAGCACTTTTCTCATAATACCACCACATATGTCCTTTGCTGGGCACCTCCATGTTGTGGCCCTAATGGCTTGAACTTCGTTCACAAAAGCTTCCATACCCACGGTTACAACGCTCACATAGAACCATGTCTCGGTGCATAGCACTAGCCCCTAGCTTTTATTTCTCGGCAAAAATTCAATAGCGCTCATTCGATAACCTCTGAGGAGTTATCTCTAAGGTTACGTGTCCCATAGGATTGTGTCGTTGATAGTTGGATCAATCATATTTCCTTCGGGATGACCAGTTTGCCACGTCTTCTCGGAACACAAATGTTGCCATCTCCTACTTTCAACTTTTCCGTCTCTTGGCTTCCATTTCTTGGTAAAATCCAATGGAACACGAGTGGTTTCTTTGGGGAATAGTTTCTTCTAAGGTTGGCTTCTTCCGAGATTATGTGTCCCTAGGGAGCAATCACAAAATCGTTGAGATGCCACCTCAACGCCATCATTTCCCAAAGCTTATTTCTCATAAATTTCTGCCTATGCACTCGCCGAAAAAAAAAATAAAAAGAAAAAAAAAAATCTAAGATCATTTCTTCTGGGGACAGTTTCAGTTTCTTTTAGGGTGCCACATGTCACTCACTGAGTGGTGCCATAAGTCACTCATTTTTGGCCCACTTGACCACCCAAAAATGTTGAATCTGTATGCCATGTGTCACGCTCCAATTGGGTCATGTCGTTACTGACATCATCATCCACCTATGTCTTCATGTCATTAGCTCGAACTAATAAAACACTGCCATCTGTCTTCATTTAGTTCATCCATGTGGCTAAGGGTATGAAGGAAGAGGGGGTTTTGGGCCTTAGTTTTTCTTTGAATTTCTTTGTTAAATTTAATGTAAAAACCACCATATTCAAGCCTACTACATTAACCTGCTGCAAATCTCAGTGAGAATTCAAAGGTGTTTCTCGGAGAAATATCCGAGGGGTTTCTTCTGAGATATTTGTCTCGAGAGAAAAACTTTGATGTCTATATTTGACTCATTTCAAACAACATCCCATGCATAATTCTATTGTTAAACAATTTACTACTTGTGGCTTTGCAGATCCCTTAGGATGGTTTCATGGAAAATAGGGAGGAGGTCCAACTTTAATCTGGGTCGTCGATCTCCTGTTTGGATGTTTGTCTGATTCCACCCAACGTGGGGCCTCCCCTATTGTTTACCTATCGAGGATGATAGACCCTCGCATATGCCCCAATGGGTTAATGAGTAACAAATGGCATGCATCTATTGTCGAACTTGCATGGAATTTAATTTTTGCACACCTACTCCTGGTCCCTACTCCTGAGATGCCTAGAAGCCCGACTAGGTCCCACAAGGTTGGTGTTCAGGGTTCAACCTGCACCAGATCCCGAAGGCCTAATCTCTAACTAAGTTGAAGGCCTGATTAAGTTGAGGGTTAGAACGTATCAAGGCTTGACTTGGAACCTTGCTGACATAGAACCTTGATTGTTTACTCTTTTCGCCTATTTTAAGTCTCGATATTTCTCCTACAATAATTTTTTTATCTAGGAGGCCATTTGTAAACTTCTATATACAATTGGAAAGCTCTTTCCAAGCTCTATCCATTTAAGTGGGTCCGAAGTACACTTGAGTTGATTTTCTGAACCAAAAATGGCTCAAAATTCTCTGCACATTGGCCATTATTTGCCTTAGCATACTTAAGTTGATCTTGTTCTTTGATCATTCTTCTTGCAACCATCTTTTCCTTGCCATCATATTCTTTGTCTTTGCCATAAATAACAAAATATTTCTAAAATATATTAGGATTCCTGTGTATTTGTTTCTAACCAGCAAATTGTGTCCAACTCAAGTAATTCAAGATCTCAACAATGGTTTAATTCATACTTTGCAACTAGAAATTGTCCTTGATTTCACCATGGCAATTTTATAGAAAGTTATATATAATATTTATGTTTTTTGTCAACGTGTCATAGTAATTGCATTAATGTTCAGATGAAGTCTTATTTGTGAATAATGTTCATCCTTTGGAAAATAGATATATGCAAGGTGCTTATTATTTGACTAGAAATTGTCTGGCATATTTTTAGAAATCCTAATAATTTATATGAGTGTAGTCTTGATAAATCCATCATATAGGAAAAGGATGATAAAGATACATTCCACAAGATGCATAATGGAGTAGAATATCTTTTCTGACTTGCTTGTAACAATGAACCTATTCTCAACATAATGCAATAATGCAATTCTTACTTACATTGTTGTTACTTGAGATTCCCTTAGGTTTGGGGATATTTGTAAAATGGTTGTTGAACTTTTAATAGGTTGCAATATGGCCTTTGGGAATGTTATTGATCTTATTGAAAGAAATGATCGGAAAGAAACACCTGCATTAATAGATGTAATATGTACTAGTAGATGCATTGCTTTGTTCGCATATTTTTTTAATGTTTTTACGATAGTATAACATAGTCAAGTCTTATGACTATGCTATGAATGTAGAGAAGTATGTGAAGAGCAAGGTATTGAAAGAAAAAATATTTTCCAAGTCCAGAGTTGTGGCATTAAATAAATCTCGTGGTGGGGTCCAAAAGAGCTTTTCTAGAAGACCATAAATACACTAAGTTTGAAATTATTCTAGAACTTTGAATAGTGAATAGAAAGGGTCCACTATGGGTGAAAAATAGGCTGTGTTGCAATGTATCACCAATGATTTTCGATTATTCATATTTTTGCATCATCTATGATAAAAAAGGTTCATTACCCGTATCATAGCCCTCATAAAAAGAGGTAACCTCTGAATTAAACCAATAATTAATTAGGATTGGTGGCTTTTCATATATGAAATCATTTATGAGTTAAAAGGGGTTATAAAGAGATGATGTTTATTCAATGTAAAGGGTATTAATTTGGTGCTACCCCAACAGTTAAATGAACACATTGTTATATGTAAGAGGCCCTAGGTCTAATCCTGACCATGGATATGATTGACTAGTGGAATATGGTATTATGTTGTCAAAATTTATAACATTCAAGCATTGATAATATATTGATCATGCCTTTGTCACAATCGTATTTAGAGTTAATTATATTCACTTGTATATATGATACTCAAATTACTAAGGTATAAGGTTGCTACATGTGTGACGAGAACTTGTTATTAAGGAAATTGTTTGAATTTTCAAAAACGGGGGGGGGGGGGTGGGGGGGACGTGTTGGTACAAGTTTGGGTTGTTACATAATTTGAATGCTTATGGTGGAATTTATTAGGAGTATGAGTATGTTTAAGTGTACCTTGAGTTGAGGTAGTGGTTGGTCTACATCAAGTGTGGGTATCCACAAGTCAATTATCATATTAATCAAGACCATGGTCAACATATTCAAATTCTATGTAAAATACTTTCAACGTAAAATCAACTTGTTAGTGCCATTAGGAGAAGTTCTTAAACCAGTGGGAAACTATCGAAGCAATATCACCATTAACTGATGTGGTTGTGAGCATCATCATTAGAGAATGCTATCCTCTTTTGAAAAAGGAATTCCATAGAATTTGAGTTTGATACATCAAACACTTGAAATGCTAACATTGGGAATAGATGATAATGATCAAGCTACTCTAAGAACAGGATAATATTCTTGTCTTAAAATGTGCACACCACAACAATTTGTATAAGGTTTCATTAACGTAAATGTCCATATTTAGTGGTAAACTTTTGGAAAGAAAAACGAGATTGCTTAAAAGTTATATGTAAATATCTTTAATAAGGGTTTGAAAGGTGAATCAGAAAAGTTATGTGACCCATTTATATGGGGTAGGGTTAATGCAGAGAAATCTGATCCCAGTGCCATCTCTAGAGAGGAGATGTTAATATAGGTTATCAATCCCATGTTGTTCTAAAACTTCATTGTGAAGTTGAATTTTAGTGGGGTTGAGTGTAATGCCATGTTTTACCTTGACTATGAAATCAACACTTCTATCTTACTTTAACTTTTGAGACAAATTCTATGGCTTCTACTTTATTTAAAGGACATCGGGATTGGTGATCCTATGACTATTTTACTATTATAATGGATGATGATTATGATGTATTTATTTCTATTTCAATATACATGACATTGATGCTTAGGTTACATATGACTATTAAAGAATTCAATGATGTTCTATCATGTTTATAAACTTGGATGACTATTTTGGGACCATATACTACTAATAGTTGTTTGAGTGTGGCAGGAGATCACCTTGGCACACATGTGCATTGTAGTGCCTTTCTGTAGTTGACTAACCCCAACATTACATTTTCCTAGATATAGCCTCTGGGATCATACATTATTCTTTGATGACCTTAATTTGAGGATCCATTTATTTGACTCTTACTATTAGTGGAGGTGATAATAGTTGTGATATGTTAGTTTGATGTCATGACGATAATGGTGATGGTGGACTTGTTTGATGACTATGTCTAATCATGTGATGGTTTCATTATGTTGTCTTGTTACAATAGCTTCTTGCTTACAATTGGTGATGATTATGTCAAGTTGATGATTTAACATATGCAATTATATTGGTGAATAACATTAAATATTACTAATGGTTATTGAGTGTGTGTTAATGCACCATGTTATATACCTAGGGGGGATAACATGGGGTACAAAGGGAGGTATCCAAGGGAATAATGTAATAATGGGATGGGCCATAGTAATAAATAAAGTGGTTAACCCATATCATGTAAGGGACCACAAGTAGTTAGTAATAATGTAATGGGCCCATGGTATTAGATAGATGGTATTGAGGGAACCATGGTAATGACCCATGGTATTGTATGCATGAGGCCTATAAAGAGGCTAGAGACTCCACATTGAGGGGTGTGAAGGAATAGTCAAGGAATATTGTATGAACAGGCTTATGGCTTGTGGAGTGCTCTCCTTCTTTAAGGAGTGAATGTATGGTGTTACCCTACCTTAAGGGTTTGATATCAATAAAGAATCATTTCATATTATTTCTGGGTTTATTTGCATTATTTTATATTTTCATATCAGATCGATAATATTTCTGGGTTAGATCTACAACAAGTGGTATCAGAGCACTTTCTTGGGCACAAAAGTGTAGAAATTTTTTTTTTATTATATTTTTTGCAAGGTTTCGGGGGCGGCGAGTTTGCAGATCAGATCGCACCATGTTATATACCTAGGGGGGATAACATGGGGTACAAAGGGAGGTATCCAAGGGAATAATGTAATAATGGGATGGGCCATAGTAATAAATAAAGTGTTTAACCCATATCATGTAAGGGACCACAAGTAGTTAGTAATAATGTAATGGGCCCATGGTATTAGATAGATGGTATTGAGGGAACCATGGTAATGACCCATGGTATTGTATGTATGAGGCCTATAAAGAGGCTAGAGACTCCACATTGAGGGGTGTGAAGGAATAGTCAAGGAATATTGTATGAACAGGCTTATGGCTTGTGGAGTGCTCTCCTTCCTTAAGGAGTGAATGTATGGTGTTACCCTACCTTAAGGGTTTGATATCAATAAAGAATCATTTCATATTATTTCTGGGTTTATTTGCATTATTTTATATTTTCATATCAGATCGATAATATTTCTGGGTTAGATCTACAACAGTGTGGTAGGAAACCACCCAAATGCACTTGCATGTGATGAATTGGTGATCTTTGGTTTGATTGAATTGCATATTATTGTCTCAAAAATTTAAAATTCAAGTTAGTATTATGTTTTCATTTATAATGTCATGTTAGTGGTTACAAGCACAAGTTAGTTGTTTGGCCAAATGACTCACACATGGGTGGTGGGGTTGTACAGATAGATGGAATTTCATAGGAGGGGTCTGACATGTTAGTTTGTGTAGCATCATAGGTGTTCTAGTCTCAAAAATTCATGGATAGGCTAAGACACAAGAGTTCCACATAACCCAGAAATCGTTTATGGAAATTCCACCTAGAAGTGTCTCAATTAGATTATTAGCCTATTTAAAAATATTTTTTAAGTATAAACTTAGGAAAAGTGGCTAATTAATTAGTCTCAATCGAGAAATGTGTGAATCATCTAGAAACTCACATTGATCGATCCAAAAATGATCTCATCCATCGATTATGTTTTAATCTTGGTTTTTGGAGTCCCAACTGGAGATTATAAGAGGAGGTCGATGGGTAGATGGAGAACACACACACTTGAGATCGATTTCCTTGGGCAGTTCGATTTTCCAACGAGAAACAATGATTGTCGGAAGAGTTCGAGACAGAGAAGGGAAGCAGAGACAAAGAGGGGCAGGGACGATGATTAAGAGGAAGTTTTCCAGATCTAGAGAGGTAGCAGCAAGTGGAAAAAGTAATCCATGAATAAGTTGCGTAAGGGTTGCGCAGAAGCTTCAGTAGAGCAATTTGATTCTGCTGGAGAGGAAGTCGATTCAGCTTCCAAAGACTGAGAAAGTCTTCCGGAGGCCCGAAGAGTCACTTCCAGCAGCAGAGACAGGAACGATAGCTTGATCAGAGGTTGAAAAGAGCCACATGTGCAAGAGGCAATGCAAGGACTGTGTAGAGGGCCCGCACAAGGGCTTGGACGACCAGATTTTCTGGAGGAGCCAGTGCCGACATTTCTTGTGGAGTAAGAGAATTTTCTCTCTAATTACTTTTTTTAGATACTTGTTGTTTGGATATCCAGCTAGGAATCCATAGATTATACTCAGATTATATCATTGTTGCTTAATAATCAAAACTCGTAGTTGCTGCACCAGTTGCATTTGTCCAAAATTAACTGTGTCAAATTTGTGTGTGTGCCAATATTTTCTCAGTTTCCAGTGCTTTTAGTTCCGCAATATTTTTGTGAAGATTTCAGTGCGATTATTTCGTTATTGTCGTAGCAATAAACTATTAAATTAATTTACAACTAGAAGAAATAATTACAGTTGTTGTAATATAATTTCAATGGTGAAATTTTGACATGGTATCAAAGCGATTTTGATTAGATAAGGAAACTAAGAAGCGGAGGTAGAATTTCATTTTTCAGAGAGAGCAGCAGGACAAATTTCTGGGGGCAACACAGAGCCTAAGCTTGATAGTCTGAATTGTTGGGAGTTCTATTTTTGAGTGCAAGTTGGCAAAAATTGTTGGCTTGCTAGAAAGACTGATTCCAACAAGCAGAGGGAGCAGCAGTCTAGTATTTTCACTGAGCATATTCCATGTTTGGGTGCAGAAGGGTTTTGCAGTAGTTAGCAGTAGCAAAATCAACATTGGGTGGAATAGGAAGTGCACACACAGCGGGAATTTCTTTCAAAGGATTTCTAGTTCAGAATTCTAATAATTCTAGTTGCAGAAGGCAGTAGCAGCAAGTAGATTTTCTCATTTCCAGTAAGGAGTGTGAATTGCAGAGCAAGTAGCCAAGCAGGAGAGAAGGAGATTCCTATTTATTTTCCTACCTTTTGAGTTTCGCAAGTTTTCCAGCCTTGGAGAGATGGTCGTACAAGATTTCCATAATAGGTCATGTGAGTTAGCCAGAATGTAGATCTGGGCATCAGATTGACTCTAGTGTGCCAGGTGGGCAAGATCCAGTGCAAAAGCAACAAGGAAATTAGTTGGATCAATCCTAGTTGTTGCAGCAAGATCATCACATTTTCTACAGGGGCCCATAGTATCATAGTAGCAGGTTTAGTATCATACAGAAGTCATTCATTTAGATGACAATAGCAAAACTAGTTAAAGTGACATGGGCAATGCGAATTTCTCAATTGCAGGATGCAGGTGCATTTCCAGCTAGCAGATTCCCGACGCAGAGCTTTATAGTCCAATTTTTAGTGCAGGAGGACAATGCAAGTTGCCAGGAGGGAGCATAGAGATTTTCCTTAGGGAGAATGAGACTCAAAGGGAGTTTAGCTTCAAAGGGAGCAACCCTATGGAAGCTAGTGCTTCAGGATATAAGGAGATCAAACTCATTATTGCAGTAGTTACAAGAGCAGTGCAGAGGCATCAATAGCCACAACAGTGTAAGTAGATCAAACGTCAACATGTTTGCAGCTATACCTCTAGTAGTGAGGTAGGGCAATATAGAGCTATAGTCCCATAGCAATGTAGAGGATTGAGCAGGGTCCATTGAGGTGTCTTCCTCATGGACCATTACCATGCTACAGGGGCCACAATATCCAGTAGCAGGATGGATAAGTGTTAGTCATGTAGTCAGATTCTAGAGTGACAGTTGTAGACTAGTTATAGTCAGGTGCCAAGGAGTACAAATGCAATATTGATAGCAGACCAGAGCATATTCAACAACAACGTAGATTCTTCAATGGACAATGTAGAGTCTAGTAGCATTCAGATACTTAGGAGAGAGACGCAACTGATAGGCATAATTGATTCAATGTTTCAGATACTTCTCAGTTGTAGTAGTTTTAGTGGAAACAACAATAGATGAGAGTGAGTTGTAGTGAAAATGCGGAGTTGGCAACAATATAACAGTGTCAACAACAACACAGATGTAACATCTGAGTTGCACAATGGTTGGTGGGCAGTGGCAAGCAGTCATAGTGCCCATACATCAACATCATACAAAGGGCGATGTAGAGACAGGGTGTTGCAGCAGTAGTGTAGCACTATAACACCTTCCTTGCTAAGAGGGAGTGTTAGTTTTTGTAGCATCATAGGTGTTCTAGTCTCGAAACTTTGTGCAGAGGTTAAAACAAAGGAGTTCTCCATAACCTAGAAATTGTTTATGGAAATTCCACCTAGAAGTGTCTCAATTAGATTATTAGACTATTTTAAAACATTTCCTAAGTCTAAACTTAGGAAAAGTGGCTAATTAATCAATATTAATTGGGAGAGGTGTCCATCATATAGAAACTCACACGGATTGATCCAGAAATTATCTCAACCATCTATTATGTTTTAATCGTGGTCGTTGGAGTCCCAAATGGAGATTATAACATGAGTTCGATGGGTAGATGGAGAATACACACACTTGAGATCGATTTCCATGGGCAATTCGATTTTCTAGAGAGTAGCAATAGTTGTCGAAAGAGTTTGAGCCAGAGAAGGGAAGTAGAGACAAAGAGGGGCAGGGACAATGACTAGGCGAAAGTTTTCCAGATCTGGAGAGGCAAAAACAAGTGGCAGAAGTAATCCATGTAGAAGTAGCGTAAGGGCTGCGCATAAGCTTCAATAAAGCAGTTCAATTCAACTGGAGAGGAAGTCGATTGAGCTTCTAGAGGCTGGGAAAGTCTTCCATAGGCCCGGAGAGTCACTTCCAGTAGCGGAGACAGGGAAGATGGCTTAATCAAAGGTTGAATAGAGCCACACATGCGAGAGGCAATAGAAGGACTGCATAGAGGGCCTACGCAAGGGTTTGGATAACCATATTTTCTGGAGGAGCCTGTAACAGCCTGGTGAAAATTCCATGTAATAAAGTTAAAAACATCAATCACGGATGAATGGGACACTTATTCCAAGCTAAAAGTTGGGCAAGACATCCTAGGGGGTGTTCATTTGGTTGTTTATGGCTAAGGAAATTGAAAAAGGCAATGGCTAAGGCATTAAAAGGCATTTTGCCACAATTATTTATGAAAATAAGGGAAATAGGGAAAAAAAGGAGGTGAAAGGTCACAAGTTGCATGTGAGGAGGAAAATGAAGGAAAATAATGGAAAATAGAGGCCTCATTCATAAAAAGGCTTCTAAGGTTCAGTTGGTAACCTTTTTTCAGTTCAGTGTTGAAACTCTCTCATTCTCTCTCTCGCTCTCTCATACTCTTGGATACATAGATTTTTCTTGGAGCATTCTTGGAGGGTGTGGCATACTTAGATTTTTGGAGCAAGAAGGCAAAGGAAGAGCAGGGAAGCACAAGAATGCGTCAACATCAGCAACTACATCAAATTTGCTTGCAGGTACTATTTATTCACTAAAATTGGCATGCATTGCATATGCATGTGGTTTCTTGGTTGTGATCTGTCATTGGCATGGAGGATTGCCTGGATCGACAATGGATTGCCTAGCCTTGCCATTTCTTGGATAACCATGGTGATTGTGGGTTTACTTTCATTGCTTGTTTTTGGTTGCTTCTCATGTTTCCTTAGCTTGGGTTGAGTTACTAGTCCTGGAGCCTTGGTTGGACTACCACTCTGGAGCCCTTGGTGGGTTGAGTTACTAGCACTGGAGCCTTGGTTGGACAAACGCTCTGGAGACCTTGGTGGGTTGAGTTACTAGTCATGGAGCCTTGGTTGGACAAACGCTCTAGAGCCTGGTAAAAGTTGTGGGTCGAGTTACTAGTCGTGGAGCCTTGGTTGGACAAACGCTCTGGAACCCTGGAAGGCTTGGATAGAGACCAATCTGATGACGGTTTTGTGATGTTCGACCATGAGGTGGAATCACTGTTTGATGGGTTGAGGTGGATGGCCTCAGGAAGCCCTGGATGAGTTTTGATTGATGTGTTTTATGAGATCCCACATTCATGCTTGGAATATGGCAAGGGGGTGAATGGATGAAGAGATATTTGGCTCAATCATTCTACAGTCAGGTGGAACGTGGTAGTCCCATCTCTGATTGGTTCATTGCATCCATTAATGAGAAATCCATTCCCTTGATTTTCATGTGTAAAGATACTGATGTATTTATGTATTTGATGGATGATATGTTTATTGTATTTCTGTTCCTATTATGTTGGTTATATGCACATTTTATGACAGTAGCTATGTATGGCTCTCAACATGTTTTTACTTGTATGTGAATGGATAATGTTGCTGTGACCTAATAGATGATAATGTAGCAAATGGCATGAGGGAACAATTGTTCATAGCGATTCTCATATAAGTATGATATCCCTACACTTAACTCTGTTATTTACACCTATGGGTTACATGTCGATGATATGTTTGATGAAATGCCTGTCATGGCCAGTAGGGATCCAGTCAAGGTCTAGAACAATTATTTTCTTTAGTACTTGCATTTCCGTGTTACTTTACTAGTTTGAAGAGATGGATCAGTTATGGGTAGTGTGTTGGGCTCTAAGCCTAAAAAGTGGCTTAAATCTCGGGGTCACTGGCACAACATGGACAATTTTGGTCCACAGTCGCTAGTAGGCAGGGCTGTGAGAGCGACTTTAGGGTGTTGGTCGCTCCCTTACCCATAGCATGAGATCGATTATGGCCCAAGAGACCTAAACCAATAGTGGGACCCAGGGACAGGTTGTCTGAGTGACTGGCTTGTCCTCTGAGGGTTCTATTGATGATGTTGGATGTCTATATGGTGTGTTTCCTTCCGTTCCACTTCCTTAATGTGACTTAGGAGGTCGAATCATATCATAGTGGCCTCTCGTCGCATCTTTACCCCGACCGGTCGGTTGCTTGGGTAGATGTGGGAGGAGGGTGTTACATAGCTAGTGACGAGATTGCTTGTGGAGTTAGAGAATTTTTTCTGTAATTACTTTTGTCAGATACTTGCTAATTGGATAGCCAGTTGGGAATCCATAGATTGTACTCAAATTATATCACTACTGCTTAATAATCAAAACCCTTAATTGTTGCAAAAGTTGGGTTTTTTTTGGGGACATTTGTCAAAAATAATTGTGTCAAATTTATGTGTGTGCCAGTATTTTCTGATTTCCAGTGCTTTTATTTTCTACAACATTTTTATGAAGATTGCAGTGTGATTATTTCATTGTTACCGTAGCAATAAACTATGAAATTAATTTACAGTTAGAAGAATAATTCCAGTTGTTGTAATAGAATTTCAGTGGTGAAATTTTCACACGACAACATCCCTGATTTCACCTACTAGCACTCTCATCATGACTTAGGAGGGAAGATGTTGGAATACCTTCACCTTGAATATCATAATGCTATGAGGGTGGATCTCGAATTTGGTTGATCACAAAGATTTACTAGGGGGTGTACATCAAGGTGAATTGTTTGATCCCCAACACCAATAGTCTCACTATAGAGGGAAACATAAGAGATGGTAGTGGTCTTTGTCGTAGCACCCAACTTTTTCTTCTATAGTCAAAGGATGTTTGAAGGGAGAGCGACGTGACATCCTTGGAACTTCAATGGGAAGTTCTTGAAGGGCACGACTTACTTGACACCCTTGGCATCAAGAAGAAAGGGATTGGCGTGGCACCCTTGGAACTTAAAATGGAAGTTGTTGAAGGGAACGACTGACTTGGCACCCTTGGCATCAAGAAGAGGAAGTTGAAAGATAATTAAGAACTAAAAATCATACCATGATGAGCACTAATTCACACCTAGTATGTTAGGGTTTATAACCAAATAAACTAATTTAAAGAGTGAACTTTGGGATAAAGGGGGAACAATAAAAAATATAAAAAGTTCAACCAATTGAGTAACTATATCCCTTCCCACGTTTGGAAAACCTTAAGTAGATAATGTGCATTTAAAATAACTTCAAAGTACATAAGTAATTTAATAATCAAAAGGGGAAAGGGACATAGATTTAATTAGGAACATTAATCCTAGGATAATTTAACTTTTGTTAAAGGTCATTTTGTCACATCTGTTCAAAAGGCATAAAAATCGGATCAATCATTATCCTTGAACACTTTATCATTATCCCTTTGCAAATCCCTAAGCATCTCTTCTCCAAAAAGTCTAAGTTTTTGGGACAATCGGCCTAAATACCATGTTTTTAGCCCCATCGCACTCTGCGTGCCTGTCTACTTGTGTGGAAGGCAAGTTGCGTAACTGAGTATCAACGATGATCAACGCAGGTTGCTCCATTTTGCAGGTGTGTTGATTCTATAATTTCATGAACATTAAAATAAAAATTTGAATCTTCTCCTTCCAGAAGCTTCTAAGGTGGTTTTAACCATTTACCATGGATAGAGATATCGAACTCCTATCTAATCCTATCTTGGAGACCTTATCTCTTATCCCTTGAGCTTATCCTCCTCATATCTGGATCTCAGCCTAGATTGGTAAATCCTAAACTACCACTTTCACCCTATAAATTTATTGTCTCCCATAAAGTCTAGGTTGGCTTTTGGAGATTATTGGTGGCCTCATGCTACTACTTTGAGCTTAAGGAGTCATCATCCATTTATGCATTAGGGTTGAGTGTGAAGGTTTGCTTTGTGGCAAGGAAGGACAAGACAATTGGGGATACATCTATACTGTCAACTTCTATATATGGTTGTAACTATCTCTTTTATTCATTAATACAAAAAGAACTATGTTTTCCTATACTTGTGTCATGTTGATGCTTATGTATTTCGATGCCATGTTGACTCATTGAATAGAGATATTGGATTATGCTATGTGGATGTTGTAGTTCCTTTGCTTGTTTTATTCGTTTGTGCAGGTTCTAATTATGGCACTTGGAGCTAGTGTTGGAACTTACAAGCAAGGAGAAGAGGAGGACTTACTATAGATTCCAGGTAGGTCCCTTTTCCATATTCAATTTCTCTAAGGAAAACATACATATTTTTGTCTTCTATTGCTTTAGATTATACCACTAGATCTAGGGAGTTCATTTTTTTCCACAAAAGTGAATTTTCCATATAACAAATTGGTGACCATACTGGGGATCAAGATTTCCCTTAATGGTTTCCTTGGCCTTAACATCTTTTCACCTTTCAAAGCGACCTTAATTGACTTACAATGATTGACCTTAAGAAAACACATTTTTTTAGCTTCGTATGGTTTCTTGTGTCATATTTTGACCAAATTAGCCCCAACACACTCTTTGTTCTATGACATAACACTACAACGCAGTCTCTTTTCTTTGTAAGTGCGTTGATGCGCACTGGTGCTCATACTGCACTTGCGCTAATCCTATAGAATGAAAAAAATTGCATTTCTTTACCTTTCTCTTTGTTCTGCTTTGGTCCATAAGGTTTTCTTGAGTGTCTGAACTTGTTTGTGTCTATGTAAAGCCATCATTGTGTTTACGTTTGAATTCATTTGCCTTTGATGAGAGTTTGTTTAATTTTTCTTTCTTCTTGTCATTAGGTCTTTGTAAACACTTGGGCTTGATTGTTGATTTGATAATTAAAAAAAAATTCATATTATAGTTACAATCTCTATGAGTTCTTTTGGTCAATAATATTGCTTCATTTTCATTTTCATTGCATTTGAAATTGAAAAGGAAAATAAAAGAAAATAAAAATTTCAATTTCTTAACAACTTTTTAGTGTTTTTGCTTTCATTTTTGCAAAAAAAATTATTATGTATGAGTGTTAATCGCCTTTGAGTGTCATCTCTTTTGATCTTTGGAATTTTCACCTAATTTCAGTTTGAGTCCTATGTTAATGAAATCTCATATTACATTTGATATCATTGGGAATTCCCTTTACTTACACTTGATTGGTTCTTTCATTGTATTAGTGAAGGAAGGTATTACTTTCATAAGTAATCTGGGCATATTGTTCTCTCGTTGATTTGGAATCATCTTGTGTTTGTTTTTAAGAATTCTCTTACATGGATTACATTTGCATAGTTAAAATTCTCATTTTTACAAAAGGAAAGGAAATTGTAAATATATTACATTTGCATAATTTTCAGGGGAATTATGCATAGAATACATTGCATGGTTTGGCATCATTTAGGTCTTTGAATTGAATTGGAACAGTGAAATTGAAAGATCTAGTTACGAGGTTCTTGTTTGCTGCATCATTGTTTGTTTCTTCCTTCCCATAGATAGATCCTCATCGAAATGAAAGATTTTTTTTTTATCATATTAGTTGCATCATAGGGAATTCAAGTGAATTCGTACCAATCTGAGCCTTGAAACTAAAACATAATTGAAGATCAACTTCTAAAATTTATTCAATAAATCTAAGGAGAATTTGTAACATTAACAACACACATAAATTTCTAGGCTAGAGACGTGTTCTGATGTCTTTAAACGTAGGAGTTGTCATTACTTGTCTGCATCACGTTCCGCGGGTAGTCAATATTCCACATACATAAGTATATCATATCATTCTCCACATAACTTTCGGTATATCAAATGGCACTCCATATATGAAAAGTTTATCAGAATACTTCCTATCGTACATGACACATTTGACAACACTACTACGGATTGTGCTTCCACGTACCTCTAGGTATATTTTGGAAGTCCCCTATATGTTAGTATCCTGCCATAGGTAACCGAGTTAGTCACCTTGTCTACTATGATACACCGAACACAATATTCAGGGATATTTCCTGCACGTACTAGAAACGGTATATTGTAGTTCACAGTTACCTAGTAAACCCTTTTTCCTAGTTACCCCTTTTGTTTTTATTTTTATTTTGTGCCTTTAATTTCTAAAATCAATTAATTGACTGAAAAAAAACATCCTCATTGTGGAACAACTCATTAGTATATCTTAAGTTGAGACTAATGGCAACAGTTCTTGAGTCCACTAGTCAAGGAAACTCCTTTGACGGGCATCCTAGTCCTTTTCCTTATTTTGGAAATATTGGTGCTCCTTATATGGAAACATTGTCCCTTCCTAGATTTACCATTTGTTTACCAGTTTGGTTATTTTCAACCTCCTTGGTTCCAAATGTCCAAACTACTTCTCAACCAAGTAGTCCTCCACCTGAACAACATCAACCTCAAGTTGATCCTAAAGTTGACCCTTTGCCTTCTTCGCCTGTTGTTTCTTCATCCTTTTCTTCCCCGTTGCCTGGTGAAAGTCTTGATTCAAGTAACCAGGAAGCTAAGAAGAAGAAGAAGCCAAATAAGTAGGGGGGAACAAGCAACCATTACTACAAATGCAACTAATGTCAAGAAAATTTCCAACAAGCCCCGTAAAGTCAAATTAAATTACATGCTTTGTAAGGGTAACCACCTACTTAGAGATTTCCCTCGTATTTCATAGGTATTAGAAGTGTGGTCCACAGGCTCACATCAACCCATGTCATCAGCCTTTGGATATCATGTTGGTGATAAACCATCAATTAGTTATAGTAAGGTCCATGTGAAAAAGGGCAAAGTTAAGTTTCCTTGTAGGTTATGTAAAGAGAATCATCCTATTCACCTTTGTCCTTATATGGATGAAGCCTCAAAAGTGTTGGAAAACCTTACAACTTCTCAACCATGACTTTCAGTTGGCTACCGAAAGTTTCCTCCCAATCCTCCACTAGTTGATGAAGTGAGTGATCTAAATCCATCTTCCGTCAATCCCAATCTCTTTGAACGTGAATTCCATAAGTCTATTCCCAACCAACCATTGGTTAAGAAAACGGTTGACTAGATTCCATCTTCAATTGATCGTACTTTTCCTGTAGAGAGTGAATTTCATACCACTCAGGTTCTTCTTGTTTCTTCAGATTGTATTGAACAGGGGGGAATTTCTTCTATTGTCATGGAACCCCCTCAAAATAATGAGGTTATTTATTTTAATTGGAGCCTATTGACAGGACCTCATCTCCCTTCTTACATGCCCTTCCAAGTCATGGCGAAGGCTTATAATACAGACATATTTCACACTCTTATGATGAGGGTGCCTCTGTTATCATTTTATCCTCCATTGCTTGGAAATATTTGGGTTCCCCACAGCTTGTGCCTATCGCTCCGAATTTATTAACCTTTAACAAAAGAACCAGTCAACCTTTAGGGGTCATTCCTCGTTTGTCTGTTACTTTGGGAGGAAAGACTGTATTTATTGATGTTATGGTTATCATGGGCCCCTTGGATTTCAATTTGCTCCTCGGGTGAGACTATGTTTATGCTATGAATGTTGTTGTGTCCACACTCTTTCGAGTGATGTGTTTCTCACATGATGGAAAAATAGTGACTATCGATCAACTTTCATTCGTTGGTCCTAATTTGACTGCCAATCATCTGACTTCCCTAAACGTTCCTAATGTGCAAGTGGTATCTCCCATGCCACGGGTTAATTATGTGGCAACTTTTCCCATTCCCGTACCTACTAATGAAGATGAACCTTTGACTGTTTACTCAACTTCTTTTGACCTAGATCCAGTTGGTGATATGGTAAATCATTTACTCAGGGCATTGGAGCCTGGTCTTTCCATTGGATCGCTTGATTCCTTCCATAGCATTATTCTTTCGTTTGATGAGAACCTCTTGGAAGCCATGGCCTTCTGTAGGTCATGATCAAGGTTCCATGAGCATAGTTCATTTTCTTATGTCAAACTCGTTAAATAATGAAACAAGGTCTCTTGAGGATAATTCTTTTGTTGTGTCAAGCTCGTTAAAAAATGAAACAAATCCCATTCAAATTCGAGTTTTTGATTAGATCTCATAAGTTCACAGTCAATTCTTTCACTTGATATCGTAAATGAACCTTCATTCGATTTGCCTATTAGTAACCATCAGCCTACTTAGGTGAATGAAATGAAGCTTGGGGGGCATGTGCCTAGAATTAGGTTATTATGCTTGGGGAATGAAAACCAATCTCAAGCATAGTTTTTTCTCCATTTCAAGCTTATGTAAAAATGAAACCCCTCTCAAGCATAGTTTTTCCTCATTTCAAGCTTGTGTAAAATTGAAACTACTTTCAAGTACTCTTAATCATAGTTTTTCTTTGTTTCAAGTTCGTGTAAAAATGAAACTAATTTCAAGCATAGTTTCCCATGTTTCAAGCTTGTGTAACAAGGAAACCATTCTCATTTTATCCCTCGTGATTTCCATTTTTTATCATCCTGTTTCTGCCATATGAGCCTTGTTTTTCTCATTCCATCGTCACCATTTGCTTGGCCGATCATATGCTTTCTCTTGGTTGTTTTACCATTTCCCAAGGAATCGCTGCTATGGGTGGTCTTATTAGCCAACCTCTTGACCTTTGCATGTTTTGAGTAGTTCCATCATGACTGGAACCAGTTGTTACCCTTTATACCACTCGTTCCTCCAGGAGGAGTCCTCTTTCATCTCTTTTCAAACTCCCAAAACATGAAAAGATTGTCAAACACTTGTCTTTTCGAACTTGTCAAAGAAAATGAAAAATGTCTGCCTAATATAATTTTAACCCTTTTCTGGACTGGGATGGACTATTTACGAAAAAAGAATACTTTAGTCGAACATGACTAAAAGTTTCTCTTGAGTATCATTATATGCCTTTTCAGACTCAAGAGACTAAATCTTATGAAAAGGAACCTTTGGAGTTTTCTTTTTTTCCTCTTTTTCAAACTCTCTAAATATGAAAAATAAGTTGAGTTACACCTTCAATGGACTCATAAAATCATCAAACGATGTTGGACTCATCGAATATGACAGGACCGAACCGCTCCTTCTCAGGGTTCGTTAAAAATACTCAGAAGGATTCATTTGAAGGATGAACTTATGGATCAAAAATGCATTATCCTCCTCAAGCTTGTCAAAAATAAAGAGGTACTGAACAAAAATAGTTGAGGAAATTGGGAAAACAAGGTACTTAACCTATTAATGGTAGTGAGTCGCTCTTGAACATGACACTCTTTCACTTCATCTTCATGACTGTTGGGTTGGGTAATCTGCTTGCCTCTTTGGTTAATCACACCATATTAAAAGCCTCCATAATTGGTTTTGGGTCAATACTTCCAACTCCATAAAGTGTCATCGATATGTTGAAGAGAATTCCTTCAATTAATATCTACTACAATACCATTAAGCCTTCATTCATGTATGTTGTTCTTGAACCAACTCTTCATCAACATCATTCTGTCTCAAATCTTGATACTTGTTTCGTGTCATTCATGAGGGATACATCAAGGACCTCCTATGAGGGGTTGCTTCTTGTCGATATCAACTCATTATCTAGGAGGTTGACTTAGAATCTCCTTTCGGTACCTTGGAGCTTTCATACCTCAACGGCAAGTTTCCTTGCTCTCAGTTACAGATCCTCATCACCGACCTTCAACCGAAAGGTTTTGTGTGGTGTTCGACTTCAACTCATTCATTCACACCACATAGATTGTACTATGGTACCTTGAGTGTCATTATCATTATCGATGGTTTCTCTCACATCTGTTAACAGTTACATCATTAGCTGATAATCAAATGGTGTCTACCATGTTTGACTCCAACTTATTTATTCACATGGTTAGACTCATACTATCATTTGACAAGGTAGAAGACCTTAGATCTAGTGCCATCCATCTAGACTGCGATTTCAGTATTGATATAAGATTACAAAGTATGGTGGTTATTATCATTCAAACAATCATCTAAGCATGGGTCCACATTCTGTCATCAGTGGACGAGACTTTTTAATCGTTATACATGTAATATTGGCTTATATGCTTAGCATGGGTATTCCTCTCTCAGCAATGATATCATGATGATAATATGTATTGTAACAAATGATGATCTCGACCTAATTTGTTCTCGATCTTGAATTGTCACAAGGTAAAACACTTTAGTCCTTAGCCATTGCTTCTAACTTTGTACTTTAGGGGGCAACTTGTTACAATTCATTTTATCACATCCGCTCAAAAGGCCTAAAAACTAGATCAATGAACATCCTTGAATACTTTGTCATTATCCCTTTGCAAATCCCTAAGCATCTCTTCTCCAAAAAGTCAGATTTTCCGAGACAATCAGCCTAAAAACCATGTTTTTAACCCCAATGCACTTTGCATGCAAGTCTACCTATGTTGGATGCAAGTTGCATAACTAAGTATCATCGTTGATCAGTGCAAGTTACATAACTGAGTATCAACATTGATCAACACAGGTTGCTCCATTCTGCATGTGCACTGATTGTAGAATTTTGGGAAAATTTTAAAATATTTTTGAATCTTCTCGTTCTAGAAGCTTGTAAGATGTTTTTAACCTTTTACCATGGATACGGATCTCAAATTCCTATCTGATCCTATCTTGGAGACCTTATCTCTTATCCATTGAGATTATCCTCCCTCGTATGTGGATCTCAAGCCTAGATTGGTAAATCCTAAACTACCACTTTCACCCTATAAATTTATTGCCTCCCATAGAGTCTGGGTTGACTTTTGGAGATTACTAGTGCCCTCATGTTGTTACTTTGAGCTTAAGGAGTCATCATCCATTTATGCATTAGGGTTGAGTGTGAAGGTTTTCTTTGTGGCAAGGAAGGACAAGACAATTGGGGAGACATCTACAAAGTCAAATTCTATATATGGTTGTAACTATCTCCTTTATTTATTAATACAAAAAGCACTATGTTTTCCTATACTTTTGTCATGTTGATGCTTATGTATTTCGATGACATGTTGACTCATTGAATAGATATATTGGATTATGCTATGTGGATGTTGTAGTTCCTTTTCTTGTTTTAGTCATTTGTGCAAGTTCTAATTATAACACTTAGATCTAGAGTTGGAGCTTACAAGTAAGGAGAAGAGGAGGAATTTCTATAGATTCTAGGTAGGTCTTTTTTCCATATTTCAATCTCTCTAAGGAAAACATAAACCTTTTTTCCTCTATTTTTCTAGATCATACCACTAGATCTTGAGAGTTCATTTTTGTCCGCATAAGTGAATTTTCCATATAACAACCTCATTAAGAAAAGAGATGAAATCAAAGAATAATAATTTAAAATTAGAGAAACTTAGTTGAATGAGAAAACCTCCATGTGGCAAGAGCCAATGCAAAGATCCCCATCAAGAGTTTAACTTGAGATAAACTAGGGTGTAGTTAGGGAATAAAATATGATACCTGTCAGTTGACTACAATAATGAACACAAAATAAGAAGTATAAAAGGGGAATCAAGAGACAACTAGGAGAAAAAATAGGAAGTCATTTTATGGTAAATGAAATTATGCTTTTTAATAAGATTTAAAATAAATAATTTAGAAGAGCCTTGGTGAGAAGATGACACATGGATGGATGAATAATCAAACTTTTAGATTAATAAAATGCTTATTTTTGCACAAAGTGGAAAGTGCTGCCTATGAAATCTCTTATAAAAGGACGAGTAAGATATGGGAGAAGGGGACTTTTTTCCCTACTATGGATGAATTGCATAATGCTATTGTGATAGTGACTACTGAGTCTACAGTGAGTTTGGTGTAGTGAAGGCCATTAGAGAGAGACATCTTGATCCATAAGTGCTCTCCTCCACTGGTTACTATTCTTCCTCTATTTTACAACCCCATTACAACTTGGGAGTCTTTGGGGAAGAAGTGTACCCAAGGAATAGGTAGGGAGGTTAACCGGTGAGTTGAAAACATTAGGTTAGAACGCAACACCCTTCACACATGTACGCAGCCACTAACAAGGGAGTGTAAGAACAAAAAAGTTAAGATAAAGACTCCACCCCTTGGTGCACAGTATCATGGGTTTTTGTAAAGTTTTCTTACATGCTTATTCATTGTATATAATTATCAGATTGTAGAAGTCAAGGATATGATGATCAAGTTGTAAATTTATGGACTATTAATGTATGCTCCTCAAAATTATTATGTAATTCTCATAATGGTTGTTGCTAATGGATGAATTGTTTTAAAAGGAAATATTTATGTTGCATTATTACTTGCAATGTAGTAAGTTAAATTACACCTCTTATTTTGTTAAAAAAAATGTGAGTATGGTTTTCTATATATAATAACTTGTTGCTATTACCTTGTGTTGGGTATAAAATATTTAAAAAAATAATGTGTGTGTGTATTGTAAGTGGCATCATAGGGAAGATTCCTACAATTTTATGCATGGCGGTTTTTCCCATGGTTTTGTAGATCCAGTCAAATGAACTATGGTTATATTATAATTGAAAGTTAATTGATTGTGGGTTCTATGAATGCTTCGACATATATATAATCTATTGTGTAATCAAAAGGAGTATAATGAAAAATCAATATGGTTTTCCCGATTTTGCGTTCTAGGAGAAAAATATTTGTGTATATTTTTTGTTCTCGCCATTTTTTATTTTTATATTGTTAAGAATTCATTTACATGTATTATTTGTATAGGTTAAAACCTACTTAAGGATTTGGCTTTGGGGTGATCTTATTTAGGATCACACCCAAGTGCAATAGAGTGGTCCCAAAGGAGGAGAATGGAAATCGGGAAGATTTAGGAACATTCGACCTCAAGAAAAACCACTTACCTTTGACAGTGAAAAGAAAACTAGGTGGAGACCCCACTTAACATCTATTCTAACCCTTGAAAATTTTCTAGCATCCATAAAGAAAGAAGACATCACTTATGTTGAAAAATTATTAGATGAGACTTTCATTGTTCTTTGACCTATTGGAATCAAGGAGGGTCTCTCTTTATATAGAATAGAGATCCTCATCTTTTATAGTGCATTACAAAGGTGGAATCAAAATCATGAGTGCTTGACCACTTTCTCAAACCATGAGCTACATTACAATAATGATAAAATCACCCTTAGAATGTTCAATGAGGGGAATTATTATATAATAATAATCAAATTCCCCCCTTTCGAGGGTTTACAATGCAAATGATGGGCTATAGAATCCTTTTCCCCCCAAATTATAGATTGAACCTTCAATTGTGCAATTCGAAACTGAGACCATTCTCGAACTCCTTCATATCTTCAATGATCATTGGGTTGAAATAAGCTTGAGTGGGATCCTTTTTTGCAATGGAATCTTCCTTTGGAATGGAAATAATACCTCTTTATTCCTTTTTAGGTGGTGTATACCTAATGGGCCTTCCTGAAAATCCATAATAATGATTAGCTTCATGAGTTGTTGCTTTTGGAAAAAAATGTGGCATCATTGTGAAACATTTCACACACATGCCACAAATTTTCCAAAAGTAACAACATATGATATGAATTCAAACCGTGAAAGAATACACTTGCAAAAAAAAATGATTAGTTTATTAGATTGTCCAAGTCTACTATGGGGAATAACAACAAAGCAATACACATGTGCTAAATCATAGGACAAGTATTGATTCATGGGAGACTAAACAAAGGTATGTTGAGTTGGTAAACTTATGGAAATGGGATTGAAATGGATCCTTCATGACATGACCCTCAAATTTAATTTAGGCATAAGTCACTTATCATTTCAAGGTTCATTGTTGAAGTTAGGATTATTTAACAACGTTTTTTAAGAAGGATCTTGGAGCATTGAGTTTCCATTCTTTGGAATAATTTAAAATACCCCCTATTCTCATTTAATTAAGTGTTCAATTCATTGAACACGTCCCTTTTATTTACATTTCCTTGCACAAGATAGGGATTTGAGGAGAGTCTCATAATGAGGTGATCTCAAGATTTATTTATTTAATACCCGCTCTTCACTTCTTTGCCCCTTTAGATATTCTATAGACAATCGTGGACATTTTTTTGAGTTCACATAAGATTTTCATGCTTACATACAACAATTTTAACAATGAATCTTTGAGAATCCAAATCATGAAGGGGGGCAACACCTTTTCATGAATGGAATGGATTTGAAGTGAATGACTAGAAAATGTTACATATTAGAGGGATATGGAATAATACCTAAGCAAGTCATCTAGTAATATAACTCGACCTTGGGAGATGACACCTTTCATGAGCAGACCATGTCCTACATAGTATCACAAGACAAATAAACAAACTTATGAGACTATGAAGTGTGTTAATTCCTACTTCAGTAAAAATAATTGTCATTGATCACTCAATATCATAACATCATCCAATTACACATATATATCAATTTATCACGAGTACTACATTCCTTTGTTGCCTAAGTTTAATGAAGGCTTTTGATGTTTCATAGTTGAGCTAGGATGGGAGTTTAAAGGAGAAAATGAGTCGAATTCTCGAGATGAGTGAACACCACATCTGAGCAGATAAAATTTAACAAGTTCAATAGCATGTACTCCTTGGCAGGTAACAAAATCACAACATGATTGCAATTTTTATATAAATTGTGAGATTGGATTTTGAGCATATTAGAATTGAGCCATGATGATCATGGAAGCAGATCAAATGATCTCAATCCTAAGAAATTAACATAGCGTCCCTAAGTCTCTCATAGAAAACCTATTATCTAAGGTATTTTTTGTAGCAATAATGGATGCTAAGGAATCGTTAATGATCAAGACACCATTGGTATACAACACACAAAGCTAAGAGAGACATCACATTACAAAATCTAGACATTGGGTTGGGAATGGCGATTGAGAAATCCATGAGAGAGAAGGATGGAATCCATCTTGGAATGCCAAGCCCTAGGGGCTTATTTGAGGCCATTTAGTTATTTTTCAAATTGCACTCCATTGTAGAGTCTTGTACAAACCCTTGAGTCCATTCCATGTAAATCTCCTCCTTAAAATCCCTATGAAAATTTTCCTTCAATGAGCTACAACAAGGACTATCACAAAATGAATAAAGTACATGTTGGAAACTGATGCAAATGTCCTTTTTATGCACCAACCATCCAAATAGCATAAAAATTGAAAGAAAAGTAACTCAACACATCATAATAAGATACAATAATGAATGAGAAGCCTCATTTAGGGGGTGAGTTCCTTTTATAATATAACAAATAACAACTTGAGATGATATCTAAAATAGGTCTCTTTATATATAAAGGATACATGGTACACTTACAATCAAAGGATATAATTGAATTATAAAGGTACTATCCAACAGATAAGGACAATGCTAATATAATAAAGGAGCTAGCTAACCAATAAGGACAATGCTAATATAATAATAGAGAAGCTATGCCTCAATATCTAAGGCTTAACATGCCCCTCCCTTTTAAACAAGAGTTGCCCTTAACACTTGAATAGTTTTAGAAGTTTTTGCATGAATAATTCATCTTCCATGTCATCTCTTCTACTAGTAGGCTCTTCCACTTGATAATGCACTTAGTAATAGCTCTATTTTAGAGTTGTTTGATCCATGTTCAAGGATTATTTAAGTTCTAGATTGATTTTCTCTTCTTCATTAATAGTCTGAATTGGGAGAAAGAGAAGCAACTCCATCGCTTGAGAATGAGATACAGTAATAAATGAGAAGCCTTTTTGAGGGTGAAACTTCCTTTTACAATATAGGAAATGCATAATACTTGGGTGATCTCTAAAACTAGGTCTCCTTGGTGGATATAGGAGACAAAGGATAAAATTGCAATTAAAGGTTCTAACTAATCGTTAAAGGGTCTAGCCAACCAATAAGAATAACACTAACATAACAATTGAAATGCAATAACTCGATATCTAGGGATTAGCATTCCCCTCCCCTCCAAAAAAGTCTTTCCCTCAACGTTTGATTAGTTATGGATGTTTTTGTATGAAGAACTCATCTTCCCATATTACCTCTTCTACTAGTAGATTCTTCCACTTTATGATGTACTCAGTATTTTCTCAATTTCAAAGTTGTTTGATCCATGTTTCAAGGATTTTTTTTTGTTTGTTCTAATATGATTTTCCCTTCTTCACTAACCTCCATTAAAATAATATGAACAAGAATATTGTCATTGATTATATATTTTTAAGCAAGAAACACATAAAAAATGATGCACATTTGTAGATGGAGGCAAATGAATTTATAAGCCACAATTCTAATCCTATGCAACACATTATAGAGACTATAGTGCTTGGATGCTAATTTATTGTCCTCTTGTTGTTTGAGGGATATATGTTTGGATGGTTGTAGCCTCACCCACCCACACCGACAAGACCACAAACAACAAGAATTTCGAAATGGCTTCAGAACCAAATGCCAAAATCCTCTCTCGCTCGAAAAAACCAAATACCACACACTAGAAAGGAAATCGACCAAATTACTAGCCCAGAAGTTGAGGAGGGGATGCCAGCGACAAAATCACCACCTTTCCCAGACAAGGTGTCCACTTCACTTCCTACTCCTGTGCCCAAAACTTGAACTATGCTCTTCAAACTGTTACCACGCCTAGACTACCTGCCAAAGGAACACACCACCCTCCATAAACCTTTGACGATCTCCCCCTCCCACTCTCCTTGAGGTTGATGGGGAATTCACACAGATTGCAATAACGCCTCCTATACACAAAATGTCGTGAGATGATAGGGAGGTCGGTCCCCACTCGCTTGCCCGGTTTGTCATCCCCATTTGGGAGAACATTTATTTTTTTAATTGATTATAATAAATCTATTCTATTTTAAAATTTTGATTTTAATATATTTTCTAAAATTAATAGAAAAAAATGCAAAATGAATAGAAACTGAAGGAAAAATGAGAAAATTGTGAAGAATATTTAAGAAAAGATTTTCATTAGAGAATAATTTAAGTTAAGAGCTACAAGTTAAGATTCACTAGAGGCGGTTGGATGCTGTAGAATTCTCCTGTCCTTCTCAATGCGATTCAGGTGAGTTTTGAACTCAAGACTTGTTACTTTGACGTCACTTGCTGGAATTATAATTGTCATCACACCAAAACACACAAGAAATAGTCTTTCCTACAATCATCAAAGTCAAAAAGCAAAATAAACAAAAAGTCATAAATCCAATATTCAAAGATGTTTGACTCTTAAACATTTATCCTTTCAATTTTATTACAATACGCCCAATTCCATAAGAATTCGATTTTTAACTCATTTTTAAACCTGTTAAAGGAATGTTATATTGTTTTATATTTTAGTCATTTTTTTTGTCTTTCAATTAATTTTGAAATAGATTAATGAAATTTATTAAAGTTTTGAAAAAAAAATATTAAACTAAATATTTTGAAAAAATAAAAAAAAAAATTAATTTTTTAAAATGAAAATTGTTTTTTTCTAATTTGTTGATGACTACTTTTATGTGGTTTTAAATTGAACTATGAGATATAAAAATTACATTAAAAAATAAAAAATCTAAAAAAGTTTCTATTTGCCAAGTGTCATAACTTTCCACAACATAATGCCATGTGGATAGATGTCCACCGTTTTTAATGCAAGAATGCCATGTGGATAGATAAAATTATATATTCTTTGAGGAAACATAAATGCTCGAGTAACTTAGTATGAAACATGTAATTTTGTTTCCCTATATGCAATTCATTTCTTATTACACTAGTCATGAGGTGGTTATCCAATATGTGAACAAATGGGATGTTATTTAATGAACACGTGGACATGATTGTTATTCTCTGCAGAATCACTGCTTGTACATTAACAATAACTGGTGGAAGCCCTCAATTTTCAACACCAACTATACCTTTCTCCTCTTTGTTTGGTGGATTGATCGATGAAATAAAGTGCAACTAACTAATGTTAACCGCCAAATGGTGGTGGCAAAATAAGTTGCTATCTTCTCATTATAACTCATTTATGTGTTAAAAGGAAATAACATTGAAAATGTGAAGACCAACAACGTCAAGAAGAACCTTCTTCATTGTTCAACGATGTGTCAATTTGTTCTATCGAAAAGGGTTGAATGATCACCATTGTTTCTTTAACCATGGAAGCTCCATTCATTTAACTCTAATAAATTTTCAAATTATTATTAATTAAATCATTTTCAATATTACATTTTTATTTTTATACCTATAAAAGACAAGTTATATTGTTTTTTATTTTGGTAAAAAAAAAACTTTCACTTTTTGTTAGTTTTGAAATTTTTAAACAAATTCTGTGACGTTTATTAAGTTCTTATTATGTTAATTTTTTTATAATAGTTTATAATATTATATTAATTTATAATTTTTTCCCCCGAGGAAAAATCGTAACTTTTCATTAATTTGAAAAATTACATGTAGTAGATGCCTATGGCATATGCAGTCTGCTGGCCATAGCCTTCAAGTAGATATCGAAAAACAGATGGCCGAAACCATGCAAAATGTATAGTTTTGTACATATATTACCACGCAGGGTATACTGATAAGTCCAAAAGCAGGAAGAAAAATATATACATTACATCAACAAGTAGTTGTAATAAACACTACTGAAAATTGCAAAATAACTTAGGGCCTGACTGCCCTTGCATATGCCCTATCAATATAAGGCCGATGACAGTACTGGTATTGTTCCTCTCCAAGCTGCTCCGTATTAACCACAGGCCTCTCGGATGTGTCATAGCCTCCTTGTAAAGCTTGTTAGTAGCCAAGTTACATTCCCTGTAAATATGATGACATGAAACAGAATTAAATTGTGCTTTTAAGATCATGATTTCATCCAGTATGTTCCTGAGTGAGTGCACATGATATGTAGAAATGTTATTGAACCAATTGATGATGATTTTTGAGTCACCAAAAATCTGAATATGATTGCATGCATGTGCCAGTGCAAAGTGTAGGAGATGTCTAAGGGAGATTAGTCCTGCAAAATTTCTTGTTCCCACTCCTAACCCCATTTGTATTTTGAAATGGTGGTTTTCAGTTATATGAAGTAAGATTCCCCCACCACATCCTTGTGCTTGTGTTGTGCCATCAAAAAAGGCCTAGGGAATAGAATGATCAATGGTTTCTCGTGTGACTACCTAACCCACAGTTGTGTGGTCATCATTAGGTATTTCATGATATGCAGCAATGGTTTTTGCAGTGGTGTAAGGCCATCTAGCCAATTTGTCTATGAAAATGATCCCATTCCTTGTCAACCAAATGGACCAGCATATAAGAAGGGGTAGGCAATGTACTTTTGTATCACAACTTGCAGCACGCCAAAGATCCCAAGAATCTATTACAGATTGTCCATGCCATCTGATAGTAAGAGATAGCGCATCTAGGACTTGATTCCAAAGGTGAGCTACCATCGGGCAAGATAGGAATATGTGTTCATTTGTTTCCTCTGCTTGTTGACAGAGCACGCACCAGGTAGGGCCGTGGAAAGATCGATGCATTAAGTTGTTTCCAGTAGGAGTCTTGTTTCGAATAACATTCCACATGAAGAGCTTTGTTCTTAGAGGCGCTTTGAGCTTCCATATCTTTCCCCACCAGTCCAAGAGGACAAGCGGTCTATGTGCATAGTGTATAATGGGATAGTCCACCTTCAGGGAGTATGTGCCATGTTCAGCAGGGGTTGAGATGAGCTCATCAACCCCTTCTTTGATACAGACGTGAGATTCAGTCAAGGCAACAATATATCCTTCCCAGTCAAGTTGCCATTGCGCGGGTATGCCTAATTGCTTTGCTAATAACCAAGCTTGAGCAAAGAGAGTATTATTCTCTAGATCAACAACCTGAGTAATCACATTAATGTTCCTGTAGTTGAGGAGACGAATAAGGTCCAGAGGTAATCAAAACATATTCCCACAGCGTGACCAGGGGTCCAAGCCAATGCGAACATATGAGCCTTCATTGATTCTCCATGCTAGTCCATTTATGATAGTAGGCATAGTGTGTAATATCATTTGCTAGACCATGGATATCCCAGTTCATTGCCAAGTGGGAAAATGTACCAATCTATAAGCTGATGGGGCCATATGTATTTATGATAGATAACATCAGTCTAGAGGCTATTAGAGGTGAGGATAATCCAACCCATCTTGGTAGCAAGTTCTTGTGTGAAGGAGGATAAGTCCTTCAAACCCCAACCACCCCATTTCTTTGGTATAGAAATATGATTCCATCCCACCCAGGCAAAAAGCTTACCCTCCTTATAACCAATCCAAAGGAATCTACAACATATCCTTTGTATCTGGGATAAGATTCCTTTAGGAATCCAAGCCAGAGACATCTAGTAAATAGGTGTAGCCTCCAAGACCGATTTAATAAGCACTAATCAACCAGCTCTGGAGAGGAATCTGTGGTTCCAATTGAGTAAGCGTTTTTCGATCTTGACCACAAGCCAAATCCAGTCGAAAATCTTGTAGCAATGTGGTTTGATCCAGAAGCCTAGATATTTGAGTCCATCCTCCAGGTGATGGCTCTGAAAAGGAAATTTTTGTTGTGCAACCCTTGCCTCGTGTGGAGTACAATCTGAGAGAGTAATAGTGGATTTTAAATGGTTTGCTTCCATACCTGTGGCCTTAGTGAAGAGCATAGTAATATCAAAAAAGGTGGAAGTATCCCGTATACCTCCATTAAGGAAGATGAGCACATCATCTACAAAGAGTAGATGAGTGAGTATACACTGATAAGATATTTTGAGTCCCTGTAATTTCCCATCCTGCTTGGTAGATGAAATGAGTCTGTTGAGGCCTTCCGTACTAATCAAAAAGAGGAGAGGGGAGAGTGGAAAACCTTGTCTAAGTCCACGTTCAACGCGAAATAAGTATGATGCAGAGCCATTGATCAGGACACTGAAGGAGGCTAAGGTGATGCAGTACATAATCCAATCAATGAAGGGGAGAGGAAAGCCTAGGTGGGTGAGGATCATTTTAATATAGAGCTAGTTGGCCCGGTCGAAAGCTTTAGCGAGATCAATTTTGAGAATGGCACCCTTGAGTTTTTTAGTTTTCATGGAATGTAGGGCTTCCTACGCAGAGCCAATAGCCTCATGGATTTGTCTGTTATGAAGGAAAGCAAATTGTTCAGGGGAGATGTGACTGGATAGGATGGGTTTGAGGTGGTTGGCTATGATCTTGGCGATGATCTTGTAAAGACAGTTACAAAGAGAAATGGGTCGGAAGTCGTTGAACGACGAAGGGGAGTCAGTTTTGGGGATAAGGGCAATGAAAGTGGAATTTATAGCCTCATACATGCGCGCAAATGTCCTACATTCCTCCACCACTTTTAGAAGATCCTGACCAATAGTTTCATGAAAGGAAAGATAAAACTCAATAGTCCATCCATCAGGCCCCAGAATCTTATCTTTTTTGAACCATTTAAAGTGCTTTCCAATTCACCCATTGTAACAGGGGTTGTGAGCTCCTCAGCCTCATTCGGGTCGACAAACCAAGTAAAATGTCCCACTATCCGAACAATATTAACAAGAGTGGCACCAGGAGTAGCCTTGAATAGATTTTGGAAGTGAGAGTTACCCAGATGAGCCAGCTGATTAAATGAAGTTGTAAGACTATTGTCCTCACTGACTTTCCTTCCCTTTGCATAATTGTGGAAAAATTTTGTATTCTCATCACCGGCTTGTAACCAAATGGCCCAACTCCTGAGGCGCCATGTTTCTTCCCTCTCTTTTAAAATATTAGATCGTTGTGCCTCCAAGTCAATAAGGTGGGACTTTGCCTCCACATATGTGAATCCCCATCCATGTTCGTCCAAAAGATTGGCTGGAGTATGCTCGATGGTTCTGAGAGACAGTTCATCCCGGTCTCTTTTGTCCTTGGCCCAATTAATAGATAATCGCTTGATTTCAAGAAGGTTGTCACAAAAACCCTCCGCAATGGTTCTCCTCAAAAATGGTGGATGAGAAAGCTAATAATTGTTGACCAGGTGAATATATGAGGGGTCATTTAGCTAGGTGGAATTGAATTTGTAGGGTTCTCTTGGCTTCTGGAAGGGGCCGGAGAGCTCCATGAAGATGGGGGAATGGTCTGATATACCTCCAGAACCAACCCATTGTCTGTAAAGAGATAGTCCTCTCAGCAGTGGATCCTTTATGAGGAAGCGATCCAAGTGCTTGCCCAGAGCAACCTTCCCAATTCTTCGATTATGCCAAGTGGGCTGAGGTTTTACCATAAGAATATCAATCAAGTGATGCTGTTCAAAGAACTACTCCATAATGTCAGATAAGGAATCCACCTGTGCATTACTTCCCCATGATTCCCCAAAGCCAATGGAGAAGTTCAAGTCTCCTCCAAGATGGTATTATTAGAGTTGATAATGGAGAGATTTAGGAGGTGTTTCCAAAAAGCCTCTCTATTATGACAAGGGCCATATATATTGACAATCTTGAGATCCATGCCCAGATCTGAGGAAAAAATGTCCATGCCAATAAATCCGGCGCCACCCCAGGAGGCCTTGAGGTGTATAGTGCGAGGATTAATACCTAGGGCCAACCCACCCAATCACCCCATGACATCAAGGACTGGAAAGTCCAACCCAGTTTCAATGATTGAAGCACAAGAATAATTTGAACAACCAATCTAAGGGTTTCTTGCAAAAAAATAATATCAACAGGCTCATATTCAAATAATAGTTTGAGAGCTAGTTTTTTGGGAGGGCTAACCAGACCTCTATAATTAAAGGAAAACCACTTCATGGGGGAGACTATGGGAGGGTAGTTTGTGCTCTAAGTACCTAATGGAGAGAAGATTGTCTGCCAGAAGCCACTTCCACCCCAGCTTGTAGAATGGCCTTTGACATATGAGATTTTTGCCCCAGGAGGATTTGGAAGCGCAGGAAGGGGAAATCAGGTCCAGCCCAGAGTTCACGAAAGTCTCAGGTGAGTGAGATGAGCGGGTATAGAGCTTATAAGGGTGAGAGTGTCCAGAGATGATAGAAGACGCAACATGAGGGGGAGAGCGCTCCAGGTCAGGGATAGAAGGTGGAGTAGTAGAGTTAATCGGAAGATGGGAGATGAGGGAACAAGGGATGGTGTAAGCATATAATCCGAAATAGATGCAGATGCAGAATGAAAATGCTGTGTAGAGCATGAATAAGAAGATGCAGTAACAGAGCAAGGGAGAGGAGGTGTACCCGAAGATCGAGCAACCTCAGCTGCAGCCCTTGATCTTGTCATCGGCGGGGAGGGAGGACGGGGAGTACTTGAGGATGGCATCTGAGTTGATACTCCCTTCATTGACAAGAGGAGCATTTGCCGGTGGAGTCTGATTAGGAACAAATGCTAGTGCCCTTGCCGAAACGTCCTCTACTTCTTTGGTTGGGGTGGGGGTAGCCTTACAAGCCAAAGGACATTCCTTGTAGAGGTGCCCAACCTTATGGCACCTACGACATCTGAACGACACTCCTTCATAGTCCAATATTTGTATCTTGGTGAAATTCTTCCACTGCAGTGTGATTTTTTCCTCCAACCCTTCTCTAGTATCCAAGTAGACCAGTATGCGGGCCAAAGACCGGTTTCTGGATTTGATGTATGATTTGTCATAGTCCAGATAGGTGCCGAGTGCATTGCCTATGCGAATGAATATATCTTCGGACCAAAAGTGTAGGGGAAGACCAGGTAGCCTAACCCAAAGTGGTCCAACTCCAATTTGTTCCCTCTCTAGATCAAAGAGCGGGCTCTAGCGCTTTAGCATGACCGGTGCCATCTCTATGTGCCAATATCTGGTAAGTGCCCAATTTGTGTATTCCTCCTGCTGAAAATGGAGCGCGAACCATCCTCGAGCCAACGTTTGCACCTTTGGAAGATCCTTGAAGATGTTTTCCCAAATCTCTTTGACCCAGAGTCTAAGTCTCTTAGCAGAATTGGCGCGGCCCCAAACCCTACCAACAAGAACCCGACTTGCCGTGTCTACAACTTCCCCTATGTTAATCCCTTCCCCGAATTTTAGGGTCAGGTCCTTGCTCGTGACCTTCACACACTTGAGCTTTCGTTTCCCTGATCGAGGCGCAGTCGGATGATCTTTCAAGGGGTCCGGAGAGCCTTGGTGCTCCTGTTGAGGTTGCTGAGCAGAGTGTTGAACTTTGATGACTGGGGTTTCAAAGCCGCCGGAGGGGGAGGATGAGGAGCTCGGTGCCGCAACAGGAGGGGTAAGTGGAGAGGACGAAGGCGAGTCGAGTCTGGTCGTAGAATCGAAACCTGCAGTGGAGGGAAGCTCGAAAGGAGTCGGGTGTACCAAATTCCCGGATGGCGATGGTTCAAAAGGGGGAGATGATGGCGTGAAGGAGGTAAGCAGGTGGAGGTTTGCCGACAAGAGGGGAGCGTAGTCGAGATTTGGGGAGTCAATGGATAGAGAGGCGAAGGGGAGGCCGAAAGTGGATGGACTGGGGAAAGAAACAAAGGGGGGCGTAACATTGATAAGCGGAACAGACGGACCCTGATAACCAGCGGGCGTAGAATCCGACGTAGGGTTAGGGCTTCGCCATATAGTAGCATAGGGGTTAGGGTCGGCGGAGTAGTCCACCTCCTCGAGCTCCATATTCGACATCCTGCAGCAAACTCGACGACAACGGAAGGCAATAGGTGACAACGAAAATGAAAAGCATCCAACCGTACGGTGAGGACGACAACACAAATGAACAGGTCA
Source organism: Pinus tabuliformis (assembly GCA_031772625.1). Taxonomy (NCBI): domain Eukaryota; kingdom Viridiplantae; phylum Streptophyta; class Pinopsida; order Pinales; family Pinaceae; genus Pinus; species Pinus tabuliformis. The sequence goes on along the minus strand of CM062808.1, from coordinate 708,673,663 downwards.
TGTGAATTCACTGCAGACAATGAAACTCTAGCCGTGCTCCTTGTTCAGTGAAGCCACAGGTGCGTGGGTACAACTTTTCCAATTAATTTATAATTATATTAAAGTATGTTTTATATATAAATTATGTTGTTGAGAATACATCATGGTCATGTCCAAAAATAACACCCAAATACAAGTTGAACCACTAACTTAACATTTAAAAATGCTTTAACAATATATTAATAGACTACATCACTATATATATAGTAATATTATATATATTTTAATTTATCAATAAAATGATTAATTATTATTATCATTATTTTTTATATAAAAAGGAGATACTAAACTACAACACTACTATACTGGTTTAAAATTAGTGGCAAGATGGAAAGAATGTGCTAAAATCCAAAGCGGATAGAATCCCATGGGAAAACGAGATTGTGAATGACGTTTGAAGAAAGGTGTTACAATCGAGAGTAATTTAGGCTCGTTTGACGTGCAGAGATGTTGAAAGAGGGAGCTCTCCTCTCTCGTTGCTGCCCTCTTTTCCATTTCAATTCACATTTTCTCATTGCAAAGCGCTTGTCCCGCCTCCCGAGGTAACTTCTTAATCATTCTCTGCTATGTTGGATTGGATTGGTTAGAATTGGATACATATCACGCTAAGGGCGTACAGTTACCCTTTTCTAGTTTCACAAGAAGATTGCGGTGCGTGGCAATGGCATCGGCAACAGCAGTCAAGTCTAAAGTCATAGATTCTCATTTACATGTTTGGGCTTCTCGGGAAGAGGTCAGACCAAAAGCCATTTCATATTCATACTGCATTATATGGTTTAGATGAAGCTGTGCTTCCTTTTTTTCATGGGCTAATTAATTACGAATTTTCATTTGGCAGGCGTCCTCTGGGTATCCATACTTCCCCGGTCAAGAGCCATCTCTAAATGGAAGCAAGGATTTTCTGCTTCAGGCGAGAAATCGTTACCCACTACTTGCTTACCGAAGTTGAATGCATACTGAAACAAACTGGATTCTATTTCATATATGCTCAGATGGATTCTTAGAGTAGATCGTCAGGAGTTATCGAGAGACTCTGCTAAAGATTGTAATTAGAATCTCCCGAGCAAAACTCGAATCATGTTACTGGGATTTGTTTGATTGATCATTCCATAGGAAATGGTCCTATGTTAATCGAAGCTCCATTGTACCTCATGATCCTTTTTGAAATGAAGACCCTAATTCACTCACCATTAACCATTATTCCCTGCAGGCTGCAACAATGAACGTCCTCAGTTATTTTGGTTGGTAAATGGCATTTGTAGGTTCTTTGAATTGGTTGAGTTTTCATTGTTAAAGTATCTGGCTCACCGGTTAGGGATTTAAGGGTTAAGCTTTGCTAATAAGCTAGTTATCCCTTCTTTCCTTCTTTGATCGGCCCATCACAGCTCTCAATGAACATTGTACTTCTTATTTTGTTTTTATTTTTAATAAGTAACTGGACCTTTGCTAATGACACGGGCTCTACCTTAACCTTGGATGCCATGACTGAGAAGCACCTAATCCTTCAAAATGTACCTGGCGCTGCCTGTTGTAATGTCTCCGTGGGCCATCAATGTCATTAGGTTTTTCACTTTGTCTTTCAAGGTACGTTTCATCCCTTGGCCATCAAGGTCACCAGGACTTTCACCCAGTCTTGGATGTGGCAGGTAACTCTGTTGGCCTTACTAAAGCAGCCACACGTCTTCGAGGGGTTGTGACGGTAAGGCCACATGTCTTCGAGGGGTTGTGAACCACGGTCTCAGCATTGCAAGTGTTTTGGTGTAGTTGGCCACAACCCGCTTATAAGATGTATCGAGATTATCTTGATATACATTCTGCATATATCTATAGCTTACAGGGATCGTAAATGATGTGGGAGCATCGATGAAGTCATCCATCTCAAAATTTGCCAGGTATGGTTATTAGAAGGGTATTCTAACGTGATGACAGTGAAGAATGGCGGTATCAGGAATTGCCGAAACGATTTATAATGTTTCACTATATGTGCTTCCGCAGTTCCTTCTTGAATCTAAAATCGTCTGGAATATTTACTATATATGAGCTTATTTATAATATGTCAACTTGATATGAAAGAGTTCAACATCTAAATATAATTTATCTATAAGATTTTCAAACCATAAAGTAAATACTTTCTACATTTAAGTATTTAATTAAATCAGTCACTATAATCCCCACTAGCCCACATTAATGGTGAATGATTCAAATTGGAGCATTATTTATGTAGAAAACTGGGTAGCCTAGGAATTTTTATAGAAGAAGCCTACACTTATCGAGATAAAGTCCACAAGCTCAAGTGCGAGACCCTGTGTACTTAGGAGGGAGCCACTATCACCTCACCAACTCTCCTCTCATTTCTAGTCGACTCTCCTATAGCTCAAGGGGGTCCTCTGTAGTGGACTTAGGGATATGATGGCCCAATCAAACCAAGTTAACAGCCCCCAAGGGTTCTACTTCCATTACCACTAATCAAAGAGTTGAACAATTACAGTTTTATGTTGGAAGACATGATTGCTAGGGTTTTTAAGGGTAATTTCCAAATTTGATTTCAAATGGAAGATCCCTAAACACACACAATCAATGAATTTCAAGGTGGTTTCGGAGAATAAACACTAGCAAAATGTAATAAAGGATCTATAAAAGAAAATTGTGATGGACTATAGAAGATCAATACCATAGCTTGCCAATATTTTTTTGGGGCATATGGGGTCAAGGATCAACACACTTGAAGAGAAATGGAGTGGATTTACGTTCAAAGACTAGGGCAGACCCCACTTGTGTTTCCTAGAGTTTGTTGTCCTACAATCTTCAAAGATGGGATAAGGGAGTGAGCTCTATAGTCAGTTCCTCTCAAAAGAGCTTGATAGAGGGTTTGTTCAAGAGGGACAATAAGATAGAAATACCAGCAACACTTCGGTGAATATTTAATAACTATCATCCATAACCATAACCAAAATGAAGAAAGAACACTGACTCAAGTCATCATGCATCCATCAAGATCTACCAATATTCATCCATGAGAAGACTATACACCAACAAAATCCTCCAAAGGTCACTCTACTTATTTCTCCATAGCCAAAATTAGGAAACAAGAAAATTTTCAGTAATTTCAGACTTGCTAAGCTATTTCTCCCCCTATCCAAACCATGAGAGAATGAGAGGAAGTGCACCTCTATTTATAGTGAAGGTGCTCAACTTCTTTTACATTAAATTGTTAATTTTCTGGACTAAAAGCCTTAAGCTAGCCGAAGGAAGGGCAAAAGGTCCCCTTCAATAATTAAATAATAAAAAATACAGTTAATGTGGGATATTCATATCAAATTGTTAAACTCACACAAATGATTGACAAATTTAGATAACGAGTGTGATGCTTATTATTCACAAAGATGCACATATTAATACATTGTCATTGACCCTTAGTTTCATATTCCAAGAGGTCCCTTGGACTTCCAGGACTGTTGGATTTCTTGCACACCAACCCTTACGGATTAGGTGCCCAACTTTCCTCCTCTTAATCTAAAGGGGTGTATATGAGTCCAAGAAGAGAGCTGAAATACAAAATTGCAAAAATGCATGGCAACCAATGGCTGAATGTGCTTTCTAAAATGGTGGCTTTTAAGGAAGACCACAAACCAAAAGAGGTGAGAGAACTCGAGGTCTCTACCGGTGGTGGTTTAAGGATGACCACCAACTCTGGGACTAAAGCTTGATGCAGTTCTTGGAACAGTGTTGAATTTGGCTAGAAGTTGAAGTCTTTTGTTGCTGGAAGTGCTCCTTAATAATGGTTTATAGATGATTGCAAACTGATGTAGCAAAAAATGAAGTCTTTTGTTGGTGGTGGTTTAAGGAAGGCCACCAACCAAAAACATGCTCATGGAGCATTACTCTATTTCTGGCTACATCTTGTTGAAAATTGTAGCGAGTGAAGGTCTTTTGGCTTGTGCCTTTTCTAGAAAGGCCACGAGTTTGTCTTTCTCTTAGAATGATGCGAATTCATGAGTTAGACTTCAGTTCATGTGTAGTGTTGGAGGATCAATTACGTGGAGCCTTCTTTAGTTGAACTACAGGATTGGGTGGGAGTGCCAGTTTAGATAGAACGAGTTGGAACTTTAGTCATTGATTGAAGGAAGGACAAGTTGTGACTTCGGTGTTGATTGGAGAGAGAAAGAGTTCACTCTCAGTTAACTTGTTAATCAACCACTTGAGTTCTAAATTTGAACTACCCTAATTTTTTGTTTTTTTGTTTTGTTTTGTTTTCTGAGTAAAGACTAATTCTATTAAGATAAGAAGAGTATAGTACAATCAAGCTTGCATGCAAGCGAAGCAAAAAAGCAAGGGAGCCTAAGGAGATAGGCTCCACCTTGCTCCTTGGCGAAGAACCAGGAGAGGACTATAGAGAGCACGGAATAACAAAGAACTGTGACTTAGCAGAGAGAATTACCCTGAGGGGGCTGTTACTATCACACGACTTTTTTTCCCTTTTTTCTTGCTTACTTTGACCCATCCAGTAGAGTTTGGCTGAGCCGAAACAAGTTGAAGACTAATCTGCCCTGGCGGCGGAATATCCTTATCAGAGTCTGAGGACGAAGTAAGATGAGAACGTTTCTGGGATATCTGAGAGACGGAGGGGTTTGCCGGATCGTCCAAGGGAGCTTCCAGCGGAATCTCAACGTTCTGCCCATCTGCTACAATTTCCTCCTCATCCGAACTGGAGGAATCTGAATCGTCCGTAAGAGGAGGAGGCACACAGGAATTCCAACTTTTGGACTTGGGCTTGCGCTTCAGATTCTTCTTTTTGTCGAGGTACTGGGGACAGGTACTTTGGAGGTGTCCTGTTTGATGACAATGGCGGCAACGGAAGGCTGTATTCTCGTAATCCAAGGTTTGAGTCCAATGGAAATCTCCATACTTAAGATTAATCTGATCCGGCAGTCCTCTGCTAATATCTATTTCTGCACAGATTCTACCGTAGGTATAGAGCCCATTTGCCTTCCGAGAAGAATCTACAGCCAGGTAGCGTCCTAAAGTGTCTGCAATGGCTATGAAGACCGAGATATGCCATAGATGCGCCGGAAGGTTCGACAGCCTGACCCAAATGGGAATCTTGGTGATAACAACTGTAGAAGGGTCGAAGTCTAGAAACCAAGGAGTAAGAAAAAGCCCAACCGAGCCCCAGAACCAAGGGCCTCACGTTAAGGCTTTCTGGTAATCTTCATCTCGGTCAAAAACAACAATGAAGAATCCTTTTGAACATAAGTATATCTGGCTTTTTTTAGTCCAGTTGGTATGGATCCATTGGTATAGATCTGATGTGCGAGGCCATAACCCATTAAATCTGCATACAAGTGCGGATTCTGCAAAAAGTTGATAGCGATCATCGATCCCAGGATGGGAGAGATTGATGGAAGGAATGTCCTCTGATTTATCTACCAGAAAAGGCTTTGGAGCCTCAAATGGATGGCCTGCTGTTGAAGAGGGTTGTGAATGAGTAGCATCTTTGCGGACAACCTCTTTATAAGAGAAAGAAGGGGCAGAGGAGGTCTGCCTGAAGGAACCCCCTCTCAAACGAAAAGTAGCTACAATAGAGGCGTCCCTCTGAATGCTGTAATAGGAAAGAGGAAGGGTATTCATAAGTTGCTTACCCTTGTGTATCAGTCTGAGGCAAGATGAGGGGATCCCTAGCCGGCATTCAAGATTTTGCAAGAGGTCCTGCACAAGATCCGTTGCGCGTGCCCATTGCATTGTTGTCTTGCCCGAGAGGTTGACTTGGATCTGGAAAACATGTGAATCTTCATGCAGATCTGGTTCAGATCTGGCCTCTGCTACCCGGCTCCAACAGGTCCAGGATTTCTTAGAACCATGGCGATGATAGGGAGGGTTATTCACCAGCGATTTAGGTTCTGGTTCTTCTGCAGATTCCTTTCTATTGTCCACAAAGCTCCGTGGGTAAATGTCAGTGTAGTCATTGATGGCGTAGTTGCCAGAAAACCTGGCAATAGAACCCGGACGCAGACAGAGGCTCCTTCCGGAATAGGTTTCAAGTGCAGCCTAAAATCTGCAGTTAGGGCACCTGGGATGAGCAGGTATCTTCCAGCGTTGGCTGTGGGATTGAAAACAGAGACTATTCCCTTTCTCTGTGCATGGATAACACAACTCAGCTCGGTTCCCGCCTCTGAATCGGCGCCAGATTTCGCCACTGCTTCGTCAGTTTTGTTCAATGCCTGCTTCCACATTTCGGCTTCTACCGCATTAGCCGGAACAACAACGGCCTTTGGTGATGGCGGCCTCGCCTGTGCATCTCCAGAAATCTCCGTCAAAGGAGAAGGGTTTGCTGCTGCGGCGGCCTGTAGTAATTTGACGACGCGGCCATGTCCGAACACTCTGTGTACCGATCTGAACTTCTGGGGTTCGCTCTGCGGAAAATATGGCGCGAGTACGCATTTATCTGAACATTTTTTTCTCTGGATCCTGCAACCACTGCATGCAGAGGTCTCTTCCTTCCAACCAGACAGATCGCTCATCTTGCCGCTAATATTTGTTGTCACGGCCCGTGCAGCAGAGCTCGAAACCTTGGAACCCTAGTTGCAGAGCGATCTCTCGGCAGAAACCTAATTCCCGCGCTTCTTGTTAATTATTTGAACTACCCTAATTTATGTAATGTCCCCAATTAAATTAATTTTGTTAAGAAGAATTTCCATTTTTGCAATTTGGGCGTTGGGAATGTTTTGGCATGTAAAACTTAGGAAAAGTGGGTTGAGGGAGTCCCCACTTAATTTTTGGAGAAATGGAGGCCACCAACATTAGAGAAAAAGAAAATTAAATTGGTAGTGGGGATGTGGGGGCCACCCAAAGGGGGAATTCGAACCCCTTAGGAAAATCGAGCTAGGGAGAAGAAGGGAGAGAAAGGAGGTCGAATTGGTGGAGCCCACAAGGAGAGAGGGGGGGCAACAAAGATAAATAGAAGGAAGAGGCACCATTTTGGGGGCTTTTTGACAAATTGAATTTTTGATTTCGAGTACTCTTGAGCTGCTTAGCCAAGACTACCAGTGCTACTTAGCACAAGGAGATTTTCGGACGGAGATCTTAGCTCTCTCTTCGGTGGACTTAGAGTGCCACCCTTGGAGAGAATTTCAGAGCTTATTAGAGAAGAGATTGTTGGAGTTTGCGGGTCATTTCCAGCCATAATTTAGCGAGTTCGAACCTCTAGGAGGACGCAATGCTTGAATTCGTTTTACTTGGTTTTGGGGTCTGCAAGAGGAATCTCAGCAGGAGAAATTAGGAGAAAATTCCTTGATATTGGACCAAACTTCATGGGGAGTTTTAGGGCTGGATATTGTTGCTCCAGTGAAAACCAACTTCGACATTTCTAGGGCTCGTGTAGTCCTTTCTTGGGCTGAAATTCGTGGGGCTGTTTGCTAGCTGGGTTGTGCAAGGATTGAGGAGGAATTCACTCTCATCTTCCGAGAGAATTTTATAGGGAGCTCTACAGTCTTTGGGGGAGGAATCGAGACTAGAATTGTAGTAGTGGCTTGAGGGGGACGCAAAACCAACAAAGGAGGGCGTAACACAAAATTGGGTAACTCTGGGAGGTCAGAATCAACCTGAAACGTTTTTGCATTTTGTTGGCCTAGCATCAAGGAGCCTGCTCCTAATTTTGCAGAATTTTTTGGAGGAGTTTTGGTGTCCCAAACAACATAATTTTTTTGTAGTTAATTGGTAGCTAATTGGGAGGAGTGAGCTTAAAGTTGGGGTCTTGGGTGGTTAGTAAAATTTGCCCAAACCCTTTCTGGGTTTTTGTGGGTTTTAGGTGGGGAGACTTTAGCAAAAATTGCAGAAATTTCTGGGCACTTTTGAGGGGTCAAATACAGGTTTGTTTCTAGTTGCAGTAGTGGTTTACAGTGTACACCAAGCAAGGCGCAATTTTTTGTGGGAACTTCTTCGACACTTGTAGCCATTGATTTGACACCTGGGTTTGGCCTTGCCTGATGTAGCAAGCTCAGGTTTCTCTTATCACAATTATTTTACTCATAATTTATTATATTAATACAATGGCTTAGACTTTTTGCCCACATTTTAGTGTTTATTTGTGTATGGCTGTGCATGCTTGAATTGCATAGATGTAGTTAGTTCTTGGCTTCTGTTATCTACTGTATTTTTCCATTTGGAACCTTGCAATTTAGCATGGAATCATGGATCGAATCTATAAAGGAAGGGCAAAGGCACAAGGATTATTCATTGTTGTGTGCACAAGTTTTGTGAGAACAATTCTTTGTTGAGCTGTGCGTATCCTTGAGGAGCAAGAGTGCACGAGTTTTGGGAGTAGATTTGCGCTACAAAATAGGTGGCCAAGTGCACACAAAAAGATGAGCCTAGTGTGCTATAAAATAGGAGATTTTGTGCTCAGGGAGATAGGCCTAGTGCGCAAGGAAATAGGGATAGGAAGTGCACAAAGGATTAGGAGCAGTGATGAAGGGTTTGCAGGGTGAGTCCAAGCTAGTTTAGCAGGAGAACACGTGTGTTCTCAGAGAGACAGATTGCCTTGTAAAGATTCAATTGCTCAAGCTCAATCAATAAAATATCACAACAAAGAAAGTAGGTTTTCCCATTTGGGTTTCCTAAGTAAACAAACATGTAAATTTGTGTGATCGTGTTTTTACCTCTCGATTATTTTCTGCTGCTTATAAGTTAAGAAATTCTGTATCTTGGTGAAAGTAAATTTGGTTTTAGTATCTGTTTATCTTGTTTTTAGTTATTCATCTAAGAAGTTGTAGAATTTCGTGGAAATTTAACATGGTATCAGAGTAGAGTTCAACATAAAGACCAACACCAAATTGTTCAGTAAGTGAAGAGCACAGTATAAGCAGGCGACTTGTGTTAGAGTTTTGAAGAGAAATTTTTGGATAGCAGGATGACGTTACAAGGACTAAGGGCAGATCACTGGTCATGGATGGAGCATATATGAATGGTGTTGGAAGATAATGGGGTGCTAGAATTTGTGAAGAATCAAATAGTTCCACCTCAAGATCCCCAACAATTGAGACAACATAACAAGAATGACACCAAGGCAAGGACGATCATTCTTGAGGGGGTCAAAGACCATATTATCCCTCATATCCATGGGAAGAAGACAACATATGAGATGTTTAAAGCTATCTTAGATATGTATCAAGGTTCCAGTGATGCCAGGAAGCTTGCTCTCAAAGACAAGCTAAGAAATATCCAGATTAGCAAAGGAGAACCCATCATCACATATCTTTCGAAGTTCACTCAGGTTCGGGATGAGCTAGGTGGTGTGGGGGTGACTGTACCAGACAATAACCTTGTGAGTCTCGCTCTTCTAGGACTTCATAAGTCTTGGGAGAATTTCCAGGATGCAGTCAGTGGCAGAGAAAATCTACGAGGATGGGAGAGGCTATGGAGTGATTACGTCCAAGAAGAAATCTAGAGAGGGACGAGAGATGGGAGAGTAGCTAAGACAAAGGACAAGGAGAACTTTGCCATGGCAGGAAAAGGTAGCAAAGCCAAGGGTGAGAAGAGTAGAGGGAAAGTCGAATCTAGTCAGAAGGGTGAGAAGAAGAAGAAGGATTTGAGCAAGATTAAGTGCTTCCATTGCTATGAGTTTTGGCACTATGCCACTAAGTGTCTTAATTGGAAGAAGGGGTCCAATAAGGGTCATATGGCTGCATCAGTTGTGGTAGATGGGTTTGATTTCTCAGTTCGAGAAAATTTTCTCATTGATAGCTTTCATGGCAAGCTTAGTAGGAAGCAACCCATGGTATATTGATTTCGGACCATCCTTCCACATGATTGGGAATAAGAGATATTTCAGCCAGCTGGAGGAGAAGGTGTTAAATTATGGTATGTTCTATGCTTAGAGCAGTTTACTTATTTTCTTCTTATTAGCCACAAATTAGCAATCACATATACATTAAGTAAAGTGCAGATAGAACATTAAACGATCAACATAAAGCAAGCCAAGACAAGAGACACAAGATGTGGCAGCTAGCTAGGGACAAACCCTAATGCGGGGAAACCCTTTGATCAAATCTTCTTTTATCTTCAATAGTTCAGTAGAGAGAAATAGTACAAAATCAGAATTCTATAATTTTATATTAGCAGCAGCAAACCCTAGATCAACAAAGTCAAACGAGTTGAAATTGACCTCCAATATGCATGGTCAATTTCCGGTCAACTAGCCCTCGAACAACTTGAAGAAACAACCCTTGAACAGCCCCAAAAACATAGTCAGATTGACTGAAGTCAACCTGCTGCCCAAAACTAGGGCAGTCAACGCTGGTCAAACCTGTGGACGGATTGCCTCGATTTTTGTGCCAAGATCTGCAGCCACACCAAAACCACACCCTTGATGAGTCAACGCTTGGTCAACGCAGGTCAAAGAGACCTTCAGCAGCTTCTGCGTCCTCCTTTTAGCATCCTCCTTGCCCTAATGCGTCCTCCTTCTTCCCACGTATGAGCTGCTCCTTGTATAACCCAAAGCTAAGGAGAGAGAGAGAGAAGAACGAGTGAGATGAGATGATGAGAAAATGAATCAACCTCTCTTGTATTTATATGATTCACTGGGCATGTGTGCCACACATTTAACTGCTCGCCGACCTTGACAATTTGTCAAGTAAATACAAATAAATTCATATCTCCATAAATACTTGTCGGAATCGAATGATCTTTAGATCAATCCTACACCTCTTGACAAGAGGAATCTAGGAAAAATATCAGCTGCCATAAATGAGGTGACCCACATGGAGTTTGGCCCTAGTTGCCAATTTTAACATAAGGACATGTAGTTTCAGATTGAGCTAGGAGATGATGGCAAGTACGAAACCATGGGAGTTGGTACTGGTAGTTTTCAAAGCGAGTTAGGTAATCCTTTCCATCTCAGAGATGTCCTCTATGTTCTAGGGTTGGAGAAGAACTTTTTTTCAGTGACAACCGTAGAGGACAAGGGCTATGATGTCATCTTCAGCAGAGGTAAGGGTTACCTCAAGCACTTAGCTTCTAGATCTGTGAAGAAGATAGGTGTGAGGATGAAGAATATCTACATATTGCAGGTTGAAACATGCACAACCTTGAGCAACAAGGCAGGTAGTGAGTAGAGAAGTGATATGGGAGAACTTTGGCACAAGTGCATTGGACACTTGCATCATGGGGCGTTGAGGATTCTTCAACAAATAGCCATAGGACTACCAACATGCAATTTTGAATAACTTGGAGTGTGCAAAGGGTGCACACTTGGCAAGTATGCCAAGTTATCTTTCTAGGGCCGAGATGACGGAGCCAAAGGGATTTTGGTGTTGGTGCATTCAGATGTATGTGGGCCCTTCTCTTCTTCATCACTTATGAGACACAAGTATTATGTTACTTTCGTAGATGATTATTCTCAGAAAACTTGGATCTTCTTTATGAAGAAGAAGGAGGAGGTCTTCTCCAAGTTCATGGAGTTTAAAGACCTTGGTAGAAAACTAGACTGTGAAGAAGATCAAAGTATTGAGGAGTGATAATGGTGGGGAATATGTCTCCAATGCCTTCAAGGATGTGTGTGCCAAGGAGGGCATTAGGAGAGATTTGATTTTCAACTATTGCCGATGATTTCAACAGTATTTCAACAAGGAGAAGGTAGCCAGTCTTCTACAAGGATAGGTAGCCAATTAGCAGCAAGGAAAAGAGTGGCCATACAACACAACAAATTAGGCCGTATTGTCGTATGGTTCTGTACAAGCATACATATTTGAGGGTAGGCTGCCTCGATTTTCGTGCAAATTGTAATTTTCAGGTTTGCTGTTTGTTTGATTAATTCTCAGAGCCATTTTTCCCTATAAGGGAGCTCTTGTAAGTTCTGAAGATAATTTTGAATGATGAACTGATCTAAAAGGGTAGAAATATTTGTGCATTGTGTGTGATTGCTTTTCTCATTTTTCACTACATGCAAAAGTTAAAATTACCAACAATTAACTAGATTTGATTTATTTAGATAGGCGGATTTAGGATATTTTAACATTTTCTATTTTTACCAGTTTTTTTTTTCGACTGTTATGATTTTTTCAGTTTTCGTACTTGTTTCCCACCAAAAGTGGGTACCCCTAGAAGAGCATTCCTTCTATTCATCTTCTTCCAACAGACAACTAGTAGCCCCTGAGAGCTACCTTGTAGCCGATGTGATGTGCCACTTTATCTCTGCTCCCTGTATCAGTTGTATGTTTCCTCGTCCTTTTGTTGAGACAATATGTTAGAAGGTGGGAAATCTGACTCAAAAGGTATGTTTTTCATTGTGCAATCGGGTGCTTATGCTTATTTTCATTTGGGCATTTTGGGCATGGATTATTGGGTGACTTGAAGAAGGAAGGGCTTTGAGCGTGGTTTTGTTCCCTCATCTTAAATGGGGGGTTAATCTTCAATCCCAGTCTTGTGGGATCTTCCCTATTGGCCTGAAGGGCACTACTTGGGAAACCTCAATTTTGGTAGCATGGTCCCAATTTCCTGTTCCACATCTTTCACTCCACTCCGCACATTACAGACCCTATTTCATTATTTTGCTTCTCTGGGTCCACAAGGCACTGACACAATCCCCTCCCCTTGTCCACATATCTGGGTCGGGCTTGGAAACATTTCCCGGGAGGTTGATATAGCTAAAAGAAAGTTAAAAGCGTATAATGGCCACAAGCAAGAAACAAAATAAAAAATTCATAAAATACAAAAGATGGTCGAGACATTTAATATAGCACATGGGAAAAAGCTAAACATGAGCTCTACCCTTTATCATTATGGCCATCACCCTGGTTCCTTGGGTCCATGAGTGCCCCTTTCACATCATAAAGGAACCCATGTAGATCCCAACCCTCGGTGGGCGATGAAATACCCCACCTCAAGGGGGTAATAATTGCTATACATCATTTACAACATGCTCTCATTTCTTGGAGCCCCAAGTAGCAATACAAAGAAAAATCAAGAAAAGGCAAAAGGAAATAAAGAACAGTGGAAAAACAAAGGTTGGGATAACTCATGTAACCACGATTGCTCCCTCCTCACATCTATATGCCCAATATGTGGACATCCCTCATCATTGCTATCCTTGTACCCATGGCACTGGCCTTAAGACCCCTGTTTCCCATCGATTTGATCATCATTTACATGCTGCCTATTAGTTGAAGGATGTACCAAGGACTTGTCTTTCCCCTTAGGGGTTGGGAACACTTAATAGGATCATTTATTAACCACTTCTACTTAGGGAGGTAACACTACTTCGAGATTAAAGCCCCAAATTTGGAAGAGAAGCCCCATATGAAGTCTCAATATGCCCTTGACTAACAAGCTTGGTTCACTTACATTCACTAATGATTAATTGTCCCTGATGGTGAAGATGTAACACTAGACATTATGTGTGATTGGCAGGTGGTTTCATCATGGGCTGGGCAACTTAATTGGGGCCTAAGTCCACTAGAGGAGCATATGACACCCTACAGGTGAAGCGTTGAGAGCCATGGGACTCCTATTACTTGCAAAGCATCATTTCACTACATGGGCGCTTTCAACACCCTCAACAGTCTGCACTTTGCCCCACATTATTCATGAGATGATGCACTTGGACCAATGTGCCCCTAATTGATTTAGCAATATATATGGGTTTTGGTAGTTGATCTGAGGCCTAGATGAGGTTTGAATTGTTATTGAGACATGGGAGGGCTAGCATCATCATGTGAGCCCTCAATGTTGGAGTAGATACAGGATGTTCTATCACCAAGAGACCCATGAGACCCATTTTGTGCCCCAAACACAAAATTGAGGTCCACTAGATGGTTTGCATAGATATCTAGGAGCCAATCCTTAGTAGATGATTTTGGGAGCCCTCTCTACTCATTTTGGCACAAAGAGAGCTCAAGGCATGCGTCCAACAGGTCCATGCAATGATGACATTAGCATTTAGACCCTCTTGTGGGTTTATCTTTATAATTTTACATTGGCTATGTGGTTGGCTTGTAACCACACTTAGTTTTTTCCCTCCATGAAAACTAAGAGGAGCTTTAGGTTAATATTAGACTTGATTGGACATGTATAAATAGATGAGACTAGATGATTTGCATAGATATCTAGGAGCCAATCCTTAGTAGATGATTTTGGGAGCCCTCTTTACTCATTTTGGCACAAAGAGAGTTCAAGGCATGCGTCCAACAGGTCCATGCAATGATGACATTAGCATTTAGATCCTCTTATGGGTTTATCTTTATAATTTTACATTGGCTATGTGGTTGGCTTGTAACCACACTTAGTTTTTTCCCTCCATGACAACTAAGAGGGGCTTTAGATTAATATTAGACTTGATTGGACATGTATAAATAGATGAGAGCTCTTTGTTTATTTTTATTTTTAACCTTTTTTTTTTGATTTAGTCCCATTTTAATTGACTTTAATTGATTCTTTTGACTCCTTATTTTTGACCTTTAGTGGATTGACCTTTAGCCGTTAGTAGTAATTGTTTCTCTACATCACTCTACTTATTTAATTTGATGCCCAAATCTGATTCTCCATCTTGTCCTGACGATGAACCAAACCGAATGGTTCGAAATGCATCGACAAAACTTTCTCTAATGTGATTATCCCCAAAAGATTTATGAACACATAAGATGAGAGCTCATTTTAGTCTCTCATCATCATCTCTTGGACAATTCAACTCATTAGAAGAATTTCGGACTTGTTCCTTCTTGGCTATTGGAGATCTATTGGATGCATTTTGATATTTGGAAGCTATGTTTGATTTTTTTTGGAGCTTACTTCTTTGGATAGTGGATGGATATACTATTATTGACATGGTGCCTTGTAAGTGCTTATTGTTGAAGATTTTCTATCTTGAAATTGTCTAATGTATGGAATTGTTGCTTCTAGGTTATGCTATTTTGCGCCCTAATTGATGAAAATTAATTTTGAAAGGCTATCTAGCTGAGTATTGCATATGTTATTCATTGTACGACATGCAATGAATGTTCCTAGTTGAGGAAATCTTTAATCTCTCCACCAAACTCTTTTTTCTTTTGCAGTGGGTAAATGCAAAAGTTGATACCTAGGGCATCAATTTTTAGCATCCTTAGAAAGGATCTAGCTTATCTATCTCATCCTTGAGTCCATATTCTTGAAGGACAAGGCACTATCCAAGTCATTGGTGATCAATCCTAAATTTTATCTATACCTTTCTCTCCTTAAAATTGGTTCTTTTAAGGTTAGGGCGAAAATCTAGGGCTTGCAGCAAAATTTTAGGGAGGCTTTTTGGTGGTTTGAGAGCCTAAACATCAAGCTTAGGGTCTAGGCTACCTAATCTACGAGTTTTGTGGCATCCACTCAAATTTCATCCATAAAATCTCTTGCCCTAGGTGTTGCTCTAAGAGGGAAACCCTAGTCTCTTTTCCCCTCAACTTGAGGACTTTCTTGGGGCTTCATGAGCCTTGGCTTAGTTGCATATCATTGTAAGAAACCTTTTCACTTGGGCCTTGACCTTGTGAATACCTATCACCATCGAAAAATCTTGAAACCCTTGGTCTCGTGTCTTCTCTTCTAGGGATTTTCTTTTAGAGCATTTAGCTTCTTTGAAGCCTTGAATAATTGTTGAGTCTCTCTCTTGAATGAACTCTAGCTGGATCGCTTTGTGCTTTATATCAAGCATATCTATGTTAAATGAGCTCCCTCCTACTAGGACTCCTCCCATCGGTGAAAGTCCGTAAAGAGTAGGGGGTTTTGGCTGAGATGACATTGCACCTCTACCCCATTGTTAGCACTTTGTCTAGCTCTTGTCTTGTAGGGTTTCCCTCTCCAAGGCCTGCTAGATTTTGTGGTAATAATACCCTTGCCGATTTGTTCTCAATGCCAACTTTTTCAACATTGGTCTAAAATGGTTTTGGAAAAATTACCTTTCAGGTAGACCGAAGGGTCCATTGCCCTTTGTTGACTCGAGGCTAAAGAGCATTCCTCAAACTGAAACAAGCTCTTGAAAATTGCACCCCAAAGATGTTTAGCAATGTGCATATCTAAATCTTCCTCTCTAAAGAAGAAATGATAGTATGTGAGGAGTTTTTTTGACCCATTGATGATAACATGAGAATGGTTTTTGTGTGTATGATAAGGGGTTGTTATGTAACACTATAGAGAAGATTGAAGAACTAAAAATGAGTTGCAAGAGGCCTTTGAGATGGAAAGTTTTGTCCTACTTCATTAATGTTTAAGAGTGGACATATAATAGATTAATGACATCATCTTCGTGTTCTTGACTAAATATGCACAAGAGATATTTAAAGGGTTTAATATGGCTACTTGTAATGTAGTGGTAACTCATATTGAAATGAGATTGAATTTATCAACTTTTGAAGACTCAAGGCTAGTGGATGCAATGTTTTATAGGCAATGAGTAGGGAATTTGATCTAATTTACTACAACCTCTTCAGATTTGAGTTATGCAATTGGGATTGTATCACAATCTTTTGGCATGTTCGTACAAGATTCTTTGGAAAGAAACAAAAGAGATTCAAGACATGTGAAGCATACTTTTTGCTATGGACTTGATCACTTGTAGGGTGATAACTTCAAGTTAGTTGGGTATACATATTCAAATTAAGTAGTTGCAATACATGAAAGAAAATTAACTATGAGTTACTCATTCAACATGGTATTGCAAGTGATTTTGTGAATTGGAAAGAAGTGACCAAATGTTGCACTATCCTCCACATAGGAAGAGTCTAAAGCAATTATGAGTGCACTGGGTGAGGAAATGTAGCTAAGAGCGTTGTTGGTGATATAAAATTCAGCAAACTCAAGCCACACACCTCTATTGTAATAATCAACAAATGCAATTGATGAAGAATCTAATATTTCAAGCCAAACCTAAGAATATTGAGATCCATCTGCACTTTATTAGGGTGTAGGTACCAAACCAAGAAATTAAAGTACTGTATTACAGAATTGAAGGTTGACTTGCGGATATTTTCACAAAGGTGTTGAGAAAGGATATTTTTCAATGCTTCAAAGAAATGCAGTGTAAAAGAGAGTAAAATAGTCACTAATTGGGTCTCACATACATGCTTTGAAATTCAAGACATCTTCCATTCCGTGCATTTTCTGAAAGTTGTTGCATTATGATGTGTTTGATGTTTTAAAAATAGTGCTTCTTTCTTTTCTAGAATCCTTTGCTTCCAGGTATTTACCATACCAAATGAGGCTATTTTGAGCATGTTTGATAACTTGGTTTAAGAAATGGCTCTATGTTGATAGTATAATTAAGGATGAGATAGGATGGAATAAACCTTGATAAATAAGCTTTTTAGAAACTTCATTCAATTCCTTGGGTGGATTTTCAATAATTGCCTCTTTTCCACGTTTCCTATTGTCAAGGGTCCTCGATAACCGTTCTAGTGTTTTTCTTTTCAACGTTAATTTTAAGCTATCTTACATGGCTGATGGTGTATGTTCGTTATATGAAAAGCTTTCTGGGCAACCAACCCACTTGTTAAACTACTTTTGCCATACTACTTCCATAACGTCCTCGAGTCTGATTTATGTCCAACTTGGATGGGATTATTTATCATTTTTCTTTACTTCTCTTTAGACTTTCACATGTGAATGAAATTGACATAGATTCAGATTTAAATTTTAGACGTTCTAGTTACTTTGCTTAACTACATGATCATAAGTTAATCTTCATGTATCCCATTGAATTGTTTTGGTCATTATGCATGCAAATATAATTTTCCTTTCCTTTCTCTAGTGCATGGAGGATGCTGCTGTTGATGGAGCATTAATTGTTCAGCCCATCAATCATATGTTTGACCATTCCTATGTCAGCAGGTATGCATAAAATTCTGGAACTCTTTTTAGTTTTTTCTGTCATGATTTCTATTTGAATCGGAAAGAGCACGTCTTGAAAATTAATTTTGACAACATATTTAGGCTTGGTTGGTTAGCTACAAGTGTTTTTGAAGTGAAAGTATAGTTATTTAATACAAGGCCTTAGACTCTTAAATCATGCACACATATGATATGAAGTTGTAGTGTTGAATTTCTGAATACCAGATCTGATTGATATTCCCAACAATATTTTATACCTAGAAATTATTTAACCCAGTAATTTTTTTTTTCTGAAATTGCTGAATAATAATACACTGGTATTTTATCAATAAAGATTTCCAGCAGAAGCACAAGTAGAAAATCAATCACATAACAGAGAATTTAAACCCTCTAATTTATCCTTCACTTCTATCACTTGCAAATTTGGAATAAATAAGGGCTCCCTTACAGGGAAAATGGCCCACAAAGAATTACTGAATTTATATAGCAAATTGAACCTGAAAATCTCAGGCCCCTGGAAATACTCAGCCCTTTGGAAAACACAACCCTTGGAAAATTTTGGCCCTTGGAAAATTCGACTTCCCCAAATCTGCAATTCAGGTTCCTCTCTCCTAACCTTGTATGGCTCAGGCACTGGATGATCCTCTTGTCCTCAACTAGGCTATGACTTGTACTCTCTTCTGTGCAAGCCTACAAGTTGGATCTCATCCCCCCTGGAAATTCAGCCTTCTAAATGTTAAATCTACAAATACCAGCCCATATTTATTTTTTCACGACAATTAATTTTATTCGAAGTGGTTGCATTCAATGTGTTGGAAGAAACACGAAAATATGCCTGTTACCCACCATCCATGGGTGGTAATCATAGGAGATTTTTTTTCTCCTAGATGGTTTTCAACCAACAGCTAGCAGCCTCGTGCAGCCACCAGATAGCTCGATGTGCCACTGTCTCTACCACTTGAGCCAGCCATGTGGTCCCTCGCCCATCTGTTATGACCGTATATTTGAAGGTGTGCCTCTCGACCCCGAAGGTATGAGTTTTCCTTGGTATAGTTGAGTAATTTGGTTTACTTATCATGGACACTTTTGGGCATGGATTGGTGGGGGGATTCGGCGGAAAGAGTGGGCTAGGTCTGTACTTTTGTCTCCTTTGCCCGATTTGGTGGTTAGCCTTATATCCTAGTCCCGTGGGATCTTCTTTATTGGCTATTAGCTTTAGGGCTAGCACTACATGAGAAATCTCGATTTTGGTTGTGTGGTCCTGCTTCCTGACACCATATACATCACTTCCTTCCGCTCATTTTAACCCCATTTTTCACTTTTCCCATCCGGGTCCACATTTGTCCACTGGGTCCACAAAGGGTTGGCCTTCTCCCCGCCCCTTGCCCACACCTTGGGTTGGGACTGTAACGATGCTTCGGAGGTTGATGCAGCTAAAAAGAAAAGAAAAAACATAATTTGACCACTTACAATAGGAAATGTGATACAAATTGCAAAAAGATGGTCGAGACATACAAATTTAGCACGTGGGCAAAGGCCAAACATGAGCTCTACCCCTTATCTATGGTCATCACCCTGGTTCCTATGGGCCCTAGATGAGCCCCCTCCACGTTAAGGAACCCATGACTGTCCCAAGCCTTGGTGGGCAACGAACTGCCCCACCTTAAAGGGGATATCTACTGCCGTATTGTAAAGTTTTGTAGATGTTCTATGCTAAGAGCAATTTCACTTTTCTCATAGCAATCATACAAGTAGATAAGCAAAATGCAGATAGAACATATAAGCAGATCTTACAGAAGACAAATCAGAAACAAGAAAAATGTATGTGTTTGTTTCGGCGGTCAACAGGATGCTTCAACCAGCAAAGTCTCCTTTGGTCAGCCAGCCCAGCATGTGTCACAACAACCCTCCAACCAGTAGATGAGTCAACCCAAGTCAGTTCTACAAAAGTCAACGCTGTCCTGAAAAGTCAACGCAGGGGCAGCAAGCTAAAAGTCAACGCAGCAGCAAAACGGTCAACCCTTTGACCTCAATTTTTGTGCCAGGTAGTATGGCCTTCAAAAATCGAACCTCCCACAAGTTTTCAGCTTGTTTGGACCAAGCGTTGACCAAAGTCAACGCTGGTCAAACTTCTGCGAAACCCTAGCAGCAGAAACCCTAGCAGCAGAAAAATCCTCTTCGTCCTTCCCACGTGTGGCTGAAATTCGTCCTCCAGGTAGCTCGTACTTTTTAGGATGAGAGAGGAAGATGTGAGTTGTGTTGTGATCCAATTCTCTCCAACTTTTCCTGTATATATATATCCATCAATGAGGGTGTGTGACACATCTGTTGGGCATGTGAGCCTACATTACAAAACTGGCTGACCTTTGCACATATAATTTATTAAGAATAATAAATTCAAAATATAAGTTCTGCTCATCGGATTAAGACTATTTTTATATGGATTTTAAACCTCTCAGAAAGAGGAATCCAACAAAAATATTAGCCTCTTAATCTGAGCATCAGAACATGGAGTTTGGACCTAGTTGTCCAAATTTAACACGTATCCTACACTTCATGCTCTCATTCCCTGGAGCCCTGAGCAGTTATGAAGAAAAATCAATCAAAGGCAAAAGGCATATGAAGAAGGGTGGAAAAACAAAGGCCGGGGTAACTCATGTACCACGATTTCTCCCTCCTACACTCATATACCCAAGTGTGGGCTTCCCCTATTATAGCTACCCTTATACCATGGCATGTGGCTTGGAGCCTTCCCTTGATCCCCACTCCATTCCATCATTATATCACATGCCACCTACCACTTGATGGATGTACCATGGACATGTCACCCCTTTTAAAGGTTGAAACCACCTAATAGGGTCCTTGGTTAACCCCCTTATTGAGCTTGGAGACACTTGTACATGCCAAAGCCCACTATGGAAGGGCATGCCATTATGAAGTGTCCACTTGTGTTTCATGATTTGTAAGCTCTTTTACTTGATTACTCTAATGATTTGTTGTATTGGAAGGCAAGGGGACGCATTGGATTTTATGCAGGATTGCAAATGGGTCTTCATTTAGGGTTTGATCTTCCTATACAGGGTCCAAGCCCTCCAGAGGGCCACAATGGCACTTGTAGGGTGAGCATAGAGAGCCATGAGCCTCCACCATAGCAAAGAGCACTTCATGAATCCCCAACACCATTTAGTGATTTCTCGCGTTCCACCTTTTTGGACGAGGATGATGCACCTAGATCACCATGTCCAACTAACTCCACACTTGTACCACACACTTGGCAGAGGTTCTAGGGTCCAGATGAGGATGTGTCTCACGATGGGAGACAAAGGGAGGGCTTATGCCATCATACTAGCCCTTTCAAATGGTTTATAGGCATTATCGATCCACTTGGAGACCCATGAGGATGTATTTGTGCCCCCACACCCACTTGGGGACACCACATGTGACTTGCTTGGATATTAAGGGGCCAACCCCTTATTCACTATGTTTGGAGTCTATTTTGGGATGAAATTTTTGGAGTTTCTGGATGCACTATGATGTTTGGATTTTCGCTATTGTCTTTGGAGCTTCTTTCTAATGCAAAGTTGATGAATGGATATACTCTGTCTCTCATGTAAGTGAAATTTTAATGCTATTCTTATTATCTTACTTGTCAAATGCATGTTGTTGTTATCAATGTTCTTGTATGGGTTAAAGTAATGTGAAATTCTTCTAGAAACCTTGAATAAGTGATTTAATGCATGCGTTGCTCTTTGAGGGAGTGGGTGAATGTTCCTAGAGGCACCTCATAGGTTGAAATCCCTTGAAACTTCATCTCCTTTGCAATTCGAAGTATAAATCCCTAAATGACCTTGTTGCTGCACCTTGAAAGGCTAGCGAAAGTCATCTAGGGCTCCTTAGCATATGAAAATTCTCGATCTAGGTGTATCTTGACTCCATTAAGCCCAAGAAGCAAGGCACTGATCCTCGCATCCCTTTGGTGGTCAAATTTACCTCTCTTTTTCTCATCTCTCCCAATTCTAGGCCTAACCCTAGTAGGTCACCTAGGGCATCAAGCGAAATCCTTTGTAGCCATTCAAAACCCTTGAATTTTGGTCCACTACTGCGCTGGGGTTTTCTCAAGAGGTCCTCCAAGTTTGAGGCAAATTTGACGGTGGAATCCTGAGATATAGCAAGCCCTAGCCATAAGACCATCTCTTTCCTTAGGTTGATTTGGGTTAGTGTCCTCACTTGGATCATTGCATTTAGAATTCAAAAGAGAAATTGTCGTTTGATCCTATCCTCCTCCCTAAGTTGGTCAAGCCCTTCTAGTGTTGATCAACTCTGCATCCTTGACCTTGTTTGGGTTCACTTTGGTTCTTTATGGTCCCACAACTTTATAACTCAAATTCCACAAGGATTGCATAGAAACCATTTCTCCACAATGATCCTCAGGTCATGAAAGCTTCTTGTCAAGGGATATTCCTCAAACCTAGGCCTAAGCATCCTTTTAAACCTTCCTAGAGAGCCCATCACCTTGCTTCTTAAGAAAGTAAGCCATTCAATTGAGTCTCTTTTGTGAATAGGTTTTAGGGATTACTCTCCACCCATTCATTGACATATTCATCCTTTTGATCCCTCCTATAATTGGTCTCCTCCCATCGGTGAAAGTTCGTAAAGAGCAGGGAACTATAACTGAGGTGATAGTGGGCTATTGCTCCATTGTTGCCACTTGACCTAGTAGTTGCTCTATAGGATCCCCTCCTAGGACCCTTGCTAG
Source organism: Pinus tabuliformis (assembly GCA_031772625.1). Lineage (NCBI taxonomy): Eukaryota > Viridiplantae > Streptophyta > Pinopsida > Pinales > Pinaceae > Pinus > Pinus tabuliformis. Next base: position 708,651,036 of record CM062808.1, on the reverse strand, counting down.
TTTGAGCGGTAACATTTTTGGTGCCATTGCCGGGGAGGAAGCAGGTCTACCTCCCTAGTGAATCATTGAGGAATTGATTCATAAATGACAATTCAAATATTCCTCTGGTGACTCCATTCATTGTCCAATCCCCTAGTCTGCTTGAAGGTGACAACATTCCTCCTTTAACTAGGGCCGTTGCAAGAAGGGGAGAACGAACTCCATCACCTGTTAGAACTAGCCTTCTCCTTGAATTTGAAAAGGTTGGTGATCACACCCCCGAGATGGCAACCGACTCTACCACCGGCCTAAACCAAGACCAACCAAAAATGTCATGAAGTGAGAGGCATTTGGTTAGTGTCTTTGCCCCTCTGAACTTGAGTAATGATCCTAAGCCTTTACCTGAAAAATATAATAATTGGCTACCCAAGTTCAAGGGTGATGCTACCATAAGTGCTTATGACCATGTTGAAGAATTCTATTGGGCCATTTCTCCTAGATTAGTATTCGATGAAGATAGGATCATGATGCTTTTTGCATTATCTTTTGAGGGGCAAGCTAGGGAATGGTACCTAAGTCTTCCCCCAGGATGCATAGAAAACTTTGACCAATTTGAGGATATGTTCATGAGAAGATGGTCATGTGATGCACAGGGAACTTTCAACATTGACAAATTTTACCAAATAAGTAGGGGAAGGGAAGATATCAAGGAATTTATCCAAAAATTTGATAGGGTAGTTAGGGTTGTCCCTGACCATTTGGGACCCCCTGATGCTAATATACTTGACAAATTCATTAAAGCCGGTTAGAAAATCAGAAAGGCAAAAAGATTTTCTTTATCTTGATAATTACTTGTGATATTCTTATGTTCTTATTAACTTTCTTGTATTCTTCTTTTATCTTAATTCATAAAGCAATTACCAAAACCATAACATGAAGATCAGAGACGCCAGATGTAGGCGGACAACCAGGGCAAAACCCCTATTGAGGTGAAAACCCAATCAACAACTCTTCCTTAAATAGTTTCACGAGATATCCAAGACTCTTTGACCTAAACACAGACTTCATTAATCACCAAGTCAACCCTTCCCTTCTTTTGCAGATGATAACCTTCCAGCAACAACTTTGACCTAGAATAGTAGCAACAACAACAACAACACTTCGATCTAATAGCAGCAGTAGAAACTTTGATCTCTTAGCAGTAACAACTTCGACCTGGAAGTAGTAACTTAGACTTGGTATTAGTAGCAAAATGTAACTTGGTAGTACCAACAACTTCGACCTGGTAGCAGCAGTAACTTCGACCTAGAAGCATCAACAAAGTTTTCGACCTAGATGCAACAATAGAGATTTCTATCTTCCAGTGGTAACCTAGTAAATTCACATGTGTGAGAGAGATGACCCAGAAAATCTTCCATCTTGCAATCCCTCTTCTTCTCCTGCAATTTCGTACACTTTTGCTTCCTTTTCTTGGATATCGAACTTGTGAGTGATCTCTTTCAAATGAATCGAATTACTCTTTATTTATAGCCTCTTCTGAGGTTCGAATTACCTTCATGTAGGCCGACTTGATTAGGTGAGGGCCGACTTGGGGTGGAGCTGACAAATGACTTATTTGACTGAATAATAATTCTTTTTACGTGATTCAAAGGCTCAAGAAGGGTCTCATGCTTTAATAAGTCATAATAATAATAATAAAAATTTCTTTTTCTTTCTTTTGATAAATACATTTTATTATGACTCAAATACAATTATGAAGACCGAACCTAGTTACATTCTTCAACACCCCCTTTTAACTAGGGAGGTATTCATAAGTACATGGAAGATCTCAAAACACATGAACCATGAAGAGTTTAGGCACTCACGGTGCCACTGACTAGATTCCTGACCAGGGAAATCTATCCGTGTTAGACTAAGATGGACTAAAGCTTTCAACCACTCTAGGTACCATCAGGTTTACTTGCTAACGATCAACCCAAGGAACTAGGTGCGTAATTCAAGGTCATAGCTCTATAACCAATGCCACCCTCCCTTCTTCGGGAACTAGGCATCAACACACAGGTCGAACAGATAACTCCCAGGCTTTACACAATGCCTCAACACTCCTGACTATTCAAATCTGTAACAAATCTCTCCCGATCAAACATATCGGTAATCTCAAGTATGTAAATATGCTTCCAAAACTCCGAGAGATTTACCTGTACAAACACAACCCCAATCAGTAACGACCTTTCAAATACACATAAGTAAACACAAACCTTTGGGGTCTTCAATCATCTTGATGCTGTTTCACAATTTTATCACAGTAGGACTTAGAGACCTTTCAAATGAATCTTGGCAAAAGTTTCTTTAACCATACAACTTCCTTTCCTACTTTACATGCAACATCATATTCTATAATCAAATCCTGCCTTCCTTCTTTCAGCAACACCTCAATATACATTCTCCAATTTCATCTTCAAGGTATGCATCATTATGGTATGCCATCCCTCTCAACTTGGGGAGATTTCTTCTATCCAGGCTCCCTCTTAACTTAGGGAGATCAACTATTTTCTATGGCATCAGAGAATCTTTCATGGCTTCAATCCTTCTTATCAGATTCATCTTGATCATCATCATTCATATAACTTCTTTTATCATGCTTATCAATCAAATCATATTTACGAATATCTTTAACATCTTGAAGATTATATACCTACACAACTTAAACAAGTACAACCAAATGTATAGAAGCACGAAGTTAACTATATCAGAGTCATGGAAGCATTATATCAAATACCTAAACTTTGTTAGTTTCATAATCAGCAAGAGACACATACTTCAATTTCTTGCTAGGATTTTGTCATAAACCCTAGATCACATTAGTAACTCAATCAAGATATCAGTCTCATTATATCTAGGGGCAATATTACTTTCAGAGATATGACAATTTCTACTATGATATATTGCAAACCCTAGAATTAATTCAAACAAGTAGAATTCTACAATGCATCTAACAATTTCAGAATTCATATGTTAGACTTTTACCTTATATTCCATCTTTGAGATACTAAGCCTTAGATATCAACAATCAAAACCAATCACAACACAATCTAAGGTTTCAACAACATGACCAACCCTAGATTTTATCATCACTATCATATCCTAGAATATCAGACTTTTACTAGGGTTTAGTTACAAACCCTAGAACAATGATCATCAACAATTAGATTAGCACATATACATATCTAGGATTTCATAATCACACACAAGCATATTACAACAACATATAATAAGCAAATCCAAGATACAAACAAAATTAGACATACAACAAACTTGATTAGACTAGGTTTTGATTAGACAAACATACACCTAGGGTTTCATTCCTAGGAGCTTATATAAGGGTTTTGCTCATAAATCTTAATTTACCAAAACCTTAAAGGTCTAGGATTTCAATACACAACAAACTCTAAAGGACTAGAATAGTATCAAAACTCCAAACATGACATTACCATCAAAACCCCAAACATCAAAAGAATAGTTTTTTCTAGATTTTATTAGTAACCCTAAGTAGATTAGGGTTTTCACATAAGCATCGACATACCCTTAGGTTAGGGTTTTATAGAGAACCTTCTAGGGTTCCACAAAAATGATGAATGATTTTAATGAGGGTAGGTTCAATCTAATGATTAATCACCCAAATAAGAATCTTTATGATTCAAAGGTCCTAGACATAATGATGTTAGTAATGTAGAACAAATTAAAAAATAAATAATGAATATATTTTTATCATGAAGAGAACAAAGTTTATGCTTTAAGACATACCTTTGAGTTGTTTTTCTTAACAAACCTTGTAGGAAATTCATTTCAATAGAACTTCTATCATGCTTTGCCTTGTCAGGTCTTCTCCATAACCCTTGAGCATTCAACAAGATTTTCCTAAACAAGGAAAATTATGAAAGAAATGTTATTAGCATCTAATACAAACACATCTAAATAAGAAAAGAAAAACCAAATATAAAAGATAATACAAGGAGTAAGATACTTATCTTTGGAAAAATGGTGAGGGCTCCCTCTTAATCCAATCTCGAGGGATACCTATAACTTTAACAAAACAATTCAAAAATGTTTTTCCAAAGCATGTTAAACCTATAAGTACTAGAAATCAAAGCACAAAGGAAAACAATTCAAAACTTAGAGTAGAGGGACTTAGTAGTATAAGTCCTTTATTTCTGATTCTTTGGTCTTGTTCTTCTTTGGAGATCCTTCTTCGACAACATTTTCTTGATCCTTGTTTCTCTTTTTATTTCTAGGATTGTCAAGACAATCATTTCTATAGTGACCCATCTTGTGATAATTGTAGCATTCTATCTTGGATACGTCTACCTTCCTTTTTGGCACTTTAGACTTCTTGAAGGTTCCTTTGTTCTTGTGATGAGCAGAATAGGCATTTGAAATCTTCTCCTCTTCATTCTCTTTGTTGCTTACTAACGAAATTTTGACTTCTTCTTGACTACATGCATCCCACAATTGCTCGAATATAGGAGTTTCCTGCCAACTGTTGATCCCTGATGCAAAGGCACTCCAAGAAGATGGTAACCCTAGAAGAGCAGAAATTACAAGCTCCTTTTCAGGTACAATCTCATCTATAGCTTGGAGATCATCTCTAATTCTAGCTATCCTTACAAAGAAGGAAGCCACAGTGTCATCTTTTGTCATTTTCATAGTTCTTAGTTCATTCTTAAGACTTGCAACTTGACCAAGATTCTTGACTGTGAATAATTTGTATAAGGCCTCATACATCTCTTGAGCGGAATCTATGTTAGAAATGTATGGGATGAGGTTATGGAATCTATGTTGGAAATGTATGGGATGAGTTATCTTTTATTCCATCTACCATTAGGCTCATGGCCAATATTTTTGACTCTCTAAACTTTGTTTTTTTGCATCACTTGATTCATTTGTAGGCTTCTTTACTTTTTTTTTGACTAGATCCAAGATTTTGTTCTTCTCAAGGATGAGATCTATCCTCTTTTTCCATGACCTATATTTTTAGGCTCCTTCTAATTTGTTTTTTTCCCTAGAATGAGTTAGATGTGGTTCATGAAGATAGCTTGTCTCCTTATATGATCCTTATTCAACCTTTAAAACTCCTTATTCTCTTTTCAATAGATCTTCAGGCTGCCTTTTTCCTTCTTCTTCACCTTAGCTTTGATACCATGCTAGAAAATTAGGAAGGAAAAAAAGATTTTCTTTATTGTAATTAATGGAAAAAACCTGTGAGCAATTTTTGAAACCAAAAATTGGTTTTGGTTTCAAAAATTGCTCACAGGTTTTTTCCATTAATTACAATACTCTACGAGCCTGTATGGAATCTCTCTTCAACAAGATTTTCTTTATCGTGATAATTACTTGTGATATTCTTATGTTCTTATTAACTTTCTTGTATTCTTCTTTTATCTTAATTCATCAAGCAATTACCAAAACCATAGCACGAAGATCAGAGACACCAGATGTAGGTGGACAGCCAGGGAAAAATCCCTATCTAGGGGAAAACCCAGTCAACAACTCTTCCTTCAATAGTTTCACTAGATAATCCAAGACTCTTTGACCTAGACATGGACTTCCTCCAATCACCAAGTCAACCCTTCCTTTCTTCCGCAGATGATAGATAACCTTCCAACAACAACTTCAACCTAGAACAGTGGCAACAACAGTAGCAACACTTCGATCTAATAACAGTAGTAGAAACTTAGATCTAGTAGCAACAACAAACTTTGCCTTGGTAGCAACAACAACTTCGACGTAGTAGCAACAGTAACTTCGACCTGGTAGCAACAACAAACTTTGACTTGGTAGCAGCAACAACTTCGACCTAGTAGCAATAGTAACTTCGACTTAGAAGCAACAACAAAATTATTGACCTAGATGCAACAATAGAGACTTCGATCTTCCTGTAGTAGCGTAGTAAATTCACACGTGTGAGAGAGATGACCTAGAAAAGCTTCGATCTTGCAATCCCTCTTCTTCTTTTGCAATTTCTTACACTTTTGCTTTCTTTTCTTGGATATCGAACTTGTGAGTGATCTCTTTCAAATGAATCGAATTGCTCTTTATGTATAGCCTCTTTTGGGGTTCAAATTACCTTCATGTAGGCCGACTTGATTAGGTGAGGGCCGACTTGGTGTGGAGGTGACAAATGACTTATTTGACTCAATAATAATTCTTTTTACATGATTCAAAGGCTCAAGAAGGGTCTCATAAAATGGACAATGACTCTAATGACTCAATATAAAACCTAGAAGTCCTCAATGGGGACTTTGACCTATAACATGATGACCTAAGCATGAAACCCATGCTTTAATAAGTCATAATAATTATAATAATTTTTTTTTTTCTTTCTTTTGATAAATACATTTCATTATGACTCAAATACAATTATGAAGACTGAACCTAGTTATATTCTTCAACAAAGCTGTGGGTAGTCATTTGATATATGCATTAAGGGATAAGAAACCTAAGACCTTAGCTGAGGCTAAAGAGTTAGTGATGGAAGTTGAACAAAACCTATGAATTTCCAAAATGGATGTGGATGAACATCCTAAAGCTAAGGTTGAAGTCAAAAAGGGAAAATCCAAGGACCAAACCAAAGAAACCCTTTTAGTGCTCCTTAAGAAAGTTGATAAGCTAACTGAGGAGATGAAATCACGAGATAGATTATACATGAACAAACTCACCACCTTGGAAAGGGCTCAAAAATCAAATTATATTCCTAAAGGCAAGCCTTTCCCTAGGAAACAAAATGATGAAGACAAGCCTAGCTCATCTCAAGTCCCAAACACTTTGGCTCCAACAAATGCTGTGGAACAAGAATCATCCTCTGAGGATGAGCAAAGTGATGAGGATGAGAGTGAAGATGAAGAAATCAATGAGCAAGCTAACATTGTGGAATCTGAAGCCTTCAACATTTTGCTAGGTGGCTCATATACTCATCCTCCCATTAGTGAAGTGACTATTAAGGAAGAACCGATCCTCAATGTTGATGATAGTGGGAGATTTAAAGGGATCCAATACTCAAGAAAGAATGACAAGAACCCTCCTTCCACCTCAAAGGAGCTTGGCACAAAAGAATCACTTCCTAAGCAATCCCTTCCTAAAGATCCTCCTCCTAGGGACCCCCCTAAGAAAGATCCTTCAAAGAAAGAGAATTCCAAGGGGAACCCTCCAAGATGGGAGCCCAAAAACAAGTCCAAGGGTAAGGAGGTGGAACTTGATCTCGACTTAGATGCTGCTATAGGAAAGATGACCGTGCAAGTCCCTTTGAAGGAAATTGTGAAACTCCCACGTCAAGAATGGAAAGTGAAGAAAGCCCTTGGGTTTGAAAAGGAAGAGGACACACCAATAACATTGCAAAACATTCACTTTTCCAAATCAAATCCAGGACATGAGCCATTCTTGCTCACCTTAGCTATCAATGACCTCCTCTTACATAACTGTATGCTTGATTCAGGGGCTTTTGCAAATATCATGCCATTAAAAGTCATGAAGCAATTGAATCTTAGCATTACCCGTGAATATAGGGCAGTCTGTGGTTTCAACTCCAAGCCTATTGAAGTAGAAGGCCTCATAAAGGATTTGAAGGTTTCCTTAGCCATGAAACCCGATATATCCCTACTCATGGATGTTGTGGTCATAGATATTTCTGATGTATGGGGAATGCTTTTGTCTAGGAAATGGGGTGCTACTATTGGTGGTCAACTCCAAATGGACTTATCCTATGTCACCATCCTGCAGTCTGATGGAACTCCATTTACCCTTTATAGAGAACCCATGTACCCTACTCACATGGTAAAACCAGGGCCCATCCCTTATTATAAAATTCCCGAGGCCAAGGAACCATCCCCTATTCTCCCTTCTCAAGAGGTTCATATCCTTAAGAGACCCAATCACAAGACAAACACGAAGTGGAAGCCCAAAAGAGAATACAAGGTTGGGGATGTGGTCTTGGTAGATAAAAACCCTGTGCCTGTCAAGATTCATGGAAAGGTCGGAGAAGATTATTATTACATTGCCAAACTTAATGACGAACTTTGGCCACAACTGGTCAAATTGAGTCATATCACCCCTTTCCTTGACACTTGACATTGTATCATATGCATGTTAGGGTAGGATGCATTGCATGCTGATTTTCTCATTAGAACTAACATCATATGATATTATCATGATAGACTAGCTGCATTTAGATTAAAATTGCATTTAGAATAAAATTTTATTTTCTTGTTAGTTTTATGGCCTAATACTAAGCATGGGTGATCATAAGACACAATAATAACATACTGCCCCTGTCCTTGATCTTTGATATGTGATGTAATAGGTCTGCGGTCCCAAGAGATTGTTGGTGTTCGGATAACCTCTCGTTCGAGTACATTCGTGCACTCTTCTGAGAGCTCATGTCCCAGTTGGAGCTAGATGTTACCCACCATCCGTGGATGGTATCATAGGAGAATTTTTTTTCTCCTAGATGGTCTTCAGTCAACAACCAACAACCTCTTGTAGCCACTAGATAGCTAAATGTGCCACTAACTCCGCCACTTGAGCCAACCATGTGGTCCCTCGCCCATCTGTTATGATCATATGTTTGAAGGTGGGCTTCCTAACCTCGAAGGTATGACTTTTCATTGGTATAGTTGAGTAGTTTTGTTTACTTATCATGGACACTTTTGGGCATGGATTGGTGGGGGGATTCGGCGGAAAGAGTGGGCTCAGTCTATACTCTTGTCTCCTCTGCCCGATTTGGTGGTTAGCCTTGTGTCCTAGTCTCGTGGGATCTCCTTTACTTGCTATTAGTTTTAGGGCTGACACTACATGGGAATCCCAATTTTGGTTGTGTGGTCCTGCTTCCTGACACCATATACATCACTCCCCTCCTCTCATTTTAACCCCATTTGTCACTTTTCCTATCCGGGTCTACATTTGTCCACTGGGTCCACAAAGGGTTGGTGTGCCCCCCCTTCGCCCTTGCCCACACCTTGGGTCGGACCTAGAACAATGCCCCAGAGGTTGATGCAGCTAAAAAGAAAAGAAAAAGCATAATTTGGTTACTTACAATAGCAAATGTACCACAAAATGCAAAAGATGGTCGGGACATACAAATTTAGTACGTGGGCAAAAGCCAAACATGTGCTCTACCCCTTATCTATGGCCATCACCCTGGTTCCTATTGGCCCTAGATGAGCCCCCTCCACATTAAGGAACCCAAGACTACCCCAACCCCTGGTGGGCAATGAACTGCCCCACCTTAAAGGGGGTATCTACTACTGTATCCTACACATCATGCTCTCATTCCTTGGAGCCCCGAGCAGTTATGACGAAAAATCAATCAAAGACAAAAGGCATATGAAGAAGGGTGGAAAAATAAAGGCCAGGGTAACTCATTTACCACAATTGCTCCCTCTTACACTCATATACCCAAATGTGGTGTTCCCCTATTATAAGTACCTGTTGTTGCCCAAACTACACAGGCAAGATGCGACAACGCTCAGGGCAGGAGCTATGACTTTGTTCCCCGCCCTCTCCGTTCTAGCTGTCTCCCTTCAACAAACTATGGGGGGCAGTCCCTATGAAATGTGAAGATGGGAGATTTGTTGGTCACCAACAAGTCCAAGAGACGCAACTGAATGGCCTAGCAACTCGACTGAATTTAGCAAGTTAAGGAATAGATTAAATTATCGTGAAAGACCAATGCCTTAAATGGAGTCAATTACTTGCTTTAGATTGATTATTTACCAAGTCACTAGATGAACAATTGTTGCTTAAGGGATGCTTCACTATCGTAAATGAGATGCAAATCCTACCAATCTACTTGAAATGCAAAATCTTGGTTAAATTTATATTAAATGCCTATTCTAAATGTGTCCTTTCTCTTAACTGTTTTGAAGCTAGTCTCTAGAGTAGGTTCTGAGAGAGGAACTAGGGGGAAGCAAGCTGAGACTTGGTTAACAATACATCCCCTAGGGTTCTAACCATCTGATGCCTCTAATGCTACAGAGACTGTGGCTCTGACCACTGCAAGGTCACCGTGTTCACTGTTAACCACTAAAGAGGTGCTAAACTACTCAAACTAGATGAGAGAGGTGGGCTTATATTTCTATCGACCAAGCTTATGCATGGAAGTAAATTTATTAATGCAAGAGGCTAGTCCTAGAATACAAGTGCAAGAGATGAGTGCTCTTAAGGTGAGATTATTACAATGATCTCTAATGAAAAATGAAGTACAATTGATGAATTACAATCTCAACCACAAGAGAACAGTGCTTAAACTTAATGGTGCTAGAAAATGTTGACAGTAAAACCAATAGACAATTTGCTCGAATGATAAATAAGACAAGATCAATGCTAGGTAACAATGAATTACCAATATGCGAATTATGATTAATCTTGATCCACAAGAGATAACCAATTCAACAATGATCATTATATCCAATTATCCAACAATGTTAATTAGAGCAATTAGCCACTTAAACACTTATCAACTTCATTAGAGCACTTATGTTTGAATGCAAGAGTATAAAAGATGCCAATGGTGCAAAAAGAAATATGGATAAGCCAATAACATATGATTGCAGCAATAGGAAAATCACCTAACCACTCAATTTAACACTTATCTAAGATCCACAAAATGCAATGAACAAGAGCAAAATTAGATTAGATTACTTTTAATCACTTTAAAGTTTATACCACTGCTGAAAACGTTATATCAGATCTTATGCAGTAAATTTTAGACCCTGAAATACTATTGCAGCCTTCAGAAAAAGATTAAATATGCATAGAGGAGAAATCCCAATAAGTGCTAGTGACAATACAATGATGAAATATGATTACCAATGAGTTATTATGCCACTGTTATGAAAATTTATCACTGTTGTAAGTGTTTTTTATTTGGCTGTAACAAACATATCATATCTGAAAGACTAATCAGTCCACAAGAAAACCACTTATATGCACTCAAGTTAAATTAGGCTTACTTCTTAATGCCTTAGGTGATTTATTGATGAACTTAGGCTTATAAAAAATGTGTTTAGGCATTAATTATACTGCCGTCATAAATTATTTCAGAATTCAATTTTAGGACAACGGTAAAATCAGAGAGTTGGAGAGCAAACCAAGAGGCCTTGAGGCCTAGTTGAAGGCTAGATTGACCTCCAATGAGTTTGACTACCTGCAAACACCAAGTTAGCTCAAATAAATGCTGCAAAACCAAATCTTATCCCACAAAATTAATGAAAAATTAGAGATGACTGAATACAAGGCTAGGGCAAAGGCTAGAAGGCTAGGAAACCCCAATACTAGGGCTAGAAATGACGAATGAGGGGCTAGAAGGACAAAACAAGGGCAGAGACCAACGGAAAAGGGGAAGATGCGACCACGACAAGGGCAAACAAGCCCTTTAAGGCTGATGTCAAGCCCTTAGAGGCTGACGTCGGGGTAAAAAAATCCCTAGAAGAGCTAGCAGCGATGGTTAAAGCCCCTTAGGGGCTGCGACTAGGCCCTAGAGGGAGGAAGACCTCCTAGAGGCCACGATAGGGGAGAAGAAGGAGGGTTGAGGCCCTAAAAGTGCTGGACAACTCCTCTAGAGGGGTGTCGAGGGCCTTTAGAGGCCTTGACCAGCCCTAAAAGGGCTGCGACCAAGAGAAAAGAGGGGGTTGAGGGGCCCCAAAAGGCCACTACGTCTCACGACTAGGCCAAAACGGTTGGACGGCTAGGCCAAGGGCTTCAAAAAAATCCAGAAACCTACAAAAATACTAAAATGCTAGAAAATCACTGCCAAATTGCTGGACATTGGGCCTGGAGGATGAAAGGAGGCTAGATCTTGCCTTCCTAGGCCTAGATCTGCCTCAAAACCCCAATAAAATCTTTTGAACAACTTGAAGTTCACCTGCACAATTGAATCAACAAAGGCCAAAACACCAAATATATATACAAAAAATAAAACCCCAATAGCTGCAAAACAAATAGGTTAGAAACAATTTACAAATTATTTACAAATAATTTTCAAATATACAATATTTACAAAATTTTAAAATTTTTGGAGAAATAATTTTGGGTAAATAACAATGGATGAGTATATTTTCGAAAAATAAATATTGGCTGAAACCCTCTTGCAAAATCAAATACCATAAAGAAATCTCAAAGCCCAAACATAGTTAGCCTTTCACCATAGTCTATGATCTTGGAGCCCAAGGGCTAGCATATGTGTAAATCTCTATTATATTCTCAAGCAAATTGCTAGATCATATTGTGAATCAAATCACCTAAGATATAATATATCAATAGAATGTTCTTATCACCGACAAATGAAATAACAATTATTAATCAATATTCAACTCAAAATAGGATTGCACATAGCTAACACATACCACAAATCAACAAAAGAAAAACACCATGAATTGAACCCCAAAGTCTTTCTATTATGATGATGTGATTTTTACTAAAAGTTTTCAATCATAGAAACCTAAATTCAATTATACAAAATGCTCCTAGTAGAGCAACAACTCAATACTACTGTTCAAGAATTACATCATCGAAAGATATCACATAGAAGCAAAATGAATTTTATTTATAGACAAATTCCTCCAAGTGGAAAATAACGACTAGTTGGCTTGATCCTCGTCAAAATAATATTGACCCTCATAAATAACTTGATTATACTTTAATCTCCACTATCGAGTTTTTTAATGTTGAGGAAAAATTTGAATTTTTCTTAAAACCCACTTTTAATTAATCCAAAAATTGATATCTTGGATTAATTTCCTCAAAACATTGACTTTTACTTAACCACCAAGGTCCAAGGACTCAGTTTTTCTTAAAATATCCAATTTTGCCTTGGTGGGGGATCTCCAAAAATTGGTTTCTCTTTGACCCACAAATTTTTGATTATTTTCCACTTGGAGAGAAATTAATTTCTCTATAATATTTTTTGACACAAAATTAAATAATTTTCTGGCTTAGGATTTTATTTAATTTTGTCAGAAAAATTAATTAATTGACTCTAGAGGGGATTAATTTTTTTTTCTTTTCCATTGTCAAATATTTTAGCCATGGTGTCTAAATATGAGGGACCATGCACTAGAATATATATTTTTTACATCAGATAATTACAATATCAACCCTTAGAAGGGGAAAACACATTTAGACTCAGACCCTCAATAATCTACCCAATTTTGCGACACAACATGATCTAGAATAGACCAAGTAGTATGTAATAAAATAATTTAGGCAAATGTGCTTAAATTATTCCCAAATAGTATTTTACAAAGACTCGATATAACACTAGGAGTCTAGGACTCACCTAAGACCTTGTCAAGAGATTCCACCCTAGCTTTGAGGCTTAGGTTGGAAGAAAAACTCTGCCGATTATTTGTGTTTAGAAACACATATAATTCGATGAAGTTAAAAAACTTCCTAGGATGAAATTTGTTGCCAAAATCAGAGGCTTACCTATGTGTTGTTACATAATTAAATGATTATACTAACATCATTTACAATATAACTTGCAAAAATTGGGTTTACAATGATACAATGGCATTCGCTGATGATTTTGAACTCCGAAAAATTTTCTTCATGTCTTTGCATTATGCTTCTTTGGACTGTTGACAAAGTGTGGTCAACATCTAGTTCCATGTGGGAACACGTTGTTTCATTGACGGAATGTGAGAATCCAGAGTCCTGTATCGAAAAAAACTTAAGTCCATCAAATAGATATCCATTCAAAATCCAAATCATCATGTATATATAGAACATTTGTTAGAGTAAAAAAAATCTACTCTAACATATCAAAGATATAAAGGTATAAAACTTAAATGCACGAAAGAAATTTAACTAATGACATAAATGAAATCCTAACTAAGAGTGTAGAGTTAGAAATACAATACAAAGGATGCCATTTGGCATCAGATGTCATCCTTGTGGCACAATCTGGAACACCTGTTTGCATATGGGTAAGTCAATCAACTGCTTGTCAGATGTCCCTTGTTGAATCTTGACCCTTTTTGGCTGATGTGAACTTTCATCACTGCGCTGCATATCCTTGTCAAAATCTAGCCTTCTTCTTTTCTTGCTTGGAAGATGAGATGAAGAAAAATGATATACAGGCTGGAAGAATTCAGTGACAACTGCATTATGTTCTGAAGGATGACCTTGTGGTTCAATTTCCTGATCATCGTCTGGCCTCTTTGGATTTTCAACATGGTACCTTCTTTCAACTTCCCTGTATACCCTAACCATACCACTTGCTGCTGCAGGAATAATAAAATACGATAGATCCAATTGAATGGATCGACCTAAGTCAATTGCAAACTTTCTTGATAGAAGCATTCCCCATACATCTGACACATCAATGATTGCTATGTCCATGGTGATAATTTTATAAGGATAATTTGCCAAGGCAACCTATAAGTCCTTAACTACACCAAGGACTTCAATTTCTTTGAATCCATAGAGAAAATTTTATGATAAGGCCTTGAGATTCTCAAATTCAGTTGGTCCATAACATTCTAGTCATTGAAGAAATTTCAACCCCCACTCTGGTTATTAGTTTTCTTTATCACTCCATGCATTTAGTTTTAAATCCAAGCATGATAAAAATTCTAAGATCTGGAAATGATAATATTTTTCTGAAAACACAAATTTAGAGATTTCACAACTGCTGAAATTGTAGAAATAAAACACAACAAAATTATGACAGCCACACACAGAAAATAACACAGTGATTTTTGGTCAATGTGACCATGGAAAAACCCCCTACAACTCTTGAGGAAAACCAGTTTGAGAGCTCTTCTTTATTTCTGAAAATGCATTTACAAAGAAACTGAAATACACAGTAAAAATTCCAGCAACCACAAATTACAACTTATGTCGATTTCCGTGCTTGAACTCCACCTCCAAAATCATGCCAATCAGCAGACATCCAAAACAAAAATTTTTACAGGAATAAAACAACATTAAATGTTGTACGGCCAGCCTCGAAAAATGTGCCCAAAACTTCTTGTCCCTCTTCCTCGATTTTTGTGCCTTTCTCCTGTTGTACAAATGATCTAAAACAGTGCGAACAACGCATATGGATTTCCAATGAATTAATTAATCATGAGCAAGCTGAAGCTCAATAATAATACAGAGATATTTACAATAATAGAAACATCAAGTTTCTATGTAGAATATGGAAACAATCAGTTTCATCTAAGAAACTGCTAAAAGAATAAAAATAGCAACAGCTAAAAGAATGAGCATTAAATACTAAATAGGAATAGGAATATTCTAATACCCTCCCTTAATGCTCAATCTATTTACAACACCAATAGACCCTCTGAATTTTACAAATTTATCAGGACCAAGAGGCTTGGTGAAAATGTCGGTGGGCTGCTCTGTTGTGGGAACATATTGCAACTGAACTGAGCCGTCTTCAACAAGCTGGCGAATGTAGTGGCAATGAGTTTCCACATGCTTTGTTCGTTCATGAAAGACTGGATTCTTTGCAAGTTTGAGCACTCCCTGATTATCACAAAACAAAGAAGTAGGCCCTGTCTGGGAAACATGCATATCTGCAAGCATACGTCGAAGCCAAACTGCCTCACAGGATGCCTTAACTGCTCCCCGATACTCTGCTTCTGTTGAGGAGAGAGCCACTGCTTGTTGCTTCTTACTAGTCCAAGTAACAGCACCGGATCCTAGACTAAACACATACCCAGCTGTAGATTTACGGTCATCAACCGAACTGGCTCAGTCAGAATCAGTGTAACCACTGAGTATAGGATTGGAACTTCGAGTGTATAGGAGGCCATAATCAGAAGTGCCACGCACATATCGTAGCACACGCTTTGCTGCTATCCAATGATCAGCTTTAGGAGCTGACATGAAGCGGGAAATGTAGCTTACTGCAAAACTGATGTCAGGTCTGGTAGCAGTAAGATAGATGAGACTGCCCACTAATTGCCTGAATAAAGTTTCATCCACAAGGGGAGAGGATGACTGTGCTGAAAGTTTGAGCCCTGGTTCCATAGGAGTCGTGGCCGGTTTGCAATCCTGCATTCTGAACCTGTCCACAAGATTTTTGGCATACTTGGACTGAGAGAGAAAGATCTGATTTTCAGTCTGCCAAACTTCAACCCCCAGATAGTAATGAAGAAGTCCCAAGTCTGTCATCTCAAAAGTTCTGCATAAATCTTGTTTGATCACATGGATCAAATGTGCAGAGCTGCCAGTAATGATAAGGTCATCCACATAGACAACCACAAACAAGATATCATCACCAGTATGCTTGATATATAGGTTTGCATCAGATGGGCTCCGCTGAAAACCCTGACCTGTCAGGTACTGATCAATTTTCATGTACCAAGCCCGAGGAGCTTGTTTCAATCCATAGATTGCTTTAGCTAACCGACACACTTTCTGTTCTTGACCAACAACCTTGAATCCTGGAGGCTACGTCATGTAGACTTCTTCTTGGAGATCACCATTTAGGAAAGCACTCTTTACATCCATCTGATGAACTTTCCAATTGAACTGAGCTGCTAGGGCAAGGACAAGCCTTATGGTACTCATCTTGGCTGTAGGAGCAAAAGTCTCCTCATAGTCGATGCCTTCCTTCTGTGAGAACCCTCGAGCCACAAGACGAGCTTTATACTTGTCTATGGTTCCATCAGCTTTGTATTTCAATTTATACACCCATTTGCAGCCTATGGGCTTTTTCCCTGCAGGAAGATCAGAAAGTGTCCATGTGTGATTCTTCTGAAGACTCTGGAATTCGGCTTCCATAGCCTGTTCCCACTCAGATGTACCCTTAGCCTCTGAATAGGTTTGAGGCTCAAAAATACTGTGTAGGTTAGCCATAAGAGCAAAATTGATTGTAGACTGTTGTCTGTTCTTATGTCTAGAAGTTCTACCTTCAAGGAGCTCATCATCCCGGAGATCACCAATGGTTTTAGCCCACCATTTAGGCCGAAGAGTAGAAGAACCAATATCAGGAGTAGAGGAACCAATATCAGGAGGAGGTGGAGAAGACTCAAGATCAATAGGGGCAACAAGAGGAGGGTTATTTTCTGGAGGAAGCTCAGATAGAGTATTATCAAATACTGATGCTACATCATCCCTCCCATCAGGTGGACCGACCGGAAGAAGAACACTGTGAGGCTGATCCTCAGAACACTGCTCAGAAGAAGAAGACTGAAAGAATCCTTTGTCTTCATCAAATACTACATCTCGACTGAAGCTAAGACGACCAGTGGCTATATCTATCAGCCTATAGGCCTTGTGATGATCACTGTACCCTGTCATCATGAGTTTCTGGCTTTTGGAATCCAACTTAGAGCGCTTAGCAGCTGGAATCCAAACATATGCAACTGAGCCAAAT
Organism: Pinus tabuliformis; assembly: GCA_031772625.1. NCBI lineage: Eukaryota > Viridiplantae > Streptophyta > Pinopsida > Pinales > Pinaceae > Pinus > Pinus tabuliformis. The sequence continues at coordinate 708,633,674 of CM062808.1, read as the reverse complement.
ACTTTGAGATGACTGATCTTAGGCTTACGGCCAGACCAAACCTCTTCAGGAGTCTTCCCTGTAACAGCTTGAGTGGGTGATCGGTTAAGAAGGTAAACAGCAGTAAATACTGCTTCAGCCCAGAATTTGTTTGGAACACTCCTGTGTTGTAACATGGAACGAGCCATTTCAACAACCGTGCGGTTGCGACGCTCGACAACACTGTTCTGCTGAGGAGTGTAGGGTGTGGTTAACTGACGTTTGATGCCATGAATATCACAGAAGTTGGCAAAAGCTGAAGAACAAAATTCCCCCCCATTGTCGGTCCTAAGAGTCATGATGTTATAGCCAGACTCTTTTTCAACTAAGGTTTTAAACTTCTGAAAGGTACTAAGTGCATCAGATTTATTTTTTAGAAAATACACCCACATCTTTCTACTGAAATCATCTACAATAAGTAAAAAATATTTGCAAGCAGTGATAGAAGCTGTATTCATAGGACCACAAATATCAACATGAAGTAACTGGAGTACCTTAGATGCGCGCCAAGATTCTCCATCCTTGAATGAAGACCGATGTTGCTTTCCCGCTTGACAGGTGCCGCATACCCCCAACTGCTGAGTCTGAATATCAGGTAATCCTGACACAAGTCCCTCCCGAGAGAGTTGAGAGAGATACTGCATATTTAGATGCCCATATCGCTGATGCCATAGAGTACTGATGGGAGAGACACGTGCTGCTAGAGCCACTTCTGGAGAGTCACCGGTGTCAAGTAGCCTGTATAGACCATGGTCCTCTAGGCCAACAGCAATTGTTAGACTAGTCTCCCTGTCAATAATGGAGCACTTGTGCGCACTGAACACTACATCAAGCTGAGGGGAATTCCTCATAATCTGGCTGACAGACAGCAGATTAATTTCCATACCAGGAACATAGTACACATTCAAGAAGATGAGTGTGCGCCCACTAGACTGGATCTGAACGGTACCTCTGCCAACCACTGTGTACTTTTCACCTCCACCAAATACCACGGAATCACTGAAAGGTGAGAAGTCAATAAACCAGTCACGCCTATGAGAGAAATGGCGTGATGCACCAGAGTCAATGTACCAAGCAGAAGACGGTACATGATCTGACGACCTTTTAGCCATAAAGGCGTAAAAGGCAGATTCTTTCTGCTCGGAATGTTCCTGACTGCCTTCCAACATGAGATTGGTTAACGAAGCCATCTGCACGTTTCCCAAGATATGGAAAAATACAAAAAATCTTGCACGGATTTCAATGCGGACGCTGGCTGACCAGACAAAATTTGACAGATGCTGATATAAATATGAAATGATTCCAAAGGAAACTGATTTACTGTAAGAAGCACAATTTTCTTAAACAAACACTAGATAGGAAGAATCAACAAATTGGGCCCACAGGCATAGGCAGGAAACTCAAGACGGATATGAAGAGGCACGAAATTTCTGGAAAGTTAAAACCTCTGTTTTACTGTAATAACAATGCTGATTTACTTGAATGAACTTCTTCCCAAACTCTGCTGCTTAAGATAGTGCTTTGAACGACAGATTTGACTCAGAAAATATTGGCTTATTTAATGAAATTTTTTTGCCAGAAAGCGTAAAGGATTCATGACTAAGACAAGAAAAATAATGTCGCTTTACAATTTTATCACTCTTCTACAGGAAAAAAAATACCCTTTGTGAATGCGTTTTGCCGTTTAAGAAACGCAAATGAGCTGTTACTGAAATCCTTGATTTTCTCTCTGCTGGACAAACAAACGCATCTATGTGCTCATAGAAATATGTCGTGAGAAGAACCAGAATTACAGTTCATTTCCAGTGAGATGTTACGGAAAGATACGTGCTTGGCGGAATAATTAAATCAGAATTTGAGATTTCGATTTACGTAGAAGCGGCAGCTTACCGGAATAGTTTGCCAAGGAAGCCGTCAATCAGCGAAGATGTTTAAATCTCAGAACATGGCCAAGCACACTGTCTGCGTCTCTTTTCTTCAATGAAGGAGACTTGATTTGCCCTCTTGTTCTAGAATGGCTGTCGGACTTCGTGGAGGATTCCTTTGCAGCGATAGGAAGTTCGAATTCTATGCCCAGCCCTTGCCCAACAAATGTGAATATCAGAAAGACAAGAACCCTCCAAATGTGAAGCGGCAAACTTCTTTTCTGAGGTTCGAACACTCAACCAAAACATACAACGTATGTGAGCGCACAATTTCTACAACGGTGTTATCTTTCGACAATTGCGGAAATCCGGGCAGTTCCAACCCCTGGACGAGGCAACAAATTTGTTCGAATCCAAATGAATTCGACGCGCATATCGGAGACAGACCTTCTGCACGAGACTTTAATATAAAGGGAGGAACGGAAATGTCAAATAACACTCAGCTTCTGACGCTCGTGAGCAACTAGCTTGAAAACAAAAAACAGACCCTGAGAGCAGTTTCGAAATGAACTACTGAATTTTTCAAACTATGAAAAATTATTTCGAAAAAAATCCCTGTGCTCTGATACCATAAAACAGTGCGAACAACGCATATGGATTTCCAATGAATTAATTAATCATGAGCAAGCTGAAGCTCAATAATAATACAGAGATATTTACAATAATAGAAACATTAAGTTTCTATGTAGAATATGGAAACAATCAGTTTCATCTAAGAAACTACTAAAAGAATAAAAATAGCAACAGCTCAAAGAATGAGCATTAAATACTAAATAAGAATAGGAATATTCTAATATTTTCCTTGGGATGTGTGCCAATAAATGCTACTGCCCAGATTTGCTGAAATGTCTTTTTGCTGCTCTCCTTCACTTCCTCACTGCTCAGAAATTTTCTCCTTTCTTTCTCTTCTCTTTCTCTCAAATGCTCATAAAAGAATGAATTGATCTTTTCCTCTTCTCCTCTTTTTTTTTCTAAATGACCTTTTGGGTTACCCTAAGATCTAATAGCTGAGATTCATTTAGATCTAGGGATGAGAATAAATGTGCATTTAATTCTCACTTTCTATTTTTTAACTCACCCACTTAAATAAAGACCCACTTAGCCTTTTATTTCCATAGTCACTTTTTCACTTTCTAATTCTTCATTCACTTTAATAAAGTCACCTTTAAATTAGAATGTAACTTTACCACGTATAAAGTCACTTTTAAATTAGAATGTAACTTTACCACTTATAAAGTTACTTTTAAATTAAAATGTAACTTTACCACTTATAAAGTCGCTTTAGGAGAAAAGTAAAAAATAAATTTGGACACTTTTCCCTAGGCCAAAGATCAAAGCCTTAGGGAACCACTTGTCCTCTAGTGCCCAAATTTTAACACTCCTTCTTACTGAGGAAAGTGTTCCTCACCACTCCCATCTTGTCTCTGAAGTATACATGCTTGCCCCGTGGTAAGGCTTTGGTGAAAACGTCTGCTACCTGCTCATTTGTGGAAATATACTCAAGCTTGACAGCTCCCCTTTGGACATAGTCTCTAATGAAGTGATACTTGATTTCAATATGCTTTGACCTGTCATGAAAAACTGGATTCTTCGTGAGTTTTATGCAACTCTGATTATTACAGTAAATTATTGAAGCTCTCAATGCTTGACCAAATAGACCAAACAACATCTTGCGAAGCCATATGGCCTCACAACTAGCCAAACTGGTAACCATATACTCTGCCTTAGTTGAACTCAATGCTATTGACTGTTGTTTTCGGCTGATCCACGACACAACTGCCGAACCCAACCCAAAACAACACCTCGAAGTACTCTTCCTATCTGAAGCACAACTTGCCCAATCTGAATCCGTGTACCCTGCCAATCTCACTCCATCACCCTGTCTATAATCCAGACCAAAATCCACTGTCCCCTGCAAGTAATGAAGAATGTGTTTTGCAGCCACCCAGTGCACTCTCTTGGGCTCACACATGAACTGACTCATAGTGTTAACTGCAAAACATATATCTGGTCTCTGAAGTATACATGCTTGCCCCGTGGTAAGGCTTTGGTGAAAATGTCCGCTACCTGCTCATTTGTGGAAATGTACTTAAGCTTGACAACGCCCTTTTGGACATAGTCTCTAATGAAGTGATACTTGATCTCAATATGCTTTGACCTGTCATGAAAAATTGGATTCTCTGTAAGTTTTATGCAACTCTGATTATCACAATAAATTACTGAAGGTCTTAATCCCTGACCAAATAGACCAAACAACGTCTTGTGAAGCCATATGGCCTCACAACTAGCCAAACTAGCAGCCATATACTCTGCCTTAGCTGAACACAATGCAACTGACTGTTGTTTCTGGCTGATCCATGACACAACTGCCGAACCCAACCCAAAACAGCACTCGAAAGTACTCTTCCTATTTGAAGCACAGCCTGCCCAATCTGAATCCGTGTACCATGCCAGTCTCACTCCATCACCCTGTCTATAATCCAGACCAAAATCCACTGTCCCCTGCAAGTAACGAAGAATGTGTTTTGCAGCCACCCAGTGCACTCTCCTGGGCTCACACATGAACTGACTCATAGTGTTAACTGCAAAACATATATTCGGTTGAATGTTGACCAAATACATCAAATAACCAATCAACTGTCTGTATAGAGTAGGATTTACCAACTCGGAATCAAAAGCTTGAAGCTTCTTCCAGTTAGTGATCATAGGTGTAGACATGGGTTTGCAGTCCTCCATGTGAAATCTGCTAAGAATATCCACAATGTACTTCCCTTGTCCTAGGAAGAAATGCCCCTCCTCTTGCCACACCTCCAATCCCAGAAAATAATGCATCAAGCCGATATCCTTCATCTCAAACTCTGAAGCAAGATCTCTCTTGCAACGCGCAATGAGTCTCTTTGCACCAGTGATGATCAAGTCATCAACATAAAACACCAGAATGAGAGGCTCCTCACCCACCACAATGAAGTATAGGATCAGATCAGCCTCACTCTTTGTGAAACCCAACTGCTGCAAGTATGTATTAATCCTCGAGTACCAAGCTCTAGGAGCTTACTTCAGGCCATAGAGTGCCTTTTTCAATCTGCATACATGGGACTCCTTCCCATGCACTTCAAAGCCCTGCGACTGCTCAATATAAACCTCCTCCTGAATGAAGCCATTGAGAAATGCGGTCTTCACATCCATCTGGTGGATCTTCCAACCCATCTCTGCTGCAATCGATATAATGGAGCGAATAGATGTATATCGAGCTACGGGAGCGAAGGTCTCCTCATTGTCAACTCCCTCTACTCGTGAGAACCCTCTCGCCACAAATCGAGCCTTGAACTTCTCGATGATACCATTTGCAGCATGCTTTATCTTGTAGAGCCATTTGGAAGTAACAACTGATTTAACTTTAGGCCTCGACACTACCTCCCAAACATTGTTCTTCATAATAGAAGAATACTTCTCCATCATGGCCTCTCTCCAGACCTGCTGGCTGGCTGCCTCCTCATAACTAGAAGGCTCAGAGTCAACAATGCTTGTTACCAATGCCATGTAACTATAAAACCGCTCAGGTGGTTTACTCTCTCTAACTTGTCTCTTTGGCCCAGCAACTGATGTGGCCTCGTGCAAGGTATTTTGAAGCCACTTGGGCTTCCTCTTCCCTGAGCATATTTTTCCTACCGGAGTGAAAGAATCCTCATCATCATCAGAAGCCTGAACTCCTGAAGGCTTGCCAACTGACCTCATGCCTGAATCTGTGCCTGTAGATGCTGAAGTACCGTGCGAACTGTCCATTAGTGGACTACCCTGTGAACTGCTCTATGGACTGCCTTGCATGCTGCCCGAAGAACCACCCACCTGACTCTGAGAGCCACTACTCACTGATGGACCTGACACTGTAATCGATGTACCTCCTGATCCCTGACCACTGGATCCCTGTGACTGACTCAACTGCTCCTGAGGGTTTGGTGACTCTGGATACTCTAACTCCCGTGACCTCCTGAAAGCTCTCTCCTCCTCGAACTTCACATCCTGCCTGACAACCACTTTCCTCTGCGCAGGAATATAAATCCGATAAGCTTTCGAGGTCTCGCTATAACCCACAAAGATGCCCTTTTTTGCAGTGGGCTCTAGCTTGGTCCTGTTCTCCTTGGGTACATAGGAATATGTAAGGCACCCAAAGATACGAAAGTGCCCAACATCAGGCTTCTTCCTAGAAAAAGCCTCCTTCGGAGTCACATTCCCCAAGGCACGATGTTGACTCCTGTTCTGCAAGTACACAACATTGTTGCAAGCCTTTGCCCACAAAAATAAAGGTAACCCCTGATCATGAAGCATGGCTTTGGCAGCTTCTGCAATGGATTTGTTCTTCCTCTCTGCAACCCCATTCTGCTGGGGGTAGTATGGAACTGTGAACTCCCTCCTAATGCCTGCCTCAGCACAAAAATCAACAAACTCACCAAGGGTATACTCCCCTCCATTGTCTGACCTGAGGACCTTGATCTTCCTACCTGTCTGGGTCTCCACAAGAGCTTTGAACTCTTGAAACCGCTTGAAGACCTCACTCTTGGTCTTCAAGAAATAAATCTAGGTCTTCCTGGAGTGGTCATCAATGAATAAAACATAGTACTCATAGCCACTCAAGGATACATGAGACATCTAACCACTCACATCGGTATGAATCAAGTCAAGGATCCCGGTCGCTCTGCTGTCACTGCTGGGAAAAGGGGATTTGGCAAACTTCCCCATAGCACATCCTCTGCATACATCAAGGTGATCAGAACTGAAATCTGGCACACTAGTGGTGATCTCCCGCAATGTACTCAAGGCCTCGTGATACATATGCCCCATCCTGTGGTGTCAAACCTCACACAACTCTGAACTGCTAGATTTGCTGTCGGTCCTGTCTCGGGTGCTGCTACTCAATGCCATCAGGGGCTGGAATGAGAACTTGTACACCTTGGCATGGCACACACCAATCTCTCTAGCTGAAGAAGCTGGAGTTCCCCTAAGATATATAAGCACTTGCCCTCTCCTGAACAACACATCATACCCTCTATCCTCAAGTGCTGAGACAGATATCAGGTTCTTCTTCATTCCAGGCACATATAGAACATCTGATACTTTCAAGGGAGGTTTGGGTTCCCTATCAAATGTTAATGTCCCCACATCGACTGCTCTAACAATGCTGTCATCACCAAGTACTATCTCCATATCAGTATCACCCTTTGAAAGCTCTGAGAACTACTCTCTGACTCCTGTCATGTGGCGGGAAGCGCCACTGTCAACATACCAAATGCTAGAAGATGCTCTGCTAGTAGCGAGGAAGGCACACTCCCTCTGAACTTGTATGGCAGGTGATCCTGCACTAGTGGCCTCACAAGCTATGAACCCAAACTCCCGATCGAATCTCTCTGAGAAGCTACCATGGGTTTGTCTTTCCCTTTCTTGTTCTTCTTCTCCGGATACCCAACAACATAGTGTCCCAACTTTTGACAATTCCAACATTTGACTTTGGAATAGTCCTCCTTGTTCTACTGCTTGCCTTTACCTTTGCTTTTGCCTCCACTATTGGAAACTTGCTTCTTTGCTTTGCCCTTCTTGCCTCTTGCTAACAATGCCACATTGTCATCCTCCTCCACTTGTTTGGCTGCCCTAAGATGGTTCTTTCTGATCTCATTCTGAATGCAATCATCCCACAACCTCTCCCAATCGGGAAGGTTTTCCCGTGCAACAATGCCATCCACAAAATTCTCCCAAGTCTTGGGAAGACCATTCAAAGCAATTCTCACCAACTCAGTGGGTGCAATGATCTCACCTACCACTGCCAACTCATCTCTCACTGAAGTGATCTTTGTGAGGTATGCTGTAGCACTGTCAGTCTTAGCCATTTTAATGGCCTTCAGTTTCTCCTTTAGGACCATTTTTCTGTTTTCATTTGAGCTCTGGTAAAGACTGGTCAAGGCTATCCACATCTCATGTGCATAAGTCTTTCCTCTCACACGAGGAATGACATGGTCTTTGATTCCTTCTAGAATCAATCTTTTTGCCTTAGCATTTTTTTTGTTAAACTCTGCCAACTGTACAGGGTTAGCGGGTGTCACTACTGGGTTCTGTGTGGTATTTACCATAATGCCCCAGACTTCTGCTTCCTCAAAGATGCTCTGGATTCTCTCCTTCCATGCACTGTAGTTGTTCTGCCCATCCAACCTGTCTTCAACTCTCAAACCCAAAGACATGTTTCATTGTCCTACCAAACTGAAATTTTCAAATCTGTGGTAAAGGTTTCTGTTTTCTGTGTAAAAATCAACTTGCTGTAATTTTCACTTTGTTGTCCCAAACTGCACTTTTCAGCCAACCAAGCTCCAATACCATGAAGAAATTTCAACCCCCACTCCGGTTATCAGTTTTCCTTATCACTCCATGCATTTAGTTTTAAATCCAAGCATGATAAAAATTCTAAAATCTGGAAATGATAATATTTTTCTGAAAACACAAATTTAGAGATTTTACAATTGCTGAAATTGCAGAAATAAAACACAACAAAATTATGATAGCCACACACAGAAGTGATTTTTGGTCAACATGACCCTAGAAAAACCCCCTACAACTCTTGGGGAAAACCATTTTGAGATCTCTTCTTTATTTATGAAAATGCTTTTACAGAGAAACTGAAATACACAGTAAAAATTCTAGCAACCACAAATTACAACTTATTTCGATTTCCGTGCTTGAACTCCACCTCGAGAATCGTGCCAATTAGCAAACAGTCAAAACAGAAATTTTTACAGCAATAAAACAACATTAAATGCTGTATGGTCAGCCTCAAAAAATGTGCCTAGAACTTGCTGTCCCTCTTCCTCGATTTCTGTGCCTTTCTCTTGTTGTACGATTTTTCCTTGGGATGCGTGCCAATAAATGATGCTGCCTAGATTTGCTGAAATGTCTTCTTGCTGCTCCCCTTCACTTCCTCACTGCTCAGAAATTTTTTCTTTGCTTTCTCTTCTCTTTCTCTCAAATGCTCATGAAAGAATGAATTGATCTTTTCCTCTTCTTTTCTCCTTTTATTCTCTAAATGACCTTTTGGGTTACTCTAAGATCTAATGGATGAGATTCATTTAGATCTAGGGATGAGAATATATGTGCGCATTTAATTCTCACTTTCTATTTTTTAAGTCACCCACTTAAATAAAGATCCACTTAGCTTTTTATTTCCATAGTCACTTTTTCACTTTCTAATTCTTCATTCACTTCAATAAAGTCACCTTTAAATTAGAATGTAACTTTACCACTTATAAAGTCACTTTTAAATTAGAATGTAACTTTACCACTTATAAAGTCGCTTTTAAATTAAATTGACTTTACCACTTATAAAGTCACTTTAGGAGAAAAGTAAAAAATAAATTTGGACACTTTTCCCTAGGCCAAAGATTAAAGCCTTAGGGAACCACTTGTCCTCTAGTACCCAAATTTTAACAGTCATGACATTGGTTGAAGCTCCGGAATCCAGCATACAATTGTGAAGCAAGCGGTCATTAAATTCCAAAGTAAGGAAGAAAGGTTGATTATCTTCATTAGTCATGTAACAATCTAGATCTTTTAACTTAATTCCTTCGTCTTTAGGATGCGTATCAATCTTATCTTGTTGAGCCATGCCTAGAGCTTTGAAGAACGTTGCTCTTTGAGAAGGAACCTTTAGAAGTTCTAGCACTAGGAGATAAATCTTAACACTGGTTATTGTAGGAATTTACAGGGTAAGTTCCTCAGAAAGAAAACCAAAAGGACACCGCTCACAACCAGATCACAGATCAATACACCAGTATTTTTGACGTGGTTAAAACCCTCAAAGAGGGAAACAGTCCACGGCCTGCGCCAACGTGGCTACTACTGGCAATTTATTAATCAAAGAATGAAAATTTACATAAGCTTCTCTCATGCACGGATTACCCGAACAATGACTCTCCATGCGCTTTAAATAGAACTCATGGACCAATCGGGTGTCAAGCCACGGATCAAGTGTCGGTAATACCGAGGAGAGAGTGAACCGTCGGATCACTACATATCGTGACCGTCGGATTGTAAGTTACAAAATGTACAACGGTAAAGAAACACACTTTACCTAACTCTATACCTAACTCTACACTAGACCAAGTTGAACTTAACTATATCCTATGTGTCGGAATATCCTAACATCCCCCCTTAAGAACAACTTGGGATAGGATTGAAGGATTTACAAATATGACACAATAGGAGAAGGAGGCACTAGAGCCTATCCCCCCTTAGTGACAACTTCCTGAACTCCAAGCATATATCGAAGTTTAGTGAACTTCGCCTCTGTGAGAGCCTTTGTGAAGATGTCTGCAACCTGATCATCTGTTGAACAATATTTCACTTCAAGAACATGGTCATGAATGAGCTTTCTGATGAAGTGCATGTGTAGTTCAATGTGTTTGCTGCGCTGATGCTGGACTGGATCTTTGCATAGCTGAATGGCACTTTGATTATCACACCAAAGTGTGGTTGGATGCTGCTGCTCAAAGCCAAACTCTGATAGGATCTGACGAAGCCACAAGGCTTCCTTACTAGCTTCCACGGCACCACGATACTCTGCTTCTGCTGACGAAAGAGAAATGGCAGCCTGTTTCTTACAAGCCCATGTAATAGGTCCTGAACCAAGAGTGAAGACATAACCGGCAGTAGACTTCCGATCATCAGGGTCACCAGCCCAATCAGAATCAGTGAAACCAACTAATAGAGGAGCTGCTTTGGCACTGTAATGAATCCCAAACTGTACTGTACCTCGAACATAACGAAGTATTCTTTTAGCTGCTTTCCAATGACTTTCACGGGGGTTTTGCATAAAACGAGCAACAAGGCCAACAGCAAAGGAAAGGTCAGGACGAGTATGGGTTAAATACAAGAGTTTTCCTACAAGTTGACGGTATAAGGTAGCATCAACTTCAGGAGAAGTACAAGAGACTGAAAGTTTGACTCCAGACTGAAAGGGAGAAGGGGCTGGCTTACAGTCTTCCATGTGAAAATGACGAAGAATATCACAAGCATACTTGGACTGGGAAAGGAAAATACCCTCCTTGGATTGCAAGACTTGAAGACCGAGAAAATAGTGTAAGTGTCCTAAGTCTGTCATTTCAAATTTCTTTTTAAGGCTGGACTTCACATGGTTTATAAGGTTGGGATCACTACCAGTAAGAATAAGATCATCAACATAAAGAACAAGGATGATAAGAGAGTTGCCCACTTTCTTGGTGTAGACAGTATTGTCAGAATAACACCTAGAAAAGCCAGATTCTAAAAGAAAGCTATCCATTTTGGCATACCAAGCCCGAGGAGCTTGCTTGAGACCATAAAGGGATTTCTTAAGTCGACAAACAAGGCTGGAGTCTGTTTGTATGAAGCCAATGGGTTGTTCCATATAGATTTCTTCCTGCAAGTCCCCATGCAAGAAGGCAGATTTAACATCCATCTGATGGACTTCCCATTTTAAAGAGGCAGCAAGGGAAAGAACAAGGCGGATAGAGTTCATTTTGGCAACAGGGGAGAAGGTTTCAGTGTAGTCAATGCCTTCAACCTGTGAAAATCCCTTAGCAACAAGACGAGCTTTATGTTTATCAACTTTCCCATCTGGTCCATACTTGGTTCTGTAAACCCATTTACATCTAACAAGTTTGCGTCCCTTTGGTAGAGGAACAAGATCCCATGTATCATTTGCCAACAATGAATGATATTCTTCATTCATAGCTGCTTCCCAATGTGGATGGCCTGAAGCTTCTGCAAAAGTGTCAGGATCATGATTTACTGGAGCTTGAGCCAGTAAAGAAGAGGCTCTTTCAAACTGAGAACGTGTACGTCGCTGATCTGTAGGATCACCGGCAAGATCACCTGCTGCATCCCGAGTAGCACGGACCCATCTTGGAAGTTGAGGATCCTGAGAAGGTGGGGGAGGATTATCATCCTCACTTTCATCATCTGAAGAAGAAATGTTTTCAAAAGTAGAAGAGATAGGAAGAGGTGGCACATCCGCCGGACTAGGCTCGCAGGCCGATTTATTTTCATCAAATTTTACATCTCTTCTAATGATAACATTTTTGGACTTAAATGGAATAAGTCTATAACCTTTTACATCTTCAGAATATCCAACAAAAGTACATTTCTCACTCTTAGGTTCTAAAGCTTTATGCTTTTCATCTGGAATATGGGCCCATGCTTCACTTCCAAAAACACGAAAGTGACTTACATCTGGTTTAATGGAACTCCAAGCTTCTTCTGGAGTGATATTCTCTAGAACCTTAGTAGGAGTGCGATTTATTATATAATTTGCACAATTAATTGCTTCGGCCCAAAAACTAAGACTGAGTCCTTTAGATTGCAGCATACAATTAGCCATTTCCTTTAAGGTGCGATTTTTCCTTTCAGCTACACCATTTTGTTGTGGAGTGTATGGAACAGTATGTTGCATTTGAATTCCATTTTCGGTGCAAAAGTTGATGAATGTGTTTTTAACATATTCTCCACCATTATCAGTTCTTAGCTTAAGAATTTGATGTCCAGATTGTTTTTCAACAAAGGCTTTGAAGGCAAAAAATGTGTTAAATACTTCGCTCTTGAGTTTTAAGAAGTATACCCAAGTGCGTCTGGAGAAATCATCAATGAAAGTTAAGAAATACTTGCAGCCAGAGAATGAAGCAACAGGAAGTGGACCACATAAATCACTGTGCACAAGCTGTAAAGGGGCTGAGGCGTGCCAAGAGGCACGTTTTTCAAAACTGTCCCGATGATGTTTTCCGAGTACACATCCGGAACATCTCTGCAAGATACCATAGGAAGACCTGTCACCATATTTTCTTTACATAGATGCTGAAGGGAGCGATAGTTTAAGTGACCAAATCGCTCATGCCAAAGTTTGCTCACTTCATCATTATGAGCAACAAATACTGAGGGAAGATTTGATGACCCAAAGTTGTGAAACTTATACAACCTTGTGGAATCATCAGCAAGACCAGTAGCTAGAATCTGTTTAGGATCTTTTAGATCCTTGATTACAACATCATGAGGTGAAAATTCAACAATTTTACCTTCACCTGAATGAGTTATCTGATATACAGATAGAAGGTTGCAGGATAAGGTTGGAACACATAATACATCATTAAACTGACCATTGTCTAGATGAACAGTTCCAGTCCCTACAACATTAAGAGATCTATCATCACCAACATATATATTTTTGGTGTTACAATCATTTAAAGAAGAAAACATGGCTTGGTTTTTGGCCATGTGATAAGAGGCTCCAGAATCAATGAGCCACTCATGAGAAGGAGAGGAAGAAGATACATTTAATGCATAACCAGACTGAGATGATTGACAACGACATGCAGAAAGTGCCATTCCGGAAGTTGAAGTTGAAGTATGCTCCACATGGATGTTATGTTTCTTCATTGCGGCTTCCAAGGCTTCCATCTTCTTAAAGCATTTAGATTCTAAGTGGCCATCTCGATTACAAAAGTTACAATGTCTATCAGTCTTCTTCCATTTGTTTTTATTGGTCTTATCATTTTGCTGAAATGATCTTTCATTTTGAGGCTGAGTTGGTTTAGGACCATTCTTTTGAGGATATGACTTCTTAGGATTCTTTGAATTTGGTTGCTGCTGGGCGGCTAACGCTTTCGTGGAAGAGTTTCCAAGATTAAGAAGACCAAGGTGTAAGAGTTTTTCTTGTTCTCTTATTAAAGAATCACAAAAAGAGTCAAAGGAAGGGGCCTTGTAGTCTTTTCCTTGACAAATGAAAGCTTCCCTTGTAGAATGGAAGGTGGAAACAAATACAGAGTAGGCTGGTCCCAACTTAGTAAGGATGGAATAAATAAGGTTACTATCTTCTTTCTTAACCTTAACACCTTCCAAAGATATCTAAGGGTCTTGAATTTGGACAAGAAATCTTCAATGCAAGAAAAATTATTAGGATCCAATGTAAGCAACTCATTTTCAAGTTGATGGGCTCTAATTTCATTTTTAATCCCAAAAACTTTAGTGAGTTTTTCCAATGCTTCATGAGGAGTCTCAAGTTCTGCAATATGGAATCTAAGATCAGGAGAAATAGACATCCCTATCAAACCACGTGCTTGATCTTGTCTATTTTCCCATTTTGCAGCCTTGTCTTCATCTTTTGGTTTCTTCTCTTGGTCTGTGGCTATTCTGTAAAGACCTTTACTTCTAAGTAAATCTTCCATGTAGGCTATCCATTGGAAGTAGTTAGTGCTGTCAAGAATGACTTGGCATGGACTTTCCATTTTAAAAAAAAAACTGAAGCTGAAGATGCTGAAAGTAAGTGTTCCAATGGATAGATCTCGAAAAATTAGGCTTTTTTAAAAAAAACGGCTCTGAAAAAGGCTTCCGGATGAAGAAGTTATGGCTTTTTGAAAAAAAATTGTTGAAGTTGCCGGCAAAGTGCGCGAATGTGCGGGAATGAAAAAATCCGCCCCCACAAAATGGAGACTTGAACCCAAGACCTCTACTCTCTTAAAATAGCTTTGAACCAATTGATCTATACAAAAAATTTGAGAGAGAGAGAGAGAGAGAGGGGGGGGGGCCTTGGTTTGCGTGCTTGCCTTGAGAAAGCTCTTTTTCCCTACAAAACACAAAACACAAAACCCAACACGAATATGCAAAGAAAAACGAACCTTGCGGCTCGAAGTTAGCTTTAGCCAAAAAACTAGATATTTAAAAAAAAAAATCTCAAAGTTAGCTTTAGCCGAAAAACTAAATATTTTTCTCAATGTTTCTGATTTTCCGAGATCACACTAAGGTGCAGGGAAAAGAGCATACGCATGAGAAAAATCCTTCCTTTCTGTTTCTGATTTGCCCAGATCGCACAGAGTCGCAGGGCAAAGAGCATACGCAGAAATGAAAGGTATAGATCCGGTTAAAAAAAAAGGGCTAAATAAACCGAAACCGAAATAAGCAGAGAGAAAATAATAGTAAACTGCAAAAACACTGTATACCTCCCGATCTGAAAAATGACGCAGCTAGGGCTACCGGAAACCTTTTCGCGTGAAACGAAAGGGGTTCCTCACTGGAACAGATGCTCCGAACGCAACAGAGCAGTCCTCTCGGCCCGAAAGCAGTCAGAGACAGCAGATCTAGGAAACGACAGCCGCATGCAGTTCTACCGGCTTCAGATTTGGATCACCAACGGACGCGGCCCTCAAATAGCTCTGATACCATGTAGGAATTTACAGGGTAAGTTCCTCAGAAAGAACACCAAAAGGACACTGCTCACAACCAGATCACAGATCAATACACCAGTATTTTTGACGTGGTTAAAACCCTCAAAGAGGGAAACAGTCCACGGCCTGCGCCAACGTGGCTACTACAGGCAATTTATTAATCAAAGAATGAAAATTTACATAAGCTTCTCTCATGCACGGATTACCCGAACAATGACCCTCCATGCGCTTTAAATAGAACTCATGGACCAATCGGGTGTCAAGCCATGGATCAAGTGGCGGTAATACCGAGGAGAGAGTGAACCGTCAGATCACTACCTATCGTGACCGTCGGATTGTAAGTTACAAAATGTACAACGGTAAAGAAACACACTTTACCTAACTCTATACCTAACTCTACACTAGACCAAGTTGAACTTAACTATATCCTATGTGTCGGAATATCCTAACAGTTATCCATGTGGCCCAATCAATTTTTAATCTCGATTGATAGCTTTTAAATGCAACCTGTTTATTCTGATCCTTGCCTTTCTTTTGATTAGTATAACCTTTGCTTCTAGCAATTTCCAGAATCTGCTCCTGAGACGGAGTTTCACCGTATATCTACGTGATAGTATCTTTTTCATCACTGAAGTTATTGATGGTGAAAGATGAAGGGATCATGTTCGTTCAACGACTTTCCTTTGAAGAATTAACATTATTTATCTGTTCACTGGTTCCTTCCTCTAGGAGTCTTCTAGCAAGAGCACATGAACTTTCCTCATGAAAACTTTCACAAGGTCTGCAAAACGGAATAGGTTGATCAACGACATTAGCAGACTCAAGAGGAGTGGGAGGCCTTTGATCATTCAGCCTTTGATCATTTGAAGGGTTCCTTCTTGGCCATGGATTATTGTTACTTCTGTTGTTATTATTATTTATACGCTGGACATTCTGAACTTGATTTCGTTCCATTTGGAGCAACCTAGAGTGCATGGCACTTATTTCTCTAGCATGCTCAACCCTCATTTCTGTTAATTTTTCTTAGGGCAACATTGTTCTTTGCTATGATAGTTGCATTTCATCATAAATTGTTAAAATTGGCAACTAGGGCCAGACTCCATGTGGGTCTTCTTATTTATGGTAGTTGATATTTTTCTTGGATTCCTCTCGTCGAGAGGTGTAGGATTGATCTAAAGATCATCCGATTCCGACATGTATTCATGGAGATATGAATTTATTTGTATTACTTGACAAATTGTCGAGATTGGCGAGCAACCAAATTAACCCCAACTTAACCCAACGTTTAACTATAAATAGAGGTGGCATGCTAGTCATTTGTGACACACCTCTTGTGATCTCTCTCTTCATTTGTTTGGGTTTTGGTGAAAGAGAGATCTAGAGGGAGTGCCCTATATGCTGCTCTAACGAGATCTAGACGCAGTCATGGAGAGTCTTATACGCTGCCATGAAGAAGACGTATACGTTGCCATGAAGGAGACTTATACGCTGCCCTAATAGGATCAAGCCACAATCATGGAGGAAGACTTATACGCAGTCCAAGGGAAGGATCTAGCCTCCATCTAGCTGCAATCTTGTAGGAGCTCAAGTGTCCTAGCCGCAGGTCAATCAACAACCCTAATCTACACAGTCAAGGAGGCTTCTATAATGCAGCAAGGAGAGGCTTTATCGCTGTCAAAGAAAGCCCTAAAAGAGCCCTAACCACAGGTCTAGAAGAGACCTTAATCCACTGTTTCAGGATGCCCTAAAAGAGACCTAGCCGCAGTCCTAAAGGGTGATCTAAGCCGCAGTTGGAGAGGCCTTAACCAGCTGCATGTGAAGGCCTAAATTGCTGTTCAAAGAGGCCCTTATATGCTGTACTAAAGTGCCCTAAATCTACAGTCTATTGAGCCCTAATTCACATCTAGAGGGTGATCCTTTTCCGCAACATCTAGACCCTAATACGCAGCTACAGGACGATGGTCGAAGGCAGTTCTAACAACTATCATAAGAAGGCTTAGTTGCTGTCCAGAAGGAGGCCTTACACAGTCACCTAGCCGCTGTCATAATGGATAATGCCACATTGCTGTAGGTGACAATGTGGCCATTTCAATATTGTTTGGGTATGTTCACGTTGTTCGGTATGCTAGGCAGCTAAGTCACCTGACACAGGGATTCGTGATTCATAGGATTCAGGATTCGTGGTGTCGGATTCAGACACGTTGACCCCCCGGAACAGGACACGTAGGATTCGTTATATATTATTTTATTAATATATATATATATATATATATATTAAAAATTAGATATTTCTTACACAAATTTTAATTAATGATACAATTTATTGATTTCAAACATAGATCTTCATCTATAGCTATTAGCATGCATCGTACATACAAAATACAAATACATGTCAGTGGTACTGGTCACAAATCATGATTCATAATTCATAACTGAAAGACAACTTACAACTACAAGATAGTAAGATAAACACACTGACAATTATAGTTTTCTCATTAAGTCATCAAATCAAAATGTGTTACATAGGTAGTGCTGGTGCAATGCCAATGGCAAATAGAAATAGAAAATATAAAACAACTACAGGTATACAAGCCTCAAGACATCAATCAACATTAGAATCAGCGTCAATGTCCTCATCATCATGGTCCCCACTGCTCTCCTCTGCATCCTCCTCCTCCCATGTATCCATAGTCGCCTCTGCATCTACTGGTGTGGAGGATGACCCCTATAAGTCATCAAATCTAACAGGCTCTAGCACTGGATAATTGAGATCCATGTTGGCCAATGCCAACTCAACACTGGTGTCCAGACCCATATCATCAGGAATAGTGTTACTTGGGAGTGGGAGTGAAAGTGGGGAGCGGGAGCGACATATTTAGAAGCTCCTGGTTTGGTGCTCTTGATTAAATACGAGTTCCATACCCTAATACATGACAAAATTCAATGGAAACATTGCAATCCCCCAATCCTAAAATCCTGAAAAATTGATAAGTCTGCTAGATTTTGAATGAAATCTAAAATTCTACTTTCTCCATATGAAATCCAATGAGGCCGGAACCACTCTCAAACATCCTGAGTCATTTCATGGTAATGTTAAAAATTTAAGTAAAAGGATGAAAATGAATGTCACTTTTACTTTAAGAATTTAACATTACCATGAATAGCATATCAATACTAGAGCCTAGACTTGATCATGAAGTTGCTAAAACGCTTGCCAAATGAAAATATGCGTGGTTGTAATGACCAAATGCGGCCTTTTCATACCCGCGCAGGTCACTTTTTGAGCCTAGCGAGTCCTGGAAAACAGGACACGATTCCCAAAATCATGACACGCTGAGAAAATCGTGACACGTAGTCGGATTCGACGTGTCAAAAAAGGACACGACGTGTCATGGGTTTTGGACACGAATCTGGAGAGAATCGCGTTGGACACGATGGATTCGGGATTCGTGGGGCCTATAGGACAAATCCAGTTACATAGCTGGGCAGAAGTATCCATAATAGGGAGGAGCTAGGGGCTACTGCATAAGGGTTGTTTGGATCATTGTTTGGAGAGACTATTGCCACAGTCCTCTGCTGGGCTAGGTGGCATGCCATAGCCAGCAGATGAAGGTCTCTAAGTGTTGCTTTCAAAAAGATAGCAGCCTTGTAAGGCAGCGTGTGGTTGGATGGACTATATGGAGGTTATCCGCTGTATATAGGTGGACTGTGGGGGTGTTTAGGGTGTTGTAGCACATCGAGTTTGTGCCCTAACTAGTGATCGGGTTTGCCAAGATATGCTTCAACCCTTACATCATATACAAGTTGCCAGATGGGCAGCCTTGACATGATCAGTGAAGTAGCAAAGGAAGGAGAGTCTTATGGAAGGAAAGCTTCAGTATGTTGAGTAATTGGTTGAGCTGTTCTAGGCCTATCATCCGCTGCATTGTGTCATCTTCATGGTGAAGATCTCTGATGTCTGATCTTCTATTTTGGCAAGTCAATTATTGAATTCAAATGTATTTGTACTATCTCTCTCTCTGCGGAACTACTGAAGAATATAAGAAGAATTGATCAAGGGTTTCCCCACATTGGGGTTTGTCCCTGGCTAGTGCCACATCTTGTGGCCTCTTGTCTTGGCTTGTCTTCTGCTGTTGATGTTTATGTTCTATCTGCACTTTACTATCATGGTGATGTGATTGCTAATCTGAATATTGTCATTGGGCTAATATGGAAAATTGAAGCAAATTGCTCTAAGCATAGAACATACCTAAACTTTAACATAAATACATTAAGTTCACCCCATATCATCATTACATTATTCAGATCTACACCATTATATATCAGCGTATGCAATTACATAGAAAGAAACAACATCACCATCATCATCAATGCAGTGGAATATAAAAGGAATAGTAGAAGAAAGCATGCACACACATAGAGACACCAGGATTGGTCCGAGACCAGGGCAAAACCCACTATGGGTAAAACCCTTGTAAATCTTCTTCTTAGATCGTCATCAAATGATGCAGCAAAAGAGAGTACAATGATTCATAACTTTGTATATGCTGCAAAACAATAATGATATCTATGAAACAGATCTAATTATGCTAGGAATCAGAACCCTCATATTGATACCTGTAGTGTACTGTCATAAATTGATGTCCACTGTTGTATACTATTGTCACTGTGCCGAATACTGCTGAGTACTGTTGTCACTGTCAATGAGCCCAATACATATGTTTGCAACAGAAACTAACAAATCAAATCTATAGATCTGTAATAACAACAGAGAAAATCAGATCTAACGGATCACTGAAGATAACTGAAGCCGAGATGCCGAGAACTTAGATCTAGACTGGGTCGCCCTCATAAACATTGTCTGTGGGCGACTTAAACTTCAGGGTCGCTCTCATGAAGATTGTATGCGTGTGACTGTAACTGCACAATCGCTCTCAGGAGGTCACTGTGCGTGCGACCTCGGCCCTGGACTGTAAAAACCCATAGTCGCACCCTTAAGGAGCTGTGCAAGCGACCAGAAGGGCCAAAGTCTCTCTCTGGCTGAGCTGTGCTAGCGACCGTACTATTAGAGTCGCTCCCAGGGCTTCCTGGTGCGAGCGACTAGGGACTGAACCCTTCAGAACTCAGAGTCGCTCCCTCTGAACTGTGTCCGAGTGACCAGAGAGCCAAAGTCGCTCTCTTGACCACTCTGTGCCTGCGACCGTGGACAAAAAAATTCCGATCTGTGACAGCGACCGAGATCCGGATTACCCAAACCCAGAGCGAACCTTACACTTGTACTTTTAGACCCAATACGAACTTCTGTCGATGAACCTGTGCGAGCCAAAACAAAATAGAAGAACAAAACATGTCTTTGATTGAGTGTGTCCAAATGAGCTTGAGGTCTCTTCCTTTTATAGTTTTTCTTGAGGGTTTACTTGGGGTTAAGATTGACCCAAGCAGTTACTCATGTGGTTAGAGCCGACCCATTCCATAATGTATGCATGAATAAAATAATTCAAAACTTAATTTTTGTTTAACTGAATTAGGTGATCTTTAGGTCGTTTTTGGTCCTCTCGAAAAGAGGAATTTAATGCAATCATTATCTCAGTCATTTGAGTTGTCAAAGGTGGAATTTTACCATAGTTGCCGAAATTAACAATTTACTTAATAATTTGAGTTAATTCCTTGATTGGGTCATGCTCTACTTCTTTTATTTCCTTTCCTTTAGCTCTAATCGAACCTCTTTCAAAACCAAGAATTTCTGACTTACCAAATGCTTTCTTATCTTTTTCTAACTCTTCGGCAATAGCTTGAGCAGTGGCTAAATCAGTCGGTTTTGCATGTCTAATTTCATAAGATGTATCAACACAAAAGGCTTCAAGATACTGCTCTAACAAAGATTTGTCTGGAGGCTTATAATCCTGAGTCATTTCTTTGATAATACCATTGAATCTTTGATTAAATTCTTCAATTGTTTCATTCTCATTCTTCTTTATGTTGTTGATGGCTTTGAACAGATATCTTCCTTCCTTCTTGTCCCCATATTTACCCTTAAATGCATTGATGAGAGCTTGCAGAGAATCAAAAGAGTTATCAGGCTTGTCTAAGTACCACTGCAATGCATCATCTTCTAATGAAAGGACAAAGAGCTTCATTCTAACATCTTCATGATTGTAGGCAACAACGTGAGCATGTCTTAGCAGAAAAGATGTGAACTTCTTGATGTGAGCATCAACAGTGATTGCATTGTTCCCCTGAAACATAGGGATCTTATCCATACCAACATTTGGAAGATTATGAGGATACCCTTGGACATTGGCAAAGTTGCAAGGCCCGTAAAAATCCATGATGTCCTAACTAATGGGATCAGGGAAAAGAAAGTGTGCTGATTTTTGTAGCATCGGTTGTGTTCGAGCCACGAAATTTGGTGGAGAGGTTAGAATACATGTATTCTCCATAACCCAGAAATCATTTCTGGAAATTCCACCTAGAGACGACTTAATTAAAATAATTAATCTTTTTTTAATGGTGCCTAAGTCTAAACTTAGGAACACTGATTAATTAAAGGGTGTTAATTAAGTCGTGGTGAGAATCTTCTAAAAGAAGACATGGATCGAGTTCTAGTTAATCTTAGCCATCGATTATGTTTTAATCTTGACCGTTGATGTCTCAACTAGAGATTATAAGAAGAAATTCGATGGGGGTTGGAGAACACACTTGGAGCCACCACAAATTCGATTTTGTTGAGGAATCAATTTCCAGAGTAGCAACTGTGAGTTGCCAGAAATGATTCAGTAGAATCGAAGCAGTGAGAGAGGAGCAGGGATAGTAAGGTCGAAAGGAAGTTTTTCCAGTCTCGTGAGTGCATTGCAGAGAGACAACGTACTCCGTAGAGAAGCTGACGCAGTGCAGAGAGGCAGCGCAGAGCTTCAGAGGGAGATCTGTATTGTGCTGAGGAGAAGTCGAGATTCAGTGGCAGGAGCTGGAGTGGGAGCCCGGAGGCCAGAAGATCTAATTTTCAGAGTAGCAGCTAATCAACAGAGTGAGAGAGACGCTAGTCTGAGCTGGGTGACGCAAATTTGCATAGGGTGACACAAAGGCAGCGCAGAGCAGCTCATCTTGAGCTAAGGTCAGTGTCAGATCATTGATGGAAGTGAGATTTTTCTAACTAGACTTCTGTCAGTCATTTTCTGTGTATGGAAAGCTAGATTTGAGCTTCCATAGATTTGTACTCAGATTTACTACTGCATAATAATAAAACTCTCAGTTGCTGCACCAGTTCTCCCAAGTTGGGTTTTTCCGGGGACATTGGTCCAAAAATAATGGTGTTTTATTGTGTGTGCATCTATTCTTCCAATGTTTTTATTTCTTCCGCAGTATATATTTTGTGAAGGTTGTATTGTATATGTTTCGATATTTGTTGTAGGAAACTGCAAATAATTTGGTTTATTAATTTAACAAATAGAAGAAACATTATTAGTTGTTGCAATAGGATTTGGGATCACCGAATTTTCACATGGTGAGCATAGATCATAAGCTAGAGAGCTTAGCACAGAAGGAAGGAGGCAGTTCAAATCTCTGCAGAGGCAGCAGTTTGAAACCCTCTAAGGGAGCGCAGTCCCTTGGGCCAAGATGGTCAGTTTTTGAGGAAATTTCTCTCTGAGAGAGTCGACAGAGACACTAAATTTTCCAGATCAAAGATTGCCAGAGGCAGAGGGAGTAGCAGTAGTTTCCTTGCAGAGCAGATCTTTAGTTGGTACATAGATATTTTGCAGCAAAGTGCTAGTGCAAAATAGCATCAGGAGGAAGGAATAGCACACACTGAGGGAATTCTTTCCTCAGGGGACTTCTAGCATAGAAGTTCGATTTTTCCTAGCAGAGCAATGGTAGTTGTGTGCAGAGTTTCTCACTCCAGAAGGGAGTGCGAATAACTGGGCAGTAGCTGTGTAGAGGAGAAGAGGAGGAGTTCGACATTTTTAGAGAGATGGAATCAACATGGTTGAGAGATCAAGATCGGTTGGAGGGAGCCTCCAACTATGTGATCTGGAAGGCTAGAATTTCCTGCCTTCTAGATGAACATGATCTCAAGACTTATATCGATAGTGTGGTAGTTGTACCCGCAGATGTAGATTTGTTTAAGAAGTACAAGAAGGAGATGGCGAAGGCAAAGAGGCTGATTCTCGATGGGGTTCGAGATCACGTGGTGTCTCACATAGCTGGCAAAGATACTGCCCGACAGATGTGGGAGGCACTTGCTATGCTGTATGAAGGATCTTCCGAGCAACAAAAGATGTATCTTGAGGAGAAGCTGAGATGCACGAGGATGCAGAAAGGGGAGCGTATAGACCCCTTCCTTACTAGGCTTCAGGATGTCCGAGACCAACTGTCTTCAGTAGGGTCAGCGCCCCAGCCTACAGAATTGGTATAGTTAGCTCTGAACAACATTTCCAAAGAATGGCAAGTTTTCGTCCAGAGTATCCTGGGCAGAGAAAAACTGCCAGATTGGGATCGTATGTGGGTTGATCTGCAACAGGAGGAGATGAGGTGAGATCTGGTGAAGAGCACCATCAGTGGTAGCAGCAACAGTAGTGGGACGAAGCAAGTAAAGGAAGAGGAAGATGTGGCCCTCGCATCAAAGGGGCAGCAGGAGCAACGCAGGAGGAAGAAGCAAGGTTGCGGGGGAGCGCCTCCCCCTCCCCCACGAACCTACTCCCAATTCACGCTTTGCTTGGGAGCTATTCGGGAGCACGCTCCCTTTAAAAAAAACGCTCCCTAGTTTTTAGGGAGCGATTAGGGGAGCTCCTTAGTCTTTTTTGGATTTTTTTTTTTTTTGCAGTAACATTCCAAATGCAATTTTTTTTTCAAAAAACAAATATTTTTTGAGTGGGGCAGCCTAATGATCAAGCCTATGGCCCTAGTATTACCATGAAATGAATCAGGATGTTTGAGAGTGGTTCCGACCTCATTGGATTTCATATGGAGAAAGTAGAATTTTAGATCTCATTCAAAATCCAACGAGTTATTAGTTTTTCAGGATTTCAGGATTGGGGGGATTGCAATGTTTCCATTGGATTTTGTCATGTATTAGGGTATGGAACTCGTATTTAATCAAGAGCACCAATCCATGTATGTACCTTGATGCTAGTGACATTGGTTGTCAAACTCCTCTTTCACGACCCTACTAAAAATGTACCCATCACTCAAACAAAATCTGGACTTGACATGCTATGTTTTTTCAATCTTATGTTAATGCTTAGAGGGTGATATTAATGACAAAGAACCCTATATAGATCCAGAGGTAATGACAAAGATACCTCTCGATATTAATGCTTAAAAGGTGATTTAATGACAAAGATCCTGATTTTCCAACAAGACTAAAAAATTAGACATTTCTCGTGGCGGCAAGAGGCCCAAGCATTGGAAATAGATAATAGATTTACTTGTCTTTTCTAGTTTCTAGTAATTTTTATAACTGTTGACTCTTTCATATTTATTATGATATTTTTTGTAAACAATATATGACAATTTAAGTTTGAAGTTGGCAATTATAACTCATTGGTAATGGATTATGAATATGATGCTTCGTGAAAGTTGAAAGTTGTTTCATTTCATGTTTGTTGTAATGGTTACACTTAGCTTACAAGTACAACTTTGGTGATCAATGACAATAAATGTTATATATTGAGTTTTGAAAGATTGAAACTTTAAGATTGATGAATCATGAGACTCAATATGTTGTATGTTACTAACTTGTGGATGTGGTTGATGAAAATTAAAACTTCTAGATGATCGTTGTTATATGACTCAATCTATGTTTTTTATGCTTTTTATATCTAATTCATCATTCTACATGCTTTTTTTGACATATATGCATCAAAATATATATATATATATATATATATATATATATATATATATATATAATCGCTCCCCGAATCGCTCCCAAACCGAGAGTTTCTGGAAATGTTGCTCTTGCTCCTGCTCCCAAGTAACCTTGGGAAGAAGGACATTTCCAAGGTGAAATGCAACAGATGTGGTGAACTTGTTAATCAAAGTTGTCATTGAAGTCAATATGGTACTATTGGGATGGAAAATATTCTTATGATATCATAACCTCATGCATATTATGATGATGTCCTTGATCATGATGACAAGTCCCTCTTGTTTGATAAGGATACCATTAATGAAGATGTCAAGCTATTAATGATGCCATTATGATGTCAAGCCACTAAGAAGAAGTCTTGTCCTAGATGCCTATTTTTCATAATATCCTAGATGTCCTTGAACTAACCATGAAGACTCTATAACCTCTTGTATCCTTACTCTTGATGGAGAAGCCCTAGAAATCATGATGATGTCCTCACTCTTGATGAAGGAGTCTTTCTTATTGTTGCTTTTAGTGACTCTTGATGAAGACGCTCTCCATGTGATGATCTAGTCCTTGCTCTAACAAATTGATGAATGCTGCATATGCTTAATGAAATATCACTGCACTATCTTGATGACATGGTGACATTAATGTCACACATGATGACATAACATTTGATGACATGGACAATGAAGGAATTGGAGATCATTTGATGATTAAAGACATAACGAGTGGAGACCTCACTTAAAAACACTTGGTGACATATGACAATGAAGAAACCCTTGCTGTCCTAATCACATTTTGCACATAAAAATTTGAGGACAGTTTCAAAGAAAAATAAAATTGGGTATCTTGGAGGCAACCTTTCAACATGGGACCTAGACCATCTTAAAGAGGATTTTTTCCTCTTTCCAATGAGCCCTTATTTGTCCCGAAACTCCTAGTAGTTTGTGAAATATTGATTTTTTAAGATTAAGAAAATTACCCTAACAGTGAGCCGACCTACACTTTGGCACACAAGTCGGCCTCTATACAGTGACGTGCCCCTTTGTCTGTCATTGCAAAGAAGCCTATTTATACACAGGCCGAGATTCATTTTCAGATCATTACTTTGGTCAACAAGCACAGAAAAGAGGGCTACTGTTCACAACTCGTGAACATAAAGAGAAGGAGCATAATACAGTTGCTGTTTCTGGGTTTATAAAACAAGATTAACACCTCCAGGCAGCTAGAATAATGCTGTGATCAAACTCAGACCTGTATACTACTATCACAGCAGCTCGAATTGTGTTGATGGCTCATGACAATACTTCAGGACCTCGTTTTTATGATGTGTCACAGTAATACGGACCTACAGTGCTCAAACAACTCAGACCTGGGTTCTTTCTGTGGGACAAACCTTCTATTTTATAGGACATCATCACATAAAGGCCGATTGGACAGCCAAGGATTGAAGGACAGTCAGTTTGAGAACACTTGTTGAAGATCACCCTCGGTGCTGAACCCTCGTGCTTTTATGACCTCGGAGCTGCAAAACATAATCTTGGACTCGTTGCTGTTTTTGTAAGTTCGGACTGTGGGCAATATAAGGCACAATCTTGTGTCAAGGACTTCGCTTGTGAATAATGAGCAAACTCAGCTCAGATTATATATATAAACTCCTGTAGCAGCCAACCTCAGTCTCAGACCTCCTTCAAGCTCGGATTTGCTGGGTGTATAGTGATAGACTGTGATCCTGAGGGGCAGACTTGCTAAAGGTTTGGGCAAATCTCAGATTGGCATTTAAAAGGTTCAATATTGAAGAAACTCTTTTGAACCTTGGACATTGAATAGAGCTTGGAACAAAGAATAATGAGCAAACTCAGCTCAGATTACATATATAAACTCCTGTAGCAGCCAACCTCAGTCTCGAACCTCCTTCAAGCTCAGATTTGCTTGGTGTATAGTGATAGACTGTGATCCTGAGGGGCAGACTTGCTAAAGGTTTGGGCAAATCTCATATTGGCATTTAAAAGGTTCAATATTGAAGAAACTCTTTTGAACCTTGGACAGTGAATAGAGCTTGGAACAAAGAACAGCAAAAAAATTGGTCAAGGACATACAAGTAAGTTCATCACCAATCAGAGCTAGTGAAGGGTTTTGGAGACTTTGATTGAAGTATTTATGCAGTGACCTTGAAGAAGATTGAAGATATTTTGAGAAGCCTTAAGAGATCTCGGAGATAACATTGAAGACCATGATGCATCACTGATGTCATCATGAGGTAACTTGGAGAATTTGATTGGGTACCATGAAAGACGACAGAGACACCTTCATGTAAAGAAATCAAGTTTGTCATTGATGACGTGACGTGAAGACTAACAACGAAGACTAACCGAAGATTGACAGGGCTTGTTGAAGAAGACATAGGGAGCTTTGAAGTAAAACCAAATACATCTTGACAAAGTGAAGTTGAGGGTTGGAGCCTCGAAAAGACAAGGTTGGTGCCTTGCAGGATAGGGTTGGAACCCTAGAGGATCGGAGTCCTCAAGAAACCAGGTCGAAGCCCGAACCAGATATAGGGTTGGAGCCTGTTGACCACTACCGGTCAACTGCCCATGCAGTACACCTCCTTTCTGTTGGCAGAGAGGGGTAGCTCCTGAGCGACGTGTCTGTGCTAGCCTACAGTCATCAACAGCTTGATCATTTTTGTTGTAAACCCAGTCTGCATGTATAAATTGTAAATAATCTAAGCAGATCAGAGTCATGTATGTAAAGTTGCCTAGGTGGACCTAATTTTCTAATGATGATCTGCGTCCCGGGAGGTTTTTCGTCTCACCGATCTACGATCGGCAGAGTTTTCCTTCAAACCTGACCCCAAAGCCGGGATGGATTTCGCCATTAGAACTTTAGGAGAATCTTAGTATGTTAATCTGCTAGATTATAGTTGTGTCGCAGAACTGGGTGTTCTATGAGGGTCTGTATTAAGTGGGTTCATCCCTTTGAGATGTAAATTGTAAAAATCATGATGAAATGTGTCTTGAGGGTTGAAAATGTTGTAAATCCCCTCATGAGTCCTAGGTCCTAGGTCCTAGGTGATGTTTCCAACGGCTTAGTTTGATGATCCATCTTAAAATGAATTAAAAATTAAAAAAAAAATAAAAAAAATGAATAAAAATAATAAAATAATAAAATAAATAAAAAATAAAAAAATAAAAAATTAATAAAAAATTAAAATACATAAAGCAAAAACCCTAAGCAATAAAATAATAATATTTTTGTGAATGCATGCAAAATAGCTTTTTTAAATAAAATCGACGGATGAGGTTAAGGGATGTCTTAACCCTCATCGACGGTCGAGATCGCTTCAACATGGATCACCCAAAACTAGCCGTTGGGATCATTTCCTTTATATAGGGTCTTAGGGGGTCATTTTACAGGTTTATCTGATCTGTGAGTCTGGACTGAAAAATCTCTCTTGTAATCTGATTTTCTGGTTAATAAAAAGACTTTGGGGTTCAAAACTGGCTGGTGTTACTCTCTGGAATTGCTGTGAGCTGTTTGTTTTTTCTGCATATTTCAGTTTTTAGCAGTTAAAAATAGCTTGTTTTCAGAGTATTGTGAGTACAGGTATCTTGCTCACGTGCTAGGGTTTGAATGTTGTAGGATTTCTGGAATAATGGCAGGTATCTCCATTATTCTTGAAATCTAGCAGCATTTCTTGCCCTCTTTACTGATGTTTGCTTGAGGTGTGCAGGAAGATTTTAAGTGTAGGATATTTGTGGGCGTCTGGGGAAGTTCTGGGCTGAACCAGCCGACTCCCACAGGCTTTTCTGTGCAGAGCCCAGCTGATTGTGCCCTGGGTTAATCATTTAAATTTCATTTTGTGTTTTACACTGAGAGATTTTCTTTCTGTTCACAGTAAAGTTCAAATTTCTGATATATTGAAAACATTACTGCTGTTATTGTTAAATCGGGCTGTTAAGGGGCCAAATCTGTACACTTATTAAGCTAATCTAGGGTTTCAAATTTTGGTTTTACGCGTGTATTATGTTGCGGTTTCTCTTTCATCTTTGCAGATTACAGGTATATCTAATCTAGAAATTTTTCAAGGTTTCTGGAGCGGGAAGAAATTCAAAATTTTGTACTGGGTTCAAATCATTATCATAGTTCTGCCCCTCAGCCTACAGCCGTTATCAGAGCTGGGAATCTGTGGGTCGTGTCTCACAATGCCTTTAGCACAAACAAACACTGTCAAATCTGGGTGAGATATCTGCAAACTGACGTAATTTCTCAATCGATTTTCATAAGGTACGTTTTCAGTTCACTTGCAATACCAGTTCTTGTTGGAATGTCAGCGTAAAATCGTCTTGACCTGAGTTCTGTATGGCAAAGCATAATCCCAGACGCTGCTCATCATTCTGACTGCTCTTTTCTGCGTGTATGCATTTACGATTTTG
Organism: Pinus tabuliformis; assembly: GCA_031772625.1. Taxonomy (NCBI): domain Eukaryota; kingdom Viridiplantae; phylum Streptophyta; class Pinopsida; order Pinales; family Pinaceae; genus Pinus; species Pinus tabuliformis. Next base: position 708,604,216 of record CM062808.1, on the reverse strand, counting down.
TGCTCAGGAAGATTGCTTATGCAGCTGCATTGAATCTATTATTCACTGCCGTCGTTTTTCCATAAGTCGTTTTTGTTTGCCAGGCGGTGTTAGCATTCACGTTTCTTCTATATTTTCGCACAGAAAAGGGATAAACGTTAACCATTTTTTTGACTTCTTGCATCTAATCCCATCACCGCATCACGTATTTGGCTTTATTGCGCAGTTTCTTTTCAAGCCAAGGTCACGTTTTCGTTGTTTCTGGGCATTTGTTTGTTTTTTGACTGCTTGCACTGCGTTGCTGGGCCCTGCATCACGCATTTCTCTGCTCAAGACATCAATAAATCTCTGCTCCTGTCAGCGAAACCCTCGTCTCATTCCCGCTTTCGATTTCTGGTCTTGCTGCCTCTGATTTTCAGTCGCCCGCATGCGTTGACACTGTGATAATTGAACCTCACCCCCAGCCTCCGTCTGCGTGTTCGAACTTGAATCGCATTACAAGTTTGCTTTTTCGCAGTCTTGGTTCACGCCGGCCAGGTCACGTATATCCCTTTTTGTATTTTCTCCTTTCGTTTTGTAAGTTTTTTTCGATTTTTTTTGACATGCAGTGCGTGGTCACGTCTTAGACTAGGGTTAGCTTGTTTAAATTTACGCATATAAAAAGGTAAGCGGTGACCATTGCGTGTAATTTTGATTCGTTTGCCATATCATTTTTAGATTTAGGACTTCAATTTATTTTTTTTAACATAGTTTTAAAGTTTTGTTATGACAATAAAATAAAAGAAAAAAAAGAAGGGGAATTTAGTTTTAGTTTTATTTTTTTAAATTTTTTTTTTTTTTCAGGATAATTTCTAGTTTTCGTTTAGGATTTTAGATTTTTATTTAAAAAAAAATAAAAAAATAAAAATTTCTTTGTGGCAAAATCCAGTTATTTCCATGTTGAGACAGACATATATAAATGTGAAATGAATATTCTATCTGCATGTTGAATGATTGTCTGGTTAACGATTTGCGGCCTTTAATTGCATAAACATTTATTTCTTTTAGTTGCCAGATATCGTTATTTGAGGAGCTTTGTGGTTTTTACTAGATATTTAAAGCATTGTTCTGATTATTTGATGATAAATGATTGCTGTCCGTGTTTCATGTTCTTATGTCATCTAGCTAGTAATCATTTAGATCTTTTAAGGCACTGGTCTGCTCAATTCATCAAATCATTTTAGTGCTTATCTCAATCGTGCATCTCGTCTCCCAGCCCAACTGTTTGGCAGTTGGCCTCCATCACCTCGCAGGGACCACCCCCCTTAGCCGCGGGAGACAGGCTCAAACGGAGAGACCGGGGATCAGAGTGACAGCCCCCGGTCTGAGCGTTGTCGTGCCAGTTTGCGCGACAACATTTTTTGGCGCCGTTGCCGGGGATAGAGTTTTTCTGTCCTTGGTTCTTTCATTTCAAGCTTGTCTGTGCTTAACCTCTTGTTCAAGTGGCGACTCCACTTCCCATATTATCTGCAAGAGTGTACACTAGGAGACATCCAGGCAGTCTGTGCAACCCCACTCCTGATCCTGAAAAGGTTTACAGGGTGCGATCACACAAACTCGCTTCTCGTACACTCCTTACAAATCTTGGACAAGAAGCCCTTTCTGACATTCATCTGCTCTTTAGGGGTCGAGTTAGGCGTAGCACCATGGGTATGTATGCCCCTTGTGATTTTTCTAACATCCCAGGGTACCCTAATGATATTCCATCTGTTGGGATAGACAAATTACCTAACTTTCAAGGAGACAATGCTATTACTGCTAATTCCCATCTGCGAGATTTCAACATATGGTTGGCTAAGTATGCTAGATCTCCTGACTTTGATCATGAGGATGTCAGGATGACTCTTTTTATCTTGACTCTAGGAGGTGATGCTTATCACTGGTTTACAGAAAAACCTCCAAATTCATTTGACTCTTTACAATCAATCATTAATTCATTTAAAGAGAAATATGGAGATAAGAGAGAGGGAAGACATCTTGTAAGAGCTCTTACTCTAATGAAAAAGAGAGAGGATGAAACTGTTGAAGAATTTAATAGAAGGTTTAATGGTATCATTAGAGAATTACCTCAAGACTATAAACCTACAGATAAAACTCTCCAAGATTTTTACATTGATGCCTTTGGTCCTGAACCTTCTTATGAGTTAAGGCGTGCTAAACTTGGTGATTATCGAGATTGCCAAGCCTTAGCTATAGAACTTGAAAAGGACAAGGCAGCTTCGGGGAAGTCTGAAATCCCAGGTTATGATAGGGCTGCTACAAAACTAAAGGAACCTAAGGGAAAAGTGGCCCAAGAGCCTGAAAATGAACTTGTTCTCAAATTGCTTCAAAAAATTGAAACCATGGAAATTAATCATAACAAGGAGATAAACACTTTGCAGAATAGGTTGATTCAAATGGAAAGAGCGCAATCGCAAAATTTTCAACCTCGAAATAATAATAACAGAAATAGTAACTGGCAAAGAAAGGGTCAATCCAGTGAGCAGAGGCCTCCTAATCCGCTTACTAATCTGGTTGATAATGCTCCTCCTTACTGTCGTGCTTGCGATGCTTTTCACGAAGAGTCCTCTTGTCCCATCATCAGAAGACTCCTAGATAATGGAATGTTTGGGACAGGTGAGCAAATAAACGTAGTAGGGAGCAAGTTTCCTTTGCCTATGAATGATTGGATAGATGTTAAGGAAAGGAGCTATGATGTTGTGAATCCTCAATCTGCTTTTAGTATAAATAACCTTGAAGACGAAGATGACATTTTGGCTAGGTTATATGGTGAGAAACCCTCTCCTGAGAAAATTTTGGAAATTGCTAGAGATAAGGGTTTAACATACCAGAGAAGGGATAAAGATCAGAGCGGGAATCAAATTCCTCCTCGAACTTTAAACCCTGGTATAAACTCTGGAATAGATGTCGATTTGGGGAGTTGGTTTAATAATGCTAAAATCTGGGTTCCCGTATCTGAGATTGCTAAGATCCCTTCCCAAAGAGACAAGTTACTAAAAGCAATTCAGGGTCCTCAAGTCAACGCTTCTCAACAGAAGATTCGTGAGGTTGACTATCATGATGCTCCTATTTATCTGCAAAGCGTAGATGCTGATAACAAGGATCATCAGCCCTTCTTTATCACCTTGTTAGTCAATGGGTATAAATTGAATAACTGCATGTTGGATTCAGGTGCATCTGCTTGTGTTATGACTAAAAGGGTTATGGAACAGCTTAACTTAAGAGTTTCCAGACCCTACTATAATATATGTGCCATGGATTCTAAGAAAATCGAAGTACATGGTTTAATCAAGGATTTGCAAGTTCATCTTTCGGTTTACCCAGACATCATGGTTGTTATGGATATTGTTGTCGTTGATGTACCTGATGCTTGGGGTATGCTGTTATCTAGAAAGTGGGCCTCTGATCTAGGGGGAAGCATTCAGATGAATTGGTCATATGCTATGATTCCTTCTCCTAGCGGTGACGGTTTCGTTAGACTAAATAGAGAGCCTGAGAGGAAATTTCATGTTGAAAATCCTAAAAAGCCTCATAACGAAATAATTAGAGAGCAATCTGACATCGGGAACTATGCTATCCTTTCTAACTTCATAACTCCTCCCGACGAAAAGGTCAAAAGTCTTAAAGATGAAGTCTGGTATATGTATTTCGATGGTGCTTTCTCTAGTCATGGTAAGGGTGTTGGAATTGTGCTTAAGTCTCCCCTTGGTCACGTATTCAAGTTTGCCTATCGTCTAGAATTTGAAGCAACCAACAATGTCGCTGAGTATGAAGCCATATTGTTGGGCCTTGAATTGGCCAAAGCCTTGAAGATTAAGTTGCTTAGCATAAAGGGGGATTCCGATCTGGTTATCATGCAGCTTAAGAACAAATTCACATGTAGAAATCAGAGATTAAGAAACTATCGAAATGCTGTGTGGGATACTATGGAGCACTTCGATGCCCTTAACCTTGAAGCAATTCCTAGAGAGCTAAATGGTTCGGCAGATGAACTTGCCATAGCTGCTACCACTTTCCAGTTGTCTGATGAGTTAATTAACGATAAAATTAAAATGGAAGTAATATTCAGACCATCTGTTCCAGACAACTCGGAGCATTGGCAAGTTTTTAATGATGAAAAGCAAGTCGTTCGTTTTCTCAATAGTTTAGACGAGTTTGAGGATTTCCGGTTAGTTTCTGGCGAGGATGGGTCTTTAGATCAAGGACATATCATAAATCCCACTCCCAGAAATGTGGTTGCCTTAGAGCAACATTTTGATCGGCATGATGCCACGAAGCTGAGAGAAGAAAACAAGTTGGACCCTGGTGAGTACCTTGAAATTAATATTGGTACTTCTGAAAATCCGAAAATAGTTAAAATCGGTAAAGGTACTAGTTTGGAGGAAAGGAAAGAGTTAATTGATTTACTTCGCGAATATCGAGATGTTTTAGCTTTTTCCTATGACGAGTTGAAGGGCTATAGGGAGGATATTATGGAGCATACTATTCCATTAAAGGACGAAAATGCTAGACCCTTCCGGCAGAAACTTAGGCAGATTAATCCTAAGCTAGCCCCCCTGGTCCAGAAAGAGCTTGCGAAAATGCTTGCAGCAGGGATCATCGCTCAAACTAGGCATTCGACATGGTGTTCGAATTTAGTGATTGTCAGGAAAAAGAATGGTACAATAAGACTTTGTGTCGATTTTAGAAACCTTAATCTAGCGTGCAAAAAGGATAATTACCCTTTGCCAAAAATGGAAACTTTGTTGCAAAGGGTAACTGGGTCTGGAATGATGTCATTGCTAGACGGTTTTTCTGGGTATAATCAAGTTTGGGTTAAAAAGGAAGATCGACACAAGACCACATTCACAACACCATGGGGCACTTTTGAATACATCAGAATGCCATTTGGGTTAACAAATGCTGGGGCTACTTTCCAGAGGGCCATGGATTATGCCTTCAAAGGGTTAATCGGGAAAATTATCGAAATTTACCAAGACGATCTTACTGTTTTCTCTAAAGATGGTATCAGCCATATAGATCATCTTAGGAAAGTTTTCGATAGATGCAGAGAATATGGAATTTCTTTGAATCCGGCTAAATCTGTCTTTGGGGTAACTGAAGGGAAACTTCTGGGTCATATCATTTCTAAGGAAGGAGTCAAGGTCGATCCTGAACGAGTTGAAGCAATTCAAAAGATTCCTCTCCAGCATAACCTCAAGTCCCTTCAGTCTTTCCTTGGAAAGATAAATTTTATTAGAAGATTTATCCCGAATTATGCGGAAATAGCTAAGCCCATTCAAAGTCTTCTGAAGAAAGATGTGAAATTTGTCTGGCAAGAGGAGGGCAAAAAGGCTTTCCAAGAAATCAAGTCTGCTATCGCGAAGGCTCCTGTCCTTGTTAGTCCTGATTACTCCAGGGATTTCATGATTTTTTCTTTCGCTTCTGAAGATACCATTGCCGGTGTCTTGCTTCAAAAGAATAAAGATGGTCATGAGCAGCCTATCGCTTTCATGAGTAGAGCACTTCAAAACTCCGAATTGAAGTACAATACCATGGAAAAGCAGGCTTATGCCCTGGTCAAGTCTCTTAAGCATTTTAAAACTTATGTGGGTTATTCTAAGATCATTGCTTTCGTCCCACATTCTGCTGTTAAGGACATATTAACTCAAACTGATTGCTTAGGGACTCGTGCTAGGTGGGTTACTAAGATACAGGAGTATGATTTAGAGATTAGACCCACTAAGCTGATCAAAGGCCAAGGTTTAGCTCAAATGTTAGCTGAAAGTAATGAAAAGACTCTTGGTTTGTTCTGCCTTGACGATCTATCTTCACCAGAATTAAGAAGGTTAGCTGAGCATGAATGGTATAAGGACATAGTTTACTACTTAACAAACCTTGCATGTCCTAACCACTTAGTCGCTCATAAGAGAAGGGCTCTTAGACTAAAAGCCACTAAGTACTGCCTTATGAAGGATGGCCTTGGATGGAGAAATCCAGAGGGCATAGTGCTTAGGTGTGTTGACGATGTTGAGTCCAAAAGATTAATCTCCGAATTTCATTCAGGATTTTGTGGTGGTCATTATGCCGCTAGAACTACTGCCCACAAAATCCTGAGAGCTGGCTATTATTGGCCTTCGATTTTTTCTGATGTGCACAAGTATGTTAGAACGTGTCAAGCCTGTCAACTGTTCACTGGGAAACATAAGCTTGCTGCCCTTCCTCTACAACCTGTTATTGTAGAGGCACCTTTTCAGCATTGGGGTCTGGACTTCATAGGGAAATTCCATGAAAATTCTAGCAACGACTACTCATGGATTTTGACTGCTACTGATTACTTCACTAAATGGGTCGAAGCTATTCCTGCTAAGAATGCCACTGAAAAGGTGATTATGGATTTCATTGAGAACAACATCATTACTAGATTTGGCGTCCCCGCTAAGATCACTACGGACAATGCCAAGGCTTTTAGTTCTTCAGAGTTTACATCTTTTTGTTTCAAATATGGCATTGTCTTATCTCATTCGTCGAATTACTATCCTCAGGGTAATGGTTTGGCTGAATCAAGTAATAAAAATCTCATAACCATTATCAAGAAAATAGTAGGAGATAACAAGAAGTCTTGGGACAACAAAATCAAGTATGCTTTGTGGGCAGACAGAATTACTAAGAAGAAATCTACTGGTAAATCTCCCTTTGAATTGGTTTATGGCTTGGATGTTACCTTACCTGTGCACCTAAAGTTTCCAGCCTATCAGCTTCTCCAAAATTTTTCCACTGATAAAGATGTTGTTCAGAATAGGATAGATCAGATTGTGGAATTAGATGAGGCTCGTCGGACAGCTTTTGAAACTATATGCAAAAATCAATCTAATATTAAGAAAAGCTTTGATAAATGCTCTCGATCTAGATCTTTGCAGGTTGGAGATATGGTTTTACTTTGGGATCGCAAAAATGAAAAACCGGGAAAGCATAAGAAGTTTGACAGCTTGTGGCTGGGACCATACATCATTAGAGATATAGCTGGGCCAAACTCATTCTACTTGAGCAGATTGGATGGCGAACCACTTGATCTACCAGTGAACGGCCAAATGCTCAAGCTGTTCTTCAGAGATGATATCTGATGCCATGGGGCATCTTCTGTATTGTATTTCTATCCCTACTCCTTGTCTTTTCAGCATTTCATTTCTGTTTTTAGGATTAGATTTACTTTTCATGTTATTAGCTAGTCAATAAATGAAGAGCTTTTATCTTTCCTGTGCTTAATGTATATGATGATTTTGGAATGGACGCTACTTATTTTTATTTGTGTGTTGTATGGATGCAGATTCTGGATTCTCACATTCCTACCAGTGTAGCAACGTGTCCCCAAGTAGAGCCAGATGTTGACCACTACCGGTCAACTGCCCATGCAGTACACCTCCTTTCTGTTGGCAGAGAGGGGTAGCTCCTGAGCGACGTGTCCGTGCTAGCCTACAGTCATCAACAGCTTGATCATTTTTGTTGTAAACCCAGTCTGCATGTATAAATTGTAAATAATCTAAGCAGATCAGAGTCATGTATGTAAAGTTGCCTAGGTGGACCTAACTTTCTAATGATGATCTGCGTCCCGGGAGGTTTTTCGTCTCACCGATCTACGATCGGCAGAGTTTTCCTTCAAACCTGACCCCAAAGCCGGGATGGATTTCGTCATTAGAACTTTAGGAGAATCTTAGTATGTTAATCTGCTAGATTATAGTTGTGTCGCAGAACTGGGTGTTCTATGAGGGTCTGTATTAAGTGGGTTCATCCCTTTGAGATGTAAATTGTAAAAATCATGATGAAATGTGTCTTGAGGGTTGAAAAATGTTGTAAATCCCCTCATGAGTCCTAAGTCCTAGGTCCTAGGTGATGTTTCCAACGGCTTAGTTTGATGATCCATCTTAAAATGAATTAAAAATTAAAAAAAAAATAAAAAAAATGAATAAAAATAATAAAATAATAAAATAAATAAAAAATAAAAAAATAAAAAATTAATAAAAAATTAAAAAACATAAAGCAAAAACCCTAAGCAATAAAATAATAATATTTTTGCGAATGCATGCAAAATAGCTTTTTTAAATAAAATCGACGGATGAGGTTAAGGGATGTCTTAACCCTCATCGACGGTCGAGATCGCTTCAACATAGATCACCCAAAACTAGTCGTTGGGATCATTTCCTTTATATAGGGTCTTAGGGGGTCATTTTACAGGTTTATCTGATCTGTGAGTCTGGACTGAAAAATCTCTCTTGTAATCTGATTTTCTGGTTAATAAAAAGACTTTGGGGTTCAAAACTGGCTGGTGTTACTCTCTGGAATTGCTGTGAGATGTTTGTTTTTCTGCATATTTCAGTTTTCAGCAGTTAAAAATAGCTTGTTTTCAGAGTATTGTGAGTACAGGTATCTTGCTCACGTGCTAGGGTTTGAATGTTGTAGGGTTTCTGGAATAATGGCAGGTATCTCCATTATTCTTGAAATCTAGCAGCATTTCTTGCCCTCTTTACTGATGTTTGCTTGAGGTGTGCAGGAAAATTTTAAGTGAAGGATATTTGTGGGCGTCTGGGGAAGTTCTGGGCTGAACCAGCCGACTCCCACAGGCTTTTCTGTGCAGAGCCCAGCTGATTGTGCCCTGGGTTAATCATTTAAATTTCATTTTGTGTTTTACACTGAGAGATTTTCTTTCTGTTCACAGTAAAGTTCAAATTTCTGATATATTGAAAACATTACTGCTGTTATTGTTAAATCGGGCTGTTAAGGGGCCAAATCTGTACACTTATTAAGCTAATCTAGGGTTTCAAATTTTGGTTTTACGCGTGTATTATGTTGCGGTTTCTCTTTCATCTTTGCAGATTACAGGTATATCTAATCTAGAAATTTTTCAAGGTTTCTGGAGCGGGAAGAAATTCAAAATTTTGTACTGGGTTCAAATCATTATCATAGTTCTGCCCCTCAGCCTACAGCCGTTATCAGAGCTGGGAATCTGTGGGTCGTGTCTCACAATGCCTTTAGCACAAACAAACACTGTCAAATCTGGGTGAGATATTTGCAAACTGACGTAATCTCTCAATCGATTTTCATAAGGTACGCTTTCAGTTCACTTGCAATACCAGTTCTTGTTGGAATGTCAGCGTAAAATCGTCTTGACCTGAGTTCTGTATGGCAAAGCATAATCCCAGACGCTGCTCATCATTCTGACTGCTCTTTTTCTGCGTGTATGCATTTACGATTTTGTGCTCAGGAAGATTGCTTATGCAGCTGCGTTGAATCTATTATTCACTGCCGTCGTTTTTCCATAAGTCGTTTTTGTTTGCCAGGCGGTGTTAGCATTCACGTTTCTTCTGTATTTTCGCACAGAAAAGGGATAAACGTTAACCATTTTTTTGACTTCTTGCATCTAGTTTTCGTTTAGGATTTTAGATTTTTATTTAAAAAAAAAAAAAAAAAAAAAAAAAAAAAAAAAAATCTTTGTGGCAAAATCCAGTTATTTCCATGTTGAGACAGACATATATAAATGTGAAATGAATGTTCTATCTGCATGTTGAATGATTGTCTGGTTAACGATTTGTGGCCTTTAATTGCATCAGCATTTATTTCTTTTAGTTGCCAGATATCGTTATTTGAGGAACTTTGTGGTTTTTACTGGATATTTAAAGCATTGTTCTGATTATTTGATGATAAATGATTGCTGTCCGTGGTTCATGTTGCTTATGTCATCTAGCTAGTACTCATTTAGATCTTTTAAGGCACTGGTCTGCTCAATTCATCAAATCATTTTAGTGCTTATCTCAATCGTGCATCTCGTCTCCCAGCCCAACTGTTTGGCAGTTGGCCTCCATCACCTCGCAGGGACCACCCCCCTTAGCCGCGGGAGACAGGCTCAAACAGAGAGACCGGGGATCAGAGTGACAGCCCCTGGTCTGAGCGTTGTCGTGCCAGTTTGCGCGACAACAGAGCCCTTGGGGTTGGTGCCTCAGAATTTACAAGGTTGGAGCCTTGGAAGTCCAAGTTGGTGCTTGGCAAATATAGGTTGGAGCCTAGGAGATTGAAGATCGGTGTCTTCATCTAGGGTTGGAGCCCTACATATATTGTACTTGATTTATTGAAGAAATTAATAAAAGCATTTATTCTTATTGTTGTTCATTTTGTGTTCTAGATATAAGTGATCTAACTGGTAAAAGTAACAATTGAAAAGGAACACTGATTCAAGCCCCCTCTCAGTATTTCCAACAATTGGTATCAGAGCCAATACCTTCACTCAAAGCCTAACAGCTTGAAGGTTGATCCTTAGAACACAAATGGCAAAGCCAAGGAAGAAAGACTCCAATCCTTCTAAAGATGTCTCTTCCCCAACCATGAAAATTGTAGACAATCAAGTTGAGAAAGTTCCAGTGTTCAATGGAAACTTTGATTTATGGAAGGTAAGAATGAGAAATTTCTTAATGGTTCAAGGCGTTGGAGTATGGAAATTAGCGATTACTGATAACATGATGAACGGAGAATCCAAGGACTACAATACAAAAGTGATGAAGGCAATCTTGAATGGGCTACCAAATTCTATAAAGGCCAATTTGGAAAAATGTTTGTTAGCAAAGGGTATATGGGACAAACTTCATGACTTTCATGTTGAAGAAAGTGTAACTAGGTTCGGTCTTCATAATGACATGATCTTTGTATTTGATGTAATAAAAGGAAATAATTTATTTTTGTAATCTTGCTACATGGGTTTCATGAGCAAGAAGTGTCTCTAGGTAAAAGACTTCTTCTTGATGTCTTTAGGATTTATTATAAATGTCAAAGAGTCATGTCATGTGTATAGAAACTCTTTATGAGTTCATGTAAATATGTACAAGTCTTCAAAGTTGTGTAACAACCCTCCAAGACCAAGATCAATGCCTCAAAAACAAACCTATCAAAGTCTGCAAGCAAAACGATAAGGAGATGTTCATGTCGGCTCCAAATAAATGAATTAAATGTATAAATACATGTCATGTCGGCTTGAAGCATAGACACGTCGGTTCATAAGGTAATGTCGGCTTGCATATATGGGATGACCACTATAAATACCCATGAAGGGTCAATGAAAATCATACAGCCAAATTTCAGATGCCTTTGAGTAGCCGTAGTCAAGGAGCCGCATTCAAGAGGCCGCAGTCAAGGAGCTGTAGTCAAGGAGTAAGGGAGCCACAGTCAAGGAACAAGAGGCCGCAGTCAGAGAAGGAGATCCGCAGCAAGGTAAGGTAGGTCTAAGGGTTCAGCTGTCTCCTCGGATGGGTATAAGGAGCAGCAAAACCAAGGCCTATACCTTCTCGGCATACCTGTGACTTGAAAGAGAAGCCCTCAGATGGGTAAGACTGTGGAAAGAAACACAACATCAACATGTGATCTGGGCTAGATATAATTCTGTGACTACAACCTCAACATCTTTGTCTTAGGATACGAATCTGTGTAGACATATCACCTCAGCATAGCTGATGATCTTGGCACACCTATGAATCTACTCTCAGATGGATATGGGTTCTAAGATACACATTACAGGAGGACTAGTATACTTGTAACTTCGGATGTGTATGCAGTCTCGGACACCTTGTAACCTCAGTGAAAATATAACATTACAGTCAATGTTTTGTTGAAGATTAGAGAGAAAGGCCTCAGTGCATGGAGTCACAATCACTGATCATAGTGCAGAAGAGAACCTCAGTCTCAGTAAGCAATCTTGATTAAGAGAAGGACCTTGAACTATGATCTCAGTGCAACGAAGTGCATCCATATAGCTCTCAGTCATGCCTATGAAGATCTCATTAGGATCTCGGTGAAGGTGCAACAATGTTGTTGCAGCAGTGATGAAGATCATGGTGTTGCAATAATGATGAAGGTCATGGTATTGCAACAGTAATAAAGAACACGATGGTGATGACCTCTGTGGTGCAACAAAGATAATGATCTCAGCATTGACACGAAAGAGGATTGATGGCTTGGTCTTGGAGAGGCAGATTGTGTCAGGGTCATGGTCTTGGTATTCGTCAATGGAATCTCTATAAGAAGAATTTATGCGTGGGTTTTCCTCTACAAGAGGGAGAGGTTTTGGCGCTGGCAGAAAGCCAAACATTTGTGTTGCTGTCTCTTTTGTTTTTGGTAGCAGCTTGATGAAGTAATCAAATACTCTAATAATGAATGGAACATTAAGCTAAGATAAATTGTTTAAATACTTCACAAATTGTTATCATGTAACGAAGAATCAATGTAATTATGCATGCCCTAGATTCTTCAACACTTCACTCAAAAGGAGCATTCACCATGACCACTAGTCAAGAAGATGATGGAAAGCAAGAAGGAAATCCAGAACCCATCAAGGAAGCTGAAAATAAGAATGATGACATCAAGGCCAAAGAAGACCTAGAAGAAGAAGAAAGCAAAGAAGACTTTGAAGAAGATCTCCTAACTAAACTTATAGCTTCCATGGAAGAGATTAACAATTTGAAAAAGGAAAATGAGGAACTTAAGAAGAAAGTGCAAGATGGTGACCAGGACAAGACAAGGAAGGAAGTTGACCTTTTCAAGCTTCAAGAAAGAGATGAGGAGCTCACCAAGCTTAAGGAGGAATTTCATCAAAACAAAAGAAAGCATCATGAAGAAGTCATATCCATGACAAATCAATTGGATAAGGCAAAGAAAAGGGAAGAAACTTTGTCAAGCCACCTTGAACAAAGACTCAAGAGTTTAAACAAACTTGAAGCAGAGATTGGTCAATATAAGGAAGAGGTCTCCTCCCTTAGATCTCAACTAGAAGAAGCAAGGAAATAAGCACAAGGAGCTGAGAAGGTGATGGAAGCTTTGGCATTCATAGAAGGACAAGTTGATGAAGCAAAAAAGGAGAGAAACACCATGACATGCCAACTAGAAGAAAAGGATGATGACATCACCAAGTTAAGATCAGAGATCACTTCTCTTAAGGCCCTTTTGTCGCACAGAGTGTCTAGGCACCGCGACAACGCTCAAATCGAGGGCTGTTACCCTGATCCCCAATCTCTCCATTTAAGCTATCTCCCTATAGCAGGCTAAGGGGGGTAGACCTTATGGAAAAATGGAATGAAGAAAAACTAGTTGGGAACCAACCACTTCGGGAGACACAGTGAAGCAATCAAGTACTTGATTAAGATTTAGCAAGACTTATAGCATTTGATTAGATTTTAAACGATTGATACTAGTGCCTTATGGAGTCAACGATCTTGTTAAGGAAATTAAGACCAAGTAATCGATTAACAATTGCTGCTTAGATGAATGAATTATCTTATATGAAATGTAATTCCTAAAACTAATGTGAGATGCAAAAATCTTGGTTAATTTTAGTTAAATGTCTATTTAAATGTGAATCCTTCAATCCTTTTTGTGTTGAGCCTGATTTTGTAGTAATTGGCAGAGAGAAGATCAGGAGAATCACATTAAGGTGTGATTAATGATACCTCTCTTGAACTTCTAACATACCCGGTGCCTTCAGCGTTGCAGAGAACTGTGGCTCTGACAACTGCAAGGTCACCGTTTTAAGTACTATTCAAGCAGGCTTCTCAAGAAAAAATGGATGGAGATCTCTCTGTCTATCGACCAAGTTTATGCTTGGAAGTAAATTTTATTTATGCAAAACTAACTTATATGCAAATGAACCAGATGATGAGAAGATGGGATGAAGTTAGATTCAAGGATGAAAAGATGCTTATATCGCAGAAACTTCCAATATCCAAATGAAATGTTCGCTTTATTAAATGAAGACTCAAAATTAAACCCCTGAAGATATTACAATTAGAACACAAGCTTATTTCAAATCTTTCTGATACAATTATAGTTCAAAGAGAACAAAAACTTCTTTGTAAGTAATGATGCTCAAAAAATACTCAGTTTATGAAACAAAGGATATGCATTTTATCACAATTCCATGACAGAGTACTTAATTTTCAGAAATTAATTTTTAGGACAGTAGTAAGAAAAACCTTATGACAGTAGCAATATGACAATCAAAACAGTAAGCTATCAATGATATCTTTATGCCAAAAATTTACCGAAATTTTTCCAAACTTGCCCACATGAGTTATCAAAATTTTTCAGCCTGTTATGATGTGATTTCCAGAATTATATCAAATCTGATATACTTATTACAGCCAGCAATTAAAACATGAAATAAGCCTAATGATGAATGCTCAACTCAAGAAATTAATTTCTTAATGTATTGGACAACTTAGGAATTGATTTTAGGCTAACCCACATGAAATTTTTCCACTGTTATATTTCAGACTTTAGAAACAGAATTATTCAGAGATAACAATGGCCCAAAATGTAGATCTAGGCCAAATTCTTGATACACATCAAACATAAATGACTTATTAATGTATTTAGAATTTTTTTAGTTAATTTCAAACCACTTAAATGTGTTTTTCACCACTATTATAAAGGTATATGACTGCTGTAGCAAACAGTGAGGAAAAAGATGGTTTAGAGATCAAACCCTTAGGCCCTAGGCCTTGAAGATCACTTGCCCAATATCTGAAACACAAATTTTTACCAAATATTCTGCAAAAACCCACCAATGATTAGTTTCAGAAAATCAAATATTCAAATCAGAAATGGAGCAAGGGAATCTAGGGACAATGAGAGCTAGCACTAGGCCCGATAGAACTAGCGTTGGACTAAGAGAAGGCAGACCTGGGCTTAGGAGCCCCAAAACTTGAAACCCTAGTTCTGAAAAAATTTATTTTGCTTCAGATCTTCAGATTTATTGCAAAATCTTTAATGGCTGGCCTTGTAAAAAGATTTGGGATAAGATATTGCCCTCTAGGGCCTAGATCTATCTCAAAAATCTCAGATCTGCTTGAAAATTCTCAGATCTGAAGATTTACTTGGTTGATTTCTCAGACCTATTCCTGCAAACAATCTTTGAGCCCAGATCTTGCCCTCCAGGGTCTAGATCTAGTTCAGATCTGAAGATTTACTTGGCTGATTTCTCAGATCTATTCCTGTAAACAATCTTTGAGCTCAGATATTGCCCTCCAGGGTCTAGATCTAGCTCAAATCTGAAAATTTACTTGGCTGATTTCTCAAATCTATTTCTGCACAAGTGAAAAGAGAAAAACCTAATACCCAATATGTACAAAAATAGAAAATCCCAAAAACCCAAGTGTTAAAATTCAAAATTATGTTACAAAATTTCAGATCTACACTAGTAAATAACATATCTATATAAATAATTTACCGATCTATACAAATAATTTACAAATCTATTAGATCTGAGGAGTATGAGTCCAACTTCGCTCCCAGATCTGATAATCTAAGGCTCTTATTAGCCAGATCTATCAAAATTTCCACAAAATATTTAAAAGATTTTGAAATTTTAGAGAGGTACTAGCCAAAACACCCTGCAGGAAAAAAGATTATCGTTAGATAAGTCTTGAGGCTTATATGAAGTAGGCTTTTCAGAAAATATGTGTTGAGAGTTGGCTAGTCCAACCGAGAACTATCCCCAAACGCTCAATGAGAACCTGAGAGATCTTCTGCAAACACTAGATCAACCATCAAATCAAGTAGAGAAATAGAACAACAATAAAATTCTGAAGAAATAGAGATACCTGCTACTTCAATCAAAATTAAAAATGTTACCCTAGATCCAACAAACTGAATAAGATACCTGTATTCAGATTATTCTAAGAGAGCTATTGATTGATAGTTTTCACATAATATTAAGCAGAAATTAAAACAATGTTACCATAAATTCATGAAGAGGAACACTACAACACGTTGAAACCCCAAAGACTTTTGCATTAATTCAAAAATGTATACAAGAGAGCTTGAGAGCTTAGTACATGATCTAGAGATCGGATGATCTCAACTAACAAATGACCTCCTATTTAAAGATAAATCTTCCAACGGCTAGTTTGAGTGATCTTCGTCAAAACAATCTCGACCGTTGATGAGGATCAAAATTTCTTTTAATCTCATCTGTCGAAATTTTAAATTATTGAAGAAATTTCGAATTTTTCAATTAAATGCATTTTAATTAATTCAAAAATTAAATTTTTGAATTAATTTTATTAAAATTTTGACTTTGACTTAACCCCAGGGACCAAAGGCTTAAAATTTAGTAAAATAACCAATTAACCTTAGTTTCTGGACGTCTTAAAATATAATTTTTAAAGGACCCACGAATTTTGCCTTTGGAAGATTTAAATTTACCTAGGACCTATAATTAATTAAATTTTTGGCTTAGGATTTTAATTAATTTTGGCTAGAAAATCTAATTAATTAACCTATGAGAGGATAAATTATTTTCTAACCTTCAAGACACTTTACATCATGATTTTTACATTTTTTACATCTCAAGGAGGAAAACCCATTTGAAATAGACCCTCACAGACTACCCATTTCTGCGACACAAATATAATCCAGTAGACTAAGCAATTTGTAATAAAATAACCTAACCAAATAGTTAGGATTATTCCCAAATCACTTTACAGAGACTCGATCTATAACACTAGGACTCCCTAAATATCCCAGTGACAAAATCTGCTCCAGCTTTGGGGTAAGGCTAAAGGAAAACTATGTTGACCATCCGAGAATGGATCGGTGAGACAAAAAACCTCCCGAAATGTAGATCGTCACCAGAAAAGTAGGTTTACCTAAGTGATTACATACATGACATGGATCAGTTGAGATTATTTACATTATACACATGCAGAATGGGTTTACATTATAACATGATCCTCAGGCTGACAATGATAGATGGATCGCAGGAACACATCGATTAGGCGCTATCCCTTTTGCGAAAAAGGGGGTGTACTACTATGGGTTGTTGACACGTAGTGGTCAACAGGCCCAATCATGTGAAGCAACCAAGATGAAGGCAGAAATGGAGATCATACTATCAAAGAAAGATGAAGAATGTAAGAAAATGAAGGAAGAAATTGTCTTTCTTAAAAAGGAAGTTGACTTGTTGAATAAGAACTTGAAAAGTTCTCAAACCCTAGATGGCATCCTAAGTCATCGAAGGTCTCCTCTTGATAAATCAGGTCTTGGCTATGCAGGTGAATCCTCAAGCAAGAGTGATAATGCTTCAAACAACAAGGATGTGAGGAAACCAGAAAGAAATGTTGAAGCTCCCAGTTCCAACAAAGGCAAGGAGAAGAGTCAAGACAACTATGGAAGAAATCCTACTCCAAGAAAACTTGCAGATGGTGTCAAGAATACAAAAGGCAATGAATATCATCAAAGAATCCCAAGGCAAAAAGACTTCAGAAGTACATCAATGAAATCTTCATCGCCTAGATACCAAAGTATATTTCTTGGTTATTGCTATTCTTGTACAAACTTTGGGCACATGGCAAAAGATTGTAGGGCATATCACAAAGACATGTATAATGGTCTCCGTCAATCTCCTAGAAACAATTTTGCAAGAAGTCACGATTTCTCATTCATGAACAAGATGGAGTGCTTTAGTTGCCATAACATTGGTCATATGGCACATGATTGTAACTTAACTTGGGCCCCTACACAAGCTAGAACCATGCCAGAGAAGAAAGTTACACAAGTATGGAGAAGGAAGCAAATTGAATCCGTAAGTCTCTTAAACACTGCAGCCAACAACACATGTTGTTAATTTGATGAAGTCATTTTTTGATATTTCAAATATTTGATGGTGAGACTCTGCCAAAAGGAGACCATACAGTTAGGGGGAGTTTGTGATTCTTGAACATTCTTGTAGAAGTTATCCGTGAAAGGGCCCTATGAAATCCTTGATGAGTCACACATGGACAATCATGTTTTTGATAGATCGTCTCTCGGAAGCAACTCCATTGAAGAACATGATACTTTACTCATCCGATGGACTATTGTTGAGGATCTCTTCCATTTGATCACTAAGCAAGTAACCTTTCTTGAGGTAGAGGAGTTCATGCAGACAGGAGGAGTTGGTTCGGCACATGAAGAAATGTAGACACATCTATCTTGGACCACATTGCCAGAAGGAAGAGCACCATGACAGGGGGAGTAACATACCTATGAAGAACTATTATTCATAAAAAGAAGCAACTTGACAGGGGGGTACTTGGGCACCCCGTTTGCCATTGATGTCAAAGGGGGAGAGAATGTCGAAGGGCAAGAATATTGCTATCAATGACAAAGGGGGAGATTGTTAATCAAGGTTGTCATTGATGTCAATATGGTACTATTGGGATGGAAAATATTCTTGTGATATCATAACCTCATGCATATTATGATGATGTCCTTGATCATGATGACAAGTCCCTCTTGTTTGATAAGGATACCATTAATGAAGATGTCAAGCTATTAATGATGCCATTATGATGTCAAGCCACTAAGAAGAAGTCTTGTCCTAGATGCCTATTGTTCATAATGTCCTAGATGTCCTTGAACTAACCATGAAGACACTATAACCTCTTATATCCTTGCTCTTGATGGAGAAGCCCTAGAAATCATGATGATGTCCTTACTCTTGATGAAGGAGTCTTTCTTATTGATGCTCTTAGTGACTCTTGATGAAGAAGCTCTCCTTGTGATGATCTAGTCCTTGCTCTAACAAATTGATGAATGCTGCATATGGTTAATGACATATCACTGCACTATCTTGATGACATGGTGACATTAATGGCACACATGATGACATATATGGTGACATTACATTTGATGACATGGACAATGAAGGAATTGGAGATCACTTGATGACATTTGATGATTAAAGACATAACAAGTGGAGACCTCACTTAAAAACACTTGGTGACATATGACAATGAAGAAACCCTTGCTGTCCTAATCACATTTTGCACATAAAAAAACTGACGACAGTTTCAAAGAAAAATAAATTGGGCATCTTGGACGACGTAACCTTTCAACATGGGACCTAGACCATCTTAAAGAGGATTTTTTCCTCTTTCCAATGAGCCCTTATTTGTCTCGAAACTCCTAGGAGTTCGTGAAATATTGAATTTTTAAGATTAAGAAAATTACCCTAACAGTGAGCCGACCTACACTTTGGCACACAAGTCGGCCTCTATACAGTGACGTGTCCCTTTGTTTGCCATTCCAAAGAAGGCTATTTATACACAGGCTGAGATTCATTTTCAGATCATTACTTTGGTCAACAAGCACAGAAAAGAGGGCTGCTGTTCACCACTCGTGAACATAAAGAGTAGGAGCATAATACAGTTGATGTTTCTGGGTTTATAAAACAAGATTAACACTTCCAGGCAGCTAGAATAATACTGTGATCAAACTCAGACCTGTATACTTCTATCACAACAACTTGGATTGTGTTGATGGCTCACAACAATATTTCAGGACCTCGTTTTTATGATGTGTCACAGTAATATGGACCTACAATGCTCAGACATCTCGGATCTGGGTTATTTCTGTGGGACAAACCTTCTATTTTGTAGGACATCATCACATAATGGCTAGATTGGACAGCTAAGGATTGAAGGACAGTCAGTTTGAGAACACTTGTTGAAGATCACCCTCGGTGATGAACCCTCGTGCTTTTATGACCTCAGAGCTGCAAAACATAATCTTGGACTTGTTGCTGTTTTTGTAAGTTCAGACTGTGGGTAATATAAGGCACAGTCTTGTGTGAAGGACTTCTGCTTGTGAATAATGAGCAAACTCAGCTCGGATTATATATATAAACTCCTGTAGCAGCCAACCTCAATCTCAGACCTCCTTCAAGCTCAGATTTGCTGGGTGTATAGTGATAGACTGTGATCCTGAAGGGCAGACTTGCTAAAGGTTTGGGCAGATCTCAGATTGGCATTTAAAAGGTTCAATATTGAAGAAACTCTTTTGAACTCTGGACAGTGAATAGAGCTTGGAACAAAGAAAAACGAAGAATTTGGTCAAGGACATACAAGTAAGTTCATCACTAATCAAAGCTAGTGAAGAGTTTTGGAGACTTTGATTGAAGTATTTATGCAGTGACCTTGAAGAAGATTGAAGATATTTTGAGAAGCCTTAACTTTTAAGAGATCTTGCAGATAACATTGAAGACCATGATGCATCACTGATGTCATCATGAGGTAACTTGGAGAATTTGATCGGGTACCATGAAAGACGGCGGAGACACCTTCATGTAAAGAAATCAAGTTTGTCATTGATGACGTGACGTGAAGACTAAAAGCGAAGATTGATAGGGCTCGTTGAAGAAGACATAGGGAGCCTTGAGGTATAACCAAATACATCTTAACGAAGTGAAGTTGAGGGTTGGAGCCTCGAAAAGACAAGGTTGGTGCCTTGGAGGATAGGGTTGGAGCCTTAGAGGATCAGAGTCCTCAAGAAACCAGGTTGGAGCCCGAACTAGATATAGGGTTGGAGCCCTTGGGGTTGGTGCCTCAGAATTGACAAGGTTGGAGCCTTGGAAGTCCAAGTTGGTGCTTGGAAAATACAGGTTGGAGCCTGGGAGATTGAAGATCGGTGTCTTCATCTAGGGTTGGAGCCCTACATATATTGTACTTGATTTATTGAAGAAATTAATAAAAGCATTTATTCTTATTGTTGTTCATTTTGTGTTCTAAATATATGTGATCTAACTGGTAAAAGTAATAATTGAAAAGGAACACTGATTCATCCCCCTTCTCAGTATTTCCAACAGGCCACTACAACACTCAATGTCCTTTTAAAAAGAAAGACAAGGAGGAGAAGCAAGATCAACAGGCTGCATATGCTGAGATCGACAGGATGTCTTCCAGATTGGTAGAAGAGTTTGTCATGATCATCGAGATACCTCCAAGAGAGAGGTGGGGTGATTTGGTTTTGTAGCCCCAAAGAGCTACATGATGGGCAGGATTCTTGAGGAGGTCCACCTCATGAATCAATACCTTGCTTCGGGAGCCCATAACACACAGTAGATGGATGGATTAGTGGGAGTTGATGCAGTTAGGTGCTAGAGTGACAGATGCTGTAGCTAGTAGCAGGTTAGTTACTGGGCAACACAGTGTAGAGTTGGCAGTGGTGCAATTGGCATAGAGTAGAGTCAGCAGCAGCGCAAAGGCTTCAATGACAGAGCAGAGTCTAGCAGCAGTCAAGACTCGGGTGACAGATGCATCATACTGACCACAATTGGTTCAGTATTTTGGATGTTTTTCCATTGCAGTTGTTGCAGTTGCAACAACAACAAATGGAGAGGGAGTTGCAGTGCAGATGCAGTCTTGGTAGCAGTTCAATAGGACCAGTAGCAACACGGATGCAACGTTTATCAGAGTTGCGCAGTAGTTGGTGGGCAACAGTAGGTATCAACAGTGTAACAGGAGGTGATGAAGAGAGACGATGTTGTTTTAGTGGGTTGTAGCACTAGAACACATTCCTCGCTAAGAGGGAGTGTTGATTTTTGTAGCATCAGTTGTGTTCTAGCCACGAAATTTGGTGGAGAGTCTAGAATACAAGTATTCTCCAAAACCCAGTGTAGGAATTTATAGGGTAAGTTCCTTAGATAGAACACCAAAGGACACCGCTCACAAACAGATCACATATTAGTACACCATTATTCTTGGCATGGTTAAAACCCTCAAAGAGGGAAACAGTCCACAGCTTGAGCCAACACGGCCACTTCAGACAATTTATTAATGTAAAAGAAAGAAAATTTACGTATGCTTCTCTCATGAACGATCACCTAACAAATGACCCTCCATGCTCTTTAAATAGAGATCATGGACCAATTGGGTGTTAAGCCATGGATCAAGTGTTGGTAATACCGAGGAGAGAATGAACTGTCAGATCACTTTATGTCTAGAACATATCGTGACCGTCAGATAGTAAGTTACAAAAAGTACATACTAAAGAAACACACTTTACCTAAGTATACACTAGACCAAGTTATACTTAATTATTTCCTGTGTGCCGGAATATCTTAACACCTCCCCTTAAGAACAGCTTGGGATAAGATTGAAGGACGTACAGAGATGACAAAATAGGAGAAGGAAGGAGGCATTAGAGCCTATCCCCCCTTAGTGACAACTTCCTGAATTGCAACCATAAATCGAAGTTTAGTAAACTTCGCATTTGTGAGAGCAGTGTTACTTGGGAGCGGGAGTGAAAACGGGTTTGGGAGCGAATCCCGGAGCGTTTTTTATATAATATGTATATTTTTTATATTTTGATACATATATGTCAACAAAAACATGTAGAATGATGAATTAGATATAAAAAACATAAATAAACATAGATCGAACCATATAACAACAATCATCTAGAAGTTATAATCTTCATCAACCACGTCCACAAGTTAGTAACATAGTAACATACAACATATTGAGTCTCATGATTCATCAATCTTAAAGTTTCAAGCTTTCAAAATTCTATATAACATTTATCATCATTGATCACCAAAGTTTTACTTGTAAGTTAAGTGTAACCATTACAACAAATAATATCTAACATGAAATGAAATGTTATAAAATGAAATGAAACAACTTTCAACTTTCATGAAGCATCATATTCATAATTCATTACTAATGAGTTATAATTGCCAACTTCAAACTTAAATTGTCATATATTGTTTAAAAAAATATCATAATAAATATGAAAGAGTCAATAGTTATAAAAACTACTAGAAACTAGAAAAGACAAGTAAATCTATTATCTATTGCTTATGCTTGGGCCTCTTGCCACCACGAGAAATGTCTAATTTTTTAGTCTTGTTGGAAAATCAGGATCTTTGTCATTAATATCACCCTCTAAGCATTAATATCCAGAGGTATCTTTGTCATTACCTCTGTATCTGTATAGGGATCTTTGTCATTAATATCACCCTCTAAGCATTAACATAAGATAGAAAAAGCATAGCATGTCAAGTCAAGATTTTGTTTGAGTGATGCGTACATTTTTAGGAGGGTCATGATAGAGGAGTTCGACAACCAATGCCACTAACATCAACTTACATAGAGGGATTGGTGCTCTTGATTAAATACGAGTTCCATACCCTAATACATGACAAAATTCAATGGAGACATTGCAATCTTGAAATCCTGAAAAACTGATAAGTCTGTTGGATTTTGAATGAAAACTAAAATTCTACTTTCTGCATATGAAATCCAATGAGCTCGGAACCACTCTTAAACATCCTGAGTCATTTCATGGTAATGTTAAAAATTTAAGTAAAATGATGAAAATGAAGATTAAGGAGAATGTCACCCACCCAGAGCGCGGACTGGGAGCGGGATCGGGGGGGGAGACGCTCCCCCGCAACACTGTGTGAGAGCCTTTGTAAAGATGTCTGCAACTTGATCATTGGTTGAACAATATTGCACTTCAAGAACATGGTCATGAATGAGCTTTCTGACGAAGTGCATGTGTAGTTCAATGTGTTTGCTGCGCTGATGTTGGACTGGATCTTTGTATAGTTGAATGGAACTTTCATTATCACACCAAAGTGTAGTTGGATGCTGCTGTTGAAAACCAAACTCTGACAAGATTTGACGAAGCCATAGGGCTTCCTTACTAGCTTCAACAACGCCACGATATGCTGCTTCTGCTGAAGAAAGAGAAATGGCACTTTGTTCTTGCAAGCCCATGTAATAGGCCCAGAACCAAGAGTGAAGACATAACCTACAGTAGATTTCCGATCATCAGGGTCACCAGCCCAATTAGAATCAGTCAAACCAACCAATAGAGGAGATGCTTCTGCACTGTAATGAATCCCAAACTGAATTGTACCTCGAACACAACGAAGCATTCTTTTAGCTGCTTTCCAATGACTTTCATGTGGGTTTTGCATAAACCGAGCAACAAGGCCAACAACAAAGGAAAGGTCAGGATGGGTATGGGTCAGATACAAAAGCTTTCCAACAAGCTGACGGTATAAGGTAGCATCAACTTCAGGGGAAGTACAAGTGATTGAAAGTTTGGCTCTAGACTAAAAGGGAGAAGGGGCTAGCTTACAGTCTTCCATGTGAAAGTGGCGTAGAAGATCACATGCATACTTGGACTGGGAAAGGGAAATACCTTCTTTGGATTGTAAGACTTGAAGACCAAGAAAATAATGCAAGTGTCCTAAGTCTGTCATTTCAAACTGCTTTTTAAGGTTGGACTTCACATGGTTTATAAGGTTGGGATCACTACCAATAAGGATAAGATCATCAACACAAAGAACAAGAATTATAAGAGACTTACCCACTTTCTTGGTGTAGACAGTATTGTCAGAATGACACCTAGAAAAGCCAGTATCTAAAAGAAAGCTATCCATTTTGGCATACCAAGCCCAAGGGGCTTGCTTGAGACCATAAAAGGATTTCCAAAGCCGACATACAAGGCTTGGAGTCTGTTTGTATAAAGCAAGGAGGTTGTTCCATATAGATTTCTTCATGCAAGTCCCCATGCAAGAAGGCGGATTTAACATCCATCTGATGGACTTCCCATTTGAAAGAGGTCGCAAGGGAAAGAACAAGGCGAATAGAGTTCATTTTGGCAATAAGGGAGAATGTTTCAGTATAGTCAATGCCTTCAACTTGTGAAAAACCCTTAGCAACAAGATGAGCTTTATGTTTATCAACTTTACCATCTGGTCCAAACTTGGTTTTGCAAACCCATTTACATCTAACAAGTTTTCGTCCCTTGGAAGAGGAACAAGGTCCCATGTATCATTTGTCAATAATGAACGATATTCTTCATTCATAGCTGCATCACAATTTGGATGGCCTGATGCTTCTGCAAAGGTGTCAGGATCATAATTCGCTAAAGCTTGAGCCAGTAAAGAAGAGGCTCTATCGAACTGAGAACGTGTATGACGCTAATCTGTAGGATCACCTGCTGCATCCCGAGTAGTGCGGACCCGTTTTGGAAGTTGAGGAGCTGAAGGAGGATCCCGAGAAGGTGGGGGAGGATTGTCATCCTCGCTGTCATCATCTGAAGAAGGAATATTTTCAAAAGTAGAAGGGATAGAGAGAGGTGGCACATCTGCTGAACTAGGCTCGTAGGCCGATATATTTTCAGCAAACTTTACATCTCTTCTAATGATAACATTTTTGGATTTAGGTTGAAGAAGTCTATATCCTTTGACATCTTTAGAATATCCAACAAAAATACATTTTTCACTCTTAGGTTCTAAGGCTTTATGTTTCTCATCTGGAATATGGGCCCATGCTTCACTTCCAAAAACACGAAAGTGACTTACGTTTGGTTTAATTGAGCTCCATGCTTCTTCTGGAGTGATATTCTTTAAAACCTTAGTAGGAGTGTGATTTACTATGTAATTTGCATAGTTAATTGCTTCTGCCCAAAAATTAAGACTAAGTCCTTTAGATTGAAGCATACAATTAGCCATTTCCTTTAAGGTGTGATTCTTCCTTTCAGCTACACCATTTTGCTGTGGAGTATATGGAACAGTATGTTGCAATTGAATTCCATGCTCAGTGCAAAAGTTGATGAATTTGTTGTTAACATATTCTCCGCCATTATCAGATCTTAGCTTAAGAATTTGATGTCCAGATTGTTTCTCAACAAAGGCCTTAAAGGCCAAGAACATGTTAAAGACTTCACTCTTGAGTTTTAAGAAGTATACCCATGTGCGTCTAGAGAAATCATCAATGAAAGTTAAAAGGGGCAACATAAATCACTATGGACAAGCTATAAAGGGGCTGAGGTGTGCCAAGAGGCACGTTTTTCAAAACTATCCCGATGATGTTTTCCGAGTACACATCCGAAACAAACACCATCTCTGCAAGATACCATAGGAAGACTTGTCACCATATTTTCTTTACATAGATTTTGAAGGGAGCGATAGTTTAAGTGACCAAATCGCTCATGCCAAAGTTTTCTCACTTCATCATTATGAGCAACAAATACCGAGGGAAGAGTTGATGACCCAAAGTTGTTAAACTTATACAACCTTGTAGAATCATCAGCAATGCCAGTAGCTAAAATCTGTCTAAGATCTCTTAGGTCCTTAATTAGAACATCATGAGGTGAAAATTCAACAGTTTTACCTTCACTTGAATGAGTTATTTGATATACAACTATAAGGTTGCAGGATAAGGTAGGAACACATAATACATCATTAAATTGACCATTGTCTAGATGAATAGTTTTAGTCCCTACAACACTAAGAGATCTATCATCATCAACATATATATATTTTTGGTGTTACAATCATTTAAAGAAGAAAACATGGTTTTGTTTTTGGCCATGTGATAAGAAGCTCCATAATCAATGAGCCAATCATGAGAATGAGAAGAAAAAGATACATTTAGTGCATAACCAGACTGAGATGCTTGACAACCACATGCATAAAGTGTTATTCTTGAAGATGAAGTTGAAGTTGAAGTTGAAGAGTGCTCCAAATAGATGTTATGCTTCTTCATTGCTGCTTCCAAGGCTTCCATCTTCTTAAAGCATTTGGATTCTAAGTGGCCATCACGATTACAAAAGTTGCAATGTCTATCAGTGTTCTTCCCTTTTTTTTTAGTTGCCTTATCATTTTGTTGAGTTGATTTTTCATTGTGAGACTGAAATTGCTTAGGACCCTTGTTTGGTTTAGGACCATTCATTTTAGGATGTTGCTTCTTAGGATTATCTGAACTTGGTTGCTGTTGGGTTGCTAAGGATTTCTTAGAAGAGTTTCCAATATTAAGAAGACCAAGATGTAAGAGTTTTTCTTGCTTTCTTATTAAAGAATCACAAAAGACATCAAAAGAGGGGGACTTGTAGTCTTGTCCTTGAGAAATAAAAGGCTTCTCTAGTAGAATGGAAGGTGGAAACAAACACAGAGTAGGTTGGTCATAACTTAGTAAGAATGAAATAGATAAGGCTACCATCTTCTTTCTTAACCTTAACCCTTTCCAAGAGAAGTCTAAGGGTCTTGAACTTGGACAAAAAATCTTCAATGGAAGAAAAATTATTGGGGTCCAACGTAAGCAACTCATTTTCGAGTTGATGGGCTCTAATTTCATTTTTAATTCCAAAAAATTTATTGAGCTTTTTCATTGCTTCATTGGGGGTATCAATTTATGCGATATGGAATCTAAGGTTTGGAAAAATAGACATCCCTATTAATCCACGTGCTTGATCTTGCTTATTTTCCCATTTGGCTTGCTTATCTTCATCTTGAGGTTTAGACTCTTGGCCTGAGGCTATTCTATAAAGACCTTTACTTCTAAGTAAATCCACCATGTAGGATAGCCATTGGAAGTAGTTGGTGCTGTCAAGAATAACTAGGCATGGAATTTCCATTTTAAAGGAACTGAAGCTGTATATGCTGAAACTAAGTGTTCCAATGGAAAGATCTCGAAAAATTAGGCCGATTAAAAAAAATGGCTTTGAAAACGGCTTCCAGATGAAGAAGTTATGGCTTTTTGAAGAAAAGTTGTTGAAGATGCCAACGAACCATGTGAATGTTGGGAAGTTGATGATAATGTTATATTTAAAAAAAAATCCCCCCCCCCAAACTTAATCTAATTAACTCACTTTTAAAAAAAAATTACTTTATGTGACCCACTTTTATAAAAAAGTGAAAGTCATTTTTACAATGGTACTTTATGAACTATCCACTAAATTGTAACTTAAATAAAAGATGAAGTGACGTTAGAATTATAAGTGACTCACTTTTTAAAATGGGTGAGAACACTTCTACATAAAGTAACTTTAAAACATAAGATACATGTGTTTTTTGAAAAAGTAACTCAACAAAAAGAAAGATTTGAACCCAATACCTCTATTCTCATAAAGTAACTTTAGACTAAGTGAGCTAGTTTAAAAGGTTAGTAATTTTTGGAAAGGAGGAAGGGTTTTTTTTTTGTTGCTCATTGAAGTTTTGGGGTGCGTGCTTACTTAAAAAACCTCTTTTTGCCTGCAAAACAAAAAAAAAACCACATAAACCAAACGAACAAGCAAAACTATCCAACCTTTACGGCTTAAAATTAGATTTGGCCAGAAACTAGATATTTTCCTCAATGTTTTTGATTTTCTGAGATCACACTAAGACGTAGCTGAAAAGAACATACGCATGAGAAAAATCCTTTCTTTCTGTTTCTGGTTTGCCCAGATCGCACAGAGTCGCGGGGCAAAGAGCATATGCAGAAATGAAAGGTATAGATCCGGTAATAAAAAAAATTATAGAGGACTATAAACTGAAATAAACAGAGAGATAAATAACTATAATTGCAAATAAAGACTGTATACCTCCAGATTTAAAAAATGACGCAGCTAGGGCTATCGAAAACCTTTTCGCGTGAAACGAAAGGGGTTCCTCGCTGGAACAGATGCTCCTAACACAATAGAGCAGTTTTCTTGCCCGAAAACGGTCAGAAACAGTAGATCTAGGAAACGACAGTCGGATGCAGTTGTACCGACTTCGGATTTCGATCACCAACGTATCTCGAATAGCTTTGATACCATGTAGGAATTTACAGGGTAAGTTCCTTAGATAGAATACCAAAGGACACCGCTCACAAACAGATCACAAATCAGTACACCAGTATTCTTGACGTGGTTAAAACCCTCAAAGAGGGAAACAGTTCACAGCCTGAGCCAACACGATCACTTCTTGCAATTTATTAATGTGAAAGAAAGAAAATTCTCTCATGAACGGTCACCTAACAAATGACCTTCCATGCTCTTTAAATAGAGATCACGGACCAATCGGGTGTTAAGCCACGGATCAAGTGTCAGTAATACCGAGGAGAGAATGAACCGTCATATCACTTCATGTCTACAACATATTGTGACCGTAGGATTGTAAGTTACAAAAAGTACATACTAAAAAAACACACTTTACCTTAGTATACACTAGACCAAGTTATACTTTTATTTCCTATGTGCTAGAATATCCTAACACCCAGAAATCGTTTCTGGAAATTCCACCTAGAGACGACTTAATTAAAATAATTAATCTTTTTTTTAATGGTGCCCAAGTCTAAACTTAGGAAAACTAATTAATTAAAGAGTATTAATTAAGTCATGGTGAGAATCTTCTAGAAGAAGACATGGATCGAGTTCTAGTCAATCTTAGCCATCAATTATGTTTTAATCTTGGCTGTTGATGTCTCAACAAGAGATTATAAGAAGAAATTCGATGGGGGTTGGAGAACACACTTGGAGCCACCAGAAATTTGATTTTGCTGAGAAATCGATTTTGAAAGTAGCAGTTGTGAGTTGCCGGAAGTGATTCAGTAGAATCGAAGCAGTGAGAGAGGGGTAGGGATAGTAAGGTCGGAAGGAATTTTTTCCAGTCCGGTGAGAGCATTGCAGAGAGACAACGTACTCCATAGAGAGGCTGACGCAGTGCAGAGAGGCAGCGCAGAGCTTCAGAGGGAGATCCGTATTTTGCTGAGGAGAAGTCGAGATTCAGTGGCAGGTGCTGGAGTGGGAGCCCAGAGGCCAGAAGATCGAATTTTCAGAGTAGAAGTTGATCAATAGAGTGAGAGAGACGTTGGTCCGAGCTGAGTGACGCATATATGCGTAGGGTGATGCAGAGGCAGCTAGGAATAACTCATCTTGAGCTAAGGTTACTGTCGGATCACCGGTGGAAGTGAGAGTTTTCTCACTAGACTTTTGGTAGTCATTTTCTCTGTATGGAAAGCTAGATTTGAGCTTCCATAGATTTGTATTCGGATTTATTACTGCATAATAATAAAAACCTCAGCTGCTGCACTGATTTTCCCAAGTTGGGTTTTTCCGGGGACATTGGTCCAAAAATAACGATGTTTTATTGTGTGTGTGCATCTATTCTTGTAGTGTTTTTATTTCTTTCGCAATATTTATTTTGTGAAGGCTGCAGTGTGTATGTTTCTATATTTTCCCTAGGAAACTTCAAATAACTTGGTTGATTAATTTAACAAATAGAAGAAACATTATCAGTTGCTGCAGTAGGATTCGGGATCACCGAATTTTCACAAAGTGGATATCAGGGAGGGTTTCCTGTCCAAGAAAGATTAAATGCTTACTAGAATATAATTTGTTTAACTAA
The DNA here is from genome assembly GCA_031772625.1 of Pinus tabuliformis. NCBI lineage: Eukaryota > Viridiplantae > Streptophyta > Pinopsida > Pinales > Pinaceae > Pinus > Pinus tabuliformis. The sequence goes on along the minus strand of CM062808.1, from coordinate 708,574,260 downwards.
GCTCTTAGAGCCTTTTCAGGATTGGGATCGGGGTTAACCAAGCTACCAGGATTTCTTCTAATATAAGCTCTTGTGAATGGATGAATAACTGGAGTTGCCACCCAAATAGGAAACTAACACAAATGTCCAGGTTCTAAGGTGCAATTAGGAAGGTGAACAAGGTGATGAGGAGATTAGTGAAGAGACGAAGAATGAAAGGATGAAAAGATGATGAGATGGAAAGAATGTCGTTAAAGTGTCGAGAACAAGAAGGTCGCTGACAACGGTGCCAGAAAATGTGGTGACGATTGGCGGATTGACGATGAAAGGAAAAGTAAATGTCGAAACAATGGGAACAAGAAACTTATCCCCGACAACGGCGTCAAAAAATGCTGTCGCCCAAACTGTATAGGCAAGATGCGACAACACTCAGTGCGGGGGCTATCACTCTGATCCTTGCACTCTTTGTCCTAGCTATCTCCCTACAACAAACTATGGGGGGTAGTTCCTATGAAACATGAAGATGGGAGACTTGTTGGCAACCAACAAGTCCGGGAGGCACAACTGAACGACCTAGCAACTTGGTTGAATTTGGCAAGTTAAAGATTAGATTAAATTATCGTGAAAGACCAATGCCTTAAATGGAGCCAATTACTTGCTTTAGATTGATTATTTACCAAGTCAATGGATGAACAATTGTTGCTTAAGGGATGCTTCACTATCATAAATGAGATGCAAATCCTACAATCTAGGTGAAATGCAAAATCTTGGTTAAATTTATATTAAATGCCTATTCTAAGTGTGTCCTTTCTCTTAACTGTTTTGAAGCTAGTCTCTAAAGTAGGTTGTGAGAGAGAAACCGGGGGGAGCAAGTTGAGGTTTGGTTAACGATACCTACCCTGGGGTTCTAACCATCTGATGCCTCCGGCGCTGCAAAGATTGTGGCTCTGATGACTGCAAGGTCACCGTGTTAACCACTAAAGAGGTGCTAAACTCCTCAAGCTAGATGAGAGTGGTGGGCCTATATTTCTATCGACCAAGCTTATGCTTGGAAGTAAATTTATTAATGCAAGAGGCTAGTTCTAGAATGCAAGTGCAAGAGATGAGTGCTCTTAAGGTGAGATTCTTACAATGATCTCTAATGAACAATGAAGTACAATGGACGAATTACAATCTCAACCACAAGAGAACAATGCTTAAACTTAATGGTGCTTGAAAATGTTGACGGTAAAACCAATAGACAGTTTGCTCGAACGATAAATAAGACAAGATCAATGCTAGATAACAATGAATTACCAATATGCGAATTATGATTAATCTTGATCCACAAGAGATAACCAATTCAACAATGATCAACATATCCAATTATCCAACAATGTTAAATAGATCAATTAACCACTTAAACACTTATCAACTTGATTAGAGCACTTTTGTGTGAATGCAATAGTGTAAAGATGCCAATGGTGCAGAAAGAAATATGGATCAGCCAATAACATCTCAGAGGCATCACAAAAGATAGCCAAACAGTCCCTAGCTCCATCAACCTCCCTAAGCCGCATACACAGAAAGAATAGATTAATTGGTTCCTAACTGCGCTGCGCCACTAAGTTGCTCGATGAAGTGCCAACTGGTTACCAAGGAGGTGAACCTAGTTCATCCATGGCTTCTCAAGATTATAAGATGATGCGCAGATTATCTAGTTGCTAAGAATCATTTTTTAGATTGCAGCAATAGGAAAACCACCGAACTACTCAATTTAACACTTATCTAAGATCCACAAAATGCAATGAACAAGAGCTAAATGAGATTAGATTACTTTTAATAACTTTATACCACTACTGCAAATATTATATCAGACCTTATGCAGTAGTCTGAAATATTATTGCAACCTTCATAAAAAGATCAAATATGCATAGAGGAGAAAGCCCAATGAGTGCTAGTGACAATACAATGATGAAATGAGATTACCAATGAGTTATTATGCCACTGTTATGAAAATTTATCACTGTTATTATGCCACTGTTATGAAAATTTATCACTGTTATGTGGCTGTAACAAACATATCAGATCTGAAATTGACCAATCAGTCCACAAGAAAACCACTTATATGCACTCAAGTTAAATTATGCTTACTTCTTAATGCCTTAGGTGATTTATTGATGAACTTAGGCTTATAAAAAATGTGTTTAGGCCTTAATTATACTGCTGTCATAAATTGTTTCAGAATTCAATTTTAGGACAACGGTAAAATTAGAGAGTTGGAGAGCAAACCAAGAGGCCTAGTTGAAGGCTAGATCGACCTCTAATGAGTTTGACTACTTGCAAACACCAAGTTAGCTCAAACAAATGATGCAAAACCAAATGCTAGCCCACTAAATTATGAAAAATCAGAGATGACTGAATACAAGGCTAGGGCAAAGGCTAGAAGGCTAGGAAACCCCAAGACTAAGGCTAGAAATGATGAATGAGGGGCTAGAAGGACAAAACAAGAGCAAAGACCAACGGAAAAGGGGAAGATGCGACCACGACAAGGGCAAATAAGCCCTTTAAGGTTGATGTCAAGCCCTTAGGGGCTGACGCAAGGGTAGAAAAATCCCTAGAAGAGCTAGCAGCTATGGTTAAAGCCCCTTAGGGGCTGCGACTAGGCCCTAGAGGGAGGCTGAGAGGGAGGACAACCTCCTAAAGGCCACGATAGGGGAGGGGAAGGAGGGACGAGGCCCTAAAAGGGCTGGACAACTCCTCTAGAGGGGGGTCGAGGGCCTTTAGAGGCCTCAACTAGCCTTAAAAGCGCTATGACCAAGAGAAAAGAGGGGGATGAGCGCCCCAAAAGGCCACTAGGCCTCACTGCTAGGCCAAAAACGCTGGACGGCTAGGCCAAGGGCTTCAAAAAATTCCAAAATCCTGCAAAAATACCAAAATGCTAGAAAATCACTCTCAAATTGCTGGGCGCTGGGCCTGGAGGATGAATGGAGGCTAGATCTTGCCTTCTTAGGCCTAGATCTGTCTCAAAACCTTAGCAAAATCGCTTGATCAACTTGAAGTTACCTGCACAAATGAATCAACAAATGCCAATACCCCAAATATATATACAAAAAATAAAACCCCAAAAATAATGCAACCCCAATTACTGCAAAACAAATAGGTTAGAAATTATTTACAAATTATTACAAATATATAATATTTACAAAATTTTAATTTTTTTTGAGATACTTTTGGGTAAATAACAATGGATGAGTATACAATATCATCAAAACTGGGAGAATTTATGCAAACAAGATGAAATATTTTGGAGACAAAAATCTAGAGTTTAGTGGCTAAAAGAAGGTGAATGTAATACAAGATTTTTCCACAAATCCACCATAGCAAACAGAGCTCATAACAAAATTTCTCTGATCAAGGATGAAAGAGGAAATCTTCTCAATTCTCATGAAGAAATAGATGCAGTTCTAGTCCAGCACTTTCGAAACATAGCAAAGGAAACCTGTTATGATAGAGAACTCCACATCCGGGACTTCACTAAGCATATACCCAGGATGGTTTCCAGAGAGGATAATGCCAATCTTTACAGGCCAGTGACTAAAGAGGAAGTTAGTGGAGTACTCAAAGAAATGCAGAATGGGAAGGTGCCAGGCCTGGATGGTTTCAATGTTGACTTCTTCAAAGCTTGCTGGAATATTGTCAAACAGGACATTCTGCAGGTGGTTGAGGATTCCAGATCGAACAAAACCATTTTGAAGGCTCTGAACACCACTTTTATAGCCCTGATCCCTAAACAGGAATTGGCTCAAACCCCTGATAGGTTTAGACCTATAGCTTTGTGCAACGTGGTGTACAAGATAATATCTAAAGTTGTTGCTAATAGACTCAAACCCCTCCTTCCTTCACTAGTCTCGGGGGAACAATCTGGATATGTGGAAGGAAGGCAAATTCTTAATAACATTATTCAAGCACATGAAGTGGTGCATTCTCTTACTAGCAAAAGAAAGGTTGGAATGATCATGCAACTGGACATAGCCAAAGCTTATGATAAGCTGAACTGGATCTATATCAGGAAAGTTCTTATTGCTTTCGGGTTCGACCACAATTGGGTAAGATGGATCATGGCTTTGGTCACTTCTTCCAGTTTCTCAATTCTGGTCAATGGTTCTCCTTCGGAGACTTTTATTCCTTCCAGAGGCCTTAGGCAGGGTGACCCTCTCTCACCCTTCCTCTTCATCCTCATGATGGAAGGACTGGGAAGGTCTATCAAGAATGCAAAAGAAGTTGGTAAAATCAAGGGTCTTCAACTCTCAGACAATGGACAGGCCTTGACTCATCAACAATTTGTGGATGACACCATGCTGCAAGGAATCCCTACAGTCAAAGAAGCACTTGCTTATAAACAAATCCTCAGTGACTTTGCCATGGCTTCAGGTATGGAAGTAAATCTTTCCAAATCCAAAATCTTTTTCTTCAATACTAACATTGCTATTCAGAGGAACATATCTAGAATTCTGGGCTTTCAAAGGGATTCTCTCCCCTCAAATTATCTGGGAGTTCCTCTAACGGCCAAACCGTTACACAAGAGCATCTGGGAGCCGATAATTAATAAATTACAAGACAAAACCAGGAAATGGACTATGAGATCTCTAAACTTGGCTGGCAGGTTGGTCCTCACAAAGGTCGTTCTACAATCAATCCCAGTCTTCATGCTTTCAGCTATCCCTGCTCCTAAAGGAATCCTGCACCAAATGAGAAACATACAAAGAGACTTTCTATGGGGTAAGGGGGAAGATAAGAAGAAATGGGCCTTAGTTGCCTGGGAAAAAATCTGTAAACCCAGAAACCACGGGGGTCTTGGATTGGATGATCCTGAGATTCTGAGCAAGGTTTTAGGGGCAAAATTATGGTGGCGATGGATCAAAGAACCAGAAGCACATTGGGCTATCCTTTGGAAAGAAAAATATGCAAGCTCTTGGCTAGATAATGACCGCATAAGGATGGATGGTAATATAAGAGGATCATATATTTGGAACAAAGCCTGGGAAAACAGAAGCATAATTCAAGATCACAGCTTCTGGGAAATTAGAGAGGGAGACTTAGCCTTATTCTGGGAGGATAGATGGCAACAAGAACCTATTTTGTTAAAGGAGGATTTGGAGGACCTCAAAGCAGAAACAGACACCAAGGAGCTCACAAGAGTTAAGGATTTTTGGGATCAAAACAACAGTTCAGGGAAATGGAGAAACTGGAGGAAACTTGATCTCAGAAATGACAGTCCCCTAAAAGCCAAGGCTGAGAGGCTAATGAAGATGTTAGAACAAAGGAAAATTCTAGTTTCAAGGGGGCATGACCAGCTAAGATGGGGCAACAATAATGAGGGGACTTATAATCTCAAGGAAGCTAAACTCCTACTCCTTGAACTAGATTCCCAAGCTCCAGACAGGATTTGGCAAAACCTATGGAAACTTCAAGGGTGGATGAAAATTAAACTTTTCATGTGGCTGGTACTGCACAGAAAATTCTGACCTGGGATAACATTAGGAAAAGGGGTGTCCTGGGACCTTCCAGATGCCAGCTCTGTGAAGTTCAAGAGGAGACAATGGAGCACCTTCTCAACAACTGCATTTTTACTTCCAGATTATGGGATTCTTTTGCCTCTATCTTCCAACAATCTGATAGAGACAATGGAAGTCTTTTCAATACCCTCACCAATTGGAGAAAGAACTTTTCGGATAATGAAGTTTTGAGTTCAGCTTGGGCTCTTACACCAAGCTTCATTATTTGGAATGTCTGGAAAGAAAGGAACAATAGAATCTTCAAGAATGCTAAGAAATCTCCCCAGTATCTCTATGATCTGATCCTAAAACAGATTAAGGAAACTGTTGGCACTGTTGTCCGAAATCTCCCTACGAAACCCCCTTCTGCTACAGAATGGAGGATTCTCTGTAAGCTAGAGCTGTAGGGGATTGTTCCTCAGGGCTTAGTCAGGAAAGCTTCAATTCTGGATCCTGAGCTAGACTTCTGGCATCCTCCCCCTAAAGGTTTTCTGAAATTCAACATTGATGGTGCTTCTAAAGGTAATCCGGGCACGGCCGGCCATGGAGGGGTGTTAAGGGATGATAATGGAAGGATTTTGTTTATCTTCCATGGTCATTTAGGCAAAGCAACCAACAACATGGCGGAGCTGATGGCCATGGAACAATGTCTAGAGTTCCTGGTTCAGGAAAACCGCCAAAATACGATCATTGAAGCTGATTTCGAGTTAATCATTAACTCGGTCAAGAGAATAAGCTAGGGAACAAAACCGGAAAAGGCCTCAAGAAACTGGAGGCTGATCCAAGTCTTTCAACGGATTCACAGTCACCTACAGAGCCTGAGAACAGTCAGTTTTGCACATGTGCGTAGAAAGGCCAATAAACTGGCAGATTTGCTGGCCAATCAAGGAGTGATCTGCACAGATAATAGAGTGGCGATGGACTGGCAAGAGCTCCCTCAAAACAGATTAAAAACGGAGTGTCAAAACCAAGCAGATGAAGATAAGACAGTGTTCCATGAAAGAGCCATGGAGGCGGGCACAACTGACCAGCAGCTGTTTGCTTAGAGGCTTGCTCTCAATCGGGTCTTTTGAGAGTGGCTTGCAGTGGTCAACAAGCGAATCCCAGGTTATTATGTTCACTATAGGGTCCAGTTGCAACAACGAGGATGTTTTGGTATTGTGGTTAACTGGAAGTATGGTGGATGCTTTAATGCACATCGGCTCAAGGAGGGTTGACGCAGCGAACGGTCGAAAGCCGGAGACCATCGGAGGCCGAGAAACCAGAAGTTTTTCCGGGTGGTTCACTTTACTGCGACTTGAGCAGTTTTCCGGGGATCGCGACCCTCCAAGGCGGGAAGTGGTATTTCCTTTTAGGGAGCGATTCCATTCAGCGGGCTCCACGTGGCGGTGGGGACGGGAGGATTACCGCCCTCATCGCACGCTAACGTGCGCGAAGGTTGGCGGGTGCGATATCAATCTCAACTGTTGGATCATTCACAGCAGATCAACGACTGGGAGTGATCGTGCAAGTCTGAGGGTCCCTGTGGTAAACAGCGGGCTCACTTTACCGCATAGTTTTTCTGGTTGGCATACTTTACCACATAGTTTTTTCGGTAGGCTCACTATACTGCGACCTAAGCAGTTTTTCGGGGATCGCGGCCCTCAAAGGCGGGAAGTGGTTTTTCCTTTTCGGGAGCGATCCCATTCAGCGTGCTCCACGTGGCGGTGGGGATGGGAGGAATACCGCCCTCATCGCACGCTAACGTGCACGAAGGTAGGCGGGTGCGATATCAGTCTCAACCGTTGGATCATTCATTGCAAATCAACGGATGGGATTGATCGTGCATGTCTGTGGGTCCTAGAGATAAACAGCAGGCTGCTCAACACAGAGAATTGGTCCATAGTCATTGGATCGAACGGTCAGGTTCAACGGTTAAGATTAAAAGGGCATGTTAGGTTTTGGCGGGAAGCAGGTGTCCTTGACTTCAAAAGACTTTTCACTCTAGCCATTGTGCCACGGGTTAAGGAATCAGACGGATGCGATACCCTTATCTTATTGACTCTTTTGGTTCCTTTTGGGTCCGTTTCCTAATTCTTGTTTCATTCCTTTGTGAATGTAAGGTCTGGTTGTAGGGAGGGAGGCATGGGCTTTGATCCCGGTTCCAGGTTTTGACAGGGTCTCTCCATGGTCCACGACCATGCAGGATTTTTTGTATTTTATGTACTCTATTTGCTGATTAATGAATTCGAAGGTCCGACTCTTACATCAGCAAAAAAAAATGGATGAGTATACTTTCGAAAAGTAAATATTGGCTGAAACCTTCTTGCAAAATCAAATACCATAATGAAATCCCAAAGCCCAAACATAGTCAACCTTTTAGCACACTCTGTGAACCTAGAGCCCAAAGGCTAGCATACATGTAAATCTCTATTATATTCTCAAGAAAATTGTTAGATCATATAGTGAATCAAATCACCTAAGATAGAATATATCAATAGAATGTTCTTATCACTGACAAATAAAATAACAATTATCAATCAATATTCAACTAAAAATAGGATCACACATAGGTAACACATACCACAGATCAACGGAAGAAAAAAACCATGAACTGAACCCCAAAGTATTTCTATTATGATACAAAGTGTTCCCAACAAAGCAACAACTCAATACCAACGTTAAAGAATTACATCATCCAAAGATATCACATAGAAGCAAAATGACTTCTATTTATAGAGAAATTACTCCAAGTGGAAAATAATGACTAGTTGGCTTGATCCCCGTCAAAATAATCTCGACTGTCGAAAATAAGTTGATCATCTTTTGATCTCCATCGTCGAATTTTTTAATTTTGAGGAAAAATTCGAATTTTTCTTAAAACCCACTTTTAATTAATTCAAAACTTAATATTTTGGATAAATTTCCTCAAAAATTTGACTTTGACTTCACCATCAAGGTCCAAGGGCTCATTTTTTCTTAAAATATCCAATTTTACCTTGGTGGGGGATCTCCAAAAATTGACTTCTCTTTGACCCACGAATTTTTGATTATTTTCCACTTGGAGAGATTAATTTCTTTATAATTATTTTTTGACTCAAAATTAATTAATTTTTTTGGCTTAGGATTTTTATTTAATTTTGTCAGAAAAATTAATTAATAGACTTTAAAGGGGATTAATTATTTTTTCCACCCTCAAATATTTTAGCTATGGTGTTTAAATATGAGGCACTATGCACTATATATATATATATATATATATATTACAATAGATAATTACAATATCAATCCTTACAAGGGGAAAACACATTTAGACTCAGACTCTCAATAATTTACCCAATTCTGCAACACAATATGATCCAGTATAGACCAAGTTGTTCATAAGAAAATAATTTAGTCAATTGTGCTTAAATTATTCCCAAATACACTTTTACAAAGACTCGATATAACACTAAGACTCACCTAAGACCTTGTTAAGAGATTACACCCTAGCTTTTGGGTTTAAGCTAGAAGAAAACTCTATCGATTATTCGTGTTTAGAAACACACATAATTCGGTGAGGTTTAAAAACATCATAGGATGAAATCTGTTGTCAAAATCAGAGGCGTACTTAGGTGTTGTTACATAATTAAACGGTCATAATATCATCATTTACAATATAACTTGCAGACGCTGGGTTTATAATGATACAATGGTGTTGGCTGGTGATTTTGAACTCTGAAAAAATTTCTTCATGTCTTTGCATTTCGCTTCCTTGGACTGTTGAAAAAGTGTGGTCAACACTACCCTTGTATCATGGCATGTGGCTTGGAGCCTTCCTTTGATCCCTACTCCATTCCATCATTATATCACATGCCATCTACCACTTGATGGATGTACCATGGATGTGTAACCCCCTTTAAGGGTTGAAACCACCTAATAGGTTCCTTGGCTAACCCCCTTATTGAGCTTGGAGACACCTGTACATGCCAAAGCCCACTATGGAAGGGCATGCCATTATGAAGTGTCCACTTGTGTTTCATGATTTGTAAGCTCTTTTACTTGATTACTCTAATGATTTGTTGTACTGGAAGGCAAGGGGATGCATTGAATCTTATGCGAGATTGCAAATGGGTCTCCATTTGGGGTTTGGTCTCCCTATACGGGGTCCAAGCCCTCTAGAGGGCCACAATGGCACTTGTAGGGTGAGTGTAGAGAGCCACGGGCCTCCACCATAGCGAAAAGTACTTCATGGATCCCCAACACCATTCAGTGATTGCTCGTGTTCCACTTTTTTGGATGAGGATGATACACCTGGATCACCATGTCCAACTATCAATGCATAAACCATAAAGAGACAAGAGACACAAAATATAGGTGATCAGCTAGGGCCAAAACCTCTTCCACTTGAGAGGAAAACCCAAATGAATTCTTCTTCTTATAGGAGCTTCAATTAACGAATACCAAGATCAAGACCCAGACCCTTGACAAAATGACCTCTCCAAGACCAAGTCACAAGATCCTTCTTTGCTGCTTCACTTTCTTGCACAAGTCAACACAATTCAAACTTCTCCTTCTTCTGCACTTCTCGGCTACCCTGAAACTTCGGCCTCTTTTCCACAGATCTGTAATTCGTACTATTGTGATTCCACACGTGTGAGGAGTAGGAACAAGTTTGGAGGTGTTTCCTTCCTTCGCTATACTTGGAGGCTTCTCTAGATGAACTCGGCTAGCAATATGATTGATTTGGAGACCCTTTAGATGACCTCTTGGACTGTTATGACACCACAGCGGAAACCCTAAATTCTGCCACACGTGCAAGGTAATTCACCCAAGAAACAGTGCCAAAATACTTCGTCATTCCCTTCCTTTCCTTTGCTTGGATATTAGGCTTTTCTCCTTGACTTTTTGTACTTATTCTTACCTCAAATCTTCACCGAATTGCTTGCTTCCAAATGAAGGCTGAGCTGCCTATTAATACTAGTCATGTGCCTCGACCGACATGCCTTTCGGGAAACATATTTAGGCCGACTTCAAGGTGACTTTGTGACAAGGTCTTGGAGGGTTTAAGGCATAAATAAATTTCCTTTTACGATGTGTAACATGCCCAAATGGGTCTTCAAACTTTGACATTGGCTCAATAGACTTTATGACTTGATGACAAATCTTAAAGGCTCACAATGGGAGCCATAACTAAAAATAAAATCCCTTTCTCATGAAACCCATGAGACAAGCATTAGAATAATAATTTTATTTCTTCTTTTCATCAATTACATAAAATCACAATCACACATGTCATGATGAAGACTGAACCTAGTTACACTTTTCAACACAGTCGACTCCACACTTGTACCACACAATTGGCAGAGGTTTTAGGGTCTAGATTGTTATATAATCTAGGGCAATTAGATATAGTAGGATTCTTCTAGATTTGATAACAATTTGTGAAGCACTTTTACAATATATCTTGTTAGCTTAATCTTCTTCTCTTCTTATTAATGCATGTGTGTTTACTTAATCAAACTACTACCAAAACACAAGAAACAAGAACACAAGATGTTGGCTCTCCGTGAGGGCAAAACCTCTCTCTCTTAGAGAGGAAAACCCTTTCGTAATTTCTCTTATTGAAGCTTCTATTGATCAATGCCAAACCCTACACCCTTGATAAGAATATCCTCCAAGCACAAGTCAAGTCCTTCCTCCTTCCTGCGCTTGTTTCCCCAACACTTCGTCCTCCTTCTTCGGGCACTTCATTCCCCGACACTTCGTTCCCCGACAGTTCGTTCCCTGGCACTTCATCCTCCTCCTTCCGACACTTCATTCTTCTTTTAACTGTTGATAGTCCTTGGTATACAGGCTCTAGAAGAGACTCCAACCTTTGATCCTTAGTGAGATCCTTTACCATTGAAGACACCTTCCTTCTCTTGACCAATTGAGCCTTTTCTTGATGTGAGGTTGTAGACTTGATGTGACAGTATTGCAACCCTAGTTTCTCGCATGTGTGAGAGGTTTCGTTGTGTATTTGATCCTTTTCTTCTTCGCTTGAGAGAGAGTCTTCTTCGCTTAAGTAGGAGACCTTGTAGGCCTAAGTTTCTACCCCAAACGATGAGAGATGAACAACCGTGATGTGCTTGCTGTAGTGACCGCAGACAACCTTCCTTTCCTCGTACGTGTGACTGCAATTCACCCTAAAAACAATCCCTTCAAATTTGGTTATGTCTCCTCCTTCTTCGCTGCACTAGAGGCTCCTTATCTTGCTTTTCCTTCACTCTTTTATTGGCTCTTTTTTCCGTTGATTTCAGAGATGTGATAGATTGTCATTGGAGGAGTGGACAACCTCTATATATAGAGGATTGCCCCTCCTTTAGGCCGATTTGAGGCCGACTTGAGTTTTCTTCATCGTTTTTGCTCCTTTCAAGATGTCGTTGCATGGAGAGGACTTGTCTTTGCTTGGAGGGATATTCTTTGACTCTTATACAAATATGTACATGGTGTAACATGCCCTTAAGGGTCTTCAAGCTTTCTTTTGAATCTTTGACTTACATATAGCACTTTAACATGTGCTAAACCTATTTCAATGAACAAGAAACTCATTGATAAATATAACAAAAATAATATTTCTTTTCTTGAATAAATGCAAATATCAAAAGTACATTTATGAAGACCGAACCTAGTTACATTTTCTTCAACACTCCCTCTTAACTAGGGAGGTATTCATAAATCATTACAAGGTGTTTGGCTATTTTTCAATCCTGAAGAATTCACATAAGAAAAACTGGATTGGCAATCCATCTGTTATAGCATCATAGTAACCAACATTTTGCATAGCAAGGCCTTGATTGACAACTTTATCTCTCATAAGATCATAGCGCAATGTTGGCGAGACCAATGACTTATAGACACCTTAGTCATTGTCTCTTAAGGTACATACCCACCCGGGTGTTCACTGAGTATGACCTTCTAAGACTATTCTTGTCTTGGGTTCCCAGCCCTCAAAGAATATTGGTCCTCTTGCCTACTCTTGTCTTCGATGCCCTACACATCCTCAAAGAGTATCGGATGCCAGATGATTACTCAATCCTCCCATTCTTTCTTCCCAAGTGAAGACAAGAATGTTGTGTCTATCTCTTCCTCTTAATTGAGGAAGACATGCCCAAGTTTCCTCTGACAAGGAACTTGTCCAAGCTCCTTTGTAATTGGGGACTTGTAATAACTCCCTCTTAGCTAGGGACTTGTCCATTCATCAAGAACTTCTTCTTCGTGGGTCCTTTGGTTGCTTGATCTCCTTCCATTCTTTGATGTCATGAAGTCTTTATTTGAACTTCTTCTTGGTAGGGCACTGGCCATCGATCACTTTCCTCCCTGGCTTGTCATGTCATTTCTCCTTCGTGGAAAGTTGCCTTCTTGATGTATGTTAGGTTCTTTCATCATTTGGCTACTCCTTTGTCATCTTGCTATGCTTCAGAATACTTATCACATAGATGCTTAGTTGTACTTGCTTGTTCCCATACTTCGATTTAGTAGCCCTTCATGACTTCATCCTGATATTGCTTCAACATCAAATAGTGCTTGGATGGCTTCTTCATCATGACATCTTTGTAGAGTTGAATCAGTTATTTGCACCTTAATATCTCCAAGGCCTTCATAGGTGTCAAGGGTCCTTTGATCTTTTTCTTCCTTTGTCAGAGTTGTCATGCCTTCTTTTGGGAGATGTCTTTAATGAATCTTGTCAGATAGTGATTCTTTATGACCATGGTGTTCTTCACATGCTTGATCTCTTTCTTCATTTGCCTTTTCTTGGATGGATTAGTCAACCACCTTATACTCCTTATGGGAGCACTTCTTCATGTTGACCTTCATTGCATTGTAGTACATGCCTTCGAGCATGTCATTGGTGAAAGAGATCCTTTTATACTTGATCATGCTATAGAACTATTCCCATGACTCAATAATATATATATGATGACATGACTTAAACTTTGATGCATACATACCTCATCTTGATTCTGCTTTGATCATCTCGACCTCATTTGATAGTTCTCCTCGATTGGTGTAGCCTTTCTTGCTTCATCTTCTCTTGCCTGCATATTATTGTTTCTTAAATCCCATAAATGAGACTCCCAATGAGACATTTGCCCTTATATACGAACCTTCTTTTGAAGATTCTTTTAGAGGATCTTGAAGACCGTTATCTTGCAAATGTTTCTTCCTTTGATGATGGAGGCCTTCTAAGAATTTTAATCATGATCAATTATTCTTTCATTGTGGTTGAGGTCCTATAATATATATGCTCCTTCTATATGAATATCTTGAGCTATATCTACACCATGCTCTTATATTCTAGAAGATATCTTTAACCATGCATTCTATTCTATTTCTATATGCTCCTACACTACTCAAAACTTTGAAAGAAGACTTTAAGTAAAGAGGTTGACTTAGTCATAGTAGAGATCCGGAGGATCTTCCTTTTTCTGCTTCTTGTCTTCTTCTTTCACTTCTTGAGTTACATGAGCTTCTTCCCTTTTTCTCTTGTTGTTGTTGTCTTTGTTAAGTTTAGGACAATCTCTTTTGTAGTGTCCATATTCTTGGCATCCAAAGCATTGGAATTTGGACATCTCTCTATTGCTTGATCTTCGTGGACCAAATTTTCCCTTTCTCTTGGCCATGGTTGCAAATGCTTGCTCCTTTGATCCTACATCATCCTTGGCTTATAGTCTAGTTTCCTCTTTCTTGCATAGAGACCATAGTTAACCTAGTGGGGTAGCTTCCTTCTTGGCATATATGCTTGATGTGAAGTTGCCCCAATCTTTAGGTAGAGCATTGAGTACTACAGTTGTCATCTCTTTGTCAAACACGACTTCTCCTAGCTCTTGAAGTTGATCCCTCATCTCAGAGATCTTCATGAAGTAGGGATCTATTCCTTCCTTTGATATCTTCATCTTGTACAAATCATTTCGTAGAGATATCACTTCTCTAGATGTGCTTACCGAGAATAGTTCTATTAGCTTGTCATAGATTTCTTTTGATGTTTCATTTTGGAGACATAAGGAATGAGAGAGTCTTTGATGGATTCTATTAGAAGTTGAGCTCTTGTCTCATCCTTTTTGTACTTGGCTAAGGCTTGAGTTTGTTCCTCAGCAAGGATAGTGATATTCCCTTTGATGTGATCTAGAAATTCATTCTCTTTGAGAAGTAAATCAATCTTCTTTTTCCATGCAAGGAAGTTATTGGTCCCAACCAATTTGTTGCTTTCCTTGCAAAAAGATGTTGATGTATATTTAGAAGGGGACATATACTTACTTGATAGAGTTTGAGATGCAATGGACTTGCTTTCTTCTTGAAGACTTGATGGCTTGGCTTCCTTTGATCTTGATGTTCTTCAAGTTGCTTTCTCCAAATGGACTTGCTTGATGATGAGATTTGCTTGATGTAGGTCCCTCTTTGATTTGCTCTTCTTGTAGGTGCCTTTATATAAGGCTTTTCTTCTTGTTTTGTAGTCTTCCTTGATGAATAGTAGATAGTAGACCTTCTTGTCCTTGATGTGATTGAGACTTCTTGGCTTGATGCTTCAACCTTGTAGATGTTCTTGAGATGTCCTTCTTAGATGAGTGTTCTTGAGATGCCCTTTCCTTGATGTGTCACCTTACCTTTGATACCATGTTGAAGAATCTAGGGCAATTAGATATAGTAGGATTCTTCTAGACTTGATAACAATTTGTGAAGCACTTTTACAATTTATCTTGTTAGCTTAATCTTCTTATCTTCTTATTAATGCATGTGTGTTTACTTCATCAAACTACTACCAAAACACAAGAAACAAGAACACAAGATGTTGGCTCTCTGCCGGGGCAAAACCTCTCTCTCTTAGAGAGGAAAACCCTTTTGTAATTTCTCTTATTGAAGCTTCTATTGATCAATTCCAAACCCTAGACCCTTGACAATAATATCCTCCAAGCACAAGTCAAGTCCTTCCTCCTTCCTGCACTTTGTTTCACCGACACTTTGTTCTCCTTCTTCCGGCACTTCGCCCGCCTCCTTCCGGCACTTCGTTCTTCTTTCAACTGTTGATAGTCCTTGGTATACGAGCTCTAGAAGAGACTCCAACCTTTGATCCTTAGTGAGATCCTTTACCAATGAAGACACCTTCCTTCTCTTGACCAACTGAGCCTTTTCTTGATATGAGGTTGTAGACTTGATGTGACAGTATTGCAGCCCTAGTTTCTCGCATGTGTGAGAGGTTTGCTTGTGTAATTGATCCTTTTCTTCTTCGCTTGAGAGAGAGTCTTCTTCGCTTAAGTAGGAGGCCTTGTAGGCCTATGTTTCTAGCCCAAACGGTGAGAGATGAGCAACTGTGATGTGCCTGTTGTAGTGACTGCAGACAACCCTCCTTTCCTCGCATGTGTGACTGCAATTCACCCTAAAAACAGTGCCTTCAACTTCAGTTATGTCTCGTCCTTCTTCGCTGCACTAGAGGCTCCTTATCTCGCTTTTCCTTCACTCTTTTCTCGGCTCTTTTTCTTGCTAATTTCAAAGATGTGATAGCTTGTTGTTGGAGGAGTGGACAACCTCTATATATAGAGGAATGTGCCTCCTTTGGGCCGACTTGATTTTTCTTCATCGTTTTTGCTTCTTTGAAGATGTCGTTGCATGGAGAGGACTTGTCTTTGCTTGGAGGGATATTCTTTGAATCTTATACAAATATGTACATGGTGTAACATGCCCTTAAGGGTCTTCAAACTTTCTTTTGACTCTTTGACTTACCCATAACACTTTAACATGTGCTAGACCTATTTCAATGAACAAGAAACTCATTGATAAATATAACAAAAATAATATATATTTCCTTGAATAAATACAAATATCAAAAGTACATTTATGAAGACCGAAACTAGTTACACTTTCTTCAACACAAATGAGGATGTGTCTCACCGCGAGAGACAAAAGGAGGGATTATGTCATCATCCTAGCCCTTACAAATGGTTTACAAGCATTATCGATCCACTTGGAGATCCATGAGGATGTCATTGTGTCCCCACACCCACCTGGGGACACCACATGTGACTTGCGTGGATATCAAGGGGCCAACCCCTTACTCACTATGTTTTGAGTCTATTCTCTCACCTTGGCACACTTTGGACTCCACTAGGCCTTCTCAATGTTCCAACGACTCATTATGTATATTATTTTGCCCTCTTGAGAGGCTTATCTTTCTATCTTGGAGCTATTTTGGTGTGCTTGTCACCAAGGGATGTTATTGTTGCACATTATTTTGTTATTTGGGGCTTAATTAGGCCTAATTAGGTAAATCGAACTCTTTAGGAAGGATAGAAGTAGATGAGAGGCTCATTCATTCATCTCATCATCACTTGGATTGGATTAGTATCTCTTGAGATATTTTCGCGTTTGTTTCTGGGATGAAATTTTTGGAGTTTCTGGATGCACTATGATGTTTGGATTTTCGCAATTGTCTTTGGAGCTTCTTTGTAATGCAAAGTTGATGAATGGATATACTCTCTCTCTCATGTAAGTGAAATTTTAGTGCTATTATGTTACTTGTCAAATGCATGTTGTTATTATCATTGTTCTTGTATGGGTTAAATTAATGCGAAATTCTTCAAGAAACCTTGAATAAGTGATTTAATACATGCATTGCTCTTTGAGGGAGTGGGTGAGTGTTCCTAGAGGCACCTCATATGTTGAAAGCCCTTGAAATTTCATCTCCTTTGCAATTCAAAGTATAAATCCCTAAATGACCCTATTACTAGACCTTGAAAGGCTAGCGAAAGTCATTTAGGGCTCCTTAACATATGGAAATTCTCGATCTAGGTGTATTTGACTCTATTAAGCCCAAGAAGCAAGGCACTGATCCTTGCATCCCTTTGGTTGTCAAATTTACCCTTCTTTTTCTCATCTCTCCCAATTCTAGAGCATCAAGCGAAAACCTTTGTAGCCATTCAAAACCCTTGAATTTTGTTCCACTATTGTGCTAGGGTTTTCTCAAGAGGTCCTCCAAGTTTGAGGTAAATCAGATGGTGGAATCCCGAGATATAGAAAGTCCTAGCCATAAGACCATCTCTTTCCTTAGGTTGATTTGGGTTAGTGTCCTCACTTGGATCATTGCATTTAAAATTCAAAAGAGAATTTGTCCTTTGATCCTATCCTCGTCCCTAAATTGGTCAAGCCCTTCTAGTGTTGATCAACTCCACATCCTTGGCCTAGTTTGGGTCCACTTTGGTTCTTTGTGGTCCAACAACTTTATAACTCAAAGTCCACAAGGATTGCATAGAAAGCATTTCTCCACAAGGATTCTTAGGTCAAGAAAGCTTCTTGTCAAGGGGTATTCCTCAAATCTATGTCTAAGCATCCTTTTAACCCTAACTAGAGAGCCCATCACCTTGCTTCTTATGCAAGTAAGCCATTCAATTGAGTCTCTTTTGTGAATAGGTTCTAGGGATTACTCTCCACCCATTCATTGACATATTCATACTTGTGATCCCTCCTATATTGGGTTTCCTCCCATCAGTGAAAGTCCGTAAAGAGCAGGGAACTATAGCTGAGGTGACAATGCACAATTGCTCCATTGTTGCCACTTGACCTAGTAGTTTCTCTATAGGATCCCCTCTTAGGACCACTGCTAGTTTGAGCGGTAACAATGCCATGATAAAATCACATAAGGCATAAAAGCTCAACACTAGAATCATTAAATAGTAAATACCAAGGGAATATGTTTTACTACTCGCACAATTGCAATTCTGATTGCATCTTAGGGTTTCAAGTAAGGCCATAGTAATTGAGTGGAACAATTGTGTATATCAATACCCTTAGATAGTGAAGCACATCTTCATAAGAAGATCCCAAATATCACAATGCATTGTGTGTGTAATTTGTGTATTGTGCTAGTTAAGTGAGGCAAGAGCCTCACCAATAAATAGATTTAGGGTTTACCTAAGACCCCAAACAGTGGGATTGTAATAACCGCTGAAGTGTTTAACCATAGATGAAACACGCCCAATGACCTAAAAAACCTCTCAAGTTGGGCATGTTACCACTCAAACTAGCAGGGGTCCTAGGAGGTGTTCCTATAGAGCAACTACTAGGTCAAGTGGCAACAATGGAGCAATAGCCCACTGTCACCTTAGCTAAAGTTCCTTGCCCTTTAGGGACTTTCACAGATGGGAGGAGTCCCAGTATGAAGGAAATCACCAAGATTAATGAATCAATGATGTGGAGGTAGTGATTTTAATAGCCTGTTTAAAGGAGAGACTCTAATGATAGGGTTTGGTTGCTTTAGAAGCAAGGTGTGTGGCTCTCCAAGAAGGGCTAAAGGGAAACCTAAACCTAGTTTTGAAGAGTATTTTTTGATAAGAAGTTCCCTAGACCAAAGAATCCTAGAAGAATAGGGTTTCTAGGTAATCCTTGTGAAATTGGAGTGACAAGGTTGCAGGACCGCAAAGAAGCCCTAGTGGACCCAAACGAGGTCAAGGGTTCGGAGTGAAGCCTCAAACAAAGGGTCTTGACCAAGTGAGAGAGAAGAAATAATCAAAGAGATGAGATTTGACTTTGATGTTCAATGCAATGATCCTTAATGAAGCCACTAACCAAAGGAAACCTAGGGAGAAATGGTCTTCGAGCTAGGGCTTGGCAAAACTTGAGATTCAACTGTCGGAATGGCTTGAAATTTGGAGGACCTCTCAAGGACACACCGATGTAGTTGTAGACCAAATTTCATCAATTTTGGATGGCTACAATGGATTTCTTGTGATGCCTTAGGAAGCCAACTAGGGTTAGGGGTTTGTGTTAGTTTTTGTAGCATCAGATGGTGTTCTAGGCTCGAAACTTTGTGGAGAGGCTAAAACACGAGTTTTCCAAAACTCAAATCGTCTCTGGAAATTCCACCCAGAGGTAGCTCAATTAAATTAATTGACCATAATTAAAAATTTTCTAACTTAGGAAAAGTGGTTAATTAATAGGAATTATGTCATGTCCCTTCTCAAACACATTTGTAACAGGTTGTTTCCACACTTTTTTGCACAATTTTATCTAAGGGAAAGAACCCAATATTTTCGACTTAGGGGCTTAGGAGGAAATTCGACTTAATTTGATTGCTAGTGGAAGGTGGGGGCCACCCACGTGGGAATTCGAACTAGGCCATTCGAATGGCTTGGAGGGAATTCAAAGTGTTGGATGGAGGGGCCCACATGAGGCAAGGAAGGCCCACAAAGATAAAAGGAGGAGAGAGCTCTCATTTGGGATTTTTCTTACACCTTGCAATCAAAATTACTTGACTATTTGCTCTGCTGTTTAGCTGAGTCAACTGACTGTTTAGCCACAAATCTCTCAAGTGGGAGATTCAACCTCTACTTTGGGGGACCATCCATGCCCACCCTAAAGAGGCAGTTCCATAAGTATTGCAAGAGTTTTGGGAGTGTGTTACAACACTACCATTCAACCACAACAGGGAGTGCGTATTTTTGGCTAGCTGGAGAATACGCAAGGGGAGTTTGGAGCTATCAGTGATCAAGCATTTGTCGGGAGAGTTAGAGGATTGGGAGCAGCAAAGGGCCAACCTTTATTGTGAGTTTTGGAGCCAACAGAGCCAACATCCCAGCAGTTCGAATTACTGGGCTTGGGGACAACGCAGAGGGCCAGTTCAGCAATTTCGTGGAGCTAAGGAGTAGGTGCCATATGCCGGAAGCCCATCCGGGAAGTCAGGGGATTGATAGCAGAGGTCAGCCCAACACTTTGGGCCCATTTTTGAGAGGATTTACAGGCATATTCTAGCAGGCCGAGTTTTGCGATTGCAACTGAAGTTGGGCTCCAAGGGGGTTGAATTTCAGAAGTCTAAACCAACGAAGTTCCTTTGTGGGTTTTTTGAGAGGAGTCCATGGTTAAAATTTCAGAATTTTCCAGATGCTATTCGGGCCTGAAATCCTAATTCTTATAATAGGGCGAATTGCTAGTTAGCTGGGGAATTCACACCATTTTGTGGGTTCGACTTTGGCTCGAGATAGGCCAAACCCTTTCTGGGTTTTTGTGGGTTTTGGTCAAGGAGCTTGAGGTTAAATTTGCAACATTTTTTGAGCATCGGAGGTGGAGTTTCTTGCAGTCCCTTTCTAGCTAGCAGTGTAGTTTTCTGGGCAATGCAAAGCATTAGAGGAGCAGTCATTTCCAGCATTTGAGATCATTGTATTATCACCTGGGTTTTGTCACGCTTGCCATTGAGGCAAGCCCAGGTTCATTCCTCCATACTATTGTACTTGCTCCATTGATTAATAAAATGGCTCAGCTAGTTCTTACTTCTGGAGTTTTTATGAGCATTTGCTGATTGTTTAAAATTTATGTGCTATAAATCGTTTTTGCTTTGCATATCACTATTTATTTAAGTTTGGAACATTACAGTGGTATTAGAGCATGATCTTGGCCCAACTGTGGGAAACTAGCCAGAAGATCATGGAAGCTTTGGGTATGAGTGCACAGTGATGGGTGAAACCGGAGACAAACCCATGGCTCAAGGGAAATCTAGTATGTAGAAATTCTAGGGTAGAATTCATTGGGACAATGAGCGGTTGGCCCAGTTGAGGAGGGTGACAGACCAAACCCATCCTCACCCTTACAACAAAGACATTAGAGGTGAGCAGGTCGTGGGGGTGCAACCATCTACATCATGTGGGGAAAGTCGACTAGATCAGGGCACCAAATCTCCTGAAAAGGAGCAGGCAGGACAGAGATAGTTAGAGGGTGAGACCAGGGGGTGCTTTTGCTGGTGGAGACCTGGCTTTAGATATCAGGAGCCTGAGGAGGAGGTTGAGCATGATGCTGAGAGCCCATAGGATGGTGAGGAGCACATCGATATACCTGGTGTGGCACAAGAGTCACCTTTATTAGAGACCTCTTTGATAGCCCCAGTTGACACCTTGGTGGAGAAGATAGAGCCTACACACATAGAGCCATCTGTTGAGGAGCCACCCATGGACAAGATGCCAACAGTTGCTGAGGTATCTGGAGTTGTGACTGAGTTTATAGGCGATAGATGCCCACGACAGTTCCACTAGTTTCAGGCCGACCTTCTAGCATTAAAAGGAAGGTCACATTAGTGCGTGAGGCTATTTTGCAGCAGAACGAGGAGCTGGAGGGCATGAGAGTGGTTTGTGCCGAGTCCATGGCTAAATTGACTCACGTTGGGGAGCGGTTAGATTCCCTATTGGTGCAGCTAGAGTGCACGTTGGAGTGTGAGAGCAGCCCTCTTCAGGCATACATAGATGGGGCTGGTAGCACTGTTAGATTACCTTGGCCCATTGGACAGAGAGAGACAAAGCTACCTAGTCAGATTGTATGTATTGACTAGGATATCAAGATGAGACAACTTTAGTTGCACAGGGTGCAACACCTGCATGCTGGGGTTGTTTTATGTGTGGGAGTTCATGTATTCGATCCCTGTCTGGGGGTTGGGTGGCGAGAGATTCTGAGTTGGTACCTGATAGAGTGGACTATGGAGATGGTAGTGGACCCAAGTGGAGCGTAGCAGGAGTTTCCTGGCACTGGGGATGCTGGAAGCCTTGACTGGTGTTGGGATTCGGGAGGGACCACCTGTCATTTCCCAGGTATACAGGTTGACTACGACCTAGAGGGTACAATTGACCTAGCAGTCGAGCATGCACCTCCGCTAGGAGAGTTTTGGTCAGCACTAGTGGCCAACCAGTTTTTGGGCAGACTCCTTGGGTTGTCTTGGTATGACAATTGTACATGGGGCCTTAGGATGATCAACATACTCTGGCAGGAGTTTGTCGGAGGAGGTGGCATTGGTAGGCCACTAGATAGTGTCTTGTATGGAGTTGGGGATTATTTGCATTTGTGTGAGACACAAAGGAGCAGAGCAGTGGTGGCATCGCTACTGACACTTGGGGAGGTTCACTTCTTGGATCCCTTAGGGAGGACTTGGAGGGGAGGTCCCCTCCAAAGTTGTGTCCATATGCGTCGGCCCACGTCCAACCTGAATCATCACCTCCAATGTCGCATCAGGGATGGGTAGGAACATCTAGCATGGAGCAGTGGTCTGTAGATGGGCATGGAGACACATGGGGGTGTGCCGTAGTATGTTGGACTGCGTTGTGGAGTGGGAGTGCCTCACATCACATTGAGTACATGTAGGAAGTGACAGGTATAGTGACACAAGCGGGACAAAGGATGGTACAGGATGGCATAGCCATAGCCGAGGGTATCCAGCGGTGTGCAGGGGTAGGCCGCAGTGTACAGTGGCATGTCCAAGAGTATTGGGATGATTGGTGATATGCAGGGGTGTATAGTACTACACAACGAGGTGTTGGAGTGTTTCCTCCAGGGAAACCCTTGGACGAAAACACCGGGCATACCTTTGGGCGTAGTTCACCCAGGATCGACGGGGACACAGATGAGCAATACTTGATGGTATCCACGGGGACTCACATGCTTGATCCTCTTCTACATCCCTCCCGGGCGCACTCGATTTTGTTTTCGACTTTCTGCACTCTAGGCATGAGCAACGGGGGACGAGGCGCTCACCCGAGATATTTGGGTGACACTCAGCGCACTAAGGGGGAGACTTTTCAGTAGTGACATTGGATTGGTGCCTCAATTGACAACCACAGGTTGGGAATGAGGTGATCATCTTTAGGGGTGGCATATCATTCATCACCGAGCCTATGTCTAGGGAGCTAGTCCCGAGGGACACGTGTCACTCTTTTCTCAGGGCATTTCGGGACTAAATATGAGTAGAGGATAGCGGTTACGACTGAGATAGTTTCCCAGTATGTGTCTGGGCTCCAGACCTTATATTGGCACATTATTGAGAGGGCGGATGGCAGACCCAGGGGATATGGTTGGCAGGGACAGGAGGGATCCACATACCTTGAATCGATTACGAGTATTGGATACCCATATTTTGGTTGCATTCAGGGGGTAGCTCTTTGGCACACATGGATTCCAACGATCATCGGTACTACACAGTGGCAGGCACAAGGCATATTAGCATGCATCAGATTAGCCCATGATATATGGAGCCTATATAGTGATCACATGCAGGGACTAGAGACGAGGGCCAGAGGGATTCCATCGGTTGACAGGGCTATGCCGCAACAGGTCTGGCTATGGGATGCAGGGATTCAGTTGATCGATAGATCACTCGTGATGAGCGGAGTCGTGGCAAAGAGTGATATAGTTCGCTCTTGGGATGACACATGGGGGTTCACAGAGGGTTTCATCATATGGGGAGGCAGACATTCTCTGTTGCTGCACAGGTTCGGAGTTAGATTTGGATGGGTAGGCCTTGGTGCCATGGAGATGCCCAGGCAAGATGTGTCTCGCCTCTTTCAGTATTCCACCATCGAGTTCCAGGAGAGGAGGATACTAACTGCGCACGATGGGGAGTATGACATAGTCAGAGTAGCGCAACGTCAGCATGGTGGCACCACTCTGGGACTAGCAGGGAACTGGGGCATCACAGCGTTCCACAACTCAGTAACCTTTAGGGATGTGCCGGATACTGCAGGAGGAGATCATACAGATCTTCCATTAGGCTTTAGCGAGTCATTGATGGAGCAGGGGACTTCTGGTACTTTCACTGGGCAGGATAGTGAGTGGAGCGAGGGGAGCTTCATGTTGGATAGGATTGCCTGGGATCTTGGTATTGAAGGATTCTTTCATATCAGGACAGTGCTGAGGTCAGGCACGATCCAGTGGCACATCTGGGACCCTGGCACATTTTGTAGTGACAGTGGGGAGCAATAGTTAGAGAGGATGCTTGCTCAAGCATTGCTTGAGGACAAGCGATTTTTGGTGCATTGGAGGAGATTATCGGATGAGGATGCCACCTGGGAGGGTGAGCACATTTTGGAGCACCTAGCTTTGAGGTTGCTTGAGGGCAAACAACATTTGGGAGGGGAGCACTGTCATGTCCCTTCTCAAACACATTTGTAACAGGGTGTTTCGACACATTTTTGCACAATTTTGGCTAAGGGAAAGAACCCAACATTTTTGACTTGGGGACTTAGGAGGAAATTTGACTTAATTTGATTGCTAGTGGAAGGTGGGGGCCACCCACGTGGGAATTCGAACTAGGCCATTCGAATGGCTTGGAGGGAATTTGAAGTGTTGGATGGAGGGGCCCACATGAGGCAAGGAAGACCCACAAAGATAAAAGGAGGAGAGAGCTCTCATTCGGGATTATTCTTACACCTTGCAATCAAAATTACTTTACTGTTCGCTTTGCTATTTAGCTGAGTCAACCGACTGTTTAGCCACGAATCTCTCAAGCGGGAGAGTCAACCTCTACTTCAGGGGACCACCTGTGCCCGCCCTAGAGAGATAGTTCCATAAGTATTTCAGGAGTTTCGGGAGTGTGTTACAACACTACCATTCAGCCACAACAGGGAGTGCATATTTCTGGCTAGCTAGAGAATACGCAGGGGGAGTTTGGAGCTATCAATGATCAAGCATTTGCCGGGAGAGTTAGAGGATTGGGGAGCAACAAAGGGCCAAACTTTCTTGCGAGTTTTGGAGCCATCAAAGTTAGCATCCCAGCAGTTCGAATAACTGGGCTTGGGGACAACACAAAGGGCCAGTCCAACAATTTCGTGGAGCTAAGGAGTAGGTGCCATAGGCCGGAAGCCCATCCGGGAAGTCAGGGGATTGATAGCAAAGGTTAGCCCAACACTTTGGGTCCATTTCCAGGAGGATTTACAAGCAGATTCCAGCAAGCTGAGTTTTGCAGTTGCAACTGAAGCTGGGCTCCAAGGGGGTCGAATTTCAGAAGTCTAAACCAGCCAAATTCCTTCGTGGGTTTTTTTGGGTTTTCTGAGAGGAGTCTGTGGTTAAAATTTCAGAATTTTTTGGATGCTATTTGGGCTTGAAATCCTAATTCTTATAATAGGGCGAATTGCTAGTTAGCTGGGGAATTCACACCATTTTGTGGGTTTGACTTTGGCTCGGAGATAGGCCAAACCCTTTTTGGGTTTTTGTGGGTTTTGGTCAAGGAGCTTGAGGTTAAATTTGTAGTTTTTTTTGAGCATCGGAGGTGGAGTTCCTTGCAGTCCCTTTTCAGCGAGCAGTGTAGTTTTCTAGGCAGCGTAGAGCATTAGAGGAGTAGTCATTTCCAACATTTGAGATCATTGTATTATCACCTGGGTTCTGTCACACTTGCCATTGAGGCAAGCCCATGTTCATTCCTCCATACTATTGTACTTGCTCCATTGATTAATAAAATGGCTTAGCTGGTTCTTACTTCTGGAGTTTTTATGAGCATTTGCTGATTGTTTAAAAATTATGTGCTGTAAATCGTTTTTGTTTTGCATATCACTGTTTATTTAAGTTTGGAACTTTACAAATTAATTGATAAAGGTGTGAATTATCTAGAAACTCACACATATTGACTTAGAGGTAATCTCAACCATTGATTAAGATTTAATCTTTGCCGTTGGAGTCCCAACTGGAGATTCTAAGAAGAGGTCGATGGGTAGATGGAGAACACACATTGCAGATACTCAGTGATCTAGACATTTCGATACTCCAGTGTAGGTGATTAGCAGGAGAGATCAAGTAGCAAGTGTCAAGAGGGGAAAAGACAGTGCTCCAGAGGAAGATTTCTAGTTCCGGAGAGGCAGTTGCAAGTGACAAAATTATTCCACGGTGAAGCTAGCCCAGAACAACTGCAATGGTCGCGCGGATTTTTCTAACGGGTCATGGTTAGGGTCGCATGGGTTTTCCTAGTACAACTGCAAGGATTGTGCGTGTTTTCCTAACACAACTGCGCGGATCGCCAGAAGCAGAAACAACCTGTGTAAGGGTTTGATGGCCAATTTATAGAGGGAGACAAAGGCCGAGGTTTGTTTGTGGAGGTAGAGAATTTTCTCTCCAAATATTCTTGTCAGATTCTTGCTAATTGGATAGCCAGTTGGGCTTCTAAAGATTGAACTCGGAATTCACTGCGGCATAATAAAATAAACCCTCAACTGCTGCATCGGTTTTCCCACATTGGGTTTTTCCGGGGACATTTGTCCAAAAATAATGGTGTCAATATTTTTGTGTGTGTGCTAGCATTTCTCAGTTCCTATTTTTGCTTCTGCAATTAATTTTTATGGTGAAGAAATTGTAGTGTGAATATTTCGTTATTTTGCTGTAAACAAAATAAACTGCATAATTAATTTATCAGTTAGAAGAAATATTTCCATTTGCTGCATTTAAAGGAATTTTCACATGGTATTAGAGCAAGGTTGACAGGCAAGGAGCTCAGAAGTGAAGGGAAAAATTTGCAGCTCAGAGGGAGTTGCAGAAAAGGAATTTTCGTAAGGCCGTGCAAGTTCGCTCAGTTGAGCCGCAAGATTTGCACGAGATCACACAGAACAACTGCACGAGTCGCTTGAGAATTCTCTGTACAGTCGCAAGGTCTGTGAGTACAGATAGAAAATTAGCAAGTGCAGACGTAGGCAGAGGTGAGCAACTCAGCTTTTCGCAGAGCAGATTCTTGGTTTGGGCATAGATGGTTTTGCAACAGTTTGCAGTAGCAGAACAATGCTGGTTGGAAGAGGAAGCACACACACAAAGGGAATTTCTCTCAGAGGGTTTCTAGCCTAGAAATCCAAATTTCTAGTTGTAGTCGGCAGTAGTTGCAAGTAGATTTTTTCACTCCAGAAAGGAGTGCGAATAGCAGATTCAATAGCCGAGCAGGTGAAAGAGGGAGTTTTCCATTTCAGTTTCAGAGATGGCCACAACTAGGCTTAGAGATCAGGATAGGTTTGAGGGAGCCTCCAACTATGTCATCTGGAAGGCTAAGATGGCCTTCCTATTAGATGAGCATGGCCTGAAGACCTTTGCAGAGAACATTGTGGCAGTATTGACCAATGCAAACCAATTGGAATAGTACAGGAAAGAAATGGCCAAGGCTAAGCGAATGATATTTGATGGAGTTTGGGACCATATAGTTTCACATATATTTGGCAAGAATACTTTCAAGCAGATGTGGGATGCTCTAACACAGGTATATCAAAATCCTTTTGAGTAGCGGATGATGTTCCTAAAGGAGAAGCTGAGAAACCTCAGGATGCATAAGCGTGAAGGCATTGATCCCTTTCTCACCAAAATTCAGGAAATCTAGGATCAACTTGCAGCAGTTGGGGAGGTGCCTCAAACCACAGAGCTTGTGCGTTTGGGCCTGGACAGTGTCTTAGAGGACTAGGAGATCTTCGTCCTAGGTATTTTAGGACGAGATACTCTACCTAGGTGGGACAGGATGTGGTTAGACCTGCAGTAGGAGGAAATGAGGTGATCATTGTGAAGACCTCCAGCAACGGAAGCAGTAGTAAGGGTTCGAAGGGTGAGAAGGAAGAAGAGAATTTGGCCCTTGCATCAAAGGGTCCTTGTCAGGAATAGGGGGAGAAGAAGAAAAAGAAGGACCTATATAAGGTCAAGTGCTTAAGGTGTGGTGAGTTTGGCCACTACAGTATTTAGTGTCCTCAAAGGAAGAAGGACAAGCAGGACCAGGGGATAGCATCTGTAGACATAGACAAATTATCCTCTAGGTTGGAGGAAGACTTCACTATGTTTGCAACTATACTGCCAGGAGTGAGGTGGGGCGATATGGAGACATAGTTCCAAAGTTGCGCAGAGGTTTGCGTAGGATCCATTAAGGTGAGCATTGAATGATGTTTCCTCATGGATCATTACCTTGCTAGAGGGTCCCACAATATTTAATAGCAGGAGGATCGATGTCAGTTAGTGCAGTCAGTTCCAAAGTGACTGTTGCAAATTAGTTGCAGTCAATGCTGAAGAGCACAGAGTAGTGTTGATAGCAGTGCAGGAGATAATGCAGAATCAACAACAACGCAAATTTTCCAGTGGATAGTGCAGAGGCTAGTAGCAGTCAGAGACTTAGGAGACAGTTGCAACAGAGAGACACAGAGGATTCATTATTTTGATGCTTCTCAGTTGCAGTGGTTACAGTAGCAACATCGACAATTGAGAGGGAGTTGAGTTGCAGTGCAAATGTAGAGTTGGTAGCAACACAAGATGTACAGTGCAGTGTCAGTGGCAACACAAATGTAGCAGTCTGGTTCAGCTACAGTCAGTGGCAGATGACTCAAAGTTAGCGTAGTAGTTGGTGGACAGTGGTAGGCAGCTATAGTTGTCAAACATCAACAACGTGGTTGGAGAGTGTTACAGAGAGAGGGTGTTGTGAGAGTTGTACAACACCAATGGGAGAGAACACCTTCCTTGCTAAGAGGAGTGTTAGTTTTTTGTAGCATCGGATGGTGTTCTAGTCTCAAAACTTTATGGAGAGGCTAAAACACTAGAGTTCTCCAAAACCTAGAAATCGTTTTTGGAAATTCCACTTAGAGATGGCTCAATTAAATTATTTGACCATAATTAAATTTTTTCTAAGTCTAACTTAGGAAAAGTCGTTAATTAATAGGAATTAATTGAGAAAGGTGTGAATTATCTAAAAACTCACATAGATCGACTAAGAGATAATCTTAGCCATTGATTAAGATTTAATCTTGGTCGTTGGAGTTCCAATTGGACATAATAAGAAGAGGTTGATGGGTAGATGGAGAACACACATTGCAAATACTCAGTGATCTAAACAGTTCGATACTTCAGTGTGTTGGAAAATGTAACTAGGTTTGGTCTTCATAATTGTACTTGAAGTCAAAATGTAATATATTTGTCAAAAGAAAGCAATTTTTTTATTATTATTGATTTAATTGACTTGTTAAAGCATGGGTTTCATGCTTGGGTCAATTGTTATAGGTCAAGCCTCCATTGTAGGCTTTAGGATTATTTATTTGGGTCAAAGTCAATATGTTTGTTTGGTCAAAGACTCCTCCATCAAGTCTCCTTCAAGTCAGCTTCAAATAGATTATCCTCAAGTCAGCTTCACTTAACAGAACTCAAGTCGGCCTAACCATAAAATGGAGACACAACTGTTCATGATGATCATGTCGGCTCATTTATTATGGATGTACCACCATAAATACAAGCTTGAGAAATTCACATTACATCAACCCAGAAGCTCGCATTTCAGAGAAAGTTTCAAATATCTCTATGGAGAATTTTGGTGATCTTAGGACAAAAGTTTGGACAAGGTATTTCAAAGTTTCGGTGGCATTGCAGGGATAAGTTTATATGATTCCGGTATAACTATAGTTCGAGTGATTCTCCCATAGTTCGGTGTTCTCACAGTTTGCTATTATGTTCGATAATATGTTCCCACAAGTTTGGTGCTACTTCAGTTCAGTATTACCACAGTGAGGTCTCTATGTAATGACAGTGTTGAAATCTCGGTGATGAAGTCTCAGTGCAACAAAGTGACAAGAAATCAGAGATAACACAGTGACATGGATCATGGTATGCAAACACAGTGAAAGGAGGATGACTTGATGGAGGTAGTCTCGAGTCTAAATTGTAAGGGTCTTGGTCGTCTCATCTTGAATCTATTGAAGGAAAAATTTTGATTGGGTTTTCCCCTAGAGGGGGGTTTTGCCCTGGCAGCGTGCCTACATCTTGTGTTCTCTTTTATTTGTTGCTTGGCATTAGTCTTGATGATAAGAAAAGATAATTCAAAAGAAAAGCATTCTAAGTAAGGAGTTCTGTTTGCATTTGTCTTAGAAATCATGATAGTCAAATCAAGATCCCTCAAGGTGACAACACAGTGATATTTCAGTGTTGCCATAGAGAGAAACTTTTGGTACTTCTACAGTGAGACAGTTCGGTCTTTTCAGAGAATAGGTTCTAATTATTTCGGTGATGGCACGGTCTCTACATCTTAGTAAAGGCACAGTTTGGCATTTTGTGAAGGGACTGTATTAGTATTTCGGTGAAGGCACAATTTTTTAACGCATTACTTCACTATATATATTGCAAAAGATGATTTCAATGCTACAACTATGATAGGGTTTCGATACAATGACAAGATCTCTGAGAAATAGGTTCGGTGCTAACACAAGGTCTTGATCCTATTACAGAGATGATTTGAGTAACCTCAGAACTCACACTACAGTGAAGACTCTCGGTGATATATCAGAGTAAAGTAGTATCACAATGAAGGAATTCGGTAATAAATTACAGTCAAGAAGAAAGAAAGTTGAAGCACTTATTGTTGAAGCAGTGATATATATAGTAAAGTAGTACATTCAGTCTACAACTCGTTGAAGATAAAGGATCTCGGAATAGCTGCCTATGAAAATCTACCAATGATCTAAGGTATCTATGACTACAAGAAGTATCAAGAAGTATTCAGTTTGAAGGGAACCCGAAGTCTGTCCTATGAAGAACACAAGGTACCAGCTCAAGAAAATCAAGTAAGTATTGTCACGTAACAAATTACACTTGTCACAAGTCTAATAAAATCAAAGGTGTGCAAACTCAAGGTACATATGTTCATAAGCTTTTAAAAATTCTCAAATTAACTAATCTTAAATGGTTTGTAGCTAGACTAGGATAAAAATTGTAATCCCTAGATAACATACATCCCTGTCTTTTAGGGTTTATAGGTAATCTAGGATGTCAAATAAAAGATCTTATTGTTGATTGAAAGAATGAACAACTTATCATAGGATTCCATCTTCCATGATTATGTAGAAGATCTTACTTGAGAAACTAAATTATGTCCTTGGTATCACATGTTGTGCTTGTAAGTATGTACTACAGGTATTAAAGATGATGACTTAACACTTCAAGGAATCCTTACTAGGTTTGCCAAGAAACATCTCTAGGTATGTCTCAAACTATACACCTTACAAGATTCTCTTAAAAGTATGATCATCTTATTTTTGAAGTTGCATTACATTACTAACATCGTTATGTCTAGCTATCTTGAATCATAATGATTCTTGTTCTGGGTGATTCATCACTTGATAAATCTAACCCCCTCATATTCTTAATTGAGTTTAAAGAACCCTAGATAGGGTCTTTGGAAAACCCTAACCTAAGGGTATGCTAATGTTAATGTTTGAAACCCTAAAACTGATTAGGTTTATTGAGAAATGCTATTTGAAGTTTTTGTTGATAATGTCGTGTTTGGGGTTTTGGAATGATCATGAAAACCCTAATTTGTTAGGGTTGAGTGATGTTTGTCTGAGATCTCGAACCTTTGAAATTTTGGAATAGTAGGGTTTTCTTTACTATGTTATGAAACCCTATATCTTTAGGGTTTGGTTGGTTCTATAAGAAAAACCCTTGTTATGTATTTAGAGTCCTAGGAATGAAACCTTAGCTATGTGTTCATTTGATTGAAACCCTAGCCTGTTCTAGGTCAATATATGTCTAACATATTAATATTGCCTGACATATGATGTGCTTATGATATGCTGATGAATTCCTAGATATATGTGTTGACCTAAGTGTTAATGATCATAAGTCCTAGGGTTTGGAAACAAGCTCTAGTCAAAGTTTGATGTTCTAGGATGATGCTGTTTGGTAAATCTAGGGTTTTGCAGCTAAACCCTAGTAGTAGTTAAATTCTCTAGTATGTGTGATATGACAATTTGGAATCTATTGTTGAGATTGTGGAATTAAGAAATCTAGGGCTTACATCAAACCCTAGTAGATGCTAGTCATGATGTTGATTAAGCTGCGATTGGTTTTGATCACTGAAGCTCATGCATAAAATCTAGGATATGTATGAAATCCTAGTGAGGAGTCTAATATATGAATTCTGAAAGTTGTTAGATTCATTGATCTGATTTGTTTCTAAGGTTTGGTATATGAGAGAACTTGTCATGTCATTGAAATAATATTGAAACCCTAGATATAATGAGTTTTTAATGTGATTTTGGGTTTGTAACTAAACTTAGACGAGAAGTTGAAGTATTGAAGTATAGTCTCTTGTTGATTATGTTTGTAAAGTCTAAATGCTTCCATTATTATGAGCTTTTGATATGGCTAACTTCATGCTCCTATAATTTTGGTTGTACTTGCTATCTAAGTTGTGTAGGTACATCATCTTCAAGTTGGTGAAGATGATCGTAAAGTAAAGTTGACGTGATAAGCATGATATATGAATGACTCTGATAAGAAAGATGGAAGCCATGAAAGATTCTCTGATGTCGTAAAGAAGTAGAACTCCCTAAGTTAAGAGGGAGTTTGGATGAAATCTCCCTAGGTTAAGAGGGAGCTTGAATGAAAGGAATCTCCCTAGATAAGATGGTTAGCAAGTAAGCCTGATGGTAGCTATGTTGATTTTTGGTAGCATCAGATGTGCTCTAGCCATGAAAATTGGTGGAGAGGCTAAGGCACATGAGATCTCCAAGACCCAGAAATTGTTTGGGGAAATTCCACCCGGATGGAGAGATATTAAAATAATTAATATTTTTAATGAGACCCTAAGTCTAAACTTAGGAAAATTAAAATATTAATGTGTATTAATATAATATGGGTGAGAAAGTTCTAAATAACGAGGATCAAGCCAGATCTAATCTTAGCCGTTGATTAGGGACTTAATCTCGACCGTTGATTCATCAACAGGAAAAGTATAAGAGGAGGCTTGAGGGTCAGTTGGAGATACACCAAGTTGATCATTCAATTCGATTTTCAGGGGCAAGGTTTGCCGAGAAATCGAGTTAGTGATATGTTGCAGCGAGGGGCAGTTCGGCAGGAGGCCAAGAATACATATTAGAGAGGCAGAGAAAGTGCCAGAGAGACAACACAAAGCCTAGGAAGGCTGATGCAGAGGCAACAAGGGTTGATGCAGAGGCTGATGAGGCCAGCGCAGAGGACCCAAAGGGCCAAGAGGCTGACGCTGAAGCCGCATAGGCTGACGCAGGTAGCACACAGGGCTGCCTTGCTAACGCTGGGCTGAAGAGGCTGCACTGAGGTGATTTCGTGGGACAGACTGAGAGCTGATCAGCTGACACAAAGCTGTAGGAGGGTGACGCAGTTCCAGAAGATAGCTTGGAGCAGCTTTTGCTGTCCAGCTAAGGAACAATCGAAGTTACTATGGGGCCAATCATGCGGTTGTTGATTATCGAGAATATCTGTCTCCTGAGAAAGGTACTTCTGTTGAGGATAATCTCTGAAGGGTGAGCGAGTTCTGACACCCTAGTTGTATCCAGAAATTTGCATAATAATAAAACCCTCTATATGTTGCACTGGTTTTCTCGCATTGGGTTTATCTGGGACGATTGTCCAAAAATAATGGTGGCTGATCCGTATGTTTGTGAAGGCTGCGATTGTGTTTATTTCGATATTTATGCATATAAATAACTTGTTAATGTAAATGAAAAAGTAGGAGATAATAAACCAGAAATTGCAGTAGGGGTTTTTGATGTGTTAGATCCGTAAATTTTCACCACCTAGAGAGGCTAAAAGCTTGAGTCCATCTTAGAGCCACTTGGACAGATTGCCCTGGTTAGGAATCTAGTTCGTGGCATTGCGGCGCCTAAATTGTTGAGAGACCAATGGATAGATTTCCCTGGTCAGGAATCTAGTCCATGGCATTGCGGTGCCCAAACTTCTTCATAGTGTTAGTTTTTGGTAGCATCGGAAGTGCTCTAGCCTTGAAAATTGGTGGAGAGGCTAAGGCACATTAGTTCTAAAGAACACATAAACCATTTGGTGTAATTCCACTCGGATTGTATTTTATTAAAATAATTAATATTTTTAATGGGGTTCCTAAGTCTAAACTTAGGAAAATTAAAATATTAATGGGTATTAATCAAAATATGGGTGAGAATGATCTAGAAGGCAGATCAAGTCAAGTTTTAATCTTAGTCGTTGATTAGAGACTTAATCTCGACCGTTGAAGTTTCAACATGAAAAGTATAAGAAGGAGGCTTAGGGTTTAGTTAGAAACACACCGAGAGAGTAAGGAAATCGATTTTATGAGGTGAGAAGTTCTCAGGAGGAAAATTGATTGGGGAGATCTTGCAACAGAGGGGCAATGAGAATCCAGGAGAAGAAATTTCCGGAGAATACAAGGCAGAGAGGACAGAAAGACGTCCATAGGAGGGTTGACGCTGGCTACACAGTGCTGATGCAGAGGTAGCGTAATCAGTGAGGGGAAGTCAAGTTTCTGCAGATGGAATTCAGTCCAGGTGCCGAAAGCCAGGGTGTGAGAATGGAGGCAAGAAAGTCAAATTCTTAGCCAACAGAAGATCTAGAGCAGAGAGGTAGCATAATAGCCAGGAAGGGTGACAAGCTACCCAGGGTGATGCAATTTGACGCAATGGCTAGTTGAAGCATCCTAGATTTGTATTCATAATTTTTTCTTGCATAATAATAAACCCTCAGAGCTGCTGCACCGATTTTCCCGCATTGGGTTTTTTCGGGGACTATTTTGTCCAAAAATAACTATGTCCTATGTATCTAGTTCTTTGCTTAGTTTTCTTATTTCATGCAAATCAAATTTAAGTAGTGTAGGCTATAGAAGTAGTTTGCTTCAATATTCAGAAGAATAACTTGATGAATGTAATTAAAATCAAGTAGGTGAAGTAGATTCAGATTTGCTGCAGTAGGGGTTCTTTGAGGATTAGGAATTTTCACATGGTATCAGAGCATTGATTTTGAAACAGGAAGAGCAAACCCAGTGCTGAGTAGAGAGGCCAATAGCTGCATGTGGCAGCAATTCGAATCCCCTTGAAGGGATTGCGCAGTCCTTGCTTGGAAAGCAGAGGTTTCGAGGGAATCTCTCTCTGAGAGAGTCGACAGAGAGGTATGATTTCCGGTTCATGAGCTCGCAAAGGAAGAGGGAGTGACTTAGAGCCTCAATGTAGTGCTTGAAGGGCGCAGTTTCTGCCAGGGCAAAAATCCATTGGAAAAGAGTGAAGACACATAGAAGGGGAATTTTCTCGCCAGAGGACTTTCTTCGCCAAAAGTTCAAAATTTTCACTTGCTGGGCAACAGACTAGTGCTGCATAGTGACTAGAGGAGTCAATTCGACAGTTTGGGTAAGATGGCACCACATGGGCTCATAGATCAGGACATGTTGAAAGGAGCTTCCAACTATGTCATACGGAAGACCAAAATCTTAGTTGTTCTGGAGGAGTACGATCTCAAAGCTTACGTTAAGAGTGTTGTGGTTGTTCCCGCGGGCAATGATCAGAAGAAGAAATACAAGGTTGAGAAGGCAAAGGCGAAGAGGTACATACTCGATGGAGTTCGAGATCATGTGGTCTCACACTTGCAGGGCAAAGATACAGCCCGAGAAATGTGGGAAGCTTTGTCTTCACTGTATGAAGGTTCTTCCGAACAATGGAAGATGTACTTAGAACAAAAGTTGTAGCAGACATTGATGCAAAAGGGAGAAGGATTCAACTCCTATCTTCAAAGTCTTCAGGACACCAGAGACCAGCTTGCTGCAATGGGGTCCACTCAGTCTACTGCGATGGTAAGGATAGCCCTGAATGGAGTCTCAGATGAATGACAAGTCTTCGTCCAAAGTATATTGGGCAGGGAAAGACTACCTTCATGGGAGGAGATGTGGGCAGCTCTTCAACAGGAAGAATTAAGGAGGGACCTAGTTAAGGTCAACCTTAATGGCAGCAGTGGGAGTGGCACGAAGGCCAAGGAGGAGGAGGAGAATGCAACTCTAGCATCAAAGGGACATCTCCACTCTTCAGTCTACCGCGATGGTAAGGATAGCCTTGAATGGCAAGTCTTCGTCCAAAGTATATTGGGCAGGGAAAGACTACCTTCATGGGAGGAGATGTGGGCAACTCTTCAACAGGAAGAATTAAGGAGGGACCTAGTTAAGGTCAACCTCAATGGCAGCAGTGGGAGTGGCACAAAGGCCAAGGAGGAGGAGGAGAATGCAGCACTAGCATCAAAGGGACATATCCACTCAGTCTACTGCGATGGTAAGGATAGCCTTGAATGGAAAGTCTTCGTCCAAAGTATATTGGGCAGGGAAAGAGGGAAAGACTACCTTCATGGGAGGAGATGTGGGCAACTCTTCAACAGGAAGAATTAAGGAGGGACCTAGTTAAGGTCAACCTCAATGGCAACAGTGGGAGTGGCCTGAAGGCCAATGAGGAGGAGGAGAATACAGCTCGAGCATCAAAGGGACATCTCCACTCCTCAGTCTACCGCGATGGTAAGGATAGCCTTGAATGGTAAGTCTTCGTCCAAAGTATATTGGGTAGGCAAAGACTACCTTCATGGGAGGATATGTGGGCAACTCTTCAATAGGAAGAATTAAGGAGGGACCTACTTAAGGTCAACCTCAATGGTAGTAGTGGGAGTGGCACGAAGGCCAAGGAGGGGGAGGAGAATGCGCCTCTAGCATCAAAGGGACAACAAAAGCATAAGCGGAAGAAGGACATTTCGAAGGTGAAAAGTTTCAGATGTGGCGAGATGGGTCACTTTGCATCCCAGTGTCCTTTAAAGCAAAAGGATAAGGATGAGAAACATGATTCTAAGACTACTTCAACAAAGATTGATGAAGATGAGTTTGCCATGAGTGCCCACGCATCTCTAGGAGGGAGATGAGGCGATATTGAGCTGTAGTCGAGAGGACTACATGTGGGCATGATCCTTGAGGAGTCCACCTCTTGGATCAATTCCTTGCTACGGGAGCCCAAGATTCAATAGTAGAGAGATGAACTTAGTGTCAGATGATGTAGTGGATTGTTTGGAGAGACAGATGCAGTAGCCAGAGACCAGAGACTGATTAGCGCAGAGCAAGGTTGGCAACGGTGCAGTTGGCACAATGCAGAAGTCAACAACAATGCAAAAGATTCAGAGGGTCAGAGACTAGAGCAGTCAGATTCCAACATTCATGTTATTATGCTGAACACAATTAAGTTCAGTGAATTTTGGATGTTTTTCAGTTGCTTCTCTCAGCGACTGAGTTGCAGTGCGAATCCAGTGTTAGCAGTTGCAGTGCTAGCAACATAGCAGATGCAACATTTGAGAGGGAGATATAGTATACATGCAACAATGTCATGAGCAGTAGTACAGTAGCAACATCAACACAGTGTTGGTGGTAGCAATAGTGCGAAAAGGAGGTGCTTCAGAAACAAAGCAACATGCAGTTGGACATTGTTGCTAGAGCACTTTCCTCGCTAAGAGGGAGTGTTAGTTTTTGGTAGCATCGAAAGTGCTCTAGCCTTGAAAATTGGTGGAGAGGCTAAGGCACATGAGTTTTAAAGAACCCAGAAACTGTTTGGTGAAATTCCACCCGGATTGTATTTTATTAAAATAATTAATATTTTTAATGGGGTTCCTAAGTCTAAACTTAGGAAAATTAAAATATTAATGGGTATTAATCAAAATATGGGTGAGAATGATCTAGAAGGTGGATCAAGTCAAGTTTTAATCTTAGCCGTTGATTAGAGACTTAATCTCGGCTGTTGAAGTCTCAACATGAAAAGTATAAGGAGGCTTGGGGTTCAGTTAGAAACCAACAGAGAGATTGAGGAAATCGATATTTTGAGGTGAGAAATTCTCAGGAGGAAAATCGATTGGGGAGATCTTGCAACAGAGGGGTAGTGATAGTTCGAGAATACTGATAGAGAGGCGGAGAGAAGCTTGTGGAGGCAACACAATAGCTAGGAGGACTGACACTGGGCCAGTTTGGGCCCACACAACCTTGAAGGACCAGTGCAGAGGAGAAAACAACCTTCCACGCAAAACGCTGGAACTGCTGGAACAACCGTGAAAGTTGACGAAGTGGGCAGAAGAGACAGTGCAGGGCTGACGCAGAACCTGAACGGCTGATGCAGAGCCTCAATGGCTGATGCAGAGCCTGAACGGCTGACGCAGGGCCTACCCAGGGCCATTGTAGAAGTAGCCGGGTTAGTCAGTCTTGTTGTTGGATCAGTCGGAATTTGCCGGGTGAAGTGAGGTAAAACTCACTCAGACTTTCCACCATTGTATTTTCTCTGTCATTGGTTTGCCAGGAGGGAAACCAACATTTGTATTCAGAACTACTGCTTAATAATAGAAAACCCTGAGAGCTATTGCACTGGTTTTCCCGCATTGGGTTTTTCCGGGGACTATTTTGTCCAAAAATAATTGTGTCATATGTATCTTGTTCTTTGCTCAGTTTCCTTATGTAATCAAATTTAAGTAGTGTAGGTTGCAGAAGTAATTTGCTTTAGTATTCATAGAATAACTTGATAATGTATGTTAAAATCAAGTAGGTGAAATAGATTTATATTTGCTGCAATAGGGTTTCCTGGAGGATTAGGAATTTTCACAATCACAAGGATCACATCATCACAACTCTTGGAAGAAGAAAAAAGCCTCAAAAACCCTACCTCCATTGAAAAAAGGACTTTACATTTGAAGCACCTTGGGAAGCCTCCACATTCTACATTATCATGCAAGGAAGTAGGAAGAAGCGTTGCCATTATCATCAAAGACATCAAGGTGATCTCCCTCACATTGAAACAAAGATCACATCTCAAATATCCTTGAAGAAGATCATGAAGGAAGCAACATCATCAAGAAGGCATCAAGTTGAAGGTCTCATTATCTAGGAGCATCTTCACTTGACAAGTAAGTGTCTTTATAGTTATGTTTGAATCTACTATTAAAATGACTTCATTCTGCAAGGAAAGCAACAAACTAGTTGGGTCATCAAATTTCCTTACATGGAAGAAGATGATAGATTTGATCCTCATAGAGAATGAAGTTATTGAATATGTTAAGGGTTCAATCTCCAAACCATCTGAAGAGCAAGCTCAAGCATTTTCGAAGTATATGAAAGGGGAAATAAGGGCTCAAAGAATCATCATAGAACCAATCAAGGATTCACTCTTCCCTTATGTAGCAAAGATGGAGACATCGAAAGAAATCTATGAAAAGTTGGTAGAATTGTTTTCTGTAAGCACTGCGAGAGAAGTCATATCATTGAGAACTGAATTATACAAAATGAAGGTATCAAAGGAAGAAGGGATAGCCTCATACCTTATGAGGGTGTCACAAATAAGAGATCAACTCCATTCAGTGAACTTTGGTCATTATGTAAGATTGAAGAAACTAGGTTGAAGGCAAAAAGTAATGTTGGATCAAATGAACAAGTTCAAGCATATGCTGCCATGGCTAGGAGAAAAGGAAAGTTTGGAATGTTTGATTCTCGAAAAAGGAAAAATATCGATATGTCAAAGATACAATGTTATGAATGTAATGATTATGGGCACTACAAAAGGAATTGTCCAAACTGAAGAAGGACAACAAGAAGAGAAAGGAAGAAATGAAGTCCATGTTATCGAAGAAGTGGAAGAATCAAGAAAGAAGAAATCAAAGGAGGAGGAAGTGAAAGATCTCTACTATGACTGAGATAATCTCCTTCACTTAGTTCTTTCTAGTTATATATAAAGCATCACAAGTATGATAGGATGCATTATAGCAAGATAGAGACGACATCATCATAGAAGCATGGAAGGATAGCTGAAATAGAAAGCCTACATGGTTATAGCAATCATCATGATAGAAATGGCATCTCCATTGAAAGCATATAAGGACAACCAAGTAGAAGTATATATGGTTGGAGGAAAGTCATCTAGCAAGATAAAAGATAAAGAAAGGTCATCATACATCATCATTATTAAAGAGTATTTGCAGAATGAGGATCATCGAGATCCTCCACTAAAATATTTATAAGAAGGTTCACCTCTACTTGGAAGAAGCAAGTGTTTCGTTGATTGTCTACTTTCCACCTTGTGTGAGATTCATTGTTTAGAAGGATGATGGTATGGTGACAAAGGAGTGCAACATGTCAAGTTGGTTGAAGTACTTTCATCTTCAAGCAATGAAAGGAAGCTGCTAGAAGGAATTCTAGATGACCAAAAGGAGGAAGAGGTATGCATATATTTGATAATAAATAAATTATCTCATCATATAGTTGTAGATAGCATGGTTGAATGCTCTATCTCATGAGCATGATTGAAGAAGAAGAATCTCTTCCATTAGGAAGATGCATGAAGGCATGTAGACAATATGTCTTGAACTCTTCTACATATTGAAAAGATGAAATCAACATAATATGACATCATATGGAATATGAGGTGGTTGACAATTATGGTTCCTATGATGAAGGAACTATATATAGAAATTCTTGGGGAAGCAATATGTGAAGGAAAGGAGTTTGTGAAAGATGCTACTATAGTCATGTAAGTTAAGATATGTGATCAACATCCAATAACTAGAAGAATTAGCTATGACATTTCTATGGAAGAAGAAGGTATGAAGACCTTGATATGGATACTACAAAAGAAAATATCTTGGTAATGAATGTCTTGGAGATGGGTTCATACATGTGCAGGATGTTGACGTTGCAAGAAGCAGATGTCATGATGAAAGGTCATCATAAAAAGGTAACTTTGATTTGATGTTCAGTTTTGATTTTTGAAAACATCTGGTTGGGTTGAAACAGGGCTACCAAAACGGAGTTGTAGATGTCACCTACAACTAGTACTCTTGAGATTGGATGGAAGATCCTGAAAGAAACATAACTTGGAAGAGATAACTGTATGAAGGAAAAGCTAGATGTGGACTAGACGATCACTTTCCGATGAAGAAAAGGATGACATGACTATTGGTTCAACCCAATGGTTCATTGAAGGAAAGTGATGGAGAAGATGGCTGATGCCCTAAGAAGGAGATCTAGAAGATGAAGACTCCATGATTAAGAAGTTGAAGTTCATGACATGGAAAGGAGGAGCCCTACTAGCCGCTGGTATTACCATGATATCCGCCAAAGAGCTGATAGCTGATGTTAGAAACAAGTCCTTAGTTAAGAGGGAGCTTGGGCAAGTTCCTAGGTAAGAAGGAACTTGGGTATATTCCTTTTATAGGAATGAGTATATCCTCCCTAGTTGAGAGGGAGGGATAGACACATCATTCTTGTCTTCATGTTATGAAGAAAGAATGGAGGATTGGGGCAAGCATTTGGTTTCCGATACTCTTTAAGGATGTGGTAGGGCATCCAATAGGTAAGGGTAGTTGAAGAGGAAATTCCTTGAGGATGTGTTATTCCAAGATAGGAATTGTCCTAGAAGGACATACTTTGTGAACATCTGGGTGAGGTATGTGCCTTAAGAGACAATGATGATGGTGTTTATCATTCAATGTTTCGCCAACATTGTGCTCTGATCTTGTGGAGAGATAGAGCTATTAGTCAAGGCCTTGCTATGTGACAATGTTAGTTCGTATGATGAGATGCAATGAGATGAGCTAAAACAATAGCTTACGAGATGGCTTACCAATCTGACTCTTCTTATGAGAATTCTTCAGTATGAGAATGTCCAAGGATCTTGTATAGATTATGAATACCTCCCTAGTTAAGAGGGAGTGTTGAAATATGTAACTAGGTTCGGTCTTCATAATGACATATGTAATCATGATTTTATGTAAAGAGATTTTTTGTTTGTTTGTTTGTTTGTTATTGTCATTCTTGAGGCATGGGTTTTATGCTCAAGGTAAATTTATTTATAGTTCAAGCACCCATTGAGTGCTTCTAGGGCTTGTCATTGAGTCAACAAGTCAATTGAGTCATTGTCATGTATGGAAGACCCTTTTGGGCATATTGTATCATGTCAAGAAAATTATTGTAAGTCATAAAATGTGTCAAAGACCCTCCAAGACCTTGTCAAACGAGCAGCAACAAGTCGGCCTTCAAGAAAGAACAAGTCGGCTTACAAGGTGACAAGTCGACCTCATGAAAGGGCTATTCGACCTACTAGAGAGACTATATATAAGAGAGCTCGACTTCATTTGAAAAGGCATCCAATCAAGCAGCAACAAGTTTGATCAAGGAAGATAAGAAGACAAGAAAGAAGCCTCATCACCTGTGATTTGGTTGTTCATTATTTTGTGATTTGAGCTCATTGATTAGTCAGAGATTATAACTTCTCCTGGCCTGTAAGTAGGCCGAGATTTACTTCAGATTTGCTCCACAGATCTAGATCTGATACATTTTAGATCCTCCTCACACAGATCTGGATCCAAGCCACCTTAGGATGCCTCCACTAATTTAGATCTGAGCCATTTTTGAATTGTGATTTGGTCCGAGCTTATGCCTTCACAGAGCTGTATTCTATCTCAAAGTTTGAGGCTCAAAAGGGAAGAATACCTGAAATCTTTCTCTGTGGTATGGTAAGAGGATCAACCTCTTGTTTCAGATCTAGCTGGAAGACATTGTGAAGAAGACCGTAAAACTTGTGGAAGCTATCTTGATTGATCTCTTATTGTTAGCAGATTTATTGCAGATTGGTAGATCTCTTATCATCATTTGCAGATCTCTTATTATCAGTCGCAGATCTCTGATTATCGATGGTAGATCTCTTATCATCATAGGTGATCTCTTTCACATTAGTGATAAAGTCCTTGCATTAATATTTTTATCTCTCACTGTTAGCAGATTTATTGGAAGCCTGTCATTTCATTTCATCATTAGCAGATCTAGTGGAGATTTCTCTCTCGCATTTCTCGAGATTTCTTTCTTGCATTATTTTTTGGCAGATTTCATATTATTGGCAAGATCTCTATCTTGTATTATCATTGGTGGCAGATCTCCCTTGTATCAGTTTTTGCATTGTGATCAGATCTCACACTTCAAAAGATCTGTCCTAGTTTGAAAAGGGGTAATGTTACTGAACATTTGAAGACGATCTAATAGAAGAGCATTTTAAAAGGGTTTTCCCCCATAGTGGGGTTTTTTCCTTGGTCTTGGACCAAATCCTGTGTCTTGCTGTTCATTGACAGTCTTCTATGGTTTATGATCTCAAAAATAAATTTAAATCTGCAAAATTTAACAATACAATCATATGATCTTGGCCTAATAATCAACTTACAAGCATATTTTATCATTGACATTGTTTAGGCATGCATCTCTCAGTATATTTGATCATTATTTGAACGCTGTCATAATAATTTAAGGGCTGATATACACTGCATAAAGGTCTGATATAAAAAATTACGGTGGTGGAAAAAGTGTTGAAAGTCATCTAATTTCATTTGACAATCTTTCCTTGCACCTTGTGCATCTTGGATAATTATTTTCTAGTGGAATTGGGTTTCTTTCCCGCTGCTGCAATCATTTGTTTCTTGGCTGCCCCATTTTGCATTTCATTGCATTTTTGCACCTCTTGCATCATTTGCATCCAGTTTGCACTCTTGCACAAGCATATTTCTAAAACAAGTGCTCTAGTTGGATTGATAATCGTTTGATGAGATTGGCTCTAGGAATACATTGTGATTAATGCTCTTGTTTCTCATTGCTATCATTGTTATTAGATAAGTGGATACATTGCCCTTCATTGATATTGTTGAGATAAATAGATCTTGTGGATTTGCAGTCTAAATTACTCTTAATCAAGTTTAATCGTAATTGTGATAAGAGATCTAGTTTTGTCCATAAGAAATTCTTTCTTGTGTCTAATTGGCATATTGTTTTTCCATTGTTATGATCTTGAAGATTTGCTAAAGCATTGATATTGTTTATCTCATAAACAATTATCTATTTGTAATCTTGGCAACATTTTCTGGCATCGTTTATTTTGATCACTTTCTCTTGTGGTGAAGATTGCCATTAATTCATTATCTAAGTACTTTATTGTCCTAAATTGAATATCATTGTAACTTGTCTTTAGGTACTTGAGAAACTTTAATAGTCTTACCCTAAGAATATTCATACATTCTTTGCACTTGCATCTATGGTCTAGTTTTGCACTGATTAATTAACCTCAAAGCATAAACTTGGTCGATAGATAAATAGGACAACCTTTCTCACCTAGCTTGCAAAGCATAGAACCTCTTTAGTGGTTAACACAATGACCTTGCAGTTGTCAGATCCACAGTTTCTGCAGCGTCAGAGGCATTGGGTGGTTAGAACTCAAGGGGAGGGATCGTTAATCATGCCATAGCTTGCCTCCCCTTGGTTTCTCTTTCACAAACTACTCTAGAGACTAGCTTCAAAACCGTTGAAAGGAAGGATTCACCTAGGTAGGCATATAATTTTAAAATAAACCAAGACTTTGCATTTCACCTAGATTTTAGGAGTTGCATCTCATTTAGGATAGTGAAGCATCCTAAAGAAACAACTGTTCATCCGTTACTTGGTATATAATTAACATAAAGCAAGTATTTTACTCCATTAAGGCATTGGTTTTTCAAGATAAATCTAATCCAATCTTTAAACTTGCTAAATTCACCAAGTTTCTAGGCCATTCAAATGTGTCTCACGGACTTGTTGGTTGCCAACGAGTCTCTCATCTTCACATTTCATAGGGACTACCCCCCATAGCTTGCTATAGGGAGAGAGCTAGAGCGGAGAGGGCCGGGATCAAAGTGACACCTCCATCCGGAGTGTTGTCACATCTTGCATGTATAATTTGAGAGACATCATTTTCTGGCGTCGTTTGTCGGGGATAGAGTTTTTCTGTCCCTGGTTTTCACAACATTCTCTCCATCTTTTCATCCTTTCACCCT
The DNA here is from genome assembly GCA_031772625.1 of Pinus tabuliformis. Taxonomy (NCBI): domain Eukaryota; kingdom Viridiplantae; phylum Streptophyta; class Pinopsida; order Pinales; family Pinaceae; genus Pinus; species Pinus tabuliformis. Next base: position 708,529,390 of record CM062808.1, on the reverse strand, counting down.
CTCGCTAATTTTCTCATCACCTTGTTCACCTTTCTATTTGTACCGTTAGCACCTGGACGTTTGGGATAGTTTCCTGTTTGGGCGGCGACTCCACTTATTCATCCATTCACACGAGCCTATACTAGAAGAAATCTTGGTAGCTTGGTTAACTACGCTCTCAAAGCTTGGTTAAACAAATTAATTCTAGTAAGCATTGATTTTTTCTCAAGCAGGAAGCCCTCCTTGATATCCACTTGCTTTTCCCTAACCCGGGGATAGAGTTTTTCTCTTCCTGGTTCTTGACTAACTTCACGGTTTTTTCCTTTTGGATTTTAGAGTTAGATTCATGTTCAAGTGGAAACTCCACTTCTTTCATTTTTTGCAAGAATTTCTATTTGAAGCTCGCTTCTTGTAGACTTCTTGTTTTTCTTGAACAAGGATCTCTTTCTGACATTCATTGGTTGTTTTTAAGCAAGTCATCATGAGAACCCAAGATGTGGCACCAGCCAGGGACAAACCCCAATGTGGGGAAACCCTTGATCAATTCTTATAATATTCTTCAATAGTTTAGCAGAGAGAGAGAGATAGTACAAAGATACAAAACTGATATTTATGACAGCAGTAGAAAGTCCATCATTCTGCTAATGATGACTGTTCAAAGATGCAGCCCTGAATCCAATCACAAAGAGTGCTGAAGCAAATCCTTTGAGGAGATCATCAAACTAATGGCCCTTCACATAACACTGATGCAACATTCCTCTGATTGCTAGCTGCTCCTGCAATTATGGTTAGGGCACAATATGCAACCCTAAACTCCCTTGACTGTGATGAATTGCTGATCTGATAAGGGTACTTGAAGTAGTCCAAAACTTTCTTCATAATCTCCAAACAGTCCTAAGAGAGCTGCGGCACATGCTAGAGAAAGTCCTCCTTTTGTTATGAAACAGTGGCACAACTAGACAGCCCTAAGTAGCCCTTGCTATGGTGCTATGGCCTGTGACCTAACACATAGCAACTCCTGAAGCAACTGTCCTCAAAACAGTTATACAAACATCATTAATGCAACAATATGGGACTACAAGAATTCGGCTTAATGTTAGCACCCAATCCACATATGTAACTAGCCCTACGTCGATCTGATCTAAGACTAGAGGGCATACAACTTCTTCTTACGCCAACGGATTAAGAGCCTTGCAATCAGTCCTTGATACATGCTTTAGGGCTGCCCCATTTGTCACGCTGTCACCTACAACATACAAGGATTTTCATGCTTCTTCATGCTCCTTACTGCGGCTAGGTCTCCTTCTCTGCTGCAGATTATGACTACACTTTGCAACGAATTAGGGCTTCCTTTTGACAGTGTATTGAAGCTCCTCTTGACTGTGGTTTAAAGCCTCCCCTTGCTGCGTATAAGAGCCTCCTCTTGCTGCATATAAAAACCTCCTCTTGCTGCGTATAAAAGCACCTTAGATCTGTGGACAGATCTCCTTCAAGACCGCAACTAGGCTTCTTAGATTTGCGGCCAGATCTCCTTCAAGATAGCGGCTAGGGCTTCTCCCTTCAATTGCGGCTAGGGCTTCTTCACAAGGACTGCGGCTAGGGCTTCTCCTTCTAGACCTCTCTTGCCACCAAACCCAAACGAGTGGAGAGAGATCATGAGAGAAGTGTGTGTGACAAATGACTTGAGACCTCTTCTATTTATAATGCAACGTTGAGGTTGAGCTGGGGGTTATTTGGTTGCTGGCCGACCTTGACAAATTGTCAATAATACAAATAAATTCATATCTCCATAAATACATGTCGGAATTGGATGATTTTTAGATCAATCCTACACCTCTCAGAGAGAGGAATCCAAGAAAAATATCAACTGCCATAAATAAGATGACCCACATGGAGTTTGGACCTAGTTGCCAATTTTAACAAACACGCAGAGAGAGATTGAGCCACCTTGGATCAGCCAATTGCTGGAGGAGCCAAGGAATCTGAAGGACAACATTGGGTCAACATCAGTGAGAGTTTTGGAGCCAAAGGAGCTAGCAACCCAGCAGTTCGAATTTGAAGCCTGGGAGACAGCGCAGAGGGCCAGTTCAACAATTTCGTGGGTCTTGAGGGCAAGAGCTACAACCCGGAAACTCATTCGGGAAGTTAGGAGATCTTTACGATGGATCATCTCAACATTTTTGGACACTTTCCAGGAGGTTTTACAGTTAGAATCTAGCAGGCCGAGTTTTGCAATTGCAGCTTGTTGACCACTACGTGTCAACTTCCCATAGCAGTACCCCCCCTTTTCTTCGCAAAAGGGATAGCGCTTGTTTGACATGTCCATGCCATTCGACAATCATCGTCGACTTGATCAATTTATGTTGTAAACTCAGTCTGCATGTGTGAATTGTAAATAATCTTAGCAGAATTGAGTCATGTATGTAAATTGCCTAGGTGGACCTAATTTTCTAGTGATAATCTACGTTCCGGAAGGTTTTTTGTCCCACCAATCCATGATCGGCAGAGTTTTCCTTCAGCCTAACCCCAAAGCCGGAATGGATTTTGTCATTAGAATCTTAGGAGAATCCTAGTATGTTAATCTGCTAGATTATAGTTGTGTCGCAGAATTGGGTGGTTTATGAGGGTCTGTCAAATGGGTTTTCCCCCTTTGAGGTGTAAAATTGTAAAAGTCATGTGTCTTGAGGGTTAGAAAATGTTTTAATCCCCTCATAAGTCCTAAGTCCTAGGTGATTTTTCCAAAGGCTAAGTTCGAGGATCTATTGAAAAAATAAATTAAAAATTAAAAAATTAAAAAATTAAAAAAATAACTGAAAAATAAAATTAAAAAAAATAATAATAAAATTATAAAAATAAATTAAAAAAATAAATAAAAATTTAAATAAAAATAATAAAATAATAAAATAAAGTAAAAACCTAAAAATAATAAAATAATAATATTTTTGAGTAAATAAATGCAGAATTTCAATTTTTAATGCATTAAAAAATTCGACGGATGAGATTAAGAGATGTCTTGATCCTCATCGACGGTCGAGATCATTTTGACGTGGATCACTCGAACTAGCCGTTGGGAATTTTTCCTTTAAATAGGGTGCTAGGGGTCATTTGAGATCAGATTCAATCTGAGAGTCTAGTGCTAAAGAAAGCTCTCTTGTAGTCAGTTTTTTTTGTGCAATAAAGAAAGACTTTGGGGTTAAAAATCTTGCTGGTGTTACTCTTCTGGAAATGCTGTAAGATTGTTTTATTTTTTTGCATTTTATTTTCAGCCATTGAGGATAGCTTAATGAAGATTGATCTAGGCACAGGTATCTTGTCTGATCTTTGGGGTTTGAATGATGGTTTAGATTCTGAAATATAGTGGCGGGTATCTCCATTAGATCTGGGTTTAACTATTGTTTTCTCCCTCTATGTTAATGGTCGATTTTAAGCTGTGCAGGAAATCCTTTTTTCAGATTACCGGGCGTTAGGGGAAGTTCTCGGCTGAACCAGCCAACTCCCGGACTGTGTTTTCTGAAAGAGCCCAGCCAGTTCTTGATCCCGGGCTTATCATTTGAAATTTTTTTATTAATGCATGCAGGGTTTTCTGAAGCACCTCACATTAAGTTTGAAATTTTGATAATATTACTGCTGATTATTGATAAATCTGGCTGTTTAAGAGTCAAAAGTTGAAAATGCTGATCTAGGGTTTTAATTTTGTTTTATGCACATATTATTAGGGTTTTCCTTTCTTTTGCAGGTTACAGGTGCAGGTGTTTGAGAAATTTTCAGGGTTTATCAGGCAAATTTGGAGCAGGGAATTTCAAATATTAATTTTGTGGAGAGCTTCAGTGGTTTCTCTGGGCAATCTGTTTACTGTTGCTTGGGTTCTTCAAATTTTTTTTTTGGGAGAAAATTTGAAATTTTAGACCTGCACTTCTCCATTTCATTCCTCTTGCCTCACGCTGTTTCCATCGCTGCCAAACATCATTACACCTGCAAACAACAGTGAAAACAAGCGTGGATTTTCTGAAGACGTCCATCCAGACTCCTGCGTGTTACATTCTTACCCTCGGCCACGCATCACCCGCAACAATACGCATTCCGCGTGGTCTAACCTTCCCACCTGCAAAGCTATTGTCCATCGCTGTTTTCCGTCTGATGTTGAAACACTCTCCCATGCATAGTTTCCACGCTGCCTGCCCCTCGCTCCATCATCGTTTCTCACATCTGCAATTAAAAAATATAAAACCAGTTATTCATGCGTTAAGCTATGCTCGAATCTTGCTAACAGAGCCTGCGTGCAAACCCATCAGCTCATCAAACGTTCGCTGCTCCTCGCGCTGATCTGCATATCAATCTCTCTGCCGCCGTCCAGTTGCTTGAAGCCGTAAGCCTGCAAACCCCTGCGTTCACGTGCCTTCCTCCACCCATTCTGCAGCTGTTGTCACAAACCTGCAAGAGCACGTTTCGATTTTTCTTTATGGGCTAGGTATCTGCATTTTTGGTGTTATTAGATGCGTGGAAAGGTTGATTTTTTTTTGCGTAAGTCTCTTCTCCATTCACGTAGGAAGAAGTCGTCTTTTTTTTATTAGGTTCAGCGTAAATTCAATTTCAGAAGTTTACCTTAGATTTTGGCTTTTGTTACATTTAGATTATAGTTTAGTTTATAATTAGATTTCAATGTAAGGTTTTGTTTTAAAAAAATATAAAAAAATAAAAATTCATAAAAAAAAATTCGATAGGTGTTAGTTCTTTTATTCTAATTTTAGTCTGGCTTTTAGTTTCATTTAGTTTAATCTTTATTTTTAATTTAGTTAGTTTTGTTTAAAAATTTTAAAATCATAAAAAAAATCACATATAAAAAAAAAATTAAAAAAATAAAAAATTATAAAAAGTTAATTTTTTTTTTTCTTTTTAGGCTTTATTTTAGATTTGATTTTTTTTTTTTTTTAGTTTTTAGATTAGATTTAAATTAGATTTTATTTTTCATTTTTTAGGCTTTGTTTTGAGTTTAAAAATTAAAATTCATAATTTTTTTTTTTAAACTTTTAAAAATCATAAATTTTTTTTTTAGATTTTAATTCTATAGTTTAGTTTAAGTTTTATTTTTATTAATCATAAAAAATAAAAAAGTATAAAAATTAGAAATAAAAAAAAATCATAAAAAATATAAAATACAAAAAGACATAAAAGGTTCCTGTTTATTAGACTTTCGTTTCAAGTTTTGTTTTAGTTTTAGTTTAGATTTTATTTTTAAGTTTTGTTTTAAAAAATATAACAATAAAAAATTCATAAAAATTATAAAACTTTAGAAAAGCATAAAGAAATTGTTTTCTTATAGTTTAGATCTTGATTTAATTTAGTTTAGATTTAATATCATTTAGATTTTTTTATTTAAAAGTTTCATTTAGTTTTATCTGAAAAATAAAAAAATAATTTTTTTGAGAAAGTTTTTGCTAGTTTGAGTCTTGGCTCAGGAATTTCTTAGGTTTCATCTTTTCTATTGAGGCTAAAATTTTGATGTGGGAATGAATGTTTAACATGCTTTAACGTTCATCTGAATGATTAACTACATGAATGTGATCTCTGGTTAATATTTTACGTGATTGTTTAAAGCACTTTATCTTTCAAAGTTTTAAATTGCTGGAGTATCATTAAACCATTAAGCATTTATTGATTATCTCATGTTTGGTAAAAAGTTAAGCATTGCTGGTAAATGGTTGTTAACGAGCTCATATCTCTGCAACATTTGATAAATAATCGTTTCATCATTCACTTCATAAGGCATTGGTCTATTTATTTAACAAAATCAATTAAGTGCTTTTTCCCCCTCGTGTCTTCCAACCCAACTAGTTCACAGTTGGTCATCCATTTTCCTGTAGGGTCTACCCCCCTTAGCCGCGGGAGACAGGCTTAAACGGAGAGATCGGGGATCAGGGTGACAGCCCCCGGTCTGAGCATTGTCATGACAATCCGTGCGACAACATTTTTTGGCGCCGTTGCCGGGGAGAGAGTTTTTCTGTCCCTGGCGTTTCAGCAACATTCATATTCTCATTTCTAATCATTCTTTCTCATCTCGCGTTTGAGCTGGTAGATTCGACATTTTTTGGCATCATTTGGATCTCTTTCATCACTTTATCTTTCGTCATATCAACAACTTCTCTTTAGTTCGTTTCTTGTTTGGGTGGCGACTCCATTTCTTTTCATTTTCCCAGACAAGAAGCTTCTCTCATATCAGCTTGTTGGTTACTTTTTGGATCTTAGAATTTGACTCATTGTTCAAGTGGCGACTCCACTTCTTTCATTTATTAATTTTCTTGAGCAAAGATCTATTTCTATCATCCATTTGATCCCTTATTATTCATCATGGATTACTCGTTTAAACCATGTCATTTTACTGGTGTTCGCCATGATATTCCGGAAGTGGCCATTTCTAAATTACCTGTGTTCTCGGGTGGTGATTCAGTTGCTGTTAAAAAGCATCTAGGCTGGTTTACTCGTATAATGATCATGTATTGTAGATCTCCTCAGTATAATCATGAAGATGTCAAAATGCGTCTATTTGTCCTTTCTTTAGAAGATGATGCTTTGAATTGGTTTAATAGTTGTCCTGAAGATTCCTTCACTTCTTTGCAAGACATTGTCGATGCTTTTAAAGATAGATATGGTGATCCAGATAGCTCGCCTTGTGCCCCTAAAATTGTGCAACAAAATGAAAGTAATCTTATAAAAGGTTCAGCTGTCGATGAAAGATTTCAAGACAATGCTTCATATCAGAATTTGCCATCCACTTGTACCATTGCAGATCATAGTGGAAAAGTAAAAACAAATTGTAAAAACAGTGTTGACAATGAAAAGGAAGATCATAAGCAAATTATACAAGAACTAATGCTGCTGGTAAAAAATATGGAGGTCAATCAAACTAATTATGCCAATGATGTGAGAATTTTATGCACCCACCTGGAAAAGCGTAATAGGGAGATAGAGATCATGCAAAATCAACATACTAAGGAAATTGAGGCCATGAAGACTAATCATGACACAGACATTAGTTTTATGCAAAGCAAGTTATCAGGCTTAGAGGAAAAAATGACGACCATGCAAGCAAATCATAAGGAAGAGATAAACTCTCTGCAGCATTGCTTAATGACCATAAAGGAAAAAGACGATAAAGTAATAAAAGATATGGAAGCTAATTAGATATGTCTTCAAAAAAAGTTATTGACCATGGAAGAAGATCATGCCAGGGAAATCAATGATATGAAAGTTGAACATTCTAGCCAAATAAATGCCATTACAATACAGGTACATAAATTTCAACAGCGGATTAAGGATGAAAGAAACCAGGAAACATCAATAGATCAGGAGCCTTCTCATTTGCTGCAACAAGCTCCGTCTTATTATGAGGAGGTCATTGGTTCAATTGAAAGGTGGTTAATTGAAGGTGATCCAGATAAGCTTGAAAACGATAAAGTTCTGATGCAAGATGAAGAAAGACATGTCACACATATCTTACATACTTCATCTAAGAGCTTTGAAACAGAAAGTTCCACGTCATCAATAATACAGCCTACCAGGAAGAAGAAGCGCAAGAGGAAGAAAATGAGAAAAAGATTTGATGCATTAGACGACCGCGAGCAGCTTGATTTTCGGATAGGAAAAAGTCCTACCATATGTAGAATTGGACATGGCACATTCGACAAGCAGCCGACAGATTTGCCTGAAAGCAGGCAAATACTCAGTATACACTATATTGAACACATCTGATGCCATGGGGCATCCTTTGTATTTTATTTCTAACCCTATTCCTTGTTTTTTCTCAGCATTTTCATTTCTGTTTTAGGATTAGATTTACTTTTTCATGTTGTTAGATTAGTTAATAAATGAAGAGCTTATATCTTTCCTGTGCTTAATGTTATATGATGATTTTTGGATGGACGCTACTTATGTTTTGTTGTGTGTTGCATGGGTGCAGATTCTGGATTCTCACATTCCTACAGTGCAGCAACGTGTCCCCAAGTGGAGCTAGATGTTGACCACTACGTGTCAACTTCCCATAACAGTACCCCCCCTTTTCTTTGCAAAAGGGTTAGCGCTTGATTGACATGTCCGTGCCATTCGACAATCACGACTTGATCAATTTATGTTGTAAACCGAGTCTGCATGTGTGAACTGTAAATAATCTTAGCAGAGTTGAGTCATGTATGTAAATTGCCTAGGTGGACCTAATTTTCTAGTGATAATCTACGTTTCGGAAGGTTTTTTGTCTCACCGATCCATGATTGGCAGAGTTTTCCTTCAGCCTAACCCCAAAGCCAGAATGGATTTTGTCATTAGAATCTTAGGAGAATCCTAGTATGTTAATCTGTTAGATTATAGTTGTGTCGCAAAACTGGGTGGTTTATGAGGGTCTATGTCAAATGGGTTTTCCCCCTTTGAGGTGTAAAATTGTAAAAGTCATGTGTCTTGAGGGTTAGAAAATGTTTTAATCCCCTCATAAGTCCTAAGTCCTAGGTCCTAGGTGATTTTTCCAAAGGCTAAGTTCGAGGATCCATTTAAAAATAAATTAAAAATTAAAAAATTAAAAAGTTAAAAAAATAACTGAAAAAAAATTAAAAATAAATTTATAAAATAAATTAAAAAAATAAATAAAAATTTAAATAAAAATAAAAAAATAATAAAATAAAGTAAAAACCTAAAAATAATAAAATAATAATATTTTTGAGTAAATAAATGCAGAATTTCAATTTTTAATGCAATAAAAAATTCGACGGATGAGATTAAGAGATGTCTTGATCCTCATCGACGGTCGAGATCATTTTGACGTGGATCACTCGAACTAGCCGTTGGGAATTTTTCCTTTAAATAGGGTGCTAGGGGTCATTTGAGATCAGATTCGATCTGAGAGTCTGGTGCTAAAGAAAGCTCTCTTGTAGTCAGTTTTTTTTTGTGCAATAAAGAAAGACTTTGTGGTTAAAAATCTTGCTGGTGTTACTCTTCTGGAAATGCTGTAAGATTGTTTTATTTTTTTGCATTTTATTTTCAGCCATTGAGGATAGCTTAATGAAGATTGATCTAGGCACAGGTATCTTGTTTGATCTTTGGGGTTTGAATGATGGTTTAGATTCTGAAATATAGTGGCGGGTATCTCCATTTGATCTGGGTTTAACTATTGTTTTCTCCCTCTATGTTAATGGTCGATTTTAAGCTGTGCAGGAAATCCTTTTTTCAGATTACCGGGAGTTAGGGGAAGTTCTCGGCTGAACCAGCCAACTCCCGGACTGTGTTTTCTGAAAGAGCCCAGCTAGTTCTTGATCCCGGGCTTATCATTTGAAATTTTTTTATTAATGCATGTAGGGTTTCTGAAGCACCTCACATTAAGTTTGAAATTTTGATAATATTACTGCTAATTATTGATAAATCTGGCTGTTTAAGAGTCAAAAGTTGTAAATGCTGATCTAGGGTTTTAATTTTGTTTTATGCACATATTATTAGGGTTTTCCTTTCTTTTGCAGGTTACAGGTGCAGGTGTTTGAGAAATTTTTAGGGTTTATCAGGTAAATTTGGAGCAGGGAATTTCAAATATTAATTTTGTGGAGAGTTTCAGTGGTTTCTCTGGGCAATCTGTTTACTGTTGCTTGGTTCTTCAAAATTTTTTTTTGGGAGAAAATTCGAAATTTTGGACCTGCACTTCTCCATTTCATTCCTCTTGCCTCACGCTGTTTCCATCGCTGCCAAACATCATTACACCTGCAAACAACAGTGAAAACAAGCGTGGATTTTCTGAAGATGCCCATCCAGACTCCTACGTGTTCCATTCTTACCCTCAGCCACGCATCACCCGCAACAATACGCATTCCGCGTGGTCTAACCTTCCCACCTACAAAGCTATTGTCCATCGCTGTTCTCCGTCTACTGTTGAAACACTCTCCCACGCACAGTTTCCACGCAGCCTGCCCCTCGCTTCACCATCGTTTCTCACATCTGCAATTAAAAAATATAAAACCAGTTATTCATGCATTAAGCTCTGCTTGAATCTTGCTAACAGAGCCTGCGTGCAAATCCATCAGCTCACCACACGTTTGCTGCTCCTCGCGCTGCATATCAATCTCTCTGCCGTCGTCCAGTTGCTTGAAGCTGTAAGCCTGCAAACCCCTGCGTTCACGTGCCTTCCTCCACCCATTCCGCAGCTGCTGTCACAAATCTGCAAGAGCACGTTTCGATTTTTCTTTACGGCATTGTTTTACAAACCGGCCGTTTCGAAACCGAAACGGCCGAGTCGAATTGAGTTGAAGCCTTGAGGAGTGACCCGGTAGAAAAACCAGTCCGGGAGGCCGAGTCATGACTGACTCGGCCGAGTTATTGCATGACTCGGCCGAGTCAGTCATGACTCGGTCAACCCGGCCGTTTTTCACATCTACTCGGCCGAGTCATTAAATTCAGCCAGTCACCCAAAGAAACAACGATTTTTCTATTTTTTTTTTAACTTTTTAACATTTGGCTGATTGTTGGGGACTCCAAGGTGTTTTCTAAATTGGTTAAGTGATATTTGGGGTCCATTCCCCTCTCCTAGTATTGATATGATGTTCAAATTTCATGGTAATGTTAAATTCTTAAAGTAAAAGGATGAAAATGAAGATTAAGGAGAATGTCACTTTGGAGAATGTCACTTTTACTTAAATTTTTAACATTACCATGAAATGACTCAGGATGTTTAAGAGTGGTTCCAGCCTCATTGGATTTCATATGGAGAAAGTAGAATTTTAGATTTCATTCAAAATCCAGCAGACTTATCATTTTTTCAGGGTTTTAGGATTGGAGGATTGCAATGTTTCCATTGAATTTTGTCATGTATTAGGGTATGGAACTCGTATTTAATCAAGAGCACCAATCCCTCTGTGTACCTTGATGTTAGTGACATTGGTTGTTGAACTCCTCTGGGATTCGCTCTCAAACCTGGAGCTTCTGAAAATGTCGCTTCTGCTCCCGTTTTCGCTCTCGCTCCCCACTTCCGCTCCTGCTCCCAAGTAACACTGAGTTAGATGATGTTGGCAACTCTAGCAGTAGCCAGTACTGGTCATTGATGGGGCCCCTTGTCTGACTCTGATGATGATGATCCAGAGATTGGTCGAGATGATCTTGGCTCCTCTGGCAGTAGCTACTAGCCTCCTTGGTTATTTGTATTTTGTTTTGACTCTTGAGTCTTTGATCATGTATGACAGACTACAGTTGACTATGTATTTACTATTGCCATTGGGTACCACCGTACCATTTTGATATAATGGATTGGTTCATGAGCCTACTTTGATCATATGTTGTCTTCCATGTATATTATAATGTTGTGTGTTTGGAAACTTGAATTAAAATCTTTAAAATTATGTTGAAAATATTTAAAATTATGTTTTTTTATAAAAAAAATAAATATTTAATGTATTTTTTACAACGACCGAGTCATTGAAATCGAGCCGGCCGAGTCATTACCGAGTCGGAGTCCGAGTCGGAGTCGATCCTCGGCCGAGTCCGAGTCCGAGTCCGAGTTGTAAAACATTGCTTTACGGGCTAGGTATCTGCATTTTTGGTGTTATTAGATGCGTGGAAAGGTTGATTTTTTTTTGCGTAAGTCTCTTCTCCATTCACGTAGGAAGAAGTCGTCTTTTTTTTTATTAGGTTCAGCGTAAATTCAATTTCAGAAGTTTACCTTAGATTTTGGTTTTTGTTACATTTAGATTATAGTTTAGTTTATAATTAGATTTCAATGTAAGGTTTTGTTTTAAAAAAATATAAAAAAATAAAAATTCATAAAAAAAAAATTCGATAGGTGTTAGTTCTTTTATTCTAATTTTAGTCTGGTTTTTAGTTTCATTTAGTTTAATCTTTATTTTTAATTTAGTTAGTTTTGTTTAAAAATTTTAAAATCATAAAAAAAAAAGAAAAAAAAAAAGAAGTTAATTTGTTTTTTTCTTTTTAAGCTTTAATTTAGATTTGATTTTTTTTTTTTTAGTTTTTAGATTAGATTTAAATTAGATTTTATTTTTCATTTTTTAGGCTTTGTTTTGAGTTTAAAAATTAAAATTCATAATATTTTTTTTTTTAAACTTTTAAAAATCATAATTTTTTTTTTAGATTTTAATTCTATAGTTTATTTTAAGTTTTATTTTTATTAATCATAAAAAATAAAAAAGTATAAAAATTAGAAATAAAAAAAAATCATAAAAAATATAAAATACAAAAAGACATAAAAGGTACCTGTTTATTAGACTTTCGTTTCAAGTTTTGTTTTAGTTTTAGTTTAGATTTTATTTTTAAGTTTTGTTTTAAAAAATATAACAATAAAAAATTCATAAAAATTATAAAACTTTAAAAAAGCATAAAGAAATTGTTTTCTTATAGTTTAGATCTTGATTTAATTTAGTTTAGATTTAATATCATTTAGATTTTTTTATTTAAAAGTTTCATTTAGTTTTATCTGAAAAATAAAAAAATATTTTTTTTGATAAAGTTTTTGCCAGTTTGAGTCTTGGCTCAGGAATTTCTTAGGTTTCATCTTTTCTGCTGAGGCTAAAATTTTGATGTGGGAATGAATGTTTAACATGCTTTAACGTTCATCTGAATGATTAACTACATGAATGTGATCTCTGGTTAATATTTTACGTGATTGTTTAAAGCACTTTATCTTTCGAAGTTTTAAATTGCTGGAGTATCATTAAACCATTAAGCATTTATTGATTATCTCATGTTTGGTAAAAAGTTAAGCATCGCTGGTAAATGGTTGTTAACGAGCTCATATCTCTGCAACATTTGATAAATAATCGTTTCATCATTCGCTTCATAAGGCACTGGTCTATTTATTTAACAAAATCAATTAAGTGCTTGTTCCCCCTCGTGTCTCCCAACCCAACTGGTTCACAGTTGGTCATCCATTTTCCTATAGGGTCTACCCCCCTTAACCGCGAGAGACAGGCTTAAACGGAGAGATCGGGGATCAGGGTGACAGCCCCCGGTCTGAGTGTTGTCGTGACAATCCGTGCGACAACACAGCTGAAGTTGGGCTCCTTGGGGGTCGAATTTCAGAAGTCTGAACTAGCCAAATTCCTTCGTGGTTTTTTCTGGGTTTAGGCCAAGGAGTAAGGAGCTTGAATATCATAATTTTTCTGAGCACGGGAAGTAGTGATTCCAGCCCTTCGAAGTCAGCAGAAAGAGCAGTTTTCTGGGCAGCGCAGTGCAGTTTGGTGCAACAATTGTAGCAACCTTCAGTTCAGCCATTGCTCACCTGTGTTTGGTCATGCTTGTCCATTGAGACAAGCCCAGGTGCACCATTCTATTTGCTACTGTATTTTGGTCTTGAAGAAGTAATAAAATGTTCCAGCAATTCCTTAGTTCCAGCTTTTGCATGGGTGCTTAGTGTCTATTTCGTTTTTCTGTTTGCTGAACTGTTTGTATGCTTGTATATCACTTGTATTCCTGCATAGGAACATTACAAAGAGTCAAAGACATTATCAACTTTATCATGAAACCAGTCGAGAGCACCATCTTCTAATGATAGAACAAATAACTTCATTTTGACATCTTCATGATTGTAAGCAATAGCATGAGCGAATCTTTGCACGAATGTGTTGAACTTCTTTATATGAGCTTCAACATTGATGGCATTGTTCCCCTGGAAGGTTGGGAGCTTGCTCATGGTAGATTCATCTGGAAGGTTGTGAGGATACCCTTGGACATTTGTGAAGTTGCAAGGCCTGTAATAATCACCCATGATGTCTTGATTAACGGGATTAATGAAAAGAAAATGGAGATCAGGGAGGGCTTCTTGTCTGAGAAAATTTAATTGCTCTCTAGAATGTAATTTGTTTAACTGGGCTCTTAGAACCTTTTCAGGATCAGGAGTGGGGTTAACCAAGCTACCAAGATTCCTTCTAGAGTAAGCTCTTGTGAATGGTTGAATAAGTGGAGTCGCCACCCAAACAGGAAACCAACCTAAATGTCCAGGTGCTAAAAGTGTGAATGAACAAGATGAAAGGATTAGTGAGAGGAAGAAAGATAAGGTGATGAAAAGATGAAGAATGATGAAAGATTGAGAACTGAGAATAAGATATCTCTGACAACGACACCATAAAATGTTATTGCTCAGATTGTATGGGCACTACAACAACGGACCAAGGCGGGTGCTGTCACTCTGATCTAGCTGCCTCCCACCTTCACATCTCCATAGGGACTACCCCCCATAGCCTGCTATTGGGAGACAACTAGAATGGAATGGGCGGGGATCAGAGTGACAACCCTCGCTCTGAGCCGTTGTCGCGGTGCTTGTACAATCTGAGTGACAACACTGAGCATTGTCGCATCTTGCCGTACAATTTGAGTGACAACAGACCCAACTGGTTAGGACCGGGTAGGTACCAAACTGGCCGGTTTGGCCAATGTTTGGTTTAACCAGACTGATTTTTAAAACTATGGAATGACTGATGCTGTTGGAAAGTTATACTACAAACCTTGAAGAACAATTTATGGAGTTTCATTGGCAAGGACAACACTACAAATTATATGACATTGAAGTTTCCGCTCTCAAGAAGATGGAGACAACATACAACAACCTCACCAACACTCAGGTGCTAACAAAGTCAAACCCATATAAATAGTTAAACTTCATTTCACCATGGAGACATGCCCAACTAGAGAAAATCCTGTTTCTTATGCTTTGAGGACAAAACATTCCTTGAGAGAGCAGCGATGTTATAAACATAAATAATGATAAGTTAACTAATTAAATGAAAAGTTAGGGGGCACATACCTTTTCACCTCGTGACTAGTCAATGCTATAAGTAAACTGTCATGAAGGTTATTATACCATCATCATTCTTATCAATCAATATATAACTACAATATAATTTCTTCCTTCAAGACAATCCCACATCACTATGTTGGTTTGTTGTACCTTATACTCTCTAATCTCATTGACCTATCTATTCTGGTCACTTGTGGGCATAAATAATTTATCTTATCTAACCAACCTTTAGTGTAGTGTTGGGATTTTGTGCAGTCTTTGGTCTTGTTCAAGTTGATGGAGTGTCTGGTCTTTATTTGAATGTCTAATATTAACTATATGTTCATTTAACCTGACCTGAATGGATTGACTAGTTGGGCTAGTGTAGTGGATGCCACTGGAGGAGGGGATTTCCTAGATCCCTTGTGTTTGGAGGGGTTGGAGAGGGCCTTTAATTGGTGTTATGAAATTTCTAAAGGTTTGGTGGGGGTTGAATGTTTTTCCTTCTTAGTATTCCAGGCATTTTAATTGTAATTCCATGGATAAAGGGAAGGGCAACTAAAGTGACCTTATTTTCATGAGGGTGACATGGGCTTGTTTGCCTAGCATTATGGAGGGCCTTCTTATTCAGCTTGGTAGAGTAGCTATTTAACCTTTAATTTCATTTTTTTCCACTCTTAATTTCTTTCTTTTTAAGCCAGTCTTTTGACTTCAATTTTTAAAAAATAAGTTGACCTTACCTTAAACTGATGTGTTTTTATGGTCCTAAATCTGCTGTTGTTTTCTTCAATTCCGATAATGGGTATTGGATTTCACTTGAGATGTTAGCCTTTCAATTTTAAACTTTCACACAGTGTGTTGCCCAAAACACTTATGACAATGATATCGCTCGTTAGCTTGTATTCTTTTACCTTTCATTGCAAAGCTTTGGTTCGAATTATGCTCAAAATTATTGTACTTCATTATAGCCATGTATATTTGCAAAGATATTACAAGATTGGATGACCTTTTGAATATCAAAATCATGCCCACTTTGTAGCACTGCCAATAATGAAGGGTTATCATTGATTAGTCGTGCATAAAAGTCTGCTAATCTCTTGATCTAAATTGTTAATACCATTTTCTATTTTCATTTGTTCTAATCCACTACTACCCTCATAAATTTTTTGTTGGAAATGTTTAAGCAATTTTTTTGTCAGATATCATTGTATGCACATAGTTAAGGTCACTTAAAGCTTTTCCATCATTAATTTTAGGCTTTATACTTATTAATGCATGATGCTGTAGTGTATTACAGAGGTACCCTTCCAAATTCATTGGTTGTTGCCTTGCCAACCCAGCAGAAGATGGAAGTGGGATTGGGGAACTAGAAAGCCTTGTCATGAAGGTGATAAGAACTTTCAAAGTTTCAACATTGTACCTATTTTACCTAGCATCTTAGAATCATTTTATGTATTGTGATTTTTCCTTCAGCGATTTTGTACCGTAATATGTAAACAGACTTTAGTTATCTTCAAGATTACCTTCATTTGAATAGATTTAAGTCATGCAATTGTAAACCGATTGTACTAATCATTGAATAGGCTATACGTTTTGTTTTTTTCTAGGAGGGATATCGAGCTGTTCGTTTCAACCCATACTTATGGCCGTCTGGACAACAGGTTTTTACTTAAGTTATTACTTAATTTTTCCACAGTATCTAGTTGAACATAGAATGCCTCTCAACCCAACAAATCCAGAGGGAGGATGAGTATTATTTCATTTCATTCAAGTTAATATAGTGTTCTAAACCTCTTCCTTTAAGAATTAAGATAACTATAAATAAGCTATAGTAGTTTTGAAGCTTAAAGCATGCAGTTTGCTGTAACAGATGACCAATGAGATTGGCAAGGCCATGTTTGCAAAATCAGGAGAGCTTGGAATTCCTGTAGGTTTTATGTGCTTCAAGGTATGAAATATTATTCTAATTTGTTGTTACTACAATTGTTCAACAAATAGATAAAATTCTATCATAAATATGTTTTCAAATTGTATATTTGACTATGACTGGGTACCAGCTAACAAATAACGATGCAAAATCTCACATAATGCCTTCCACTTTTTTCTTTAGATAAAAGTAGTGTTACACGAGGACATGTTTTCAAGGGTTCATATTCCCATACTCCTTGAGTTCCTAAGATAGGGTACTATGTTGAGTATGTTTTCCCATGTATCCATTCGAGCGCATGCCAGGGAATGCATAAGGGGACATTTCCTCAAAAATAGGGATGTTCCCTCTTTAAAGGTTACTCGAGGATGCTTCTTGGAAAAAGGGGGACCCTTGGATGCTTCCCTTGAAGAAATCCATGGCGTACCTTGAAAATGTTAGCTCTTGGCTGCTTCAAAAGTTTTTTCACCTAGATAGGGGAGTGCTTTATGTGATGTGGAGAACTTGTGGTCCCTTGGCTTCTTTGGTGTATTTTGGTTGGCTTACATTTGGAGAGATTAATGGTATATGCTTACCTTGGGTTCAGTTATAGGGAGGCACACTTCTTGATGTGGTAGTTGGCACACAAGTGGCAATTTGAGTTGTTCTACAAGGGTGCACTTATTGAGGAAGATGAGTGTTGAGGACATATTAAGTAGCCACCATAGAGGAGGGCACTTGTAGGTCACGCATAGAGGCTAGGAGTATTAGATCCACTTGACACATATGTTGAAGAGGAACAGTTGAGTTGGGTAGCCATTGTTGGAGGATGCACCATCTTGCTCAAAGAAGTGCTTGACATGTGGACAACTAGACTTAGAGGACATCACCTTGGGGTTTGTACAAATCCTTTTGTTCCATGTGGCATTCATGCTTAGTGTAGAGCTCCACTTGGGGCTTTGTTGTTAAATTAGTCTAGTGCTTACTTGTGGACATGGTCCATGTATTATCGTTGGCTTCCCTCACCTCATTCCTAATAAAGAGAAGAGATTGTCTTTATAATGACATGTTTTGTGATTTAGAGATGTGATAGTTGGTGTGATGCTAGATATAATGTCCCCCAACCCACTGTCGGCTTATTCCAGCCTCATGTTGAGGCCCAATTCTGTGCTAGTTACTGTTGGCAACCTGTATTATGAAAATTCCCCTGTTTTGGGAAATTTCCGTCTGATGATTATCTAAACCAATGTTGCGAAAATCGCAATTTTTACGCTAAAACGATTAAATCGGCCGATTAAATCAATGACTTTCATTTTGAAAAAATCACGATTTAATCTCGATTTTTTGGGAAAAAATCTTGATTTTTGTATTTTTTGTATTTAATTTTTCTTTTATTTTTGTATTTTTTTTTTGCCGGTTTTTTGCCCATTTTTACCGATTTTATCCCGATTTTTACGATTTTTTTTCCGATTTCAGACCCTCGCCGATTTAATCCCGATCGCGATTTTCACAACATTGATCTAAATGTATGCTAAAATGCAATACATATGCATGGGCATATTGTGACATGGATATGATTCTTAATTAAAGTTCAGAATACAATTCGTTAATACATAAAACATTGCAGCGGAAGATAAACCTAACAGATAAATACTTATTTTTTAATTTATGCCCAGTTGGTTGCATACCTTTGATGTTCCACCTAGTCGTAAACCATGTTGTTTGTTTTCTTTCAATAGCAGGTCACCCTTGAGCTAGGGCTTTGACTCTATGGGGCATTAGCTTGCCCAAAATCTTGATACATGCTCAGTATCGTCAACTGGCCAAGGTCCCTGTTGCCGCCTTAATCCACACCTATGATTATCATGGAGAAAATCTCCAACTCCACTTGGTGTGGCCTTGGGGGTAAGTCTCAAGTTGAGGCTATCATTGAATTTTCAACTCCTTTGTCTAGGATTTCTGCTAGTGGAAGCCAAGGGGGGTGGTCTCTACAAAATATCTAAGGCTCAACTAATTAAGGTTAATGGGTTAAGTTCTAGGAGTTAAAGGAAAGTAACCAAGATACAATTCAACTATGTAAAAGAAACATAAGAACTCAAGACATACTCATTGATTCCATGAACATAAACATCCACAAGCATAGATAAAATAGATCAGTTCCAAATGATAAGTACTTGTAAGTAAATGATCCAAATGCCAAAAGTAAACTTGAAATTAAAATTTGGCAGGTAAATTGCTTAAGAGATAGATACCCCACAAGATAATACTTAGAAAAGATAAGCATGCACAAATACTTGAAAATGTAAAGACTTGGAAGTAAGATGTTCAATAAATGATATATGCTTTCTTGAAAAGAAATATCAATTGCCTCAAGATAGATGAACTTTAAGAAACCACAATTGCGAGATGGATGTAGATATTACTCTTGGTTAATTTTAGCTTAAGTTAGATGGTTAGTTCTAAGATCTAAAGCAAGTTCGAAATGAACTTGCTCCCCAGACCTTATCCTTGCCAGGTCCATAATCTCAGAATAAGGAAGCAATATGGGAACAAGGATCTGTAAGTTGCTACTTCAACCAATAAAAGTTGGAGGTAAGTTATTATTGCAAAAACTTGACAAGTTGCTCTCTAATGTAATGAAGAGTTGCTTGCAAAATAAAAGTTCTTGAAAAGTAAAGCAAAGCAATGAAATGAGAAACTAACTAAATTAATGAAATTGAGAGAGTCTACAAATTAACCAAATTGCATAATGATAAAATTGAAAATTGTAAAAGATTCTTAGATGCAAAATGGAATTAGCAAGTAAAGGAAATTAAGCTAACTAGATTGCACAACTAAAAATTGCATGCAAGGAAATAGCAAGTAAAACTAAATTGCATGGAAATGATGTTAGTTTGTTGATCTATTCTACTTTAGTTTAGTTAATCAAAACAACCACTCAACCATCACATGAACACTTTCCCAGATGGGGAAAGGGGGGATGTCTAGGGGAGGAATCCCGTAACTCCTAATAAAATGTAATCCTTTATTAAGTTCAAAACCTCTTATAAAATGAGGGATAAAGGGTGTTTTTGGAGAGAGCTTAGAGTCCCTCAAAGGGGAATGTTGCTCTTTCTAAATGTTACAAATTGTTGAAATTCCAAGTGCAATAGATACAAGCACAATATTTATGAAAACTGATAATTACTTCTAATGATGTTGTTCTTCTTTTATTTTTTCAGTATATCATTAAACAATTATACTTCATAAATTCAACTATATAAAAGCAATAGAACAGTAGAGATCACAATGCACCAAAAAGAGCACAACGTTTACCTTGGGAAAACCCACTAAGGGGAAAAATTGAGCAACCTTTTCAATATAGTTTTCTTTTTTTTCAACAAAAGACACACCTCATCAACTAGGTCAAAATGACCTTCAACAAATCTATGGTCAAACCTGGTTAAACCCTCCAAGTCAAGCCTTTCAATCTGATCTAGCAACTCCGCCTTTTGATCTGTGCTAGGTTGAATTTCGACCTCCTTGTTCTGCCTCGAAACCTAGAATTTTGGCCCTTGAGGTAGCCTAGAAAATTTCAGCTCTTGCGACAAAAACTGCCTATAAAAAGTGTGATTTGGAGAGAGAGAGTCTTTGTACACATGCGGGCTAGAAGGAGAAAGAGAAGAGATGAATTCATCCCCCTTGTCCTTCGCTTGCTTGCCTAGAAGATTCGTGATGAGAGAGATTGAATTTATTGCCTAGAGGAAGAGGTTGCACTGTCTTTATATAGTGAACTGGTTGGGTTGAATGGGCGTGACTCTACTTAGGTTGACTAGACTTTGAGGGAGGTTGACTTGACAAACTTCGAAAAATTTCAATTTTTTTTCTTTTAAAAGTCCAAAAGGACATGACTCAAAAATATAATTTTTATTTTGACTCTAGCATGAAGAATATGCTTTACAATAATCAATATAAATACATCAAGGGCCAAAATATACATTTTTGAAGACCGACCATAGTTACAAAATTCAACACTCCCTCTTAACCAGGGAGGTTGTTGAGAAACCAAGTGTAGTGTAGTTTAATGCTTGATTCCTCTTCTTGATAATTACTCGTGAATGTTAGATGTCTTCTTATTACTTCTTATGTCTTTTTCATCAAGCAATTATACAAATGTTCAAAGCATAAACATCACAATGAGACAAAGCACACCGGAAATTAGGCCAAAGGCCAAGGCAAAACCCACAAAGGGAAAACCCAACAATCCTTCTCTTATAGAATCAGATCAAAATGAAAGATATCCAAGACCAAGACCAAACTGCCACAAAGATTCCAAGTCAAACCCTCCTCCAAGTCTCCTCCAACAATTCAAAGTCAATGCTGGTCAAACTTCGAATTTTGGCCTTGCAGTAGAGGTTGAATTTTGGCCCTGCAATTACCTCTGAAAATTTACATGTGCGAGCTGTAGTAGAGTAGCAAACTTCGACCTCTTCTTCTCCTTTGACTTCCTTCTCTCTCCTTTGACTTCGGCCTTTCTCCTTCTTGTCTAGGTGTAGAAAATGATAGATGGTGTGATGATAGAATTGGTTCTCCAAGAGGTCGAATTGGCTGTTATATATAGTTGTTTAGGAGGGTTGGATAGGTGCCACTGGGCCGACTTCTCCAAGGAGGGTCGACTTGGTCTTCTTGTAGACTTGACTCAAAAATAAAATTTAAATTATTTTTCTTACAATCTAAATGGGGCATGACTCAGATAAATATTCTTTTGATTCATAATAAATTCATTTTGACTGTTTTGACTCTAAGCATGAAGAACATGCTTTAACAAAATATAAATGAATATAATAGTACATCAATGATTTATGAAGACCAACTCTAGTTAAAACTTCAACAGAGGTATTCATAATGACTATCATAGGTGTTCTCAAGTTGATAGATTTTTCTATGGAAAGGTTGCAACAAAAATCATCAGCATCTTGTCAGTATCTTTGACATCATTTGCATCTCGTCAACATCTCTGACATCATCGTCATCTTGTTAGCATCAACCTATTACCATAATTTGGTCATTAACTGTGACACATGGTAAATCAACAACATCAACAACTTACAAGTTACCATAATCTGGTCAACAACTGTGACACATAGTAAATTTTTAGCATCAACTAGTCACCATGATTCTAGTCTACGCTTTTGACCCATGGTATGTTGACTAGTCCTGGTCTACTTTCTTCCTGGTCAACAACTGTGGCTCGTGGTGAGACCTTAGGGGCACCCTCAATTCATTTGAGTAATCTGGTCAAAGGCCTTGTTCGCCATGATGCTAAAGGAACTCACTCATCGTATCTTGGGAGTAATTTGAGCTTGATGTTGAAAGGAACCCACTCAATTGAGTGATCCTAGGCCTCCAAGACCATTCTCCCTAATTCTAGTCAACAAACTTTGACACGGGGAGAATAAATGTCCAGGATGCTATCAAATCAACACTCCCTCTCAACAAGAGGGGTAATCTCCACAAGCCCTACCTTGTCCCTGAAGTACACAAACTTCTCTTCGAATAAAGGCTTTGTCAAAATATCAACTGTTTGTTCATCAATGGAGATGTACTCGAGACTTACTGCTCTCCTCTGCACCATGTCTTAGATGTACTGGTACTTGATTTCAATGTGTTTCGACCTGTCATGGAACACGAGATTCTTTGAAAGCTTTATGCAACGTTGATTGTCACAATATATTATTGTCTGTTCCAACTCATGGTCGAACAATCCTGCAAACAATTTTCGAAGCCACGTAACTTCAGTACAAGCTTCATACGTTACGATATTCTCTGCTTCTGCAGTGCCGAGTGTGACAGATCTCTACTTCCTGCTCATCCAAGTAATCAGGGCAGAGCCCAAATTGAAGCATCCCCTTGAAGTACTCTTCCTGTCATCGACATTCGCTGCCCAGTCAAAATCTGTGTATTCATGCAGCTGTATGTCACTGTTTGAGGCATATCTCAAACCATAGTTCACAATACCACATAGATATCTCAAAATATGCTTTGCTGCAATCCAATGATCATGTCTTGGTTCCACCTGGAACTGGCTCAACGTGTTCACTGCAAAGAAAATGTCCGGTCTGGTCAGTGTTTTTAAAACCGGAACCGGTGACCGAACCGGTCCACCTAGCTAACCGGTTTACCGACCGGAACCGGTCTAACCGGGACTGGTTTGGTCTAAACGAACCGGTTTTTAAAAAATACATTAAATAATTAATTTTTAATGAAAAAAAACTATTTTTAAGATGTAAAACCATGATTCCAAGCCAATAGAGACAAAATATGCAAAGTTTGCTCATTTATATACCATGCAAAGGTGAATATATCAAAATGGCACCGAGTGCAATACATATCATCGACAAAATAGCAAAATACATAAGAAATGAGGCTCTAAATGGCCTATAGAGTCCAAAAACCATGCTGCAAGCTATGAGGCCATTGGCCTACTACAAGTCTACAGTGTACACATGATCAATCATCAAGATCATCACCACTACTAGACACATGATCATCATCAGGAGCTACATAGACATCATCTGGTTCAGAGTCTGAGGATGCCTCTGCCTCATCTGCAACATCAGTATCAATGCCACCAATGACAATAGAAGTGGACCTAGTGGAAGCACGAGTTTGTCGACCTGCACGACTAGTGCCTTCCATTGGTTCCTTGCCTTTCCTTGATGCCGCTACTGATCCTGGTTCTGATGCCGCCACATAATCTGCCTCATCCTCCGCTAAAGCCATGTCGATATCAAAATCAGCCTCAAACACAGGATCTTCAGTCTCCTCCACCCATTCTGATGTTGGATCAATATCGTCCAACACAATGGGATCTAGATCAGGTGATTTGCTCATCATTTGGTTCCTCCTCAGTCGAAGGTTGTATTGCACAAAAACAAGATCATTTAACCGTTTTTGTTCCAAACGGTTTCTCTTCTTCGTGTGTATGCGCTCAAAAACAGACCAATTGCGCTCACAACCTGAAGCACTGCAAGTTTGACTGAGGACTCTAATTGCAAACCTTTGCAATTGAGGACACTGGCCACCAAATGACTCCCACCAATGTGCTGCAAAGAAAAAGACAATAATTAGTAACTTAGTTTATAATTTGAATTGTAAAGAACGTAAACAATTTTAACTTGAAATGAAAAACAAAATGGAAATTGGAATTGCTTACCTGGTTGGTCCACATCTCTTGCCATCTTTGCCAAGTTTTTGCCAAAAGTACCACTTGCTTGATTGAAAATAGTAAGCTGTCTATGTATATCCAACTGGTCTACATGGTTAGGGACCATGCGCTCCAAGCAATCAATCAATCCAGCTCTGACCTCCCCATCATGCTGATCTCCTAGCCGATTTTTATAGTGATACCTTGGGTTCAAAAAATACCCGGCTGCATGTATAGGACGATGGAGTTGATTGTTCCATCTGTTATCAATGATCTCCCATATACGGCCATATTTAGCTAACCTGTCATTGTAAGTTGCCCGTATCTGCTCCTTTGCCTGATCCATAGCTTCATAAATGTAGCCCATGGCCAATCTTTCCCCATCCACCAACCTTAGCACCTTAACAAGGGGCTCGGTAATTTTCACAAGCTCTACAGACCTTTTCCAAAAATAAGTGTCTAACACTTTCTTTTTGGTGTCTTTTCCATCTGGTCTACGAGCCCACCGAGATTCAGACCATTCATCAGAGGAAAACATTTTCTGCAAGTTTCTATGTTGACCATTGAGACATTGCAACGTGAGGAAGTGAGTTGCAAATCTCGTAATTGCAGGCCTAACAAGCTCTTTGCCTCCAGTGTGTTTCCTCATTAGGCTCGTTGTAAATGTATTTTGTAATGCACTTGGCATGCTCTACAGTGTTTTTTACCCACTCCACCTTGCCTATATCCTCAAGCATGAGGTCTATGCAATGTGCAGCACATGGAGTCCAAAATATGGTCTTATATTTGGCCTCAAGCATCTTTCCAGCAAGAACATAGTTTGAGGCATTATCAGTGATGACCTGCACAACATGCTGCTCCCCAACTTCCTGAATAATGTTATCCAAAAGCTCAAATAGAAGGCTTGCATCCTTTACCCTATCAGATGCATCAACTGATTTCAAAAACATGGTTCCTTGAGGGCAAGAAACAAGGAAATTAATGATAGTGCGGTTCTTTCCATCGGTCCATCCATCTGACATAATGGAACAACCTGTTTTGACCCATGACTCTCTAAACTCAGTCAAATACTCATCAATGGAAGATATCTCTTTTTGCAAAAGAGCTCCCCTCAAGTCATGCATACTAGGGCCTTTGAAGCCCTTTCCTGCAGCTATAACAGAGTCCCACATAGCTTGGTAATAAGGTGAGCGAGCAGCATTAAATGGGATATCTGAATCATACCACCATCTAGCAATGTATTGGTGAGAAGTTTCTTTGCATTGTTTTTTCCAATGCTGATCCAAAGTGGGTTGAGAACTTGGCTGGGAGGAAGTGGGATTAGATTTAGAAGAAGCAATGGTGGCAGAAGATGAGAAATAACTTTGGATGTTTTGTCTCTTTGGTCCTCTTGATGGTTGGCCAACTCCAACAGAAGGATGAACATAGTGAAAGGGGTCATTGGTGGAAGGGATAGAAGTGGAGTCTTGAATCTCAGAGTCATCATACCCACTCTCTTTCATGGCTTCTAATAATTCCCTCTTCCTTGCAATTTCATCTTGGATGGCCTTCTCCCTAGCCTTATCCTCATAAAATTTTTCAAGCTTGGCAATGTATTCTGCCCTAATAGGACCTAACAGTGCATTTGGTGCATCACATGGCTTTACTTGGCCTCTTACCCCAGCCAAGTGTTGTTTCAACCTAAGAATACCCCCACCTCCAATAGATTTATGGCATAATTTGCATATCATTTTTCCCTCAACTACATCACAATGAGCCCATGCACTGTCCTTTCCTTTTGGAGCCATGTTTGCTTGAAATAATAACAATTTGCAAATAAATCTGCCATTTAAAAAAAAAATTGCAGCTAAGGAACATGGAAAACCAATGATAAATGTAGGAAAAAAAATGCACATGCAAGCTAAAAAATTTGATAGCATAGAGCTAGAGAGTTCATAGGCTTAGCATAGATGATAGATCATTGAAATGAGGAGTTTATAGCGCAAAAAAATTAATTCATGGACAGCAGACCCAAATGAGGAATTATCAAGTGCAAATCCTTACCTGGAAATGCAAAGTAGCTCCCTTAGCCTCCTCTTGATGATGGCAACTCCACTGACAGCTACACACTATCTCCAAAATAGCTCCAACTCCAACTCCAAGATGACTACTTCAGCAAAAACTCCACACTCTCCAAGCTCACAAACAAACTCACAAACACTCACAAACACTCCAAATCAGTTGTGTGAGACAAATGAGGGTGAGAGGGGTGTCTTATAGCAATTGTGAGGGTCTTTTTGGAGGGAAAATCCCTTTCCCTCACCCCCAAAAACCCTAAACCGCCCTCAGCTGCCATAAACCGTCCGCTTTTTACCTTTACCGGCGGCCTGTCCCTAAACCGGCCGGTTTAGGACGGAACCGGCCGGTTAGCAAAAAAACCGGCCGGTTAGGACCTAAACCGGCCGGTTTTGACCGGTTAGGTCAAAAATCTGGGCAAATTAGGGTGCTGACCGGGTTTTTTCACCGGTTCTGACCGGTGGGCCTCCTAACCGGCCGGTTAGGCCGGTAACCGGTCAGACCGGAACGGTTTTGAAAACTATGGGTCTGGTATTAACCAAATACATCAAAAAGCCAATCAACTGTTGGTACATGGATGGGTCTACCATGCTGGACTTAGAGTCCCTCAACTTCTTCAAATTAGTTACCATGGGAGTTGCCATGGATTTACAGTCCATCATCCCAAATTTCTGAAGGATATTAATAACATACTTTCTTTGACCAAAGAAGATCTTACCAGGCTTCTACCATACTTAAAGTCCCAAATAATGATGCATTAAACTGTGATCCTTCATGTCAAACTCAGAGGTCAACTGCCTCTTACACTAAATGATGAGAGGCCCAACACTTGTCAGAAACAAATCATCAACATATAGCAATAAAATCACAGGTGCATTCTTCACAACCTTGAAATAGAGGTTTGGATCAACATCCCTCTTGGTAAATCCAAGTTTTGTCAAGTAGCTACCAATTCGAGCATACCAAGCTCTTGGAGCTTGTTTGAGTCCATATAAGGCCTTTTTTTGTTGAGAAATCAAGAAGCTTGCAGTCTAAATTAGATTTTTCTTTCTTTGATAATTGCTTGTGAAATTTGTTGGCTTCTTATTAATTTAATTATGTTCTTCTTCATCAAACAATTATCAAATGTAAAACATGAAGATCATAGTACACAAGAAACACAAGATATAGGCTCCAAGCTAGGGCAAAACCCCTAATCCGGATCTTGGGGGGAGGCCCCCAAGATCTAAGAGATTGAAATGGATCTTGGGAGGAGAGACCCCCAAGATCTGAAAACTTGAATTTCCAGAAGAAAAATAGGAGAATGCCCAATAAACAAAACCACAAAGAAACTTTTATTTAAAATAGTAATGAAAATAAACCAGCTAGGGCGATGGTAGCTTATCTCTGAGAAGAGATGTGGCGGCTACATGCCTCTGAACTGTAAAGGCTACATTGTGGCGGACAATCTGTCCTTTTACAAAATGTGACTTGTTACTTATAGTTTTTTTCAGTTACAATACCACGGGTCAATTCCATGGGTGAATGAATACCATGGGTGGATTTTACAATACCACGGGCAAATGCCATTTACAATACCATGGGTAAATTCCATGGGTGAATGAATACCATGGGTGGATTTTACAATACCACGGGCAGATGCCATTTACAATACCATGGGTAAATTCCATGGGTCAATGAATAATATGGGTGGATGAGTACCATGGGTTGATGCCATTTTCCATTTGGATCATTCCTCCCTCCTTAAGAAGCAATGGTCCCCATTGCGTAAAGTTCCCTCCTGCGAAGCCTTTGTTGAATATGAAAAGCCATTGAAGATAAGGGTTTGATGTGGTTAACCCAAAAGCCTGATAAACGAAGATCCGAGGATAGAGATACCCTGTAATGCTTGCGATCAACTGTGATTCTGATAGTGTGCGACCTAGCAAATGGACTTCGGTGACAAGGATTTTATGCGGTTGACCATAACCATGATGTTGGTTGTTGATGAAGTAGCAGGTGTCTACATAGCTTGGGGTGGGAGGGCACGTCTCCAAATAACCCAAGCCGAATGCTGCTATGTTGAAACTGATGAATGTGAAGCAGGTGCCTACTAAAGTGGGGTGGGAGGGCACGTCTCCAATGGAAACCCACTCCGAATGCTGCTCCAGAATTAAATGGACATAACTCAGCCAATATAACTCAGAATATTTATTATAACCTGTTTTTAGAAGCAGAAGGATCATTTTGCATCTTCCCATGAGTTGGAAATCCTTATCTGGACATTCTGAGATCTCAGATTCGCGCTGCAACAGTTCCGTCGTCACAAAAATTCTGATAAAGTCGCTGATTTTAAATCAGCGATATCTCCCACATCCGAACTCCGATTTGACCCATTTTTTTTTGAAATTGGGTGATTTTTCGAGAGGAATCCAGATCTGGTATTTGTTTTTTTAAATTGTAGGAATTTACAGGGTAAGTTCCTCAGACAGAACACCAAAGGACACCGCTCACAACCAGATCACAGATCAATACACCAGTATTTTTGACGTGGTTAAAACCCTCAAAGAGGAAAACAGTCCACGGCCTGAGCCAACGCGACCACTTCAGGCAATTTATTAATAAAAGAATGAAAATTTACATAAGCTTCTCTCATAGACGGATTACCCTACAAATGACCCTCCATGCGCTTTAAATAGAAATCATGGACCAATCGGGTGTCAAGCCACGGATCAAGTGTCGGTAATATCGAGGAGAGAATGAACCGTCGGATCACTACATATCGTGACCGTCGGATTGTAAGTTACAAAATGTACAAGGTAAAGAAACACACTTTACCTAACTCTATACCTAACTCTATACTAGACCAAGTTGTACTTAACTATTTCCTATGTGTCGGAATATCCTAACATCCCCCCTTAAGAACAAATTGGGATAGGATTGAAGGATTTACAAATATGACACAATAGGAGAAGGAAGGAGGCACTAGAGCCTATCCCCCCTTAGTGACAACTTCCTAAACTCCAACCATAAATCGAAGTTTAGTGAACTTCGCCTCTGTGAGAGCCTTTGTAAAGATGTCTGCAACTTGATCATCTGTTGAACAATATTGCACTTCAAGAACATGGTCATGAATGAGCTTTCTGATGAAGTGCATGTGCAGTTCAATGTGTTTGCTGCGCTGATGTTGGACTGGATCTTTGCATAGCTGAATGGCACTTTGATTATCACACCAAAGTGTAGTCGGATGCTGCTGCTGAAAGCCAAACTCTGACAGGATCTGACGAAGCCACAAGGCTTCCTTACTAGCTTCTACGGCACCTTGTTTCTTGCAAGCCCATGTAATAGGTCCTGAACCAAGAGTGAACACATAACCTACAGTAGACTTCCGATCATCAGGGTCACCAGCTCAATCGGAATTAGTGAAACCAACCAATAGAGGAGATGCTTCGACACTGTAATGAATCCCAAACTGAACTGTACCTCGAACATAACGAAGTATTCTTTTAGCTGCTTTCCAATGACTTTCACGTGGGTTTTGCATAAACCGAGCAACAAGGCCAACATCAAAGGAAAGGTCAGGACGAGTATGGGTTAGATACAAAAGTTTTCCTACAAGTTGACGGTATAAGGTAGCATCAACTTCAGGAGAAGTACAAGTGACTGAAAGTTTGACTCCAGACTGAAAGGGAGAAGGGGCTGGCTTACAGTCTTACATGTGAAAGTGGCGTAGAATATCACAGGCATACTTGGACTGAGAAAGGGAAATACCTTCCTTGGATTGCAAGACTTGAAGACCGAGAAAATAATGTAAGTGTCCTAAGTCTGTGATTTCAAACATCCTTTTAAGGCTAGACTTCACATGGTTTATAAGGTTGGGATCACTACCAGTAAGGATAAGATCATCAACATAAAGAACAAGAATGATAAGAGACTTGCCCACTTTCTTGGTGTAGACAGTATTGTCAGAATGACACCTAGAAAAGCCAGATTCTAAAAGAAAGCTATCCATTTTGGCATACCAAGCTCGAGGAGCTTGCTTGAGACCATAAAGGGATTTCTTAAGCCGACATACAAGGCTGGAGTCTGTTTTTGTGAAGCCAATGGGTTGTTCCATGTAGATTTCTTCATGCAAGTCCCCATGCAAGAAGGCAGATTTAACATCCATCTGATGGACTTCCCATTTGAACGAGGCAACAAGGGAAAGAACAAGGCAGATAGAGTTCATTTTGGCAACGGGGGAGAAGGTTTCAGTGTAGTCAATGCCTTCAACCTGCGAAAAACCTTTAGCAACAAGACGAGCTTTATGTTTATCAACTTTCCCATCTGGTCCATACTTGGTTCTGTAAACCCATTTGCATCTAACAAGTTTTCGTCCCTTTGGTAGAGGAACAAGATCCCATGTATCATTTGCCAATAATGAATGATATTCTTCATTCATAGCTGCTTCCCAATCTGGATGGCCTGAAGCTTCTGCAAAGGTGTCAGGATCATAATTTACTGGAGCTTGAGCCAGTAAAGAAGAGGCTCTGTCAAACTGAGAACGTGTGCGTCGCTGATCTGTAGGATCACCGACAAGATCACCTGCTGCATCTCGAGTAGCACGAACCCATTTTGGAAGCTGAGGAGCTGAAGGAGGATCCTGAGATGGTGGGGGAGGATTGTCATCCTCACTTTCATCATCTGAAGAAGAAATGTTTTCAAAAGTAGAAGAGATAGGGAGAGGTGGCACATCCGCCGGACTAGGCTCGTAGGCCGATATATTTTCATCAAATTTTACATCTCTTCTAATGATAACATTTTTGGACTTAAATGGAATAAGTCTATAGCCTTTGACATCTTCAGAATATCCAACAAAAGTACATTTTTCACGCTTAGGTTCTAAAGCTTTATGCTTTTCATCTGGAATATGGGCCCACGCTTCACTTCCAAAAACACGAAAGTGACTTACATCTGGTTTGATTGAGCTCCATGCTTCTTCTGGAGTGATATTCTTTAAAGCCTTAGTAGGAGTGCGATTTATTATGTAATTTGCACAGTTAATTGCTTCTGCCCAAAAACTAAGACCAAGTCCTTTAGATTGTAGCATACAATTAGCCATTTCCTTTAAGGTGCGATTCTTCCTTTCAGCTACACCATTTTGTTGTGGAGTATATGGAACAGTATGTTGCATTTGAATTCCATTCTCAGTGCAAAAGTTGATGAATGTGTTTTTAACATATTCTCCGCCATTATCAGATCTTAGCTTAAGAATTTGATGTCCAGATTGTTTTTCAACAAAGGCCTTGAAGGCCAAAAATGTGTTAAATACTTCCCTCTTGAGTTTTAAGAAGTATACCCAAGTGCGTCTGGAGAAATCATCAATGAAAGTTAAGAAATACTTGCAGCCAGAGAATGAAACAACTGGAAGTGGACCACATAAATCACTATGCACAAGCTGTAAAGGGGCTGAGGCGTGCCAAGAGGCACGTTTTTCAAAACTGTCCCGATGATGTTTTCCGAGTACACATCCGGAACAAACACCATCTCTGCAAGATACCATCGGAAGACCTGTCACCATATTTTCTTTACATAGACGCTGAAGGGAGCGATAGTTTAAGTGACCAAATCACTCATGCCAAAGTTTGCTCACTTCATCGTTATGAACAACAAATACTGAGGGAAGATTTGATGACCCAAAGTTGTGAAACTTATACAACCTTGTAGAATCATCAGCAATGCCAGTAGCTAAAATCTATTTAGGATCTCTTAGGTCCTTGATTACAACATCATGAGGTGAAAATTCAACGATTTTATCACCTGAATGAGTTATCTGATATACAGATAGAAGGTTGCAGGATAAGGTTGGAACGCATAATACATCATTAAACTGACCATTGTCTAGATGAACAGTTCCAGTCCCTACAACACTAAGAGATCTATCATCACCAACATATATATTTTTGGTGTTACAATCATTTAAAGAAGAAAACATGGCTTTGTTTTTGGCCATGTGATAAGAAGCTCCAGAATCAATGAGCCACTCATGAGAATGAGAAGAAGAAGATACATTTAGTGCATAGCCAGACCGAGATGTTTGACAACCACATGCAGAAAGTGCCATTCCTGAAGATGAAGTTGAAGTTGAAGATTGCTCCAAATGGATGTTATGTTTCTTCATCGCTGCTTCCAAGGCTTCCATCTTCTTAAAGCATTTGGATTCTAAGTGGCCATCTCGATTACAAAAGTTGCAATGTCTATCAGTCTTCTTCCATTTGTTTTTATTTGTCTTATCATTTTGTTGAAATGATTTTTCATTTTGAGGCTGAGATTGCTTAGGACCCTTGTTTGGTTTAGGACCATTCTTTTTAGGATATGACTTCTTAGGATTCTTTGAATTTGGTTGCTGCTGGGCGGCTAACGCTTTCTTGGAAGAGTTTCCAACATTAAGAAGACCAAGGTGTAAGAGTTTTTCTTGTTCTCTTATTAAAGAATCACAAAAAGAGTCAAAGGAAGGGGACTTGTAGTCTGTTCCTTGAGAAATGAAGGCTTCTCTTGTAGAATGGAAGGTGGAAACAAACACAGAGTAGGCTGGTCCCAACTTAGTAAGAATGGAATAGATAAGGTTACTATCTTCTTTCTTAAC
Source organism: Pinus tabuliformis (assembly GCA_031772625.1). Taxonomy (NCBI): domain Eukaryota; kingdom Viridiplantae; phylum Streptophyta; class Pinopsida; order Pinales; family Pinaceae; genus Pinus; species Pinus tabuliformis. The sequence continues at coordinate 708,496,917 of CM062808.1, read as the reverse complement.
CTTAACACCTTCCAAGAGATATCTAAGGGTTTTGAACTTGGACAAGAAATCTTCAATGCAAGAAAAATTATTAGGGTCCAATGTAAGCAACTCATTTTCAAGTTGATGGGCTCTAAGTTCATTTTTAATCCCAAAAACTTTATTGATTTGTTTCATTGCTTCATCAGGAGTATCAAGTTCTGCAATATGGAATCTAAGATCTGGAGAAATAGACATCCCTATCAATCCACGTGCTTGATCTTGCCTATTTTCCCATTTAGCAGCCTTATCTTCATCCTTCGGTTTCTTTTCTTGGCCTGAGGCTATTCTGTAGAGACCTTTACTTCTAAGTAAATCCTCAATGTAGGACAACCATTGGAAGTAGTTGGTGCTGTCAAGAGTAACTTGGTATTGACTTTCCATTTCAACGGAAACTGAAGCTAAATATGCTGAAACTAAGTGTTCCAATGGATAGATCTCGAAAAATTAGGCTGGTTTAAAAAAAAACGGCTCTGAAAACGGCTTCCGGATGAAGAAGTTATGGCTTTTGGAAAAAAAGTTGTTGAAGATGCCGACGAAGTGCGGGAATGTGCGGAAATGAAAAATCCGCCCTCACAAAAAGGAGATTTGAACCCAAGACCTCTACTCTCTTAAAATAGCTTTGAACCAATTGAGCTATACAAAAAATTTGAGAGAGAGAGAGAGGGGGGGGGTTGATGCTTTGGGTTGCGTGCTTGCTTTGAGAAGGCTCTTTTTCCCTACAAAACAAAAAACACAAAACCCAACACGGACATACAAAAAAAAACGAACCTTGTGGCTCGAAGTTAGCTTTAGCCGAAAAACTAAATATTTTCAAAAATGAACCTTGCGGCTCAAAGTTAGCTTTAGCCGGAAACTAAATATTTTCCTCAATGTTTCTGATTTTCCGAGATCACACTAAGGCGCAGCGGAAAAGAGCATACGCATGAGAAAAATCCTTCCTTTCTGTTTCTGATTTGCCTAGATCGCACAGAGTCACAGGGCAAAGAGCATATGCAGAAATGAAAGGTATAGATCCGATAATAGAAAAGCTAAATAAACCGAAACCGAAATAAACAGAGAGAAAATAACTGTAAACTGCAAATAAACACTGTATACCTCTAGATCTTAAAAATGACGCAGCTAGGGCTACCGGAAACCTTTTCGCATGAAAAGAAAGGGGTTCCTCACTGGAACAGATGCTCCCGACACAACAGAGCAGTCCTCTTGGCCCGAAAGCAGTCAGAAACAGTAGATCTAGGAAACGGCAGTCGGATGCAGTTCTACCGGCTTCAAATTTGGATCACCAACGGACGCGGCCCTCAAATAGCTCTGATACCATGTAGGAATTTACAGGGTAAGTTCCTCAGACAGAACACTAAAGGACACTGCTCACAACCAAATCGCAGATCAATACACCAGTATTTTTAACGTGGTTAAAACCCTCAAAGAGGGAAATAGTCCACGGCTTGAGCCAACGTGGCCACTTCAGGGAATTTATTAATAAAAGAATGAAAATTTACATAAGCTTCTATCATAGACGGACTACCCTACAAATGACCCTCCATGCGCTTTAAATAGAAATCATGGACCAATTGGGTGTCAAGCCACGGATTAAGTGTCGGTAATACCGAGGAGAGAATGAACCGTCGGATCACTACATATCGTGACCATCGGATTGTAAGTTACAAAATGTACAAGGTAAAGAAACACACTTTACCTAACTCTATACCTAACTCTATATTAGACCAAGTTGTACTTAACTATTTCCTATGTGTCAGAATATCCTAACATAAATTTTGTACCAAATGTTTCAGATCTGATCTGCAAAGTCGCTGCCCAAAAAAATTCCTGCAAAAAAATGAGAAAAGAAAAATTCTTCCTGCTTGACCCAAGAAAGTGCTCTATGGAGGTTGTAGCACATGCCTGAAGTTTGTTGAATATTGCTGCAAATTTGAAACTGAAATATGCATCAAACTCTCATTCCCATGGAATCATAACCTGCTCTGATACCACTGATCCAGATCTTAGGGGGAGGCCCCCAAGGTCTAAGAGATTGAAATGGATCTTGGGAGGAGAGACCCCCAAGATCTGAAAACTTGAATTGCCAGAAGAAAAATAGGAGAATTCCCGATAAACAAAACCACAAAGAAACTTTTATTTAAAATAGTAATGAAAATAAACCAGCTAGAGCGATGGTAGCTTATCTCTGAGAAGAGATGTGGCGGCTATATGCCTCTGAACTGTAAAGGCTACATTGTGGCGGACAATCTGTCCTTTTACAAAATGTGACTTGTTACTTATAGTTTTTTTCAGTTACAATACCACGGGTCAATTCCATGGGTGAATGAATATCATGGGTAGATTTTACAATACCACGGGCAGATGCCATTTACAATACCATGGGTAAATTCCATGGGTGAATGAATACCATGGGTGGATTTTACAATACCATGGGCAGATGCCATTTACAATACCATGGGTAAATTCCATGGGTCAATGAATAATATGGGTGGATGAGTACCATGGGTTGATGCCATTTTCCATTTGGATCAACCCCTCCAAGGGGAAAACCCATAAAATTCTCTTCTTATAGAATCATATCAAAGTGAGATATTCAAGACCCATAACCTGTGAACATTTCACCACTGAAATTCTATTACAACAACTGGAATTATTTCTTCTAACTATAAATTAATTTAACAGTTTATTGCTACGATAACAACGAAATAATCACACTGTAATCTTCACAAAAATACTACGAAAAATAAAAGCGTTGAAAACTGAGAAAATGCTGGCACACACATAATAAATTTGACAATTATTTTTGGAAAAATGTCCCTAGAAAAAACCCAACTTGGCCAAACCGGTGCAACAACTGAGGGTTTTATTATTAAGCAACAGTGAGAATTTATGAGTACAATAAATATCGCTAAACTGGGGAATCTATCCAAGAGAAACACTGGCCAAAATTTTATGAGGGAAATTACCCTATCTTGGGGCAATCCCGACACTTGATTGCCTCGGAAAAGCTAGCCGTCCAACCAGCTTTTGCACAGGCCTGTGTCATCCTAGCGTAGTCCCTTCCACGCTCTGCCTAAAACAACTGCCAATCTAGTCGTATTGCCTGCTGTTCACTGAGAAACTCTCTCCGACCCTTTGGAAAAACTTTCCCGGCCTCTGGAACTGAAAATGAGCTCCTCTTTAACTGGATCGAATTGCCCTCTTGAGGTTCTACGCAGCCTCCTGGAGAAAATCTCGGCCTTCTCCTTCTAACTCTCCAGAAGTGGGGAAATTCCTCTAGACTCACTGCCCCTACCCCTCTTTGTCTCTGCTTCCCTTCTCCAGCTCAAACTCTTTCAACAACTGCCGTTGTTCTCTGGAAATCGAGCTGCCCAAGGAAATTGATCTCAAGTGCGTGTTCCTCCATCTACCCATCGACTTCTTCTTATAATCTCTAGTTAGGACTCAATGACCAAGAATAAATCTCAATCAATGGCTGAGATTATTTCGTAGTCGATCCGTGTGAGTTTCTAGAGAATTCTCACATTTCTCAATTAATACTGATTAATTAACTAGTTTTCCTAAGTTTAGACTTAGGAAACATTTAAAAATAGGTTAATAATCTAATTGAAACATTTCTAGGTGGAATTTCCAGAAAATAATTATGAGTTATGGAGAATTCCTATGTTTTAGCCTCTCCACAATGTTTCGAGACTAGAACACCTTTGATGCTACAAAAACTAACACTCCTTAGCGAGGAAGGTGTTCTAGTGTTGCACTACTGCTACAACACCTTGTCTCTGCATCACCCTCTGTATACGCTGCTGATGTCTGGCCACTGTAACTGCCTGCCACTACCCACCAACTACTGTGCAACTCTGATACTGCATCTGTGCTACTGCTGACACTACTATATTGTTGCCAACTTTGCATCAGCATTGCAACTCCCTCTCATCCGTTGTTGTTGCTACTACAACTGAGAAGCATCCGAAACACTGAATCAACCTGTGTCTCTGTGTTGCATCCTGAGAATCTGACTATTGCTAACCTCTACACTGTCTAATGGGAAATCTGCGTTGCTGTTGACTCTGCATTGAGCCTCTTGCTCTGCTGTCAACACTGCTTTACGCTCATCAATACCTGACTGCATCTAGTCTGCAACTGTCACTCTGGAATCTGACTGCATCATTGACACTGATCCATCCTACTACTAAATAGTAAATATTGTGGGCCCCTGTAGCAAGGTAATGATCCATGAGGAAGACACCTCAATGGACCTTGCCCAAACCTCTGCACTGTGCTGGGACTATAGCTCCATATCGCCCCACCTCACTCCTGGAGGTATAGCTGCAAACATGGCAAAGTCTTCCTCCAACTTGGAGGACAATTTGTCTATCTATGTGGACGCTGCCCCCTAGTCCTACTTCTCTCGCTTGCCCTTCTTCTTGAGAGGACACTGATTACTGTAGTGGCCAAACTTGCCACACCTGGAGCACTTAACCTTAGGCAGGTCCTTTTTCTTGTTCTCCCCTTGTCCCTGACTAGGACCCTTTGATGCAAGGGCCACATTCTCCTCTTCCTTCTCACCCTTCAAACCCTTGCTGCTACTTCCGTTGATGGAGCTCTTAACTAGAACTCACCTCATCTCCTGTTGCTGTAGGTCTGACCACATCCTATCCCACCCTAGTAATGTGTCTCGTCCCAAGATACTTTGGACAAATACTTGCCATTCCTTTGAGACATTGTTTAGGCCCAAATGCACATGCTCTGTAGGTTGAGGCACCTCCCCAATGGCTACATGTTGATCCCATATTTGCTGAATTCTGATGAGGAAGGGATTTAAGCCTTCTCCCTTCTTCATCCTGATGTTTCTCATCTTCTCTTGCAGGAACATCTTTCATTGCTCAGAAGGATTCTGATATAGCTGAGCGAGAGCATGCCACTTCTGGTTTGTAGTGTTCTTGCCAAATATATGCAAGACTATATGGTCGTAGACTCCATCCAGGATCATCCGCTTCGCCATTGTCATCTCTTTCCTATACTTTTGAAGCTGATTTGCATCAGTGGGTGTTGTCACAACGTTCTCTACATAGGTCTTCAGGTCGAATTCATGTAGCAGGAAGGACATCTTGGCCTTCTAGATGAGACAGTTGGAGGCTCCTTCCATCATATCCTGATCTCTAAGCCCAGTTGTGGCCATCTTTGAAACTGAAATGCAAAACTCCCTTTTTCACCTACTTGGGTGTTGAATCTGCTATTCACACTCCCTTTTGGAGCGAGAAATTCTGCTTGCAGCTACTGCTGACTGCAACTGGAAATTTGTATTTCTAGGCTAGAAACTCTCTGAGAGAAATTTCCCTCCGTGTGTGCACTTTCTCTTACACCCGACGTTGATTCGTCTACTGCAAACTACTACAAAACCCTTCTATGCTCAAACAAGGAATTTGCCTAGCAAAAATCTGAGCTACAACTGCCCCTTTGCCTGCTGGAATCACTCAAACCGGCAAGCCGAATTTTTCTGCCAAACTGCACTGAAAAATCGAATTGCCCAACAATTCGCACTACCTGGCTTAGGCTCTACGCAACTTCCAGAAATTAGTCTTGTTGCTTCCTTTGAACAACGTATTTCTTCCTGCACTTCTAAGCTTCCCCGTCTGATCAAAATCGCTTTGATACCATGTGAAAATTTTACCACTAAATTTTTATTACAACAACTTGAATTGTTTCTTCTAACTGTAAGTTAATTTAACAATTTATTGCTACGACAACAACGAAATAATCACACTGCAATCTTCACAAAAATACTGCGGAAAATAAAAGCGTTGGAAGCTAAAAAATATTGGCACACACAAAATAAATTTGACACAGTTATTTTAGGACAAATGTCCCCTAAAACCCCAACTTAGGAAAACTGGTGCAGTAGCCGAGGGTTTTATTATTAAGCAACAGTGAGAATTTATGAGTACAATAAATATCGCCAAACTGGCGAATCTATCCAAGAGAAATACTAGCCAAAATTTGCTAAGGGAAATTACCCTCTCTCCGAGAAATCCTAACACTTGATTGCCTCTGAAAAGCTAGCCATCTAACTAGCTTGTGCGCAGGCCTGCGTCACCCTAGCGTAGTCCCTTCCAGCATTGCCTGAAACAACTGCGAATCTAGCCGTTCGACCTACTGTTAACTGAGAAACTGTCTCTCTCGCTATCTGGAAAAACTTTCTCGGACTCTGGAACTGAAAACGAGATCCTCTTCAGCTGGCTCGAATACTATCTTGAGGTTTTGCGTTGCTTTTGCACAACCTCCTAGAGAAAATCTCGGCCTCCTCCTTCTGACTCTTCGAAACTCGAAAAATTCCTCTAGACTCACTGTCCCTACGCCTCTCTGTCTCTGCTTCCCTTTGCTGGCTCGAATACTTCCGACAACTGTTGGTGCTCTTTGGAAATCGAATTGACCAAGGAAATCGATCTCAAGTGTGTGTTCCTCCATCTACCCATTGACTACTTCTTATAATCTCCAGTTGGAACTCCAATGGCCAAGATTAAATGTCAATCAATGGCTAAGATTATTTCCTAGTTGTTTCGTGTGAGTTTCTAGAGAATTCTCACCTTTCTCAATTAATAATGATTAATTAACTAGTTTTCCTAAGTTTAGATTTATGAAACATTTAAAAATAGGTTAATAATCTAATTGAGACTTTTCTAGGTGGAATTTCCAGAAACGATTTTTGGGTTATGGAGAACTCTTGTGTTTTAGCATCTCCACAAAGTTTCGAGACTAGAACACCTCCGATGCTACAAAAACTTTAGCGAGAAAGGTGTTTTAGTGCTACACTACTGCTACAACACCTTGTCTCTGCATCACCCTCTGTATAGGTTGCTGATGTCTAGCAACTGTGACTGCTTGCTGTTACCCACCAACTATTGGGCAACTCTGATACTACATCTGTGCTACTGCTGACACTGCTATATTGCTGCCAAATCTGCATTTGCACCGCAACTCCCTCTCATTTGTTGCTGCTGCTACTGCAACTAATGCAACTGAGAAGCATCCGAAATACTAAATGAACCTGTGTCTCTATGCTGCATCTTGAGCATCTGACTGCTACTAACCTTTGTATTATCTATTGGGAAATTTGCATTGTTGCTGACTCTATATTGAGCCTCTTGCTCTGCTGTCAACACTGCTCTACGCTCCTCAATGCCTGGCTGCAACTAGTCTGCAATTGTCACTCTGGAATCTGATGACATCATTGACATTGATCCATCCTGCTACTGAATACTGTGGGCTTGTTACCCACCACCTGTGGGTAGTGTATATGGGAGAATTTTTTTTCTTCTAGATGTCCTCAACCGACAGCTAACAATCCCTTGCAACCACTAGATAGCTAGATGTGCCATTATCTCCGCTCCGCCACCTGAGCCAGCCATGTGGTCCCTCTCCCACTTGTTATGATTGTATGTTTGAAGGTGGGCCTCCTGACGCCGAGGGTATGGCTTTTCATTGATATAGTTAAGTAAGTTTCCTTACTTGTCATGGGCACTTTTGGGTATGTTTTGGTGGGGGGATTCGGCGGAAAGAGTGGGCTAGGTTTGTACTCAGATAGGCTTGAAACCTAGACGTAGAGGGCTAATAGGCTAACAGAAGGCTAGAGAAGGAGGAAGCTGACCTTGGATGGGATAGATTTGGCCTCGAGAGGGTTGAAACTTGAAACCCCAACTTAAAAAAAAAACTAATTTGCTTCAGATCTGCAATTTTGCTCAATTTCTTCAATGGCTAGCCCTGCAAAGAATTTTGGAGACTAGATCTTACCCCTAGGGACCTAGATCTAGTTCTATTCCGACTCCTTCACTTGATCTCACCAGCAAAAATGGAGATAGAAACACCTGAAACCTCAAGATATACAGAAAACCTTAAAACGCTAAAACCCTAATTAGAAAAGTAATTTACAAAATTTACAAATATACAATGCTTTTAAAAGGAATTTTGAGAAATAATTTTTTTATGGACTTTTTCTTTGATAAATGGCTAATAATTTTTTTGAAATTAGATGCACACTAAAGCCTTAGCGAAGTTAAATAAACCACAACAAATATCTGAAGTCCAAACAAGGTCGGTTCATGCCCATAGTTTGTGAACTTGGAGCCCAAGGAGTGGGGGACCTGCAAACACTATATATTTTCTTAAGCAAGCTTGTTAGACATATGGCGAATCAAATCACCTACGGTAAATCCATAATCTATCAATAGAATGATCTTATCCCCATCTAAGGAAAAACAAACTTTTAAAAGATGAAGCACAATATAGGAAAGCCAATACTCAACACATACCACAAATCAATGAACACTGAACACCATGAACTACACCCCAAAGTCTTTATTATGATTCAAATAAACGTTCCTAGCGGGATAATGGTGTTACATCAGCTTTTTTGCAGAATTTTCTAGGCAAAAAAATCAGATGGCTTGAGACTCAAATAATTCTCTAATTTATAGATAAATCTTTCAAGTGGAAAAATAACGGCTAGTAGGTTTGATCCTCGTCAAAATAATCTCGACCATTGAAAAATATTTGATCATCTTTTAATCTCCATTGTTAAAATAATTATTTTTGAGAAATTTTCAAATTTCTCATTAAATCCATTTTTTTATTAATTTTGGGCTAATTTCCTCAAAATTTTGACTTTGACTTTACCACCAAGGTCCAAGGGTCCAATTTTTCTTGAAATTTCCAATATTCCCTTGGTGGGGGATCTCCAAAAATTGATTCCTTTGATACCTACAAATTTTTCCACTTGGAGAATTTGATCTCTAAGACTTTTAATTTTGACTCTAATTAATTAATTTTCTAGCTTAGGATTAATTTTATTTTCGCCAGAAAAATTAATTAATTGACATGAGGGGATAAATTATTTTTCCATCCTCTAATATTTTAGCCATGGTGTCTATGTATGAGTGACCATGCATTAAACTTTTTTTACATAAGATTTTTACATTTCAACCCTCAAAGGGGGAACACCCGTTCGGTATAGACCCTCAAATTACATACCCAATTCAACGACACAATATGATCTAGTAGATCAAGTGATTTGTAATAAAATAATTTAGCCAATTAACTTAAATTATTCCCAAATCACTTTTACATAAGACTCGATTAAAACACTAGGACTCACCGAAGACTTTGACGACAAATTCCACCTTAGCTTTGGGGTGAGGTTGGAGGGAAAAACTTTGCCAACCATCTGTGTTTAGAAACATAGATGAGTCAGTGAGATGAAAAATCTCCTGGGATGAAACTCGTCGCCAAAATAATAGGCTTACCTAGGTTGTTACATACATTGATGGTCCTACTAGCATCATTTACATTATAAATTTGCAGAATAGGTTTACATTGAGACATAATGCTGATGGCTGATGATCTCGATCTTTGAAGAAAAATATGCTACATCTGCATCCTTAGAACTTTGACAAAATCAGTGGAACAAGCCTCCTTCCCACAACCTACCTTGGAGCCTAGCTTCAAAACAATTAAGGGAATGCCATACTTAGATTAGTCATTTAACTAAAAATAACCAAGATCTTTGCATCACACCTAAGTCTTAGGATTTGCATAACATATAGGTTAGCAAAACATCTAAGCAATAGTTGTTTGTTCGGTTACTTGGTCCTAATTCAATAAGCAAGATTTCTGATTCCATAAGGCACTAGTCTCAAATATAATTTAATCCTTAAACTCTTGCTAAATTTAACCAGGTAGCTTGGCCACTCAATTGTGTCTCCTGGACACGGTTCCCAAATTGCCCTTCATCATCTCATTTCCATAGGGCCTACCACGCATAACTTGCTGTTGGGAGACAACTAACGGAGAGGTTGGGGATCAGGGTGACAACCCTCGACCTGAGCTGTTGTTGCAGTGCTTGTACAATCTGTGCGATAACAAGGACTTCTTTGAAGGTTGTATGAGCTTTTAGTACTTGGTAAAGTATAATCATAAGTGCTATAAAATCAGAAATGCAGAAAGATTTTCTTATTCTTGATAATTATTTGTGATGTTTCTTATCATTACGATTCTTTATATCTTCTTTCTTTTAGTTCATCAAGCAATTATCAAAGCAGCAACACATAAAACAATAGACACCAAATGTAGGCACTATGCCAGGGCAAAACCCCCCTCGAGGGGAAAACCCAGTCAATAAATTCTTCCTTTCAATAGTATTCTTTGAGACTCTTCACCCTAGACCAAGACAAGACCTTCTCCTTAAACTTCCCCAAACACGCATTCACTTTGGCTTCCTGGCAATAGACTTTGCACCTTTTCCTAGCTACAAGAGATATCGAACTTGTGTGTGAGAATGATGCTACAAATGAATTCGATGAGCTTCCTTTTATAGGCTTCATGTGGGGTCGAATAGGGTCCTTAGGCCAACTTGATCTTCTTTTAGGCCAAATGGTGTGGAGGTTACATAATTCACATTTGACTCAATACTTAACCTTTTTACACGATTCAAAAGCCCAAGAAGGGTCTCTTTAAATGTACAATAACTCTATAGACTCAGAATAAATCCTAGAAGTCTTCAATGGGGACTTTGACATAAAACATGGTGGCCCAAGCATGAAACCCATGCTTTAATAAGTCACAATAATAATAATAAAGATTCTTTTCTTTATTCTTTTGACAAGTACATTACATGATGACTCAAGTACATTATTGAAGACCGAACATAGTTATATTTTCCAACACAACCTCTTAACTAGGGAGGTATTCATAATGTACAAATACAATGGAAGATCTCAAACTATATGAACCATGAAGAACTTTAGGCATCGCAATTCCATGGCCTAGATTCCTGACCAGGGAAATTTATCCAGACAGTCACTTAACAGTTTAGGCACTACAATGCCATGGACTATATTCCTGACCAAGGCAATCTATCTAGGTGGGACTAAGATGGTATTCATAATGTACAAATACAATGGAAGATCTCAAACTATATGAACCATGAAGAACTTTAGGCATCGCAAGTCCATGGAATCTAGTCCATGGAATAGCGAGAATCTAGTCCAGGGAGATCGAAGTGTTGCATAGACAGTAGATCGAATTCCCAGAGGGATTGCGCAGGCCAAGCCAGGAGGGCAAGATTTTCGTGGAAGATCTCTCTTTGAGTGAGTCGATAGAGGTAAGATTTCCAGATCAAGATTTGTCAGCGACAGAGGGGAATGCAGTAGAAGCTTTAGCGCAAAGCAGTTTTCGGTGTGACGCAGTTTTCTGCAGTAGTTGCTGGGGCAGAAAAACGTCAGAAAAAGGAAGGAGACACTGTTTGAGGGAATTTCTTACTCAGAATTCCTAGCCAGGGAATTCGATTTCTCATTTGCAGAGCAACAGTCGAGAGGAGCAGATCTACTAACTCCAGCAAGGAGTGCATAGGCTAGCCCAGTAGCAACGCAGAGGAGAGAGGAGGCAGTTCAACATTTTGTTGGCAGAGATGGTAGCTAACGGGCTGAGAGATCAAGATTGGTTGGATGGAGCATCCAACTATGTGATCTGGAAGGCTAGGATCTCATGCCTTCTGGATGAGCATGATCTCAAGATGTACGTCGATAGTGTGGTAGTTGTACCCAGTGATGTAGATCCACTCAAAAAGTACAAGGTTGAGATGGTGAAGGCCAAGCGGTTGATCCTCGATGGAGTGAGGGATCATGTTGTATGTCACATTGTTGGCAAAGGGACAACCAAAGAGATGTGGGATGCCTTGGCTACGCTATATCAAGGATCTTTCGAGCAACGAAAGATGTACTTGGAGGAGAAGTTGAGATCAGCTAGGATGGAGAAAGGGGAACGCATTGATCCGTTCCTGTCAAAGCTTCAGGAAGTCTGAGATCAGTTGGCAGCTGTAGGATCAACACCTCAGCCTACAGAGATGGTGAGGTTGGCCCTGAATTCAGTTTCAGAAGAATGGCAAGTGTTTGTCCAGAGTATCCTGGGCAGAGAGAAATTGCCAGATTGGGAAGGAATGTGGGCCGCTCTTTAGCAGGAAGAGATGAGGCGAGACTTAGTCAAGTGCAAACTTGATGGCAACAAGAACAGTGGGACGAAGCCCAAGGAGGAGGAAGAGAATGCAGAACTTGCATCTAAGGGGCAACATGAGCAACGTAGAAAGAAGAAGGATGTCTCAAAATCAAATGTTCCCGGTGTGGTGAACTTGGTCACTACGCTATGTAGTGTCCTCTCAAGAAGAAAGACAAGGATGCGAAACATGATCTGCATGTTGCAACCGCAAAGATCGAGGAAGAGGAGTTTGCCATGATTGCCTAGATACCTCCAGGGGAGAGGTGGGGTGATCTAGTACTGTAGTCTGAAAGAGCTGTAGATGGGCAGGATCCTTGAGGAGTCCACCTCTTGGATCATTACCTTGCTACAGGAGCCCATATCAAAAGTAGCAGGATGAACCAGGATCGGTTGATGCAGAGGAGTGTCAAAGTGACAATTGCAGTGGTTAGGAGCACCAGAGTCTGAACAACGCAGAGCTAGTGTTGGCAGCAGTGCAGTTGGCACAAAGCAAAGTCAGCAGCGACGCAATGGCTTCAGTATAGTGCAGAGACTAGCAGCAGTTAGAACTCTAGCAACAGATGCATCATATTGAACACCTGTTTAGTAATTTTGGATGCTTTTCCGTTGCTAAAGCAATAACAATAATAGTTGGAGAAGGTTACAGTGCAGATGTAGCATTGGCAGTGGCAGGGCCAGCAGCAATGCAAATGCAACATTTACAAGGGTTGTAGTACAGATACAGTGTTGGCAGTGGCAGGGTCGGCGGTAGTACAAATGCAACATTTGCGCAGTTGTTGGTGGGCAGTGATGTCAGGCATCAGCAGCGTAGAGGGAGATGTTACAGAGAAGGGTGATGCTTTAGCAGGTTGCATTACTAGAGCACGTTCCTCGCTAAGAGGGAGTGTTGATTTCTGGTAGCATCAGATGTGTTCTAAGCCTCAGAATTTGCAGTGAGGCTTGGACACATGTATTCCAGAATACCCAGAAATTGTTTTGGGAAATTCCATCTGGAAACAGTTTTATTAAAATAATTAATTATTTTTAATGGGCGCTTAAGTCTAAACTAAGGAAATTAAAATAATTAAAGGGTATTAATCAAACTGGGGGTGAAACTTCTAGAAGAAGAGGAGGATCAAGCCAAAATGATCTAAGCTGCTGATTAGAATCTAATTTGGGTCATTGGTTCTCAACGAGAAGATTATAAGAGGAGGTTTGATAGGCATTTGGAAAACACATCGAGTGAGAGATTAACGATCGAATTTCTCAAGAGAGCAGCACAATAGTTGTTGAAGAGAGATTGAAGTGATTTCTTGTAGTGAGGGGCAGGGATAGTTTCCGGAGGAAGGGTTCTTGATTCGGGAATACATTGCAGAGGAGGCAAAGAGAGATCCAGAAGAGGTATTGCAGAGGCCACACTGGGCAACGTAGAATCACGCAGGGCAACGTAGAGTCACGTAGGGGCAGTGCAAAGCCTAAGAGGAGATCCAAAATTTGCTGGAGAGTCGAGTTCTAGACCCAGAAGCCGGGGTGTGAGATCGGGAGGATAGAGTTCGAAGTTCTAGAAGCAAATCGATCATCCAGAAGGAGTGATGTAGGCCCCAAAAGCTGTGATGCAGAGCAATGCAGTGATTGCGCAAAGGCAGCTAGGGGCTAGCTATTCATTGGTTGGATTAGCGCTGGATCATTAGTGATAGTGTGAGGTATATCTCACTCATCTCTCTGTTAGTTAGATTCTCCGTATTGGATAGCCAACAAGGCATCCAAAAATTGTATTCAGAAATTACTACTTAATAATACAAACCCTCAGCTGCTGCACTAGTTTTCCCACATTGGGTTTTTCCAGGGACATTGGTCCAAAAATAACAGTGTCACTTGTGTGTTATTTCTTTCTCGCTTAGATTCTTGTTTTCGCATATTAGTGGAGGATGCAGTGTATTAGGTTTGATATTTATCGTAGAATACAGTAAATAATTTGTTCAGTTATTTGACAAATAGAAGAAACTTAATCAGTTACTGCAGTGGAAATTTGGGTCTTCCAAATTTTCACAGAGATCAGCTTCTTCTTTTCGACATTGGAGAATCTTTTGCGGCTTCGAACCATTTCATCAGAGTTATTATCGTCCGCATCATGCTTGTCACATCGAGCATCTTCACCAACTTGAACATTGTGTACCTACACAACTTAGATAACAAGTACAACCAAATCTATAGAAGCATGATGTTAGCCATATTAGAAACACGGAAGCATTTTAACTTTATTAGATACCCAAACTTAATTATAAGCAAGAGACATATACTCTTTGTCATCTTGCTAGGGACTTTTTGTCACACACCCTAGACTACTTCATCAAAATTTTAATTCTATCTAAGGTTTCATTGTTACTTCCAAAGGTATGACATACCTTACTACAACATATACCAAACCCTAGAAACAATTCAGACAAATATAGATCTACGAAGCATCTAACAACCTTTTCAAAATTCATATGTTAGACTTCTCACTGAGGTTTCATACAAATCCTAGATTTCATACAAAGGAATCAATAAAAACCAATCACACCTTAGTCACTAACATGACCAACTTCCATTGGGGTTATTTGCAAACCTTAGATTTCCAATCAACCATCAATCCCCACCAAAAACTCAGATTTCAACAATCTTACACAAATCTCAAATTATCATATTGTCAACATTCATCAGAGATTTCTACTTTGACTAAAGTTCAACTCCAAAACCCTAGAATTCCATCATCATATTTCAGAGATTTTACTTTGACTAAGGTTCTACTCCAAAACCCTGGAATTCTATTTTCACAATTTCAACATTCATTAAATACATCAATCTCAAATTGTTACATTCCACACTAGATAATGTTACTACTAGGATTTAATTGCAAAACCCTAGATTTTCATTTTTAACAATCATTTAATAGATTTCAAATTGTTATATCACACATACTAGACAATTTAACTTCACTAGGGTTTAGCTACAAAACCCTAGATTTCCAAATATCATCATCCTAGAATCTCAGACAAGGATTTTCATTAAATCCTAAGCCTTATGACCATCAATAACTAGGTCAACACATATATCTAGGAGTTCATAATCAGTCATAAGCATATCATATGTCCAACAACTTTAAACTAACCGACCTAATTAAGCTAGGGATTCAACCAAAAGGACATATCTGTACATGCCTAGATTTCATCATCATGCAAATAGATTTAATATCATGTGTTAGTCAAACCCATCTTTACAATAATATCAAATAAGAGTTAGACACACAACAATCTTGATTACACTAGGGTTTGATCAGAAAAACACACACATACCAAGGAAATCATTTCTAAGACAAGATTAGGGTCTTGCTCACACATTCCACCAAACCCTGATGAGCTAGGGTTTCAATGTAGAAACATAGCAAACCCAACATAACCAAAACTTCAAAAGTTTGGGACATTAGACCTTATCATTCAACCCTAATAATTTAGGTTTTCCCGATCATACCAAAGTCCCAAACATGACATTATCAATAAAGAACTTCAAATAGCATTTCACAATATCCCTAATCCACTTAGGGTTTCTGACATTCACATACGCATACCCTTCGCTTAGGGTTTTCCAGAACTGGACTAGGGTTCTACATAATCAGTTAAGAATATGAGTGGGGTGGGTAGATTTATCAAGTGATGAATCACCCAAAGTAAGAATCACTATGATTCAATATAGCTTTTAGACATAAAAATGTTAGTAGTAGATCATCAAATGAATAATCCTTTCAATCACTGCATTAAAGCACACCTTTGTTTTTTGACTAACCTTGTCTTGAGAGGTCCTCCTTCTTGCATATGTTTTCCCTAATCAAGACAATAGAGGGAGAATGGTGATTAGTATTTAATATAATCAAAACTAAATGAATACATGAACCAAAAAATGAAAAGACATGAAATACTTATCTTTGGGAGTTTTTGGGAGCTCCCTCCAAAGCTTGAGGGATACCTACAAAGTTATAAAGAAAACAATACAAAAATGTCTATTCCAAAATATGTTAAAAACCTATAAATTGTAAAACATATAAAACAAGACATATAAAGCTACAAGCAAAGGACTTAGTAGTGTAAGTCCCTAATGTCGGGTTCTTCGGGCTTAACTTTTTTTGAGTCTCCTTCGTCAACAAAGTTGGCTTGATCCCGACCTCTCTTCTTATTCTTTGGATTCTCAGGATAGTCACTCTTGTAGTGACCCTTCTTATGACATTGATAATACTTTATCTTAGACATGTCAACTTTCTTCCTTGGTCCCTTCGATCTCTTTCCTTTATGATGAGCAATGTATGCATTTGATACTCCTTCAGGATTGGTAACCATAGAGATTCTTAGTTCTTCTTGACTGCAGGCGCTCCCTAATTCTTCAAAGGTGGGAGCTACCTTACAACTGTTGAGACTTGCAGCAAATGCACCCCAAGAGGGTGGCAATCCTAATAGAGTAGTGATCACGAGTTCTTTGTTTGGAACAATTTCATCAATGGCTAAGAGATCATCCCTGATTCTAGCTATCTTCATAAAGAAGGTTGTCGCAGTGTCTTCTTTAGTCATCTTTGTAGTCCTTAGCTCATTCTTCAAACTTGCTACTTGTCCAATGTTCTTAATAGTAAATAGCGTCGACAAGGCTTCATACATTTCCTGAGCATCATCAATGTTAGCTATGAATGGGACAAGATTGTCCTTTATCCTTTCTACCATTAGAGTCATGGCCACCATTTCTAATTCCCCGTATTTCATTTTTTCGGCATCACTGGATTCCTCTATAGGTTTCTTTACATTTTTTCTTACCAAGTCCAGTACCTTATTCTTTTCAAGGATTAGGTCAGTCCTCTTCTTCCAGGACCTGAAGTTAGAGCCTCCTTCAAGTTTGTTTTCTCCCTTGATTGAGTTAGACATCTTCCTTGAATATAGTAGACTCCTTCCCTGAGATAGTCCCTTTGAATGGTTCCTTGATCAAGTGCTTGAGACTGCCTTTTTCTTCCTTCTTCACCAAAGCTTTGATCCCATGTTAGAAAATCAGAAAGGCAGAAAGATTTTCTTATTCTTTATAATTACTTGTGATGTTTCTTATTATTACGATTCTTTATATCGTCTTTCTTTTAGTTCATCAAGCAATTATCAAAGCAACAACACATAAAACAATAGACACCAGATGTAGGCACTATGCCAGGGAGAACCCCCCCTCGAGGGGAAAACCCAGTCAAGATATTCTTCCTTTCAATAGTATTCTTTGAGACTCTTCACCAGAGACCAAAACAAGACCTTCCCTTCACACCAAGTTAGCCTCCCAGAATTTCCACCCCTTTCTAGCAACTTTGACTATGCAATAACCTCCGGCAACTGACAACTTCGGGAAACAGAGAAAGTTGGAAGACTTCGATCTCCCAATCTAGGACACGAAACAAAGAGAGAGACAACAAAATTTCGATTTTTCCTTTATCCTTAGACTTCCCCAAAATCGCATTCACTTCGGCTTCCCAACAACAGAGTTCACACTTTTTCCCAAATACAAGAGAACTTCGCACTTTTTCCCAGCGACAAGAGATATCTAACTTGTGTGTGAGAATGATGCTACAAATGAATTTGATGAGATTCCTTTTATAGGCTTCATGTGGGGTCGAATAGGGTCCTTAGGCCGACTTGATCTTCTTCTAGGCCGACATGGTATGGAGGTTGTTGATTTGGGGTAGCATCGGATGTGCTCTAAGCCTCAAATTTTGCAGGGAGGCTTGGGCACATGCATTCCAAAGAACCCAAAAACCGTTTTGGGAAATTCCACCCAGAGACAATTATATTAAAATAACTAATATTTTCAATGGAGTTCCCAAGTCTAAACTTAGGAAAATTAAAATATTAATGCGTATTAAAAAATTGTGGGTGAAACTCCTAGAAAAAGATAGAGATCAAGTCAAACGATTTGAGCCTTTGATTAGGAGTTAATCTAGGCCGTTGGTTGTCCTACAGGAAGATATAAGGAGGGGCTTGAGGGTCATTTGGAAAACACACCGAGAGATCAAGAGAGCGAATTTCTGAAGTGAGAAGTTCTTAGGAGGAAATTTTGATCTAAGAGATCTTTTGCAGTAGAGGGGCAGAGACAGTGATCCGGAGGAAGATTTCTAGATCGGGAGAGGCAGTAGCAAGAGGCTGAGTTATTCCCAGTGCAAGAACGCGTGAGTGCAGGAACTCGCGAGTGCAGGATCTTGCAAGTGCAGGACGCGCAAGTGCTAGAACGTGCGAGTGCAGTAACACGAGTGCAGGGACGTGCAAGTGCAGGAACGCGCAAGTGCAGGAACGTGAGTGCAGGCAACACGAGTGTCATAGTTGCTTAGGGAATATCTCTGCCAAATTTTCTTGCTGTTTGGATTGCTAGTTGGGCATCCATAGATGTACTCATATTTCACTGTTGCATAATAAAATAAAACCCTCACTGCTGCACTGGTTTTCCCAAGTTGGGTTTTTCCGGGGACATTTGTCCAAAAATAACGATGTCCTATGTGTTTGTATTTCCTTGCTCAGTTTCTATGTTTCAGAATCATATTTAATTTGGTGTAGGCTACTTCAGTAATTTACTTCAATGTTTCAAGAAGAAATCTGAAATAAGTTTGTAATGTAATTTACGATCTAGGTGAAGTAGATTCAGGCAGTTGCAGTAGGATTCCTGAGATTGTTAAATCTAGGAATTTTCATAGAGGTTACATAATTCATATTTGACTCAATACTTAACCTTTTTACATGATTCAAAAGCCCAAGAAGGGTCTCTTTAAATGTACAATAACTCTATAGACTCAGAATAAATCTTAGAAGTCCTCAATGGGGACTTTGACCTAAAACATGGTGACCCAAGCATGATACCCATACTCTAATAAGTCACAATAATAATAATAAAATTGTTTTGACAAGTACATTACATGATGACTCAAGTACATTATTGAAGATTGAACATAGTTACATTTTCCAACAATAAGAAGCCCTTTCTCTGTATTGCCTTGATGTCGGGAGAACCTTCACCAACGATAATTCACAAAATTGTAGGTCTTGTGCAATCCGTTTCTAGGTCTCTCATAGGGAGCGAGATTCCTTTTGAAGCATTATATCATAACATTGAGCATAGGTCCTTGTTACCCACCACCTGTGGGTGAGACCCACAACATAAATTTTTCTCTTGGATGGTCCTCAGCCGGCAACCAGTAACCCATTGCAGCCATGAGATAGCTCGATGTGCCAACATCTTCGCCACCTGAGCCAGCTGTATGCTCCCTCACCCATCTGTTATGATCCTATGTTTGAAGCTGAGCCTTCCAACGTCGAAGGTATGGCTTTTCATTGCGTAGTTGGGCATTTTTGTTTACTTATCATGGACACTTTTGAGCATGGATTAGTGGGGGATTTCGGTGGAAAGAGTGGGCTTGGTTTGTACTCTTGTCTCCTATGTCCAATTTAATGGTTAGCCTTGTATCCTAGTTCGGTGGGATCTCCATTATTGGCTACTAGCTTTAGGGGTGGCACTACATGGGAAACCCCGATATTGGTTGTGTGGTCCCATTTCCCGACACCACATACATCACTTCCCTCCGCTCATTATAACCTCGTTCACCATATTTCCATTCGGGTCCACATTTATCCATCGGCTCTATTGAGAATTCAATAGGGCAATGTATATGTTAATTCTCTTAATTTGATAACTGTTTGTGTTACCTTTTTACTTATTAGCTTTAATCTTTCTTATTCCAATATGCAATACATCAATCAGCTACCAAAACAGTAAGAACAATGACACAGTATATAGGTTGCAAGTTAGGGCCAAAACCCCTCCTCTTGAGGGGAAAACCTGAAAATCTCTTCTTATCTTTTAGATCTTTTAATTGATGAATACCATGACCTAGACTCGGACAAATACCCTCCAAGATCGAGTCTTCCTTGGCCTCTTGCTGTAATATCTTCGACCTTCCTGTAGATACATAATTCTGCTCCCCAACAACTGCTGTAACTGTTACTATTCCTTTGGGAGACTTCGATCTCCCTCTAACTGACTTCCTGTTGACCTCGATTGCCTTGTCTTGAGTCCTAGGGCTAGTAAGATGCCCTAAGAGACCTTCGCTTGCCTTCCTTCTTTCTTGCTTCAAAAATCGAACATTAGACTAGCCTAGCGCAAAAACCCTAACTTTGCACTCCCAGAAGAATGTGGAGAGACCCAAACACTTCGACTTTCTTCGTTCTTCTCTGCTTCGCACTTCCTTCTTCGACCTTTTTCTTTTGCCTTCTTCGCATAAGAGATGAGTGAATGAATGATCCAAATGGATGACGAGTTCCTCTTATATATAGGCTTCTTCAAGGGTGGATATGGCTCTTCATGTAGGCCGACTTGATCTTGGAGGTATTTTCACACTTTCAAGACAATATTTTTTCTTTTACAATTTACAATGTGCCCATAGGGTCTTCCATATATGACAGTGACTCTTATACCTAGGACAAACCCTAGAAGCACTCAATGGGTGCTTTACCTATAAAATAAAGGAACTTGAACATGAAACCCATGCTTCAATAATAATAATAATAATTCTTTTTCGTTTTACATTTACAAGAATACATTTCATACTAATGAAGACCGAACCTAGTTGCACCTTTTTCAACAGGGTCCATAAGGAGTTAGCCTCCCCCTCCCCTTGTCCACACCTTGGGTTGAGTCTAGAATGATGCCCCAAAGGTTGATGCAGCGAAAAAGAAAAGAAAAAGCATAATTTGGCCACTCTTAATAGGAAATGTACCATAAAATGCAAAAGATGGCCGGGACATACAGATTTAGCACGTGGGCAAAAGCCAAACATGAGCTCTACCCCATCATTATGGCCATCACCTTGGTTCCTAGGTTCCCTCATATCGATCTCTTTCATCATTAAGGAACCCATGATTGTCCCAACCTTGGTGGGCGATAAAATGCCCCACCTTAAAGGGGTATGCATTACTATACCTTACACATCATGCTCTCATCCCCTGAAGCCCCAAGCAATTATAAAAGAAAAAACAATAAAAGGCAAAAAACATATGAACAAGGGTGGAAAAACAAAGACCAGGGTAACTCATGTACCACAATTTCTCCCTCCTACATCCATATATCCAAGTGCGGGCTTCCCTTATTATAGCTACCCTTGTACTGTGGCATGTGGCTTGGAGCCTTCTCCTGATGCCCCACTCCGTTCCACCATTATATCACATGCCACCTCCCATTTGATGGATGTACCATCAACATGCCCCCCCCTTAGAGGCTGAAACCACCTAATAGGGTCATTGGTTAACCTTCTTCTTGAACTTGGAGACACTTGTACTTTCTAAAGCCCACTATGCAAAGGTGTGCCACCATGACGTGTCCACTTGGTTCCATGATTTTGAAGCTCATTTACTCAATTGCACTAATGTTTGATTTTACTGGAAGGTGAGGGGACTCATTGGATATTATATAGGATTGCAGGTGGGTCTTCATCTTGGGTTTGGTCTCCCTATATGGGGTCCAAGCTCTCCAGAGGGTCATATTGGCATTTGTAGGGTGAGCGTTGAGAGCCATTGATCTCTACTATCGCAGAGAGCATATTGCCACATCATGGCATCCTTCAGTTCCACTCGTTGCTTGCTCGTGTTCGATTTATGTGATAACGATGATGCACCTAGACCACCTTGCCCAACTGATTACACTCTTGGCGGCTAATCCAGGGCCCAGATGAGGATGTGTCTTGCTATGGAAGACAAAGGGAGGGCTTGCATCATTCTTCCAACCAGATGGGGTACAAGGCTTGTTCGATCCATTTGGAGACCCATGAGGATGTTATTGTGCCCCAACAACCACTTGGGGACCCAACAGGTCATTTGCTTGGATATCAAGGGGCCACCCCCTTTATCACTATGTTTGGAGCCCATCCTTCATTTTGGCACATGTTGGACTCTATTAGGCATCTTTGATGGCCCTTGAACTTATTATATCTATCATTTTTCCCTCTTGAGAGGCTTATTTTTGTATTATGGAGCTATTTTGGTGGGCTTGTCACCAAGTTATGTTATTTTTGCACATTATTTTATTAGTTGGGGCATTAATAGGCCTAATTAGGAAAATTGAACCCCTTAGGGAGGATATATTGATGTGATGATCATTTCATCTGATCATCACTTGGATTTGGATTGGTATCTCTTCTTGAGAATTTCATATTAGCTACTTAGGATGAATTGGAGATTCTTGGATGCATTTTGATGTTTGGATTGATGCTATGCTATTTTGGAGCTTCTCTCTTGCAAATATAATGGTTGGATATACTTTTTGTGCCATGTAAGTCTCTCTTTCATGTGAAATTTTCAATTTATGTTTAATGTATGGAATATTGCGTCATGACGCTGCTTGTGCTCTAAATTTATGCGAAAATATTGAATCACATGGTAGTCTTGAACTATTGCATGCGTTATTCGTTGGACATGAAAAGTGAATGTTTGTAGGGGTAATCATTGAAGATTCAAACTCGAACCTCCGTTATTTTGTTAAATTGAAGTATAAATCCTTGTTGTAGCTAGGTAGCTGCTTCACTAGGGCATGCAAAGTTGCAATTAGGCTCCTTTATAGAGAAAAGACCCTAAAATCAATCTCATCTTTGACTCCATTCACCCAATAGGCTAGGCACTGGTCTAGTTGTAGGTGATGATCGAAATGAAAAATCTTTCTCAACTCCTTTCCTCTTTTCTAAGCTCTAACCCTGCATTACACGAAATCCATTGTATCCATCCAAAATTGATGAAATTTGGTCTAGAGTTGCACTGGTGTGTCCTTGAGAGGCCCTTCAATTTTCAAGCCATTCCGATGGTTGAATCTCGAGTTTTTGCAAGCCCTAGCTCGAAGACCATTTCTCCCCAGGTTTCCTTTGGTTAGTGGCTTCATTAAGGATCAATGAATTGAACATTAAAGTCAAATCTCATCTCTTTGATCCTCTCTTCTCTCTCGCTTGCTCAAGACCCTTTGTTTGAAGCTTCACTTCGAACCCTTGACCTCGCTTGGGTCCACTAGGGCTTCTTTGTGGTTCGACAACCTTGTCACTCCAATTTCACAAGGATTGCTTAGAAACCCTATTCTTCTAGGATTCTTTGGTCTAGGGCACTTCTTATCATGAAATACTCCTCAAAACTAGGTCTAGGTTTCCCTTTAGCCCTTCGCGGAGAGCCACACGCCTTGCGTCTAAAGCAAGCAACCCCTATCATTAGAGTCTCTCCTTTGAATAGGCTATTGAAATCACTACCTCCACATCATTGATACATTATTCTTAGTGATTTCCTTCATACCAAGACTCCTCACATTGATGAAAGTTTTTAAAGAGCAGGGAGATTTAGCTGAGGTGACAGTGGGCTATTGTTCCATTGTTGCCACTTGACCTAGTAATTGCTTTATAGGAACCCCTCCTAGGATCCCTGCTAGTTTGAGCGGTAACATTTTTGGCGTCGTTACCGGGGACACGAGACGTGTGTCTTGTTCCCCATACAACAATATTGACATATCATTCTTGGCAACTCCATTGGAAGAACAAATCCCTAGTTCTTAATTAAGCTTTAAAGGTTAATGCTTGTAGGGTGAAGCAAACATCTATCAAGGCACTTAGATTCACCTTGGCGACCCCATTTTGGTTTTATATGCAAATCCTGAAAAATGGTTGATTGTGAGAAGGAAAGTATCCATGACATTAGCCCCAAAGATGTTCAAAGCTTACAGGAAAGATTGGATTTGTGTGCTAAGCTTTGTGATCATTTGATAGAGCATGAGAACAAAGACTTCATACTCAATTTCTATAACAAGAGCAAGTTAAATCTCCACAACATACAACAAGAGTATGAAGAAAGCCCTACAAAATATCTCTTCTTTGAGCTTGCCTACTATATTAATGCATTCAATTCCTTGTGTCACAAGGTCAAAGAAAAATATTGCTCATTATTCGATGAGGATTTGCATGACCAAGATGACCAAGAAAGTGAGGAAGATGTAGAGGAGTTGTCAAAAGCAAATTTGGAGACTAACAATGACAAACTTGAAGGCACCTCCCCCGAAAACGAAGATGAGGACTTGGACCTTGAAAGCCTTCAAGTGTTACAAGAAAGGATGGTGGTATATGGTGAGTCTTGTAGGCAACTTATGGCAACATATAACACCAAGGAGATTTTCTCCCACTTACATGGGCAATCAAAGAGGCTTTATAATATGAAATGTGAATATAACAAGAACCCTACTGATGCCCTTCTCCTTGAAGTATTCTATCAAACTCATGTAGTAGAAACCTTAGATAGTATTCTTCAAGAAAATAAGAAAACAAAACAGTTCTCCCCGCCTAACAAAGAAGAGGATGATTTGCAGCTTAGCCAACATCAAATACATAGTGAAGAATGGGATGGTTTTGAGGAAGATCATGATCATCAAATGGATGAAGAATCTATGAGTGATTTTTGGGCTGCTGATTGGGGAATTGGGTATGATTATAAAAATGAAGGCCCCATAGTATCTCAAACCCATTAAATGAGCCCTTAAAAGAAGAAAATGCTCCACTTGTGCAGATCAATAATATTGGTCCTTGTGAAGCTCTTCCTAATGGTTGGAAAGGCCTCTTCTTTATTTTCCAAGATGAAAATGATTCAGTCAAAGAAGAGCTTTCCACCATTATGGATAATTGCAATAGCCCTTGTGCGAAAGGGATTAAGGAAGATGCTTCCTTTAGCCATGCCACTGAGAATAGGTTTTTCTTCACGTTTGAGCAGTCCTCCCCTTGTTGTGTTCCTATCCCAGATATAGATGCTTGTGATAAGGTTCATTCCCCTAGTTTTGATGAAGAGTTGGTTTCCCCTATGAAAAATGGAGAATCATAGTTTTTCCCCATGTACAATGATGGTTCCTCCTCTTGTTTTCCCAATAACCAAGATAATATCATCCTAAATGTGTCTGAGTCATTCACTCCTCACCCTAAGGATGATAGGCCTGAGATAGTTCTTCATCAAAGGTTCATGTACTTGATCATTGACATTTCCATCTTCTGGTTAGAAGAACAAATTCAATCCTCTCAGTTGGTGTCTTTCCCTTCTTCCAAGGTTCCTTTCTATGACATATGGGTCTCTTATTTTCCCACATCCCGCCCTCATAATCCCTCATATTATTCTTCCCATTTGTTTTTTTGGATCGGTTGCGTGAATAATCATAGAAACATGTGTTCTCATACTGATCAATTAACGTGTTGGTTGCATTGGATCTATCATTACGCTTAGTATTTGCATAATATAATATGCATATTAGAGTAGGATGCATTGCATATTGATTTTTCACATTAGAACTAATATCATATGATATTATCATGTTATAATCGCTTCATTTAGATTAAATTGCATTTAGAATAAAATTTTATTTCTTGTTGATTTTTATGGCCTAATATAAGCATGGGCAATCATGAGATGCCGCAAAAACATGCTTCCCCGTGTGCTTGGTCTTTGATATGTGTAGGTAACAGGTCTGTAGTCCCAAGAGATTGTTGGTGTTCTCATGACCTCCCCATTCGAGTACGTTTGTGCTCCCTTCTGAGAGATCATGTCCCAGTTGAAGCTAGATGTTACCCACCACCCGTGGGTGACACCCATAGGAGAAATTTTTGTCCTGGATGGTACTCATTCGGTAGTCAGCAACCCCTTGCAGCCACTAGATAGCTCGATGTGCCACCATCTCCACAACCTGAGCCAGTCGTATGCTCCCTCTCCCATTTGTTATGATCGTATGTTTGAAGGTGGGCCTTCCAACGCCGAAAGTATGGCTTTTCATTGTGTGGTTGGGTATTTTTGTTTACTTATCATACACACTTTTGGGCATGGATTAGTGGGGGGGTTCGGTGGAAAGAGTGGGCTTGGTTTGTACTCTTGTCTCTTATGTCCAATTTGATGGTTAGCCTTGTATCCTAGTCCTGTGGGATCTCCTTTATTGGCTATTAGCTTTAGGGGTGGGACTACATGGGAAACCCCGATTTTGGTTGCGTGGTCCTATTTCTCGACACCACATACATCACTTACCTCCACTCATTATAAACCCATTCATCATATTTCCCATCTGAGTCCACATTTGTCCATCTGGTCCACAAGGAATTAGCCTCCCCCTCCCCTTGTCCACACCTTGGGTTGGGCCTGGAACGATGCCCCAGAGGTTGATGCAGCTAAAAAGAAAAGAAAAGCATAATTTGGCCACTCTCAACAAGAAATGTACCATAAAATGCAAAAGATGCTCGGGACATATAAATTTAGCACGCGGGCAAAATCCAAACGTGAGCTCTGCCCCATCATTATGGCCATCACCCTAGTTCCTAGGGTCCCTCATATCGACCCTTTTCATCATTCAGGAACCCATGACTGTCCCAACCCTAGGTGGGCGATGAATTGCCCCACCTTAAAGGGGTATTTGCTGCTATATCTTACACATCATGCTCTCATCCCCTAGAGCCCCGAGCAGTGATAAAAGAAAAATCAATAAAAGGTAAAATACATATGAGGAAGGGTGGAAAAATAAAGGCCAGTGTAACTCATGTACCACGATTGCTCCCTCCCTACACTCATATACCCAAGTGTGGGCTTCCCTTTTATAGCTACCCTTGTATTGTGGCATGTGGCTTGGAGCCTTCCCTTGATGGCTCACTCCGTTCCATCATTATATCATGTACCACCTGCCATTTTATGGATTACCAGGAACATGTCCCCCCCTTAGAGTCTGAAACCACCTAATAGGGTCCTTGGTTAACCTTCTTCTTAAACTTGGAGACACTTGTACATTATAAAGACCATTATGGAAGGGCATGCCACCATGAAGTGTCCACTTGGTTCCATGATTTGTAAGGTCATTTACTCAATTGCACTAATGTTTGGTTGTATTGGAAGGTGAGAGGACACATTGGATCTTATACAAGATTGCAGGTGGGTCTTCATCTTGGGTTTGGTCTCCCTATACGGGGTCCAAGCTCTCCAGCAAGTCATATTGGCATTTGTAGGGTGAGCGTTGAGAGGGTCGTATTAGCATTTATAGGGTTAGCGTTGAGAGCCATGGGCCTCCACCATAGCAGAGAGTAGATTGCCACATCATGGGATCCTTCAATTCCACTCATTGCTTGCTTGTGTTCCATTTATGTGACGATGATGATGCACTTGGACTACCTTGCACAACCGATTACACTCCTGCACCACACACTTGGCGGCTGATCCAGGGCCCAGATGAGGATATGTCTCGCTATGGGAGACAAAGGGTGGGCTTAGATCATTCTTCCAACCCTAAAAATGGGATACAAGCTTGTTCGGTCCATTTGGTGACCCATGAGGATGTTATTGTGCCCCCACAACCACTTAGGGACACCACAGGTCATTTGTTTGGATATCAAGGGGCCACCCCCTTTATCACTATGTTTGGAGCCCGTCCTTCAATTTGGCACATGTTGGACTTTATTAGGCATATTGAATGGCCCTTCGATGTATTGGATCTATCATTTTTCCCTCTTGAGAGGGTTATTTTTGTATTATGGAGCTATCTTGGTGGGCTTGTCACCAAGTTATGTTATATTTGCACATTATTTTTTTAGTTGGGGTATTATTAGACCTAATTAGGCAAATCGAACCCCTTAGGGAGGATATATATTGATGTGATGATCATTTCATTTGATCGTCACTTGGATTTGGATTGTTATCTCTTCTTGAGAATTTCGCATTAGCTATTGAAGACAAATTGGAGATTCTTGGATGCATTTTGATGTCTGGATTGATGCTATGCTATTTTGGAGCTTCTCTCTTGCAAATATATTGGTTGGATATACTTTTTGTGCCATGTAAGTCTCTCTTTCATGTGAAATTTTCAACTTATGTTTAATGTATGGAATATTGTGTCATGACGCTGTTTGTGCTCTAAATCTATGCGAAAATCTTGGATCACCTGGTAGTCTTGAACTATTGCATGCGTTATTCGTTGGACATCAAAAGTGAATGTTTGTAGGGGTAACCATTGAAGATTCAAACTCGAAACTCCATTATTTTGTCAAATTGAAGTATAAATCCTTCTTGTAGTTGGGTAGTTGCTTCACTAGGGCATGCAAAGTTGCAATTAGGCTCCTTTATAGAGAAAAGACTCTAAATCAATCTCATCTTTGACTCCATTCTCCCAATAGGCTAGGCACTGGTCTAGTCGTAGGTGATGACTGAAACGAAAAATCTTTCTCAACTCCTTTCCTCTTTTCTAAGCCCTAACCCTAGTAGGCTTCCTAGGGCATCACATGAAATCCATTGTAGCCATTCAAAATTGATGAAATTTGGTCTAGAGCCACGTCAGTGTGTCCTTGGGAGTTCCTCCAATTTTCAACCCATTTCGATTGTTGAATCTCTAGTTTTGCCGATTCTTAACTGAAAGACCATTTCTCCTTAGGTTTCCTTTTGTTAGTAGCTCATTAAGGATCATTGCATTGAACATTAAAGTCAAATCTCATCTCTTTGATCATTTTCTTCTCCCTCACTTGGTCAAGAGTCAAGACCCTTTGTTTGAAGTTTCACTCCAAACCCTTGACCTCGTTTGGGTCCACTAGGGCTTCATCGTGGTCCCGCAACCTTGTCACTCCAATTTCACAAGGATTGCTTAAAACCCTGTTCTTCTAAGATTCTTTGGTCTAGGGCACTTCTTATCAAGAAATACTCCTCAAACCTAGGTCTAGGTTTCCCTTTAGCCCTTCTTAGAGAGCCACATGCCTTGCTTCTAACGCAAGCAACCCCTATCATTAGAGTCTCTCCTTTGAATAGGCCATTGAAATTTGAAATCACTACCTCCACATCATTGATACATTATTCTTAGTGATTTCCTTCACATTGAGACTTCTCCCACTGGTAAAAGTCTGTAAGGAGCAGGGAGCTTTGGCTGAGGTGTGAGTGGGCTATTGCTGTATTTTTGCCATTTGACCTAGTAGTTGCTCTATAGTAATCCCTCCTAGGACCCTTGCTTGTTTGAGAAGTAACATTCCTAATCCATCACCTTGCACCTTAAACCCTACAAATATCTATTAAAGGTAATTATTATCCTATTGGGATGTCGTATCAATTACTTTAGCCCAATTTACATCTAAATTAACAATGCATCCAATTATTAGCAATGTAACCAATCATAAATTGTAACTGAAGATAGAACAATATATGCAATGACAAAGGAGACAACAACACAAGCATAAGAGACAACAGATTGGTACAAGACCAAGGAAAAACCCCACAAGGGGGAAAACCTTTTCAAATCTTCTTCTTTATTAGACTATCATAAAAAGTTTTTAGCAGAGAGTACAATAAGCCCAATACATAAATTTGCAGTAGAGATTTACAAAAACAGATTGTAGATCTATAGAACAATGGAGAGAAACCCTTGATCCACTAGATGACTGAAGCCAACTGAAAGCAACTGCCAAACCGTAGATCAAAATCTAGGATGCTCCCAGCGAGACTGATTACGTGTGTCTGAAACTCCCTGGACACTCCCTCAACCACTGTGTGAGGGCATCTGTATCTACCCGGACGCTCTCAAGAAGACTGTATTCCTGCGTTTGGGGTCAAACCCACTCAAATCTGCTCCAAACCATCATATGGCTCTTCCAGTTACTGTGCATGCGTCTGGAACTACCTGGACGCTCTCTGGACCACTTTGTGTGAGTGTCTGAGAATTGATACTATCTGATTTGTCTCTGAAACCCTGGATGCTCTCTTCAAACCTCTGTGCGGGCATCCGAGACTTCTTGGACGCTCCCTTCAGGCCTCTGTGCGGGCATCCGAGACTTATTGGATGCTCCCTTAGCTACTATGTGTGTGCGTTCGGGGATGAAAAAGCTCAGTTATGTGCCTGCGTTTGAGAAAGAGAAAACCATAGATCCGTGCGACCCTTGCGTGAACTCCTTCCTATAGACTTGTGCGAACCAAGACAAAAGAGAAGAGAAGAAGATGGCTTGATCAATGTGTAGAAATGAGCTTGAGGTCTCTTCTATTTATAGACTTCCATGAGGGTCCACTTGGGGTTGAGGCCGACCTAACCAATTTCACATGTGCTTAGGGCCGACCCATTCCATTATACATGAGTGAATAAAATAATTCAAAAATCAACTTCTGCTTGTCCAAATAGGGTGATCTTTAGGTCGATTTTGGTCCTCTCGAAAAGAGGAATTTAATGCAATCATCATCTCAGTTATTTGAGTTGTCCAAGGTGGAATTTTATCCTAGTTGCAAAAAATTAACACTCCCTCTCAACTAGGAAGAATTCCACTTGCCAATATTTGTCTGTTGATCATCACATCATCCTGTCATGTTGTTGTCATGCTTTGGTTGTCTCTGCTCAACTCTATTTGCTGAAACTTTCTCGGATCTAAAAGAAGAAGAATCAGGGAGCAATAGCTTCCACCCATACTGAGCAATAGGATAACTTAATCATACATGGGAGCACATCTTCGACCCTAGAATCTCATTGGGGAGCTCATTCTCAACCCAAAATCTCAAAAGGGGAGCAAGTCTCAACCCAATCCTATTGCCTACCGATCTTCCCATCAATGACCCTTAATAGTCATGTGGTAGAACACCTGCATCATAATCGACTTGGATTGTACACCCCAAGTACACTCTCAACCCGTTGGCCAAATGGGGAGCGGTATTCCCAACAAGCCTTGCTTGATGGTATGATGCCAACAGGGGTATACTCTACATAGATCAAATAGGGGGGCAAAATCTCCGACCCTATGCAGATAGCATAGCAACATCTCCAACCGTATGGGTAATAGATAGGGGAGTACCCTATTGTCTAGAGATTCCTCAACCCCAGGATCCCTTGGTCTCAATTCCTCACCCTGGGAGCTCAAATAGGGTAGGAAGAGTTGGCTCAGTGTCCTCGATCAACGCCCCTTATTCGGAGGGGCCACATCCATCAGTCTAAGCTGCTCTCTGAAGACCAAGAACTTTCCTTTCGGTAATGCCTTGGTGAGAATATCTGCAATCTTCTCATCTGTCGATATGTGATGGAGTCTAACAACTCCTCTCTGCACCATGTCTCGAATAAAGTGATATCGAATCTCAATGTGCTTGGACTTGTCATGAAACACGAGATTTTTTGACAAACGGATCCCCACTCTTGTTGTCGCAATATATCACTGTAGTGTCTAGGACCTGCTCAAATAGCTCTCCAAAGAGCTTCCTCAACCAAACTACTTCACATCTAGCCATGCTAGCGGCAATGTATTCTTCTTCGGCGGTTCTCAATGCTACAAACTTTTGTTTCTTGCTCATCCAGGATATCATGGTAGATCCAAGGCTAAAGCAACATCCAAATGTACTCTTTCTGTCGATAACATTTCCTGCCCAGTCAACATCAGTGTATCCATGAAGTCGAACATCTCTGGCAGAATATCTTAGACCAAGTGTGATCGACCCATGCAAATATCTCAATACGTGTTTGGTAGCGATCCAATGTGCATGGAGGGGCTTGGTCATGAATTGACTCAATGTGTTTACCGCATAGCAAATATCTAGACGGGTGTTCACAAGGAACATCAGAGCCCTAATCAATTGTCTATACTCGGATGGATTTGCCAAATCGGGTCCTGCAACTTCTCCACATAACTTCTTGAAGTTCATTTCCATTGGTGTAGCCATGGATTTGCATTTAGTCATTCCAAATCTTTCCAATAGCTTCACAACATATTTTCCTTGTGAAAGGAAAATCTCACGAGGCCTTTGCCACACCTCAAGACCTAGAAAGTAGTGCATGAGACCAAGGTCTTTCATCTCAAATTTAGAGGCTAGCTCCCTCTTACACTCGATCATCAGAGGCTCACTACCTATCAAGAATAGATCGTCAACATATAAAACCAAAATCAATGGCATACCTTGGACTACCTTGAAGTAGAGGTTGGGATCAACATTGCTTCTTGTGAATCCCAACTTCATTAAGTAACTATCAATGCGTGCATACCAAGCTTGGGGAGCTTGCTTCAAACCATACAATGCCTTCTTCAACCTGCAAACATGCGTTCTTCGATCTTCCACTTCAAATCCCTGTGGTTGTTCAACATATACTTCTTCCTGTAACATGCCATGAAGGAATGCGGTCTTTACGTCCATCTGATGAAGAGTCCATCCTTGACTAGCAGTAAGGGAAACTATCGAACGGATGGTTTTATATCGAGCCACAGGAGCAAATATGTCATCATAATCTTCTCCCTCTTTCTGAGAGAATCCTCGAGCTACGAACCTTGCTTTGTATTTCTCAATGTTGCCATCAATTCCATGTTTGATCTTGAATAACCACTTTGAAGTCACAACAGACTTCCCATTTGGTCTTGGCACAACATCCCATACATCATTTTTCACAATCAATTCATATTCCTTAGCCATAGCATCCTTCCAAACTTGTTCTTTTACAGCTTCTTCGAATGAGGATGGTTCAACTTGAATCATAGTGCTCATGGCTGCAACATATCCTTGATACCTACATGGTTGCTTCCTTTCTCTAAATGATCTACAAATGGGAACATTTCTTTCAGCATTCTGTAGAGTATCGCAGAGCCAAAGTGGTCTCTTCCTAGTAGGAGGATCACTTGGAGGAGGATCTAAAGGATCCATAGGCTCCATGGGATCATCAACAATATCAGACTTGGGCACGGAAGGACCATCTAGAATATCCCAGTCATCATTCTCCTTCTTGGGAGGAGGAGGCGGAGGAAGATCTCTTGCTTTTCCAAGAGCTGCATCTTCATCGAATGTTACGTCCCTGCTAATTTCGACCTTCCTTTGACCAGAAATATATATTCTATATACTTTAGAATACATAAGTTTTCTTCTTGTAGCTTCCAACTTGTTTCTTTTGTTCTTCGGCACATGAAAATATATAGGGCATCCAAATACACGAAGATGACTAATGTTGGGCTTGACACCTGTGAATATTTCTTCGGGGGTCTTATTTTCTAATGCTTGATGAGGCACCTTGTTTTGAACATATACAACAATATGAGTGGCTTCTGCCCAAAGGAATTTTGTCACCTTTTGAATGGAGCATGGCACAAGCAACCTCTAATATAGACTGATTCTTTCTTTCAGCTGAGCCATTATGTTCGGGAGTATATGGCACAATTGTTTCCTTCTTGATCCCTTCGTTCTTGCAAAATGCTATGAATTCATTTGACATGTATTCCCCTCCATTGTTGGACTTGAATACTTTGATTCTCTTCCCTGTTTGAATTTCGATCAAGGTTTTGAATTCCTTGAACATTTCAAAGGCTTCATCCTTGTGCTTAAGGTAGTATATCCATGTCTTTCTTGAGAAGTTGTCAATGAAGGTGATGTAGTAGAGATGACCACCAATAGAATGCACATGCATCAAACCACATATATCAGAATGAATGAGATGGAGGATGTCATTTGTCTTGTTCTCACTAGAGGGGAATGGTCCCCTTGTTTTCTTTCCACTTGCACAACCTGGAAAAACTCCATCATGATGGGCTTGAACATCGAGAATACCCGAGACCAATTTCTTCAATTTCGAAAGAGCATCATAGTGTAGATGAGCCAGTCTGTGGTGCCACAACTCGCTTAGATGATTGGTATTATGAACCAATGCTAGAAGTGGCCTTCCAGTGACTCTATAGAGTCCTTCAAATATCGATCCTAATGTGAATGCATCTCTCATAGGTGAATCAGCAGACCAAGTCAAAACTTTTCCTTTGATGAAGGCAACCCTCATCCCTTTATCTTCCAATGCAGATATAGATACCAAGTTCTTCATTAATCTTGGCACATACATAACATCATGCAGCAAAACTGATTCCCCAAAATTCAACTAAAATTTGATGAACCCAAAGCCTTTCACGGGATGAGTGGAGTTGTCTCCAAGAATGATCTTCAACTTAGTCTCCCTCTCTACCAGATTAGAGAGGACTTCCTTGTATCTAGAGAAATGATGAGTGGCCCCACTATCAACCAACCAACTATCCCACGAATTCGATGGAGAAGAACTAGTAAGGGTAGAAATAAGAATGTATTCAGATTTATTTACAGCATTACTTTCATACTTGGGAGCTCTTGACTTCTTTTGAGGAGGATGATCTTCTTCATGGTCGCTTGAGGAATCTCTTCTTCTTCTTTCATATCTTCTATCGTGGTTATTCCTTTGATTTTCTTTTCTTCTTTTATTATTGTTGTTTCTTCTGGTGTTGTAATGTGGCCTTTTTTTCTTCTCAGGATAGTCTTGAGCATAATGACCTTTCTTGTGGCAATTATAGCATTCAATATGAAATAGAGATTTGTCATTCCTTCCTTTTGCATTTTGAGAAGGAGGCTTCCTTGATGGACCTCCTTTTCCCTTGTTCTTTCTGTCATGAGTGATATCTGTAGCTGGCACTCCCTCTTCATGCTTTTGAATCCTTCCTCTTGCTATCATCCTCGATTCTTCTTGAGTAAGCTTCCCAACAATTTCATCAAATGACGGAAGGACATTGCTGTTGCTGATTGTAGTAATGAAGGTTTCCCAAATAGGAGGGAGACCTCTAAGAGTCACAACTACTAGTTCCCTGTTAGGCACATTTTCTCCAACTCTTTGCAATTGATCTCTAAGGCAAGAAATCCTCATAATGTAGGATTGAACAACTTCTCCTTTGTTCATCTTGGTTTCCTTGATTTGATCTTTCAAGGTGATGATCTCATTCAAATTGTTGATTTCATACAAGCTGACTATCTTGTCATACATGTCTTTAGAGTTTCTTAAATTCCCAACATATGCAAGTAAATGATCTTGTACCTGTTTTTGAGGGAAACGAAAGCATTTTATGGAGGCTCAGGCATCCTTCCTTGTATGTATTCGAACACATCATTGTTGTCAACTATGATCTCCAACCTGACTTTCCATGCAACAAAGTTTGATGCGTCACCCAAATTTTCATGCTCCTTGAAGATAGAAGAAGACATCTTGACATTGACTAAGCAATCTTCTTTCTAATAATGAGGGCTTCAATGCTTGTTTTCTTTTGGGCTTGTCCTTCACCTCAACTCTGGTACCATGTTAATTTTTCAGATTGTTCTATGTTGTATCAATTACTTTAGCCAATTTACCTCTTCATTAATAATGCATCCAATTATTAGCAATGTAACCAATCATAAACTGTAACTGAAGATAGAACAATATATGCAATGACAAAGAAGACAACAACACAACCATAAGAGACAACAGATTGGTCCAAGACTAGGGAAAAACCCCACAAGGGGGAAATCCCTTTCAAATCTTCTTCTTTATTAGATCATCATATAAAATTTTCAGCAAAGAGTACAATTAGCCAGTTACATAAATTTGTAGCAGAGATTTACAGAAACAGATTGCAGATCTACAAAACAACAGAGAGAAACCCTTGATCCACCAGATCACTGAAGCCAACTGAAAGCAACTGCCAAACCCTAGATCAAAATCCAGGACGCTCCCAGCGAGATTGACTGCGTGCGTCTGAAACTCCCTAGACGCTCCCTCAGCCACTGTGTGAGGGTGTTTGTATTTGCCCGGACGCTCTCAGGAAGACTGTATGCCTGCGTCTGGGGTCAAACCCACTATGATCTTCTCCAAACCCCTAAACGCTCTCTTCTAGTCACTGTGCATGCATTCGGGACTGCCTGGACGCTCTCTAGACCACTCCGTGTGAGCGTCTAGGAACTAATACTATCCGATCTGCCTCTGAAACTCTAGATGCTCCCTTCATGCCTCTGTATGGGTGTCCGAGACTTCCTGGATTGTCCCTTAGCTACTATGTGCGCGCATCCAGGGACAAAAATTCTCAGTTACAAGTTTGCGTCCGAGAAACATAAAACCCTAGATCCGTGCGAGCTTCACCCCTGTGATTTCAGACCCTTGTGCGAACTGCTTCCGACAGACTTGTGTGGACCAAGACAAAAGAGAAGAGTCTGTGTTGCATGGGTACCCGCACCCGGGGGTGGGGTTCTCGAACCCGTCTCGGGTTCTCGTACCCAAGTACCGGATTCGGGTACGGGTTCTTCCCAGACGAACCCAAAAGAACCGGGTTCTTCCATGAAGAACCGGGTTCTTCCATGAAGAACCGGGTTCTTCAAAAATAAAATTTGGGTTCTTTTCCTTTAACTGGTTCTTGGGTTCTTGGGTTCTTCGGGTGCTTGGGTTCATGGGTTCTTCGGGTTCTTTGGGTTCTTCATAAAAAAAACTATATTAAAAATTTAATTTTCAAATATTTTTTTTTTATTGAAATTTAAAAAATAACTTATAACAAAAGTAAAACTTATAACAAAACCTAAAAAACCCTAAATCAATTCTTGTAATTTGTAAATCAATTTGGAATGAAACATTCTTCCACGGTCCTTACCATCAAAACCTGTGTTGCACGGGTACCCGCACCCGGTTTTTTAAGTTTTCTACAAGTCTTGTTTTTTAAGAATTCTTGTAAATCAATTTGGAATGAAACATTCATTCTCGAGCCAAATAACCATCAAATTATACACTGTAAATGCACACATACAGTTTCAGACATTTTCGGTCAAATAGAAAGTAGGATTGAGACCAGCCATAAGCTGTAATCAGCTGATGCTGTTAAATGGCGAAGGGCTATTTTGGACAATGGCTAAATTAAGTATCAAAATTTGCCAATTTCTCACAGCATTCTGATAACATCATGTTAAGATTAAAATTAGGAAAATATGCCTAAATCATATATGGTCTCTACAAACTTGTACACCAAGTAATCTCTAAAAACTGCGAAGATGTTTTATGTTTAGATAATTAATATTCAGGCAAAGCTTCGCACTTAAAGACAAACTATCCCTCAAGCCATCAGATGGCTGCTGTGCATTTTATTGGGAAACAAAGACTGATAAGCGTGTTTTGTGGAAGGGTAAGGCTGCCACTGTTTTTGGGATTGCTTTACCACAGAGCACACCATGCATGGGGCAGGTGGATGATTAGACATCAAGAAAATTCTAGACCACTATCAGGTTGAGAAGAATCTCCTATGAAAAAATTGTGTTTTTATATGGGAGAGACTAAACATTCAAAGCAAAGTTACAAGCTCAAGCTCCAGCCAGAATGAGCAATTTCAATAAGGAGAGAAGCTGTCTTGAAATTAGAGCAGGAGGCAGAAATTCTAACACTCCTTGGCTGTGTAGGAGGAAGGGTCTGTACGCCCACAGCCTGATTCATTGATAGGCATCCTTGCAAATGAACCTAAGCTGCATAGTTATTTTAAAGCCTGTGTGTGACAAAATCTGTCCAAAGTTTCACCAAAATAGCTGAGTCTAGCATTTATCCTAGTATGTATTTTGAATTTTTAGTTTTAGTAGTAGCCTTGAGTTCTCTCACATCGCTGTCACAGTGTCATGGTTACACGGAAAAGATTCAAAAGAACAGTTTTTTGGTGATAAATTTTGAAATTTCAATGTCAATGTTGAATGTTCAATGATGTGCATGTTTAAATGATTATCATTAAAGTTTTCTTGTTTAAAGCTGAAAAAATATACAAATTCAAATTTCATATATATTATTAATTATAAATTTATAATTTATAAAATATAATTATTAAAATTTAATATTATTATATTACCCGACGAACCCACGCACCCTGTTTCCAAAAACGCCGTCCCCGTCCCCGCACCCACGTTTCCTGGCAACATAGAGAAGAGTAGAAGATGACTTGATCCATGTGTAGAAATGAGCTTGAGGTCTCTTCTATTTATAGGCTTCCATGAGGGTCCACTTGGGGTTGAGGCCAACCTAACCAATTTCACATGTGCTTAGGGCTGACCCATTCCATTATACATGAGTGAATAAAATAATTCAAAAATAAACTTCCGCTTGTCCAAATAGGGTGATCTTTAGGTCGATTTTGGTCCTCTTGAAAAGAGGAATTTAATGCAATCATCATGTTGGTCATTTGAGTTGTCCAAGGTGGAATTTGACCCTAGTTGCAAAAAGTTAAGATGGTGACAGTGGGCCATCGTCCCATTGTTAGCACTTACTCTAGCTCTTTCTCGTAGGGTTTTCCTCTCCAAGACCTGCTAGATTTTGTGGTAACAAGCGCATTAGTCAAGGCCAATCTCTAGGGGACATTATCATGATGGTTCTATGTTGGGTAGTGTCATTCTTAGCTCTGATGATGTACTAAGTCGTCTTGTTATGTGAAACTTATTTCTCTACTATCTGAGATTATATTCATAGTGGGATTCCTATGATAAATGGAGTTTCCTTCCTGTTCCTTTATATCTATGTTTTCTTTTCTACTTTTGGAAGATGACTTTTGCACTTCACCTATTGCCCATTTTGACAATAGTTTCTAGTTCAACTAACGTATTTTTTTCATCAATGGAGAGTAATATAATTTTGTTTCTTTTTCTTTGTACTTACATTATAGTGTCTTGGTCTTCAGTGTATGTACTTGTTACCAACCACTAGTGGGTGACCCCTATAGGAGAATTTTTCTGCTAGATTTGTCTTTAGTCGGTAGCAAATAGCCCCTTGCAGCCACCTAATAGCTTGATGTGCTACTATTCTCTGTCACCTGAGCCAACCATTTTTTGCCCTCGCTCATCTGTCATGATCGTATGTTTGAAGGTGGGCCTTCCAACCCCGAAGGTATGATTTTTCATTATGTAATTGGGTGTTTTTGCTTGCCTTTCTTGGGCACATTTGGGCATGCATTGGTCGGGGGATTCAGCGGAAAGAACGAGCTTTGATTGTACTCTTGTTCCTTTACCTCAACTTGGTGGTTAATCTTGTATCCTAGTCTTGTGGGATGTCCTTTATTGTTAATTTATGGTATGTTCTATGCTTAGAGCAGTTTACTTCTCTTTCTTATTATTATTCACAGATTAGCAATCACATGTACATAAGTAAAGTGCAGATAGAACATTAAACGATCAACAGAGAAACAAGTCAAGACAAGAGACACAAGATGTGGCGGCTAGCCAAGGACAAACTCAAATATGAGGAAACCCTTTGATCAAATCTTCTTTTATCTTCAATAATTTAGTAGAGAGAAATATTACAAAAATCTGATTTATATCAACAGCAGCAAACCCTAGATCAGCAACATCAGCATTAGCAGCATCAACATCAAAACTAGGGCAGTCAATATCTTGCAAACCGACCGTTGGATCGGTTTAATTCCTTCACCAAAAAATGTGACCTTCAGAGGAGATCCAGATTCACCTACAACGCAGTTCTGAGGAGGGAGTTTGATGGTCAATGCTGGTCAAACTTCTGATCTACAGTTGTAGCCCCAATACTGCACCTTCCTTCCACACGTGTGAGAGAAGAGTCTCTTTTTGTGCAGTAGGAGAAGAACATCTTTTCTGCGCAGGAGAGAGAGAGAGATGTGATGAGTTGAGTGAATCCAAATGAGGAAAAGTCCTCTTGTATTTATACACAACTGTTGATGATTGAATAGATGCGACTGTTGGGCTTCTGAGCCTACATGAGTTGTTGGCAGGCTTGATAATTATTCCATAATCAAAATAAATTCATATCTCCATAAATACTTATCGGAATTGGATGATCTTTAGATCAATCCTACACCTCTCGACAAAAGGAATCTAATAAAAATATTATCAGCCATGAATAAGATGACCCACATGGAGTTTGGCCTTAGTTTCCAATTTTAACACTCCCTCTCAACTAGGGAGAACTCCATCTGCAATCTGTTTGTCAGTCGCTACTATTCATCCATCAAATGCACTGCCCTGTACAACTTGACCCCTGCCCTGCTCTGCTCTATTATGCCTGCTCTGCTCTGTCTTGTTCTACCCTATACTGATTTGCACTGTTCTGCTCTGTTCTGTTCTGCCCTGTACTGATCTGCACTGCTCTGCTCTGCTTTGTTCTGTTCTGCTCTGCTTTTGTCTAAATTATGAAGAAGAAGAAATGATCGAGGATGTATCATATTAACTCAAAGTCAGTCTCATAGTATGTACCACTAATCCCAGACCAGTGTCAACCAACCCGAAGTCAGCATCATAGTGGGTACAACTCCTACCACTGGTCCCAGACCAGTATCATCCTCCACTGACTCAAAGTCAGTGTCAAAGTGCGTACCACTGGTCGCAGACCAGTCTCAACCGACTCGAAGTTAGCGTCATAGTAGGTACCACTCCTACCACTAGTCTCAGACCAGTATCATTGATCCCAGATCAATGAAGGTCATCCTAGCATAGGGAGTACGGTAGATATAGCGATGCGTCCATCGGTACTACTATTGTCCCTATCTTCATTTCCGTGCTCATTGATCAAATGAGAGGTACTTCCCATGAGTCCCTGATTGCATGGGTAGGATGCCTCGACTGGAGAACTTAAACAATCCCGTCCTCACAGGAGAATTAATCATCGTGCTACAATTGTCATGGAGAACACATCATCCAGACCTACAGGAGAACTAATCATCCTGCTACATTTTGTCATGGAGAACACATCATCCAGGCCTCACAAAAGAACTAATCATCTTGTTATAATTGTCATGGAGAACACATCATTCAGACCTCATAGGAGAACTAATCATCCTGCTACATAGTCGCCACGGGGTGATACAGGGAAAGTTTTGATTCTTTTACCCTGTGGTCATATGTCACTCTAAGAAGTACCCCGCACCCCGTCTTGGAGCTACAAGAGCTCCATACATCATACAGGACCCTCATCAGAGGGTTTCTGAACGACACCAAGTCGTTCTCGGAAAGTAAAAAATTTGACCTTTCCTAGGGGCTTTGTCAGAATGTCGGCGACTTGTTCATCTGTACCGATATGTTGGACTCTTGTAGCTCCCCGCTGCACCATATCTCGAATATAGAGGTACTTGATATCGATATGCTTCGAGTGATCATGAAATATGGGATTCTCTGACAAACGAATCCTACTCTAGTTGTCACATAGGATCACGGTGGTATCCAATGTAAATCCAAACAGCTCACTGAAGAGCTTCCGCAACCAGACTGCCTCACAAGAGGCCATGCTAGCAGCAATATACTCTGCCTCAGCGGTGCTCAAGGCCACCGACTTCTGCTTCCTGCTCATCCAGGATATCGAAGTAGATCCCAAGGAGAAACAACACTCGGAAGTGCTCTTACGATCCACCACACTGCCTGCCCAATCAGCATCAGTGTATCCAAGTAGTCTCACATCTTCGGTAGTGTATCTTAACCCATAAGTGATTGTGCCACGAAGATATCTCAACAAAATCTTGGTACCAATCCAATGTATGTGGTGAGGTTCAACCATATGTTGACTCAACGTGTTGACTGCGAAGCATATATCTGGACGGGAGTTCACTAAGAACATTAATGCTCCGACGAGTTGACGATACTTGGTGGCATTTCGTAAAACAGGTCCAGCAGCGCTACCACTTAGCTTCTTAAAGTCAAGCTCCATCGGGGTAGTTACAAGCTTGCAGTCTACCATATCGAATCTTTCTAATATCTTCAGCACATATTTTCCTTGAGATAGGAAAATTTCCTTTGGCTTTTGCCAAACTTCAAGTCCTAGGAAATAGTGCATCAGTTCTAGGTTCTTCATTTCAAATTCAAAAGCCATCTCCCTCTTACATTTGTGAATGAGAGGGTCTGCACCTATTAGGAAGAGGTCATCCACATACAACACCAGTATGAGAGGTTTGTCATCTTCAACCTTGAAGTAGAGGTTAGGGTCGGCTTCACTCCTAGTGAATCCCAACTTCATCAAGTAGCTGTCGATTCTCTCATACCATGCTCGGGGTGCTTGCTTCAGCCCAGAGAGAGCTTTCTTCAACCTGCATACATGAGATTTTTGATCATGAATCTCAAATCCTTCGGGTTGCTCCACGTAGACCTCTTCTTTGATTCGAACAATGCAAGAACGCTGTCTTGACATCCATCTGATGTAGATTCCATCCTTGTGAAGTCGCAAGGGCTATGATCGAGCGGATGGTGGTATATCTGGCAATAGGTGCAAATATCTCGTCATAGTCTATACCTTCCTTCTGGGAGAAGCCACGAGCGACAAAACAAGCCTTATATTTTTTTGTACTTCCATTTGTTGCATGC
Source organism: Pinus tabuliformis (assembly GCA_031772625.1). Taxonomy (NCBI): domain Eukaryota; kingdom Viridiplantae; phylum Streptophyta; class Pinopsida; order Pinales; family Pinaceae; genus Pinus; species Pinus tabuliformis. Next base: position 708,454,744 of record CM062808.1, on the reverse strand, counting down.
TTTATCTTGTAAAGCCATTTAGAAGTGATAACTGTTTTGTCCTGGGGTCTGGGAACTACTTCCCAGACATCATTCTTGATAATAGACTCATATTCTTCGGTCATAGCATCCTTCCATACTTGATGTTTGACAGCATCTGAGAATGATGAAGGCTCATTTTGTATGATCGTGCTCATGATAGTCAGGTAAACCTGATATCTATTGGGTTTCTTACTTTCACGGAAGGTTCCTCGGGGTGCAGTGTGTCCTTCAGCATCATCGAGTAGCCCCCTAAGCCAAGAGGGTCTCTTCTTGGAAGAGGAGGGCTCAGGTGGATCAATAGGATCCATAGGTTCTTCCACATTAGGCATTATTTCATCATCCTTCTCTTTCGGTTCCTTGGTGTCAGCTTCTTGAGAGTTCCTCAAAGTCGGAAGATTGTCCACCTTGCTGAGGGCCATATCTTCGTCAAAGGTGACATCATGACTAGTCACAACTTCCCTTTGACTGGCAACATAGATTCTATAGCCCTTAGTATTTTCACCATAGCTCATGAAGATTCCTTTCTTTGCAGATGCACCCAATTTATTCCTTTTCTCTTTCGGTACATGAAAATATACAGGGCTTCCAAAAATTCTAAAATGAGATACGTCAAGTTTCTTACCTGTGAAAATTTCTTCATGAGTCTTGGAACCCAATGCTTGATGAGGGCATCGATTTTGTACATATACGGCGGTGTTTGCAGCTTCAGCCCATAGAAACTTCGGAAGTCTTTGATCATGGAGCATGGCACGGACAACTTCCACAATCGTACGGTTCTTCCTTTCCGCCACACCATTCTATTTAGAAGTATATTGTGTAGTAGTCTCCCTCTTGATGCCAGCCTCTTTACAAAAGTCATGAAACTCGTTAGACTCATATTTAGTCCCATTATCAGTCCTTAAGATCTTGATCTTCTTTTTGGTTTGATTCTTGATCAAGGCTTTGAAGTGTCGAAACCAAGAAAACACTTCATCCTTCCTTTTCAAGAAGTATATCCAAGTCTTTCGAGAATAGTCATCTGTAAAAGTGAGGTAATATAAATATCCTCCTAAGGAGTTCACAGGCATCATACTAGATATGTCTGAGTGAACCAGTTGTAATATATCGGAGGTCTTGCTTTGGCTTGAGGGGAATGGTCCCCTTTTGAGCTTTCCTTCGACACATCCCGAACATACACCTTCTTTCTCTACTTGGAATTCGGGCATCCCTGTTACCATTTGTCTTACATCGGGTAGAGCTTTATAATGAAGGTGGGCAAACCTTCGATGCCAAAGTTCAGACTGAAGAGATGTGTCACAAGACATGACACCTAGCGAACTTCCACTGACTTGATATAATAAATCAACTCGAAACCCAAGAGTGAAGGCATCTTTAACATTATTTTTCCATACACATACCTTGCCATCGCTGAAGGTCACCTTGTCGCCTTTGTCTTCCATTGCTGAGATGGACACCAGGTTCTTCTTGAGGTCAGGTACATATAATACATCCTGTAAGTGGATCGTATTACCTTGATTCAATTTAAGAGAGACATTGCCTACACCTTTCATGAGATATTTCATATTATCTCCAAGGACAATTTTGAGGTTAGTTTCTTTCTCTATTAGATTATGGAGAACTTCTTTGTAACCAGTGAAGTGCCTTGATGCACCACTATCAATGAGCCAAATTCCCATTGACTCTGAAGGAGTAGAGGTAGATAGAGCAGTTGGTAAATAATATTCATCCTGCTTATTTTCAACAATGTTGGATTCATACCTGGAATTTCTAGCTTTCTTGAATGGTTGTCCTCTTCCTTGATTACCAGCACTCCTTTTACCTTTGCTATTATATTTGCCATTCCTTTGATTGCCATGAGAGGAATTTTGATCATCGTCTCGATGCGAGTTCTTTCTATCAGGGCACTCCTTCGCATAGTGACCTGGTTTATCGCAAATGTAACATCATCCTTTTCTTCCACCCTTAGGTCCAACCTTTCTTTTTGATTTAGTCCCGGAATTATTTATTTTCTTAGCATGAGAAGAAAAGGAGGACCTTTAGGCATGGGCATTTCTTGCTCTTCAACTCTTAATTCTTCTTGAATGCATCTAGCCATTAATTCCTTGAAAACAAGAATTACATTATTGTTCAGAAGAGTAATCCTGAACACGTACCATTCGGATGGGAATCCTCCAAGAGTTGTGAGTGCCATTTGCCTATCAATAATAGTCTCCCCAATAGATAGGAGATCATTCTTGATCTCGGTGATTCTTAAGAAGTATGCTTGCATACTCTCATCTTTGCCCTTCTTAATTTCATTCAGCTTATTTCTAGGAAACAGAACTTGATTTGCATCATTTATTTCACCAGTCTATCGTAGATTTCCTTGGAGGTGCTCAGATTGGAGATGTAGGCCACCAAGCACTTGTCGATAGAGTCCCGGATGATCTTTGATTTGACTTCACCGGTTTTCCATTTGTTCCTGGCAGTAGCGGGTGCATTTGATGGAGGCTCAACAATATTGCCTCTCACATGGTCCAACACTCCTTGATCTTCTAATGTTAGATCGATAGACATATTCCATCCGTGATAGTCAGCTTTCTCACGGAGCTTGTCTTCGGTAGGGAAGAGTGTTGAGGACCCCACAGTTCTTTTAGGATAGCCTTGCCAATCTTCTTTTCGGTGATTGCTCTTTCTCTTGCTCGGGCTTTGTCTTCACCTAAGCTCTGATACCATGTTAATTTATGGTATGTTCTATGTTTAGAGCAGTTTACATCTCTTTCTTATTATTATTCACAGATTAGCAATCACATGTACATAAGTAAAGTGCAGATAGAACATTAACTGATCAACAGAAAAACAAGCCGAGACAAGAGACACAAGATGTGGCAGCTAGCGAGGGACAAACCCCAATATGGGGAAACCCTTTGATCAAATCTTCTTTTATCTTCAATAATTCAGCAGAGAGAAATAGTACAAAAATCTGATTTATATCAACAACGGCAAACCCTAGATCAGCAGCATCAGCATTAGCAGCATCAATATCAAAACTAGGGCAGTGAATATCTTGCAAACCGACTGTCGGATTGGCTTGATTCCTTCACCAAAAAATGCGGCCTTCAGAGGAGATCCGGATTCACCTATAGCGCAGTTCTGAGGAGCGAGTTTGATGGTCAACGCTGGTCAAACTTTTGATCTGCAGTTGCAGCCCCAAATACTGCACCTTCCTTCCACACGTGTGAGAGAGAAGTCTCTTTCTACGTAGTAGGAGAAGAGCCTCTTTTTTGCGCAGGAGAGAGAGAGAGATGTGATGAGTTGAGCGAATCCAAATGATAAAAAGTCCTCCTGTATTTATACACAACTATTGGTGATTGAACAGATGCGACTATTGGGCTTCTAAGCCTACATGAGTTGTTGGTAGGCTTGATAATTATTCCATAATCAAAATAAATTCATATCTCCATAAATACTTATCTGAATCGGATGATCTTTAGATCAATCCTACACCTCTCGATGAGAGGAATCTAATAAAAATATTATCAGCCATGAATAAGATGACCCACATGAAGTTTGGCCCTAGTTGCCAATTTTAACATTTATGGGCTGCTAGCTTTAGGGGTGGCACTGTTGAAGGAAATGTAACTAGGTTTGGTCTTCATAAATGTACTTTTGATATTTGTATTTATTCAAGAAAAGAAATATTATTTTTATAATATATATCAATGAGTTTCTTGCTAATTGAAATAGGTTTAGCACATGTTAAAGTGCTATAGGTGAGTCAAATAGTCAAAAGAAAATGTTGAAGACCCTAAGAGCATGATGCACCATATATATGTTTGTATAAGAGTCAAAGAATATACCTCCAAACAAAGTCAAGTCTCCTCCAAGCATGTGAGACCACCAAAGAAGCCATCCGAAGCAAAGATAGCAAGTAGCCCTACAAACAATCTTAAAGTCGGCCTAAAAGGAGGGACAATCTTCTATATATAGAGGTTGTCCACTCCACTATAATGTCAAGCATTCACCTCTGAAATCAGCTTTTAAGGAAGACCAAAAAAGGGTAAACAAAGACGAAGTAGAAGGAGCCTCTAGTGCAGCGAAGAAGGAGAGACCTAAACCGAAGTTGAAGGGATTGTTTTTAGGGTGAAAAACAGTCACACGTGCGAGAAATATAGGACAATTTGCGGTCACTGCAACAACAAGATAACAATCATATATATCTCATGGTTTGGGCTAGTAACCTAGGCCTATAAGGGCTCCTATTCAAGTGAAGAAGAGAGTCTCTCAAGCGAAGGAGAAAGGAAGCAAGGTATAGTGGAAACCTCCCACACGTGCGAGAAATTAGGGCTGCAGTGTTGCCATATCAATTCTGCAACTACATCTCAAGAAAGGGCTTGGTTGGAGGAAGGATAAAGTACTCTTCATATGTAAAGGAATCTACCAAGGAATAAAGAGGAATATCTCTTCTAGAAGATTCCTAACAAGGACTACTATTAGTTGCCCAAAGAAGGACGAAGTGCTGGGAAGCAAAGTGCTGGAAGAAGGAAGACTAAGTGTCGGAGAACAAAGTGCAGAAAGGAGGAAGGACTTGACTTGTGCTTGGAGGACATTCTAGTCAGGGGTCTAGGGTTTGGCATTGATCAATAAGAAGCTTCAATAAGAGAAACTTACTAGAGGGTTTTCCTCTCAAGAGAAGAGAGGTTTTGGCCCTGGCAGAGAGCCAACATGTTGTGTTCTTGTTCTTATGTTTTTGGTAGTAGTTTGATGAAGTACAAACACATGCATTACTAATATGAAGAAGAAGATTAAGCTATCAAGAAAAAGTATAAAGACTTCACAAATTGTTATCAAGTCCTTGATTCTTCAACATGGTATCAGAGCTAAGGTGACACATCAAGGAAAGGGTATCTCAAGAACACTAATCAAGGAAGGACATCTATAAAAGTTGAAGCATCTAGCCAAGAAGTCTTAATCACTTCAAGGACAAGAAGGTCTACCATTTATCATTCATCAAGGAAGACTACAAAGCAAGAAGAGGAGCCTTACACAAAGGCACCTACAAGAAGAGAAAATCACAACAGGACCTACATCAAGCTACAAGTCATCAAGCAACTCTCATCATCAAGCAAGTCCACTTGGAGAAAGCAACTTGAAGAACATCAAGATCTAAGGAAGGCAAGTCATCAAGTCTTCAAGGAGAAAGCAAGTCTACTACATCTCAAAATCTATCAAGTAAGTATATGTCCCCTTCTGAATATACATCAATGTCTTTTTGCAAGGAAAGCAATAAATTGGTAGGTACCTAAGTCACAAGAGACGTCCCTCAGGGTCTCGTGTCCCATATTTCACGTGTCAGACACGAAAACTGTCCTAAAACGTGTCGAAAATGTTTTTCTTTGTGTCCTTTAATCGAGACACGTGTTTTGAACATGTTGAAAACATGCCCTAACATTTTTGGTTCTTAGGACACGTGTCCCATGAAAAGTGACATTTAAAACTTGTAACATGGTTTATTTTTGGGTTTTTTTTGTCATTGTTCGCCACCGAAGTTGAGTTTGCTCATCACTTGAATCCAATTTGTTGTGCAGTGTGAGGAATTCCATCAGATTCGAGTGCAATGCTCACAACTTCACATCGACCTGGACTTGGAGATGTAGGAGACGAGCGTTCGCATGCTTTGCTGAGAGTTTGGAGCACTTAAATTTCTTATAAGTTGTGTTATAGCCTACAGAACTTAACTTAATTATACACAAGTGACCACGTATAGATCGTGTGTTGAAATAAAAATCCTAGCTCCCCGTCATGTGCTCATTGCTCACTACACCTTCAAGGTCTAAAGGGAGGGAAAGCTCGATTAATGCTCTGGTCAACAATGAAGTTTGAACACATATAAATTTATAGTTCATAAACTACCTTATGTGAAGTTTGAACATGATCAAACTTGTTTGAAGTTAATAACAAAAATTATAACATGAACAATGAACATCATTGATGTAGTAAATTAATAAACTAACTAGTAAATTACTAAATAGTAAATAGTGTATACTAAATACTAAATAGATATCATCATGATTCATATATATTTGGATCAAGCACTATATTTCAGTGTTTTTTAATATATATATATATATAACGTGTCCCTCGTGCCCTGTTTCCGAGGTCACTGCGTCTCGTGTCGAATACTTGTATTTACGTGTCCTCTGTGTCTTGTGTCCTCGTGTCATGTGACTTAGGTAGGTACCAATAACTTTCTTGCATAGAAGAAGAGGACTGATTTACTTCTCAAGGAGAATGAACTAGAACACATCAAAGGGAATGTTACTATTCCTGCTAAGGAACAGACTCAAGCCTTAGCCAAGTATAATAAGGATGAGACAAGAGCTCAAAGGTTCTAATAGAATCCATCAAAGACTCTCTCGTTCCTTATGTCTCCAAACTTGAAACATCAAAATAAATCTATGATAAACTAGTAGAGCTATTCTTGGTAAGCACAGTGGAAGAAGTGATATCTCTTCGAAATGAGTTGTACAAGATGAGGATATTAAAGGAAGGAATAGGTCCCTACTTCATGAAGATCTCTGAAATGAGGGATCAACTTCAAGAGCTAGGGGAAGTCATGTCTGACAGAGAAATGACAACTGTAGTACTCAATGCTCTACCTAAGGATTGGGGCAACTTCACATCAAGCATATATGCAAAGAAGGAAGCCACCCCACTAAGTGAAATGTGGTCTCTATGCAAGATAGAGGAAACAAGACTTAAAGCAAAGGAAGATGTGGGATCAAAGGAGCAAGCATTTTCTACCATGGCCAAGAGAAAGGGAAAATTTGGAAAATTTGGTCCACGAAGAACAAACAACAAAGATATGTCCAAAATCCAATGCTTTGGATGTCAAGGATATAGACACTACAAAAGGAATTTTGCTAAACTAATGAGGGACAACAACCAAAAAAGAAAAAGGGAAGAAGCTCATGTGACTCAAGAAATGAAAGAAGAAGACAAAAAGCAAAAGAAGGAAGATCCTCCGGATCTCTACTATGACTAAGTCTACTTCTTTACTTAAAGTCTTCTTTCAAAGTTTTGAGTAGTATAGGAGCATGTAGGAATAGAATAAAATTGCATGGCTAGAAACATCTTTTAGAATCTAGAAGCATGATGTACATAGAGTTCAAAATACTCGTAGAAGGAGCATTTATAAATAGAACTAAATGCATCATTAGAATTATCTTCTAGAATATAGGAGCATGGTAGATATAGCTTAAGATATTCATGTGGAAGAAGCATACCTAGTATAGGACATCATCCACAATGAAAGAAAATTGATCATGATTAAGAATCTTAGGAGACCTCCATCATCAAAAGGAAAGAAACATTTGCAGGGTAAAGGTCTTCAAGATCCTATGATGGAATCTTCAAAAGATTCATAAACAAAAGCAAATGTCTCATTGGGAATCCATTCATGGGATTCAAGAAAAGGATGATATGTAGGGAATCTAAGATGAAGCAAGGAGGGCCACACCAAGGACAACCAAATGAAGCTAAGATGATCAAAGGAGAATAAAGATGAGGTATGTATGCATCAAGTTTAATCATGTTATCATATGTATATTATTGAGTCATGGGAATAGTTCTATAACATGATCAAGTAGGAAAGAATCTCTTTCACCAATGACATGCTTGAAGGCATGTACTACAATCCAATGAAGGTCAACAAAAAGAAATACTCACATAAGGAGTATAAGATCGCTGACTAAGAAGCAAGTGAAAAAGGAATGCTGACTAGTCCTAGAAGCAAGCAATGAAGAAGTGCTCCCATAAGGAGTAGAAGGTGGTTGACCAATCTATCCATGAAGAAGCAAATGAAGAAAGAGATCAAGCATGTGAAGAACACCATGATCACCAAGAATCACTATCTGACAAGATACTTTGAAGACATCTCTCGAAAGAAGGCATGACAACTCTGAGAAAGGAAGAAAAAGATCAAAGGACCCTTGACACCTATGAAGGCCTTGGAGATATGAAAGGTGCAGATAATTGATTCTACTCTACAAAGATGTCATGATGAAGAAGCCATCCAACAAAAGCACCATTTAATGTTGAAGCAATATCAGGATGAAGTCATGAAGGGCTACTAGATCAAAGCATGGGAACAAGCAAGTACAAAGAAGTATCCATGTGAAGAGTAGTCTAAAGCATAGACAAGATGACAAGAGAACCTAATATATGACAATAAGGCCACTTTCCATGAAGGAAGCAATGACATGACTAACCAGGAAGGAAAGTGATCAATGGATGGTGCACTACCAAGAAGAAGTTCAAACAAAGACTTCATGACATCAAAGGAAGGAAGGAGATCAAGCAACTGAAGGACCCACGGAGAAGAAGTTGTTGATGAATGGACAAGTCCCTAGCTAAGAGGGAGTTATAACAAGTTCCCAATTACAAAGGAAGGAAGAATGGGAGGATTGGGTAATCATCTGGCATTCGATACTCTTTGAGGATGTGTAGGGCATCCAAGACAAGAGTAGGCAAGAGGATCGATATCCTTTGAGGGTTGGGAACCCAGAATAAGAATAGTCCTAAAAGGTCATACTCAGTGAACACCCGGGTGGGTATGTACCTTGAGAGACAATGACTAAGGTGTCTATAAGTCATTGGTCTCGCCGACATTGTGTTATGATCTATTGAGAGATAGAGCTGTTAGTCAAGGCCTTGTTGTGGAAACAATGTTGGTTGCTATGATGCTATAACAGATGGATTGCCAATCCGGTTTCTCTTATGTGAATTCTTCAAGATTGAAACATAGCCAAACACCTTGTAATGTTGTATGAATACCTCCCTAGTTAAGAGGGAGTGTTGAAGGAAATGTAACTAGGTTCGGTTTTCATAAATGTACTTTTGATATTTGTATTTATTCAAGAAAAGAAATATTATTTTTATAATACATGTCAATGAGTTTCTTGCTCATTGAAATAGGTCTAGCACATGTTAAAGTGCTATAGGTGAGTCAAATAATCAAAAGAAAATGTTGAAGACCTTAAGAACATGATGCACCATATATATGTTTGTATAAGAGTCAAATAATATCCCTCCAAGCAAAGTCAAGTCTCCTCCAAGCATGTGACACCACCAAAGAAGCCATCCAAAGCAAAGATGGCAAGTCGGCATACAAATAGTCTTCAAGTCAGCCTAAAAGGAGGGACAATCCTCTATATATAGAGGCTGTCCACTCCACTATAACCTCAAGCATTCACCTTTGAAATCAACGAGCAAGGAAGACCGAAAAAGGGTAAATAAAGACAAAGTAGAAGGAGTCTCTAGTGCAGCGAAGAAGGAGAGACCTAAACCGAAGTTGAAGGGATTGTTTCTAGGGTGAAAAATAGTGACACATTGCTGAAATAGAGGACAGTCTGCGGTCACTGTAGTAGCAAGATAACAATCATATATATCTCATGGTTTGGGCTAGTAACCTAGACCTATAAGGCCTCCTACTGAAGCGAAGGAGAAAGGAACCAAGGTATAGTGGAAACCTCCCACACGTGCGAGAAATTAGGGTTGTAGTGTTGCCATATCAAGTCTGCAACTACATCTCAAGAAAGGGCTTGGTTGGAGGAAGGATAAAGTACTCTTATAAAGGAATCTACCAAGGAATAACGAGGAATATCTCTTCTAGAAGAGACCTAACAAGGACTACTATCAGTTGTCGGAAGAAGGATGAAGTGCCGTGAAGCAAAGCGCCGGAAGAAGGAAGACTAAGTGCCGGGAACAAAGTGTAGAAAGGAAGGACTTGACTTTTGCTTGGAGGACATTCTAGTCAGGGGTCTAGGGTTCGACATTGATCAATAAGGAGCTTCAATAAGAGAAACTTACTAAAGGGTTTTCCTCTCAAGAGAAGAGAGGTTTTGGCCTTGGCAGAGAGCCAACATCTTGTGTTCTTGTTCTTATGTTTTTGGTAGCTGTCATGTCCGTTCTCAAATTCCTTTGTAACATGGTGTTGCTACACAATTTTGCACAATTTTGGCTAAGGAAAAGAACCCAACATTTTTGACTTAGGGACTTAGGAGGAAATTTGACTTTATTTGGCACTAGTGGAATGTGGGGGTCACTCGCATGTGAATTCCAACTGGGCCATTCGAATGGCTTGGAGGGAAGTCGAATAGTTGGATGGAGGGGCCCACATTAGGCAAGTAAGGCCCAAGGAGTTAAAAGGAGGAGGAAGCTCTCATTTGGATTCATTCTTACACCTTGCAATCAAAATTACTTGACTGTTCGCTCTGCTGTTTAGCTGAGTCAACCAACTGTTTAGCCACGAATCTCTCAAGTGGGAGATTCAACCTTTCCTTCGGGGGACCTTCCGTTCCTGCCCTAGGAAGGCAATTCCATAAGAATTTCAAGAGATTCGGGAGTGTGTTACAGCACCACCATTCAGCCACCACTGGGAGTGTGTATTTTTGGCTAGTTGGAGAATGCGTAGGAGGGGTTGGAGCCATCATTGATCAGACATTTGCCAGGAGAGTTAGAGGATTGGGAGAGCAGCAGTAGGCCAACATTTCTTGTGAGTTTTGGAGCCAATAGAGCCAACATCCCAGCAGTTCGAATCACTGGGCTTGGGGACAGCGCAGAGGGCCAGTCTAGCATTTTCGTGGAGCTTAGGAGCAGGTGCTACAGGCTGGAAGCCCATTCGGGAAGTTAGGGGATTTATAGTAGGGGTCAGCCCAACACTTTGGGACTATTTCCGGGAGGATTTACAGGTAGATTCCAGCAGGCCAAGTTTTGTAGTTGCAGCTGAAGTTGGGCTCCTTGGGGGTCAAATTTCAGAAGTCTAAACTAGCTAAATTCCTTCGTGGGTTTTTCTGGGTTTAGGCCAAGGAGTCTAGGTTTAAAAGCTTATAATGTTTTGAGCACGGAAGTGGACTTTCCAGCCATTTGAATGTAGCAGAAAAGGTAGTTTTCTGGGGCAATGTAGTGCAGATTGGTGTAGCAGTTGGAGCAGTCACCGGTTCAACCATTTCTCACCTGGGTTTGGTCATGCTTGTCCATTGAGACAAGCTCAGGAGCACCATTCTATTATCCATTGTATTTTTCCCTCAAAGAAGTAATAAAATGGCTCAATAGTTCTTTATTTGTAGCATTTCCATGGGTGTTTAATGTGTATTTCGTTTTTATATTTTGCTGCACAAATTATTTGCTTTTTATCACTTGTATTCCTATTCAGGAACATTACAATGGTATTAGAGCCTAGTTCTTGGCTCAACTATGGGGATTGTCTTCTATGAGAGAAGGGGACCAACAAAATATCACATATTGAAGGAAGAAATACCAGAGCAGAGAAAGAGATCTGGAGGTTACTCCAGACACAGAGGACAAAGGGAAAGCAATGGTAGAAGAGGAGGACACGGTGGAACCTAAGAGCAGGGAAGTGATGGCTTTCGACAGCCTCTCAAGAGCCCTGAATGACTTAGCGAAGGGTCAGAAAGATGCTGGAAGAGATAAAGTTGCAGAACAGAGAGAGGACCATTCCTAGAGGGTTTCTGTTTGGGGAAACTTTTGGAGCCTCTCAGCGATTCGATCATCCCTCACCAGCAGCGCAACACCCATCAGCTAGTGGGCCAACTCGTGCCACACTGCCTTCTTTCGTACCAGTGGCACAAATCGAACCTGCAAGGGGTGAAGACCCCATTCAAATGGGAGATTATTTCAAAGAGTGGCAGTCTATGGATGCAAACTTCAGGGAAGGACTCTCTTTCAAAGATTTCTGCAAGCTCAAGCAGAGCGAGAAGAACAAGGGTTATGGGGAACAGGGAACCCAGAACAATGAGCTGCAAAGAACCACAGGTTGGATGTACTTCCCTACTTTCGATGGCACTGCCAAGTGCACGACTAGGGCTTGGGTTGAGAAGATGGACACCTACTTCCAACTCAACCGAATGATAGAACAGGAAGCCATCAAGATGGCCACGCTGAACATGGAGGGGGAAGCCCATGACTGGTGGTTTCATGGCTTGGCCACCCTAGGGCATGCCAATGTGGCTTCTTATGAGGACTTCACCAGGAGGGTGGTGGAGCGTTTTGACCAAAGAGATCCAGAGGCCCATTTCAGAGAGTTGACCCAATTGCGCCAAATAGGCAACCCAGAGCAGTACATCTCAGAGTTTCTACGAGTATCAGTGATGGTTTCGGATCTATCAAAGGCTAGGAGGGTGTACACCTTCATTGAGGGCTTACTTGAGCCCCTGCGTGCACTGGTGAGGTCACGCAGACCCTCCACGCTGGAGGAGGCAGTTTTTTGCACTGGAGATCTACAAGGGGCCATTCCCAAGACTAGAGTGCCTTTTCCTGCACAGACCCCTTTTCCACAAAATTGGCATGAGACTAGACCTCCATCTCAGCGGACCACACATGGGCAGGGGCAGCTAAATGATGAGGCATGAAAGGACCTCAAGAGGAGGAAGTTGTGCTTCACATGTAGGGAGCCCTAGGCACCAGGCCATCGGTGCACTGCCGGTAGAGCACACTATATTGAGGTTTTTTCTGACAGTGACCAAGAGGACGAGGTGGAGCAGGAGTGTGGTGTGGGAGATGGTGAGAGTCCGGTAGATAGAGGGCCACCACCACCACCTCCACAGGGAGGGGCATCCCTTGCCCCATCTGGGGGAGTCCTTGCTTCCTTATGCGGGATTCCCAAATTTTTGACATTGAGGATCAAAGGCACCATACAGGGGCAGAGGGTGTCAGTCCTAGTTGACAGTGGGGCTACCCACAATTTCATAGATGCCCAGTTGGTTTAGAGGAGGGGCCTCACCACGACTGAGTTTGAGGGCTTTTCAATCCTAGTACCAGATGACTGCACCATATAGTTCACTCGATATGTGCCTGCGTTTGACAGTAGTTATGGGGAACTACTCGATGACAAACCATTTCTTTGTGGTTGATGTGCCAGACACCAATGTGGTGATGGGTGTCCAGTGGCTGTACTCCCTTGGGCGAGTCATGACAGATTGGAGGAAGCCAGAGATGGAGTTCATTGGGCCGGATGGCAAACTGGTAGTTCTGAGAGGCATGCAGTCCTATCCACCTCAGACAGTCTCGGCCCACAGGATGGAGGCAGATCTGTGACATGGGGACATTGCATGGGCAGTAGAGTTGAGGATTTCAGAGGTTGGGGGACAGGCCCAGCCACCACCACCAGACATACAAGCTTTACTGGATAGATACGCAGTTATGTTTGGGGACATTCCACTAGGGCAACCACCAGATAGGGGATTCGAGCACACTATTGAGTTGGAGCCGGGTGTCCAGGCAATAATCACCACCCCTTATGGGCATCCTAAGGCCTATAAGGACAAGATAGAGAAGGCCATTAAGGAGTTGTTAACATTGGGCCATATCAGGCCAAGTTCGAGTCCCTTCGCTTCTTCGGTAGTATTGGTGAAGAAGAAGGATGGAACCCTTCCTATGTGCATTGATCACTGGGCCCTCAACTAGAAGACATTGAAGAATCAGTACCCCATTCCCCGCATAGATGACCTGATGAATGAGCTTAGAGGAGCCAAGTACTTCTTTAAGATCAATTTGCGTTCAAGGTACCACCAGATCAGGGCGAGGGATCAGGGTATCCCTAAGACAGCGTTCTAGTGCCACTATGGGCACTTCGAGTTCCCAGTCATGCCATTTGGGCTGACCAACACTCCAACCACTTTCCAGTCATGCATGAACCATGTCTTCCAGGACAGTTGAGGAGGTTTGCGCTGGTTTTCTTCGATGACATTCTGATTTACAGCGGAACATGGGAGGAGCATCTCCAACACTTGGAGGAGGTACTACGCATCCTGGAGGAGCAACAATTTTATGCCAAACTATCCAAGTGCGAGTTTGGCTTGACAAAGATGCTCTACCTAGGGCATATCATCAGTGCTGATGGGGTGAAGGTCCATGAGGAGAAGATACGGGCCATCCAGGATTGGTTGGTACCACGAGATGTGACTGCGCTGAGGGGTTTCTTGGGCATTTGCACCTACTACAGGAAGTTTGTCAAGGGGTTCTCACAACTGGCAGCACCCTTGACCGATTTGACCAAGAGAGGGGCTTTCGCATGGACTGATGGAGCACAGGTTGCCTTTGATTGCCTCAAGGAGGTGATGAGCAGTTGCCCAGTCTTGGCACTTTCAGACTTTTCCTAGGCCTTCACCGTGGAGTGTGATGCATCTGGGGTGGGAGTTGGAGCAGTTTTTTCATAGGATGGGCATCCGATTGCTTTTGACAGTCGGAAGCTTATACCACATGAACTATCATATTCCATATATAACAAAGAGACACTGGCCATCATGCATGCATTGGCCAAATTTCGACAGTACTTGGTGGGCAACAGGTTTTGATCAGAGCAGTCTTCGTCACTTCATGGGGTAGCAGGGCCTCAATGACAGGCAACAGAGATGGGTTAACAAGGTACAATCCTATGACTTTGACATAGAGTATGTGCGGGGAAAGCACAATGTGGTGGCCGATGCTCTATCTTGGAGACCAGGTGGTTTATCCCTCATGAGCATCTGCCATGATTGGATGGCTCAACTATTGGTGGAGTACTCCAAGGACAGGAGGGCATGCGAGGTCTTGGAGGGTACCCATGCAGATGAATGTTATCGAGTGATGGACGAGGTCATCTATTACAAGGGGCACATTTTCCTAGTACCCAACGCGCAGTTGAGAGAGAGGGTGCTCCCGGAACACATGACTCATCATTATCCAGGCACCAGGGGTTCTGGAAAACATATATGGCAGTCAGGGAGAGATTCACATGGAAGGGCCTCAAGGGGGACGTGTTGAAGCATGTACAATAGTTTGAAGCATGTCAGAGGAACAAGGGGGAGTTGATTCACCTTGTAGGATTGCTACATCCACTTCCCATCCCTGAGGGGAAATGGGAAAGTATCTCTATGGTTTTCATCACAGGACTCCCCACAGTGCAGGGGAAGGACTGCCTCTACGTAGTGGTCGACAGGTTGACCAACTATGCCCAATTTTTCGCCATCCCCACCAGATACACAGCTGCATAGGTTGCAGAATTGTTCTTTCGGGAGATTTTCAGGTTGCACGGACTCCCAAAGAACATTGTGAGTGACAGGGACAAAAGGTTCATGGGAGGTTTTTGGCAGGAACTTTTCAGATTGGCTGGGATCAAGATCACTCCAAGCACCAGCTACCATCCTCAGACAGATGGCCAGACTGAGAGGGTTAATCAATGGCTGGAGGGGTACCTGAGGAACTACGTGACCGGTCAGCAGAGGGCTTGGATTCGGTGGTTGCATTTGGGGGAACTCACCACATGTCCATTGGTATGACTCCTTTCTGTGCTTTATATGGATATGATGCATTATCTTTTGCTGACATTGTTTTTGGAGACAGTTTGGCCTCAAAGGCTAAAGATTGGGTCCAAGAGAGCTAAGACAGCCTTAAGGCTCTCAAGGATAACTTGGTGACAACCCAAAACCAACAGAAAGTGTACGCAGCCGACACAGGACAGAGGCGCATTTCGAGGAGGGGGACTTGGTGTACGTCCGACTATAGACTTACAGGCAGTCCACGTTGAAGCAGAAGGGGGCCGAGAAGCTACAACCCCGCTTCTATGGGTCCTACTGGGTGATCAGACGAGTTGGGGAGGTGGCCTATAAGCTAGAGCTGCCTCCGGGGAGCAGGATCCACAATGTATTTCATGTCTCATGCCTTAAAAAGGTGCTAGGACAACAAGTGACAGCAACAACAGAGTTACCCCCACTGGATGATGAGGGCCACTTGGTTTTGGAACCTGAGGCCATCTTGGAGAGCAGGGAAAGGAAACTGAGGAGCAAGACCATTAGGGAGTTCTTGGTGCGTTGGAAGAACTTGCCAGATGAGGATGCCACCTGGGAGGGTGAGCATATTTTGGAGCACCTAGCTTTGAGGTTGCTTGAGAGCAAAAAACATTTGGGAGGGGAGGACTGTTATGTCTCTTCTCAAATACCTTTGTAACAGGGTGTTGCTACACAATTTTGTACAATTTTGGCTAAGGAAAAGAACCTAGCATTTTCGACTTAGGGACTTAGGAGGAAATTCGAGTTTATTTGGCTACTAGTGGAATGTGGGGGCCACCCACATGTGAATTCGAACGAATAGTTGGATGGAGGGGCCCACATGAGGCAAGGAAGGCCCAATGAGTTAAAAGGAGGAGGAAACTCTCATTTGGATTCATTCTTACACCATGCAAATTACTTGACTGTTCGCTCTGCTGTTTAGCTGAGTCAACCGACTGTTTAGCCACGAATCTGTCAAGCAGGAGATTCAACCTTTCCTTCGAAGGACCTTCCGTGCTCGCCCTAGGGAGGCAGTTCCATAAGCATTTCAGGATATCTAGGAGTGTGTTACAACACTACCATTCATCCACCACAGGGAGTGCGTATTTTTGGCTAGTTGGAGAATGCACAGGAGGAGTTGGAACCATCATTGATCATATATTTTCCGAGAGAGTTAGAGGATTGGCAGAGCAGCAGTAGGCCAACATTTCTTGTGAGTTTTGGAGCCAATAGAGCCAACATCCCAGCAGTTCGAATTACTGGGCTTGGGGACAGTGCAGAGGGCTAGTCCAACATTTTCGTGGAGCTTAGGAGCAGGTGCTACAGGCCGGAAGCCCAGTCAGGAAGTCGGGGGATTTATAGTAGGGGTCAACCCAGCACTTTGGGACTATTTATGGGTGGATTTACAGGTAGTTTCTGTTGATTTGGGTAGCATCAGATGTTCTCTAGGCACGAAATTTGGTGGAGAGGTTGGGGCACATGAGATCTCCAATACCCAGAAAGGGTTTGGCCAGATACTAAATAGATTAGGAGATATTAAAATAATTAACATTTTTAATGGAGTCCCTAAGTCTAAACTTGGAGAAAATAAAATATTAATGTGTATTAATATGAATCTGTGTTAGAATGGTCCAAAAGACATGGATCAAGCTAGATCTAATCTTAGCCGTTGATTAGGGACTTAATCTCGGCCGTTGAGATGTCAACAGGAAAAGTATAAGAGGAGGCTTGAGGGTCACTTGGAGAACACACCAGAGTGATCAATCATTCTATTCTTTAGAGTGGGGTTTGCTAAGAGAGATAGAATCAATGATCGGAGAGTAGCTGAGGGGCATTGAGTACAGAGAGATAGAGAGGCAGAGATAGTGTCGGGAGAGCAGCAGAGCAGCCAGAGAGAGTGACGCAGGAGCAACCAGTTTTCATGCAGGGCCACGCAGAGGTAGCTATGTGCTGCGTAGAGCACCAGAGAGGCCAGCGTAGTTGACGCAGAGGGTCAGAGAGCTAACGCGGGGCCTCCTGGGGCTGACGCAGGGCCAGCGTTGGGCTAGGAGAGGCTGACGCAGTCCAGATTGGGTAGACACTGGGGTTTCTAGGGTAGATTGGTGTTGAGTAGTTGCCAGTTGGATTATCCGGGGTTTCAGCCAGTAGATTTGTCAGAAACTGAGAGGTATTACTGCCAAGGTAATTCTCTGTTGGGTAGGCCAGTTTCGACACCCAGATTGTACTCTGATATTGCTTAATAAGAAAACCCTCAGATAGCTGCACCGGTTTTCCCACATTGGGTTTTTCCGGGGACATTAGTCCAAAAGTAATGGTGTCATATGGTGTGTCTGTTTCTGTTTCTTTTAGTTGCTGATCTGTAATATGTTAAGCATGCACTAGTGTTTATTTTCAGTATTTACATTGTAAATAACTTGTTAAGGAAAATAACAAGTAGGTAGGACTAAATCAGATAAAGTGCATGGAGGGTTTCTAATTAAGTAAACTTACAAACTTCAATATGGTATCAGAGCGAGATTGCAGATCACAGGAGGACTAAAGGACATCAGCCGAGCGGAGCAATAGCAATTGAAAGCGTTGTCTCGAGGTGACAGAAGTTGTTTCTAGCAGCACAGAAGCCAAGGAGAGTGACGCAGAGCCAGCCAGGGCTCACGTAGGGCCACGTAGAGGCAACCGGCAATTGCACAGAGTCTTAGAGAAGCCAGCGTAACTGACACAGAGGGCCAGAGGGTTGACGCAGGGCCTCCCAGGGCTGACGCAGACCCATTCGGGGTGACGCAGGGCCAGCGTGAGGCAGAGAGGGGCTGACGCAGTCCACATATAGGTAGTTGTTGAGGTTTAGAAGGCTGCAAGAATATTGCAGAGTGGAGCTGCTGAGGTACTGTGGTCAGAACAGTACCTGACAAAGCAAGGCCAAAGGAGTTGCTACTGAGGGTTTCTGCTCGAGGAACCCAAATCAGTGGTGCGGTTGCACAAGACGATCAGAGTAGGGGGCATCTCGACAAGCAATAGAAGGATTTCCAGGAGGGAAATCAGGACTTAGAGGGAGTCCAGAAGAGAACTTCTAGATGGGAAGTAGAGACTTAGAGGAGTCGAACATAGAACTTCCAAGAGGGAAGTAGAGGAGCATCATGACGCTACACAGAGTAAGAGACCAGGATAGACTGGATGGAGCATCGAACTTCACTGTCTGGAAGGCCAGAATCTTATCCGTACTTGATAGGAATCGTGTCAAGAACTTCGCCTTGAAGGTAATAGCTGTCCTAGTCGACCCTAGTGATAATGACAGGGATGAGGAGGCAATGGTGAGGGCCAAGAGCATTATCCTTGACGAGGTCAAGGACCATGTAGTACCACGCATAGCTGAGAAGGAAACGACATTTGAGATGTGGGAGGCTCTCAAAAAGTTGTACGAGCATACTTTTGTGTAGGGAAGAATGCTGCTTGAGAATCAGATGAGGTCATATCAAATGAAGAAGGGACAACCGATTGACACCTTCCTTGGAGGACTGAATGAGATTTGAGACCAGTTGACTGCTATAGGGGCAACACCGGATCAAGAGCTTATGGTGGGGACAACCCTGAATGCTGTCTCAGAAGACTGGGAAGTATTTGTCCAGAGTACATTGGGCAGAGGGACACTTCCACATTGGGACGAGATGTGGGCAGCTCTTCGCCAGGAAGAGATCAGATAACAATGGAAGACGGGTAGCAGTAACAAAGGGATCAAAGTCAAGCAGGAGGAGAAAGATGTAGCCCTAGCATTTGAGGGAAAGCAGGAGAAGCGGAAGAAGAAAGATCTCTCTAAGATCAAGTGCTTCCACTGTGGGGAGTTGGGTCATTATGTGACCTAGTGTCTGAGGAAGAAGAGTAAGGGAGAGTCTTCCGAGACTAAGGCAGCGCCAGCACGGGCAGAGAAGGAAGTTTTGACAGACGATGACTGTGCCATGAGTGCACATGCGCCACTTGAGCGAAAGTGGGGAGACATCTAGCTGTAGTCAGGAGGACTACAGGCGATGAGGGGCAGGATCCTTGAGGTACCAAGCCTGTTGGATTAGACCTTGCTACGGGAGCCTTGACGAGGAGTAGCAGGATTGGCTAATGTGGGTAGATACGGATGCAGATGAAGCGGCAGAGAGAGCTACAATGCAGGAGTCCTGAGACAACGCGAGGCTAGCAAGCTGCAGTAGTGCGAGAGCTACAGGAGTGTTGCACCAGTGCAGGATGACACAGAGAGGTGTGCAATGGTGCGAGATGTAGGGAGTTGTTGCAGCAGCGCAGAGGTCAGAGAGGGAGCATTTGTCAGTGGCAAAGGGAGCTTCAACATTAGTGGGTGTCTCTAGCCCAACAGGGAGGTCAGATTGGGAGATCAATTACTTACTTCTCAGTAACTGAGTTGCAGTGTAGCAGTGGGCAGCACGATGCAACATGATGAGAGGAGGTGCAGTGCAGATGCAGTGCTGGGAGAAAGGACCAGCAGCAACACGGATGCAGAGGGATTGTCGTATAGATGCAGCAGTGGCAGTGGCAGAACCAGTAGTGGCAGTGACAGTATAGGATACAACAGTGCAGAGGATGTTGGGCAGGAAGACCTAGCATCAGTGCAGGTACCTTTGCCGGATGATCAGAGTAATACTCAGTGAGGAGCATTGCTAGAGCATAGTCCTTGCTAAGAGGGAATGTTGATTTGGAGTAGCATCGGATGTGCTCTAGCCACGAAATTTGGTGGAGAGGTTGGGGCACATGAGATCTCCAATACCCAGAAAGGGTTTAGGCAGATTCTAAACAGATCAGGAGATATTAAAATAATTAATATTTTTAGTGGAGTCCCTAAGTCTAAACGTAAGGAAAATAAAATATTAATGTGTATTAATATGAATCTGTGTTAGAATGGTCCAAAAGACATGGATCAAGCCAGATCTAATCTTAGCCGTTGATTATGGACTTAATCTCGACCGTTGAGATGTCAACATGAAAAGTATAAGAGGAGGCTTGAGGGTCACTTGGAGAACACATCAAAGTGATCAGTCATTCTATTCTCTAGAGAGGGGTTTGCTAAGAGAGATAAAATCAGTGATCGGAGAGCAGCTAAGGGACATTGAGTACATAGAGACAAAGAGGCAGAGATAGTGCTGGGAGAGCAGCAGAGCAGCCAGAGAGAGTGACGCAGGAGCAACCAGTATTCATGCAGGGCCACGCAGAGGTAGCTAAGTGCTGTGTAGCGCACTAGAGAGGCCAGCGTAGCTGACGCAAAGGGTCAGAGAGCTGACATAGGGCCTCTTGGGGCTGACGCAGACCCAGTGCTGGGCTAGGAGAGGTTGCCGCAGTCCAGATTGGGCAAATGATGGGGTTTCTAGGGCAGATTGGTGCGGAGTAGCTGCCATAAGGATTATCTGGGGTTTCAACCAGTAGATTTGTCAGAAATTGAGAGGTATTATTGCTAAGGAAATTCTCTGTTGGGTAGGCTAGTTTCGGCACCCAGATTGTACTCTAATATTGCTTAATAAGAAAACCCTCAGATAGCTGCACTGGTTTTCCCACATTGGGTTTTTCCAGGGACATTAGTCCAAAAATAATGGTGTCATATGGTGTGTTTGTTTCTGTTTCTTTTAGTTGCTGATCTGTAATATGTTGAGCATGCACTAGTGTTTATTTTTAGTATTTACATTGTAAATAACTTGTTAAGAAAAATAACAAGTAGGTAGGAATAAATTAGATAAAGTGCATGAGGGTTTCTAACTAAGTAAACTTAAAAACTTCAATAGTGTCCAGCAGGCTGAGTTTTGCAGTTGTAGATGAAGTTGGGCTCCTTGGGGGTCGAATTTCAGAAGTCTAAACTAGCTAAACTCCTTCATGGGTTTTTCTTGGTTTAGGCCAAGGAGTCCAGGGTTAAAAGCTTATAATTTTCTGAGCACAGGAAGTGGACTTTCCAACCATTTGAACTTAACAGAAAAGGCAGTTTTCTGGGGCAGCGCAATGCAGATTGGTACAGCGGTTGGAGCAATCATTAGTTTAGCCATTTCTCACTTGGGTTTGATCATGCTTGTCCATTGAGACAAGCCCAGGAGCACCATTCTGTTATCCATTTTATTTTTCCCTCAAAGAAGTAATAAAATGGCTCAACAATTCCTTATTTGCACCATTTCAATGGGTGTTTAATGTGTATTTCGTTTTTATATTTTGCTGCAGAAATTATTTTATTTTTATCACTTGTATTTCTATTCAGGAACATTACAATAGCATTTTGATGAAGTACAAACACATGCATTACTAAGAAGAAGAAGAAGATTAAGCTAACAAGAAAAGTATAAAGACTTCACAAATTGTTATCAAGTCAAGAAGAATCACACTACATCTAATTGCCCTTTATTCTTCAACAGGCACTACATGGGAAACCTTGATTTTTGTTGCGTGGTCCCGCTTCCTGACACCATATACCTCACTACCCTTCGCTCATTACGAGCCCTTTTCACATTTTTCCCATCTAGGTCCACAAGGTGTTAACGTCCCCTTCCCCATTACCCACACTTCGGTCAGCCCTGGAACGATGCCTTAGTTTGATGCAACTAGACAGAAAGATAAAAACATAATTTGACCGCTTACAATAGGAAATGTACCACAAAATGCAAAAGATGTCTGGGACATAAAAATTTAGCGCATGGGCAACAACCAAACATGATCGCTACTCCTTATCATTATGGCCGTCACCTTGGTTCCTAGGGCCCTTATGAGTGCCCCTTGCATCATTAAGGAACTCATGATTGTCCCAACCCTTGGTGGGCGATGAACTGCCCAATCTTAAGGGGGTAATCACTGCTACATCATACACATCATGCTCTCATCCCTTGGAACCCCGAGCAGTAAAATGAAGAAAAATCAATAAAAGGCAAAAGGCATATGAAGAAGGGTGGAAAAAAAAAAGCCACGGTAACTTATGTACCACGATTGCTCCCTCCTACATTCATACACCCAAGGTGTGTACTTCCCTCTTTATAGCTACCCTTGTACCATGGCATGTGGCTTGGAGCTTTCCCTCTTGCCCCCACTCCATTCCATCATTATTTCACATGACACTTGCCATTTGATGGATGTACCATGGACCTGTCACCCCCTTAGAGGTTGAAACCACCTAATAGGGTCCTTCATTAACCTCTCGTCGAGCAAGGTAACACCTGTACATTTTAAAGCCCATTTGGAAGGGCATGCCACTATGAAGTGTCCACTTCTACCCTTGATTAGCAAGCTTATTTACTTAATAGCACTAATGATTAATTTATTGAAAGTTGAGGAGATGCATTGGATCTTATACAAGATTGCAGGTGGGTCTTCATCTTGGACTTGGTCTCCCTAATGGGGTCCAAGCCCTCCAGAGGGTCATAATGGAATTTGTAGGGTGAGCATTGAGAGCCAAGGGCCTCTACCCTTACAGAGCATTGATTTCTAGACCATGGGCTTCTTCCAAACCACCACATTACTTGTTCGTGCCCCATCCATATAGAGATGACGATGCACTTGGACCACATTGCCTAATTGGCAACACATTTGCACCCGACACTTGACAGTTGATATAGGGCCCAAAGGAGGTTTTGTCTCACCCAAAGAGACATGGGAGGGCATGTCTCATCTTCTAGCCCCATTGATGGACCATCGACTTGTTATTGAGCCACTTAGAGACCCATGAGGCCATTGCTTGTGCCCCATAGCCACTTGGGAGCACCAAATGATGTTTTTCTTAGTGTGGAAAAAGTCCCGAAAAAATCGGGATTTATTCCTAAAAATGCGATTTTTTGGGCTAAACGATTATATCGGTCGACTTTTTGACGATTTTTTAAAAAACGAAAAAATCGCGATATAATTGAATTAATCCCGATTTAATCGAGAGTCGATTGAAAAAATCGGCTAGCATTAAAATTTTTATGTCCGCGGGCATAAAAAGCCGGAAATCGTTCATTTTAATTTTTCACTGTGTTTTGGCTTGTTCCGCTGTGGAGAATCGAGGGTTTCAACTTTCAAGTTTTCGGTGTGCATTTGCAAGTTGCAACGTTGCCATTGCATTAAGAGTCAAGACTCAAGAGGAGCACCCGCAAGCCTCAAGGTATGCTCAGAGCCTCAGACTATATGCTGTTAAAACTTAAAAGTTACGTATTAAATTATTAATACATTATGATTAATAGCGGGCAGCGGAAAGCCATGGCCCATTATCCAAATAACAAATCGACAAAATATATATAACTGTTATGTATATTTATGTATATTATATAACTGTTCAGCCACTCAGCGATCACTGTGCCCATTATCCAAATAACAAATCGACAAAATATATATAACTGTTATGTATATTTATGTATATTATATAACTGTTCAGCCGCTCAGCGTTCACTGTTAAGTTTTAACAACTTATGACCATTGTAAGATACGGTGATACCCTCCTGGAGATATATTAAATACCCAATAAATTTTCCAAAGTTTTGTGTAATCTGTCTCAGACTCCAGAGAACTTTCATCGAACAGTTTGAGTGAGGTAGGCTGTAGGTATGTTTTTGTTTGTTTGCTAAAAGAGATACATATGTTTTTGTTTATTTTCTCAAAGAGATACATACACAGAATAAAAGTTATGCCAATAAGCTCAACCCAGAAATGCATATATAGTTATATTAAGTTATTAACTCAGAAATATATTGTTTACAATCCAATCTCCCACTGTGAAAGAACAATCTGATTATAATCAGCCAATCTAATAACTCAGAACAGATATTACAATGCATAAAGATGGAACTTAACAACTCTCCACTGCATAAGTAATTTGTCTCTTTCAAAGCACAGTCAACGTTCTACTTCTCACTCAAGAGTCCAAGACATATCAAATTTCAATGAACAGTGAACACTGCATAAATTGACTACGTCAACAATGGACAATCAGTGGAAGGCCCAAAACAGTATAGCTGTTAAGTTATTTATATCAGTCAAATAATGAAAACACACAGTCCTTCATTCAGCTTGATAACAAGAGTTACAGTACACAGAAGTTATTAGGAACCTGGTGTTAACTCAACAATGCAGACTCTAGCATATCAGTCCCCTTTTGGTGAAGGATATCAGTCCCACTTGAAGAATGCTAGCTCAGAAATTGAGCCCATAGTGTTAACATATAATAATAAATATATATGGCTTAAGTGTTCACTGTTCGGTGGGTCTAAAAATCTAAAAAATTTAAAATTAAAATTACTGTAAATTTGTAATTTAAATTTTAAATTTACTAATTTGTTTCTAAATTCTGAGTGCAAATTGCAATACAAATTACTAATTATATTTTGCTGATTTGAATTTGTTCCAATTTTTTTTGTGCCCAGGTTTAAACTTTAAATTCCAGCTCAAAGTTTAAAACAAAATGCCGAGGATTTTGGATTCTATGTGGGAGTTTGGTGAGCCTGATGTTATACCCGAAACTGGGGCGGTCAATAGCATGTATTTGACTTGCAAGTTGTGTGGCAAGCATATGTCAGGAGGCATCAACAGATTAAAATTCCATTTGGGGCAAATTCCGGGCCAAAATATTGAACTTCGCAAAAAACCAACTCCAGAAATCATCCGATGGGCCATTCAATCATTGATGGATAAAGAGGAAGGAAAAAACACCAGGGCAGCACTAAAAAACCAACTTGTAGGGGGCTCAAGAGTGGGGGGAATTGAGAGTGGCAGTGCTTCTACAGCATCATCACCTTCCTCACCCATGGGTACTCATCCTTCTATCTCATCTTTTTTTGTTCCTAGAACAACAGTTAGTTCACAACCTGGGATCAAATCATCAATGAAAAAAAAGGAAAAGGCAGAAGCTGACAAGTTGGTCAGTAGGTGTCTTCTATGGAGTGATGTTCCCTTCAACATTGCCAAGACAAACCCATTCTACCAGCCTATGTTTGATGCTGTTGCTGTCGTTGGCCCGGGGTACAAAGCCCCCACCTTTGCAGAGTTGAGAGGGCCTCTTCTTCAAGATGAAAACACTGAGTGCACTGCTAGATTGGCAGAGTTTAGGGCATCATGGGAGCACACTGGATGCACAGTCATGTCAGATGGTTGGACTGACCAGAAGGGTAGGACCCTTCTTAACTTCTTGGTTAGTTGTCCCAAGGGGACAATGTTTATGAAATCTGTTGATGCATCTGCACACATTAAAGATGCACGTTTATTATGTGAGTTGTTGGACCTCTTCATTCAAGAAGTAGGCCCAAGCAATGTTGTCCAAGTCATAACGGACAACGCTGCAAATTATGTTGCAGCTGGCAAGATGCTTATGGAGAGGTATCCTAACTTGTTTTGGACACCTTGTGCTGCTCCTTGCATTGACTTGATGTTGGAGGATATAGGTAAAATTCCTACTGTGAGGGATATTGTTGAATCATCCAAGAGCATAACA
Source organism: Pinus tabuliformis (assembly GCA_031772625.1). Taxonomy (NCBI): domain Eukaryota; kingdom Viridiplantae; phylum Streptophyta; class Pinopsida; order Pinales; family Pinaceae; genus Pinus; species Pinus tabuliformis. Next base: position 708,429,004 of record CM062808.1, on the reverse strand, counting down.
AAATTTATTTATAATCATTCATCTGTGCTTAGCTTGATGAGAAAATTCACCAACAACAAAGAGTTGGTGCGGCCTGCCATTACACGATTTGCCACCTCTTCAGTCTCTGTTGAATTCTATGTGGGAGGTGAAGAGCATGTTTCTCTCAGCGGATTGGCGTTCTTTATCTATTAGCCGCAAACCGGAGGGAGAGGGCATATGCAGACTAGTTTCATATGATCAGAGCTTTTGGGCAGGAGTAGAGGAGGTGTGTGCCATTTCAGAACCTTTGGTAAAGGTTCTTCGGTTGGTTGATGGAGAGAAGCCCGCAATGGGCTACTTGTATGAGGCCATGGATAGGGCCAAAGAAGCCATCCGTGCTTATTATGCAGAGGGGTTAGAGAAACAATAGATCATATGGAGAGTGATTGATCAGCGATGGAACACTACCCTCCATCGCCCCATTCATGCTGTAGGTGTCTACCTCAACCATGCATTTTCTTATGCTTGTGGTTTCAGATTTGATGCCGAGGTGATGGACGGATTCTTCACTTGTGTCGAGAGGATGGTGTCATCTGAGCAAGAACGTGAGGAGATTTCTAAAGAAATGGAGGTCTATAGGATGTGAGGTTGCACATTTGGTTTTAACATGGCTATTAAGAATAGGACGACCAAAATGCCAGGTAAGCTTCAGTTTGTTTCAAACTTTCAAGTTTAGAATTTCAATTTTTTTTTATGTTTCTCATTTTTCTTTTAACTTGTAGATGCTTGGTGGACAAGCTATGGTGCCAGAGTACCCCATCTCCAAAAGCTTGCCATTCGAGTGCTCAGCCAAACATGCAGTTCCTCTGGGTGTGAGCGCAACTGGAGTGTATTTGACAAAATACACTCCAAAAAGCGCAACAGGTAAAAACTAAAAAGATTTCAAATTAAATTTTTTGAATTCGTTTGATTAATTTTAATATTTAAATTTTCTAAGTACTAATTTACAATCTATGACCCTAATATAGATTGGAGTCCCAACGCCTCAATGACATGGTTTACGTCTACTACAATCTTCGATTGTGGGTGAGACAGCTTTAGAAACCTACTGATGTGGAAGCCATCTCATTGGACAATATTGATACCACCGCTGCATGGAGAGTCGAGACTGAGAGGCCGATCTTGGACACGATCCCTGATTGGTTAGGTGTGGATCTAGAGGATGTAGCAATTGCAGAGGAGGGAGAGCCAGAGATAGAGGAGGAGGAGGCGGAGCAACATCAGGGTCAGGAGGCAGTAGCAGAGCTGGATGAGGATGCTGAGGAGGACGTGACACCATCTAGGGTGGGCAGCAGCAGCGACAACATAGCACAGAGGCCACCTCTTCCATCGACTTCTAGAGGACGATTGAGTCCATTTCATTTTGTATCCCCAGGGGCAGGGTCTTCTTCCTCTAGAGGAAAAGGCAAAGCCATTCCCTATTCCCGTAAAAGGGGAAGAGGATCTCAGTGGCTGATTAATGATTACTTGATGACTTTTAGATGACTCATGATGTACATTTATTATATTTTTTGTTGATATTTTGACTCTTGAGAGTTGAGAAGTTGATTCACTATTTTGATATGTGATGTAGCACTAGACTTCATACACATATTATATATTAGATTTCTTTACATGTTTATGTGGAAATGCATTTATTTGATGTTGTGGATACTCTAGATGTTAAAAAAAATTAAAAAAAATGAATAATTTTGTGTTTTTTTAATTTTGCCGACTTTTTCGAAAAACTCCCGACTTTGCCGAGTTTTTCAACTTTTGGACCCTTGCCGAATTAATCCCGACTTCGACTTTTTCCACATTGGTTTTTCTTGGAAATCAAGGGTCAACCCCCTTGATCATCATTTATGGAGCCCTCCTCTTCATCATGGCACTTTGAGGACTCATTCATGCCTTCCAACAACCCTCTTACCATTATTTTATCATTTCGACTAGCTTTGGATGGATTATCTTTCACTTCATGAGCTATTTGGTGGGCTTGTCACCAAAGATGTGTTATTTTGTACATTAAAATATTATTCTAGATTAAGCTAAATCGAATTTGAGGAGCCTCATATAAATAAGGGAGGCCTCATTTTGTATTGGATGATCATCACTACTTGGATTAGCTCTCTCTTGAAGAGAATTTCACCCTTTTTCTCTTGGTTATCTATTGGAGATCTCTTAATGCATTTCGATATCTTTGGAACTGAAATTTTCGTTCTCTCTTGGAGCCATCTTCTTGATCTTGGATTTGGATATTTCTCGTTGTCTTGTAAGTAATCTTGTGGAAGATTTTTGCATGAAAAATGTCTAATGTGTGGAAATGTTATATCTAACTCTTTCTTTTTTTGCCCTAATTATTGAATATCATTGTAAAGGATTGTTAAATTGGAAATTTGTGCATGTTACTCATTGTTAACAAGTAAATGAATGTTCCTAGTGGAGTTGAACTTGTTTTCTTTCCATAAAAATCCATAAATCTTGGGTGGGTAAATGTTAGAAGTGCTTGCTAGGGCATCATTTTCTAGCCTCCTTAAATACAATTTCGGCCAAATTTCGAATCACATAGAGTCCATAGCCCAAGGACAAGGCACTAATTCGAGTAAATTTTGTGAACAATCACCCCTTCTTCCTTTATCTTTTTCTCCAATTTTTTCGGCCTCCAAATCTAAACAACTTAGCTAGGGCTTTCTGCGAAATTCATTAGGGGAGGATTTTTTCACATCCACTTGATAAGTTACTGCGCTGGTGTCTCCTCTAGTGATCCTCACGGTTTCATGCAATTCCCACGGTTCATTCCTGAGATATCTCAAGCCCTAGCTCCAACGTTGAAACTCATCTTGAATTTTTAGGTGTGTTGGTTTTCTTGAAGGTTTTGGCACATAGTATTCGGTGGAATAAATTATTGAAACCCTCTCTTTCATCCCACCTAGACCTAGAGTGTGCTTTGAAGAGTCTTCTAAGATTATACATAAACCTCGGTCTCGTGTGGTCCCATCCTCAGTCCTTTTCAAGAATAGTGAGAGCTTATGTAAAGGAATATAACTGTCTTACAAAGCTTCTTGAAAGGTCCCTATCATCTTTAGAGCCTAGACCTTAGGTCTTCTTATTGTCATCGAATATCACAAGCCCTAGATTTAGGTCTCCTCATTGGTCTTTCTTGGAGAGCCTTTTTGCTTCTCTTAAATCATTGAGCCTGTATTTGAGCTTCTCCTTTGAATGGGCCTTGGAAATCACATCATAATTTGTCATTTGATCATATCATTGTTGGTGAATTCCATCATATCAGGAGTCTTGCCATTGGTGAAAGTCAGTAAAGAAAGGGGGACATAGGCTGTGGTGACAAGGCCTGCTAGTTTGTGCAGCAACAATACTCAATCCACATATGATTAGTAGTGCACTCCCTTGATGTGCTGTTAAATTGGCAACTAGGGCCAAACTCCATGTGGGTCGGTTTATTTATGGCAGCTGATATTTTTATTGGATCCCTCTCGTCGAGAGGTGTAGGATTGATCCAAAGATCATCCGATTCCGATAAGTATTTATGGAGATATGAATTTATTTTGTTTATGTAATTATTATCAAGCCGACCAGCTCTTATGTAGGCTCTAGAAGCCCAAACGTCGTGTCTATTCATCATCTACACTTTAGTATAAATAAGAGAGGATTTGGAGTCATTAACACACACATTCTTCATGTGATCTCCTCTCCACGTCTGGGTTTTTGGTGAAGGAGATACACTAATGAAGAATGCCTTAGCTGCAGTCTCAGTCAACGTAATACCCTAATTCATAAAGATATATATATACGCTGAAAGGGCACAGCATGGAAACCTATACGCACACCATTCAAGGGATATATATGCGGCTATATGTATAACGCAGATACGATGCTTACGAAAATACTTACACGCAAATCATATAGCTAACGTGATGCCCTAAACACAGGGCAGAGATCAAAATCTATGTGTTGGGTATATATATATAAAACCGCAGTAGAAGGGAGCCACGGTAGATGGAACCCGCAGCTATTGAACGCCGTTGTATGCAGAGAGATATTGGAACGCAAATGCTATTGGACAGCAGCTAGAGATTGGAGCGCAAATATAACCGCAGTACAACGCAATAGATAATGGACGCATGTATATATTCATATTCAGTATAAACGCTATCATATAAGACGTGGTCATACATTATGGAACAACAACTGCTGTATGGATCGCAGAGGTTATATATCACGCAGAGGTTATATACACGCAGAGGTTATATATCACGCAGAGGTTATATACACGCAGAGGTTATATATCACGCAGTCCATTCTGGGTACGCACAGGACCATACAAAGTACGCATAGTCATACATTGCAGTTATTGTTATATACATTCGCTGGACAGTCCTGTACACATCGCAGAAGTTATATATATACATGTAGAGGATACCTATTATACGCTGGTCATAGAAACTCCAATACGCTGGTATGAGGGACGCTTATACGCATAATGTAGTCCATGTTTAAGATTGCCCTTATATATGAGGGTAAATACGCAGCAAGTCAGAGATCTGGCCGCAGTTAGAAGGGAGGCCTGTAGCTGCCAAAAGGAATATCTTACGCAATATGAAGGTGTCACTGTTACACAAGGTGGCACACATGTGGCAGCACAATGAACAGCATGATAGATCTATTCTCTCAGCTCAATGAAGACTATGTTAGAAGTGGCATAACTCTGATAATGAAATAGATTTCAATGACGGTCAGAGATCCTTGGCATATGGCAATCTCATCATGTTTCAAAGAACAGTGACAAGGATCATGTTAATCATATATATGTATAGCAGCATGATGATGGATAGGATCATGAGCATGGGCAGCATAATCATGGACAGCTTGATGTTGAGGACAACTCAGTGATACTTGGATGCAGCACTACATAATGAATAGGCAGCATCAAGAAGCAGCACAACACATGGGTAGCATGATGTATGAGGTCATGGACAACATGATGTGTGGGCAGCACAATGATCATGAGCAGCTCGATGATACAACATGATGGTGCTACACGGTCAGGTGCAGCAAACGGACGAGATGCAGCACGATGATAGGTGAAGGAGTCACCTTAGAGAATCAGTTGAAGCAGAGTGTCTTCAACTGATCTCATTGTTATAGAAGATGATCTATGCTTAGATCTAGACAAGTCAAAGTGTTGACTTCTGTTGTAATTGTACTCTCTCTCTCTCTCTCTCTCTTTCTCTGCTGAACTTTGAAGATAAAAGAAGATTTGATCAAAGGGTTTCCCCACACATTGTGGGGTTTGTCCCTGGCTCGCGCCACATCTTGTGTCCTCTTGCCTTGGCTTGTCTTCTGTGTTTTATATTTATGTTCTATCTGCAGTTTATCGTAATGCTGATGTGATTGCTAACTGTGAAAATTTAAATAAATTGCTCTAGCATAGAACATACCTAATCTTAACATGTGCACATATTTTGTTTGATGATTAATTGATTTCTCACTTGATTTTTCATTTATAAATACATACTTGAATACATTGTCACTTGTCTCAATGGTCCTTATAGTAATGTACATCAATTTTTTGTTACAGTTTTAGTTAGATATTTTTAGAGAAAGGAAGGTAATTATAAATTATTGGGAATGTGAATAAAAAAATGAAAAGTATAGGATGATAGGATTTCTTACCATCAATGGATTTTTTAGTGCAAGAGAAAATTTTACTCGGAAAACGTGCTTAGAATTTTAGAGATTGTTACATTCCTTAAATCATCGCATATGATCTGGTTTACCTTTAGCGCTGAAGGTGCATCACTTTCTTCTCGAGGAAGCATCCTCATCCATTAATGTGGATTCCTAATTATGGCCATGTGAAAGTCCATGTCTCTAATCTTTGAAATCTAGTCATAGGTAGATGATTGATCATTTATTTAGGTCTTGCACTTTGTGTTATTGTTGAACTTATTATTTTGATCCTTTATACTTTTTATTTTTGGGGAATACGTCTTATAGAATCCATTTGGCTGAGATTCAACCCTATGAGGGGCATATCTATGCTGTCAAAATCAGTTAAGGTTTGCACTTACCCTTATCCACAACCACTATGTTGGTTTGGGCGAGGGGGGGGGGTGAGTAGGTGGGTATTGAACTTGGGTCTCTGCATTAATACAAGCCCAACCAACTCACTGCTTGCCACCGGACTACACTTCTGTGAGCCTAGAGCTGTTATACTTGACATCATAGGTTTAGCAAGTAGAAAACATTTCATTTTTGTTGGTGGTTGTCCAGAGAATTGTAGACGTATTTGTTGACATTCTTGGTTATTCACATATTTCTATTTTCTATTCCATTAGCCAGAGCTTGGATGTCTAGATTTTGGGTTTTTTCATCAAATGCTTTTTCTTTTAAATATTTTTGGTTATATTTCATATAGAAAATGTTTTAATTTTCAAATATTAATACGAATTTACTTAAAACTCAAGTTTTGGATGGATTTAATATACGAGAACTATGTGTGGCTCTATTAATGGCAGGGTCTGTTACCACATCTCGCGGATATTGAACAGTTATGCACACAATTTCCTACAACAACTGTCATCATTGATCACTTTGGGTTTTGTAAACCCCCAATGTAAGTTGGTGAATATTGAACATTTTACCATCTTCTAAATGTCTATCTACTAGATGCATTTTATCATCATGATTTTTTTCCCTGATATGTTTTACGTTATAGGAATGCATTGGAAAGTGAATCATGGAGTAGGCTACTGGGGTTGTCTAGGTTCCCTCAGGTAATATATTTATTCATATTTTAGTATTGTAGCTTCACAAATATTGTATTGTGAAAAGCCAAATTTATCCATAATTGGAGCATATTTGATTTTTTCTTTGGCAATTCAGAATCAGGTCTATGTTTAAAACAAGATCACAAACACACTAAAATGCCACAACAAAAGCACTTTGCACAGCAGAAAATGTACAGCTGTGAATCAATGACGTACACAAGAATTTTGCAACCCAAAACTTGCTTGTATTACAACTTTAATACAGCAAACATAGGGCTCCTATACTAGGGATCATGGCCCTTACAACTTACAAGTAGCCCTGATACAAGGAAAACTAGGGATTGATGTCAACAATGTATGGCAATCAATCTACCCTTGAACAAGACACACTTGATTTACTTATTGATGAAGCGCTTACCACAACCCTTTCAGTCCACTTGCCTTGAACATGTGGCCAGTCTTGCCACCTATACTTGCAGAGAGTACTGCTGCTTCAACACCTCTGCCACTGCTGCTTGGAAGGTCCTCTGCAACTTTGGATTTGCTTGCAAGATCAGCTCTTCAGCCTGCCTTCTATTTATGATCAATGCTGCTCCAAGAATCACTAAACGTAGGCCAACCATGTCTGCCCTCCAATAACACCTCAACTGTTCCAAAGGTTGCTGTACTTAGGGCCTTCACAAGCTGCCCTCTCACTGTCTCGTTGCTGCTCCAGAGATGACTGAATCTAGGGCACACATGTACAGCCCTCACAATAGTGATTTGACACATCAAATACTGTACATAGGGCATCAACAAACAACCCTCATAACCTTGACTCAACTTCTCGCGAATCAGTGTACTTAGGGCATTCTACTAACAGCCCTCACATCAATGACTTACCTCTTGAACTCACTGAACACAGGACTTGTCCGACTGCCTTCTTGCAATGACTTGTCACACCAATTATCACTGCACATAAGGTCTTCATCCAGCAGCCCTCTCATTGTGAAGATGTCACATCAATTCACTGAACATAGGGCACACAAAACAGGTTTGCAACCCTCATTGAATTCACCCTTGAACTCAACAATCGATGCAGCCCTAAACACTGCTGTCCTTTCACACATTCAACTACAGACGCATACACATCACCTTCAACACTTATTCTCCAACGATTCTGCCCTCTTTACTTCACTTCATGACAACCTTAACTTCTGTCCAAACCTCACACTTCTGTTTACACTAAATGCTGGTTTCGACCCTCCTTAGGTTCGGTCTACCTACAACAAATCACTGTGCAATACTCCTGAGGAATGCGGCCCTATCACAGAGACAGATCAGAACTAGAAGTCCTCTTTTTTAGGGTCTTGACCCTCTTCTTTGTGCACAGAAACTAGGGCAAACATAACCAGACTTAGGGCAGAACTTGGATGGCTGTACGTGCGCAAAAGTAGCCCCGATCTAGGGCATAAACAACAGAGCAAGTAACTTCCAAAACTTCGCTCAACAGACCTCCACAAGGGCACAAAATCTCAGACATATTTTGTCTTCTTATCTGGGCATAACTTGGCCTCCAAACAGACTTAGATAGACCATAATATCTCCAATTCATCCCTCCTTTAGGCCTTGCAGCGACCTGATGCTATTCACACTCCTTCTAGGGCAGATATCACATGAGAAGATTGCACTTGTGATGGATATCAAATGAGCTTGGGCTCATGTCTTCTTATAGTGCCTTTTGGGTGAACATTACACCCCAAGGGTAATGTCTTGTAGGTCAAGCCGACTTGAGCCTACACATAAAATCCTCACTAACATAAGAAATAAATTTTCTTTCATTTGTTTCATCCCTCACCATTGTAGCCCTAAGTGCCCCTTAGCCCTTCAAGGGCGCCCTCTTGTAAACAATGATTGAACAATTAATTTTTGACTTGGTCTTTCACCCACAATTTTGGGTACAAAGGCCACTGCTTGGGTACATTGCCCACAAACCACATTTTGTGGGTCAATTGCTCACAATCCCAGTACCCCAGGGGTTGTGGGAGTGTTGGAAATATGGTAGCCATGGTTGGTATTTTCATCATGTGAAGAAATTGAAAATTTAAATTTAACTATGCTTCCTAAATTAATCAAGTCGCCTTTCTATCATTCAAATCAGTAGGGCCCCCTTGGAGGCACCCATTCAACCCCCTTAGAAAACTATAAATATGAATCCTCCTCTCCTCATTTGTACATCGAATTGTGTCTTGATCATCTTTGATCCAACAAAGGAAGAAGGATAAAAGAAGGGCCGAATTTCAGGAGAGCTTGGCACTTAGCTTGTTCTTGGTTACTGGTTTGGCTATTATCTTGATGTATTGATGAATTTTGAACTCTCTCTCTCTCTCTCATATGGAAAGATTTTTGGGTTTTCCCCTTGTAGGTTTTGCCCTGGCCTCAGGCCTAATTTCTGTGTCTCTTGTGTCATTGTTTCATGATTATTTTCTATTGCTCTTTCATGTTTAATGGTTGAATTTTTTTCTTATATAACTACTTAATGATATTGAATGACTATGTAGAACTAATGCTAACTGATCAATGGAAGTAGTTATCGTTGAAGGAAATTGTTTCTAGTTTGTTTGTGTTGACACCTAATCTTTGGGATTAGGTAAATCCATGTAAATATTGTAAATAGAAAAATAAAGGGAATTAGAAGACGAAGAGACATTGGGAGATGAAACCCAATAGTCTCCCTCTCCATATATATATATATATATATATATGTTCTATCTTAATGCAAAGCAACAATTCATTCGTGGAGTTACTCCTGGTTTGACATGGTATCAGAGCCAACCCCCATTTTTAGCATTTTTTGCCCAGTAACTCTTGCATTCTTTGCCATATTCTATATTCCTTTTCTTTTTGTTCCTGTGCGCTTGGTGCATTGAAGCTTCTGATGCGTTGAATAGTGTTGTGTGTGCGTTTTAATGTTTAAGCGTTGAATGTTGAGATCTTGTTGAATCGTTCAATGCCCTGAATGGTATTGCGTTGTATGTGGAAGCTATGGAGGATAGAGGCATTGACAAAATCCGGGGAGAGGCGACCACAGTGGAAGCCGAGGAGAGGCCATTGAACGCAAGCCTTTTCGAACCAGAGTGGTATTGCGTGGTCATGTTAACTGTGGGAGGACAAAGACCCGACAACCTACTGGAAAGGGAACCCCGTCATCGCTGTTGTGAGGCAGCTTCTTTTGAATTGTAATCGACCAACCTCATCACGTGTCTGCACATAAAGAGACAGGATTAAAATCACAGCGGAAACATGGTGACCACTGTTTAAGGTGTGTGCTCTTCTTTTGCTGATTGTGTGCCCTCAGCTATCGTTGAACATTGCGTGTTCTATTCATAGTGTTGAATCCTACAATGATTTTTATGAGGGTGAATTTTAACATGTGCATTGGTGAATGTGTAATATGAAGTGCACATCATTTTTTATAAGAGGGTATGGCTTGTATGGTTTATAAGATGAAGTGAGTGAATATATGGTATGAGACATAAGGTATAATATTAAAGTGCATTGCCATTTTATGAGTGATATAACGGATTTAAAAAAAAGGACCATGGATGGCATATGAATAATGGCACTCTTAACTCCTTTTTAATGGACATATGGTATGAAATTACATAAGGTATATGTGGAGGTATATTGAGAACTTACATTCTGAGTTGAGGATTTTTTTTGAAGAAATAGTCAATTATTTTTATTGCAAGGACATCATTTTTTGTTGCAAGTATTGTAATTTTTTGGGCCCAGTTTAGATTTTTATGATGCATTCACTCATCTCCATAGTGGGAGTAGTTCTTACTGGCAAAGAGAACTATCATGAGTGGTCCAGGAAGATAACACACACCCTCATTTTCAATGAGCTTTGGAAAGGACTTTGTGAAGGAGATGGAGACAATGCACCTGAAAAGCCCACTTCAGACAAGGAACTTGCCATTTGGGAAAAGAAGAATAGCATGGCCTATGCCTTGATTGCAGCCTCCGTAAATGAAGAGGTGAGTCGACATATTTTGCCATTTTCAAATTGTTATGAAACTAGCTCACAAAAAGATAGAAAAGAAATATCAACGCCTTATAATTGAGCCTCTTCGAGAGGGCAACCTCCTTTACATTACACAAATGAACAATTCTTGGATGATACAAATGACAATACCTCCTTTCTATATATAGGAGTCTAAGGGGTCATAATGTAATCAGAGCCGACATAACAATAATAATGTAAGGGCATAATAATAACAATAGTGGACTTCTATGGGGCACAATAATAACAATATGGGGACTACATGGGCACAACAATATAATAAGGGGGTTGTACTTCTATGGGCACAACAATATAATAATAACAATATGGGGACTACATGGGCACAACAATATAATAAGGGGTTACACTAGTAGTATAGGAACCTAACATGCCCCTCTCCTTCAAAAAGTGTTGTCCTCAACGCTTGAGTAATTCTTGATGCTTCTGTATAAAATTTGTCCTCCCATGTGGAATCTTTAGCGGCTAAGTTCTTCCACATGATGAGATACTCTAAAATTGATCGATTTCGTAGCTATCAGGTTCTTGTTTCTGTGACTTCTCCAGGTTCCAATATGATTTTTCCTTCCTCGTCAATTTCTGGCAATATTGTTTGAACTAGGATCTTCTGCAACTTTTGAATGAGTGGCCACACTTCTTCGTCCTTCTTCCATTCATCCCTTGCTTCGTTTATCCAATCTGGTTGGATAATATAAATAACATAAAACAATGCTTCCACATCCTCATCCTTTCTTGAGAGTGCATCTGCAACAACATTTTGCTCCCTTTTTTGTAGATGATTTCAAAGTCATAACCTAACATATTTGTGACCCATTTTTTCTGTTATTCTAAAGATAATCTTTGTTCTAAAAAGTATTTAAGACTATCATGATCCATTTTTACCTTGAAGTGTCTTCCCATTAGGTAAGGTTGCCATTTCTTAAGTTCATGTAGTATTGCCAACATTTCCTTCTCATAAATAGCTTGCTTGAGATGTAGCCGTAAAAATAACCAATCGCCTACATCAAAACTTCTTTCACTGCGATGTTGATATGCCTGTTGTTTCATTCGATTTTGCACCAAAGTGGCGTTATCCTTTAAAAGTTGGAGAACTTGTTCTTGATGCTCGATGTGATCTTTCACTGCTTGAATCTTTTTCTTCTTGATATGTCCTTCTATCTTGAGAGTTTGAGGAGTGGTAATTTCTTCCAATGCATTACAAGATATGGCTAGATTCATTTCTTGATGCTCGATGTGATGTTTCACTTCTTGAACATTTTTCTTCTTGATATGTCCTTCTATCTTGAGAGTTTGAGGAGTGGTAATTTCTTCCAATGCATTACAAGATATGGTCAGATTCATTTCTTGATGCTCGATGTGATCTTTCACTTCTTGAACATTTTTCTTCTTGATATGTCCTTCTATCTTGATAGTTTGAGGAGTGGTAATTCTGGCCAATGCATTACAAGATATGGTCGGATTCATTTCTTCTTTCTCGATGTGATCTTTCACTTCTTGAACCTTTTTCTTCTTGATATGTCCTTCTATCTTGAGAGTTTGAGGAGTGGTAATTCTTGCCAATGCTTTACAAGATATGGTCAGATTCATTTCTTCTTTCTTTGGGGTTGGTTCCTGGTTTATATCCTCTTTTTTTGACGTTTCTTGATCATTTTTTTCCTCCTCTTTATAATCAATGTAAAATAATTTCTTCTTAGCATACTTATGACCTTTAATGTATTTGTTATCACAATTGTAACAAAGCCCTTTTGCTCCTTTTTCTTCCAATTGTTGTGGTGTCAACCTTGTAGGTTTTGGAAGGCTAGGAGAAACAAGACTTCCATCTTTATAGTTGTGAGGGGTAGACTTCCTTGTTGCCATAATTTTGCTTTCCATTTTTCTTTTCAACCTGAATATATTCTCTAACGAATCAAGTTCCCAAAGACGAATCTCATGTTGAATGTTATTCTTTAAAGTCCCTATGGAGACATCAATCATTTGCTTCTCTAGAATATCATTTTCCCTTATATTCAATTTTTGCAAGTCCTCAATGTGCTTTGCCATTGAACACTTTTGTTTGAGATTTATCAATTGGCTAAAGAAGGTGTTTCTCTTTGTATCCTCATAATGTGCTATCATTTCCTCCGTGAAAATTGACCACGTAACAAGTGGTTTACGAGAACAAAGCCCTTTATACCATAAAAATTGATCTGGTTCTAAATATGAAGATGCAATACATACCTTTTGTAACAGTTGCACTTCATGTAGGTCAAAATATTGCTCCATCTGTAGTATCCAATTTACTGGATCCTTGCCATCAAACTTCCTCATATCGCCTTTTCTTGATTTTAGGAGCTCGATCTTGAAACGACTGTAACTCTATAATTTCAGATCTCCAAGTTTTGAAATTGCGTCCTGCAGTAGCTCTCTGCGTTCTCTTTCTAACCTCGCAAGTCTGATCAAGATTGGATTCTGTAAGGAAGAGTTATGTCAAATCTCCCACGATGACCTAATTATAGACTGGTTCAATAGAGTGTACGTGTACGAAGTGCCACGTGTCACTGTTTCAACCGTAGAATCTGAAAAATATACACAAAAAACTACAGTTTGTCCTCTTTCTGTAACTTCTTACGAAATGTCAATCTGATGCTCAGAGAGAAAGTTATGATGATTTTCCCAAGGTCACCTGTTTACAATGTAATTTGGGAGTTTGAAAAACCCTAACTTCCTCAGATTATATCTTTGAAAATATAGCGAGACAAGATCTGAAATTTGGAGCCGAGATGAACTAAGATTTTGGTTCAAATGGGTTTTAATTTCAGAGTCTGAACCTTCGAAGAAAAAATATTATAGTGAAAATTCCATGATGACCTGTTTAAGATGAAATTCTCGAGCTTGCAAAAACCCTAACTTTCTTAGATCATATCTCCTAAAATATAGCGAGACAAGATCTGAAATTTGGACACGAGGTTCAGATCGATTTATTATCAAATGGATTTTTTTTAGCTTCTGAAACTTTGTAGCGAAAAAGTTATAGAGACAATTCCACGTTGACCTGTTTGGAGCAGCGAAACCCTAGAATCCAAAGCTCTGATACCAAATGTTATGAAACCAGCTCACAAAAAGATAGAAAAGAAATAACAATGCCTTAGGATTCAGCCTCTTCGAGGGGACAAGCTCCTTTACATTACACAAATGAACAATTCTTGGATGATACAAATGACAATACCTCCTTTCTATATATAGGAGTCTAAGGGGTCATAATGTAATTAGAGCCGACATAACAATAATAATGTAAGGGCACAATAATAACAATAGTGGACTTCTATGGGGCACAATAATAACAATATGGGGACTACATGGGCACAAAATTATAATAATGGGGTTGTACTAATAATAACAAGGGGTTATACTAGTAGTATAGGGACCTAACACAAATGCCTTTGAAGCCTTAAAGAAGTTGAAGGAATTGTATGGTTCACACTCTGAACTTGAAGATTTTCAATTGATGATTAAGTTGTTTAATCTTTAGTTGAAAAATGATGACCCTCTTGCCTTAGCATCAGAAGTAAGATTCATTATGCATGACCTAAAAGGCACTAGTGTTGAAATAAATATTCTTCTCATAGCTTACGTCAAGGCACTATATCCCACTTATTCACATTATCTTGAGTCATTGCAAGCACGTGGCAAACTCAAGGAGATTACCTTTGACTCCCTTGAGAAGAAGTTTGCTGAAAGAGAGAAAGATTTTGGGAAGAAGATAACTCCTCAATCTTTTGAAGAAGTTGTGTGCCTTGCACAAAAATAGAAGAATCATGCACAAGATTCTTCTAGAGGAAGATGTGGCCGAAGAGAAAGAGGAAGGAAGAATTTTAGAGGCAGTTGGGGCAGACATTTCCAAGAAGAAAGGTCTAATCTTCATTGCATACGATGCAATAGAGATGGACATGATGCATCCACATGTAAGCTGCCTTGGGACATTATTGAGTAGGAAAGAAATCAAGAAAAGGGTAAAACACCTGGTAAAGGAAAAGGAAAAACACCAGAGCCTGCTCATTATTTTGTGGCACATTGCAACATTGGAGTAACTGAAGACTTATTCAATGCTTCACTTGCTTTATGGAAAGATGCTTGGTTACTTGATTGATGAACAACTTACCACACGACTTTCAGAAGAGATTTCTTTGAAGAATTCACTGATAATGTTGTGTTGTAGCGGCTGCAACACCCTCCAAAATTTTGGCTTGCACTCAAATTTCGGAGCCTTCCTTGGTCTTTCCCTTTATTGTTGCAAACACTTGAGCTCATTTCATGAGCTTTCTTAGAGTCTTTTCACCCCTTTTGCTTGTTTGATCAACTGTCGTCTTTTGGCATGTTTGATTGTTTTACCATGCTTGCGGACCTTTTCTGGTGGTTTCAAAGGTTGGTCTTTGTGTATTCAAGTTGTCCTAGCTATGTAAACATCTTTCGCACTCATACACAAAGTTTTAAGCATTGTTGCACAAGTGTCGTCACGGTCGTCCTAAAGTCTATCTCAAGTGTCACACTTGTCGCTTTTTGTTTTAGGACAGTCTCACAGAGGGTAATGCTTTGTCTTGTTGTTCCAGTGGTCTATGTTGTCGTGTTGTCGAAGTATGCTAAGTGTGTGATCACAATTTCAAGTTCCTCATAAGTTCACTTTCCTCCTGCACTTAGCCATTTCTTCGAAAATCCTTCCAACCGGGCAACTCACTTTCACTAGACCCCGACTGAACTGTGCACTGCGCAGTCTCAGCCCTTAGTGATGCAACCTTGCTGCCTGGAATTGCGCAGTCACTGTCCCCCAGGACAGTTGCACTGCGCAATTCCAGAGTTGAGCAACCTCCCTTCATCCTCAGAATTGTGTAGTAACTCCTCCCAACCTGACCTGAACTGTACATTTCGCAAGATCAGTCCTCAAGCTTCCTCCCTATCCTGCTGGAACCCCACAATGTGCAGAGAACCCGACCTGCCTTGCCTCCCAGAATTGTGCAAAAGTGTCCCCGAGTGTCGTACCTCAACTGGGACTCGCTGATCTCAATGTCTGCGCAGATATGTTCTCTAGGCCTCTTTGCTGCCAAGTCCTGCCTTGCCTCTGAAAACTGCGCAAACTTGCCTCCCAGGGCCCCATCCTGCATCAGCCACTAACTGTCTCAACTTCGCAATCCTGTCTCCCAGTGGCCTCTGCGCAATTTTTCCCCTCAACGAGGATTGTGCTCAGAAGTTCCTCAGTCAGGCCTAAGCTGCGCTTTGCGCAGTCTCAGTGACCAACCTCTCTCCCTATCACCTGGAATTGCGCAATGCTCAATTACTCGTCCCTCTTTCCCAGCCTGTCACATGTCCCAAGCCCAGTCCATGGATAACAATGCATCATCTTAGACTAAGGAGTTTTGGATTTGATGTCGTCCCGTCATGAGTGAATTGCAGGAACAGGTACACTGTTAGATCATGGCGAGATGATGAAGAAGGAGAAGGAGCGAACATGCTAGAAGACTCACTTACAACTGGACGGATAAAGAAGCTTATCAAGAACAAGCAAAGGGAACACATGCATGCAACCACCTCTCAAGACCAAAGATCATTGAAGACCCTGCATCATCAAGCTATGCAGAGGAGAAGAGAAAGCACATCCAAGAACACATCTATCACTCAGTAGCAGCAACGACTTGACATTTCCACCTCAGCAAGCTAGTCCATGTCAGCAGTGTCATGAGTTGTTAAAGGTCACATCACTATTATGAGCCATGTCTATTGTAAATAGAATGTAATGTAAAGTGGAAGTCCAATGGACACACATGAATATGAAGAGTCATGTCAGTTGAAAAGTCATAGGAAGTTGAATAGTCATGAGGGTAGTCAAAGAGTCACAAGGGTCAAGCATCACCCCTTGGTTATATATACCACCTCAGTGTATGAGCAAAGGACTTTTCACCTTGGCTTCTCCTGCAAAGCATAGAGAGTTTCAGTCAATTCTTTGAGGAGCAAGGAGTGGCTCCATTGTCCCACTACTGGGGCTAGTGATGTATGATGTAAATATGTGTCTTGGAACTTTTGCTTAATACATAAGCTTTTTTAGGCCATCGCGTTTCCATGCATGACTTATGGATGTTTGTAACACTAGTTTGTGAACATTTATATTTGATGCTTGTTTTCACATGTACTAAGATAGTTGAACTATTTCGGTTGCTTTAGTGCTTATCTTGTTGGGAATGTGCTGTAATGGTTGTCATTGCTGTCTCATCCTTGTGGACTATTCCGCAGGATATTAGACAGACCTTTCCCTATTCATCAGTTATAATGACCGTCACATCCGATGTGGTCTATTTTGCTGGATGGTAGATGGATATTTCCCTGTTCTTTGGTTGTAACAACTATCGCATCTGTTGTGGACTATTCCGCTGGATGTTGTACAGTCCTTCCTGGTTCACGCGTGTCTCTTCTTGGGTGGTAGGTACTATTACCTCTCACTTAGCAGCTCACTTTTCTCACCCCTTTTGCAGTAAGAGAACCTAGACACAGTTATGTTGCACACTCACCAGACACACTCACCTTGCTTTTCGAAGATACCATTGCAACATTCTCATGTGCTGACAGCTAGAGCCGAGGCAATCTCTAAGTATTTGGCAACTGGGCCATTATATCGGATGAGATTCCTACACCAAACAGTGTGAGGTCTAATTGGGACCTCATATCGGGGAGATCCCTTGAATATTGGCGGATCCAACACCATCAACATGTTGATGGAGCAGTATACTTTGCAGACAAGTCAAAACTCAAGCCATCAAGAATTGGCACCATCAGGCTCAAACTGCCTGGTCTTCCAAAGTTTCTTCTACATGATGTTCTATACCTCCCGGAGTTGAGGAGAAACTCGCTGTCTTTGGTCCACATCCGCCAGCGAGGACACTCCATTCATATATTTGATGGCAAGGTTAAGGTCAAAATCATCAAATCACTCACTTGTCGTTACTAGGATAGAAGAAGAAAGACTTTTGAAGCTACAAGGAACTTCTGCTCGTGCATATAACTTTTCATACAATTCTCACTATGATGAGGTGTAATGTTCCCAAATTTTGTGAGTGCAAAATCCATTAGGAGTTTCACCAATTTTTGTTGATGTTAAATTAAAAGGGAGAAATTATTATTTTGTGGAGAAAGCGAAAATTATTATTTTAATGGAGAATGGCGGCAAATAATATTTTACTGGAGAAGGGAGGAAAACTATTATTTTATTGGTAAATGGCAGCAAATTAATATTTTATTGAAAAAGGAGGCAAATTATTATTTTATTCAAAATGGCGGCAAAAGTCTCCTAGTGGAAATTGGTCCCCACCAATAAAATAATCGGGAAAAGGGAGGATCTAGAAGCTAGAGGGAGGCTCCATGTAGAATTAAATGGAGGAAGAACTCAATGGCAAGGCATTCTATTCCTATCATTTCTATTTGACATTTGGGAAGAAGCTCAAGCAAGTTTCAAAGAGTTTCAAGCGAAACTCGAAGCTATCTTCAAGTGGACTTCGAGTGCCACCATTCGTTAGCCTTAGGGAAGATTACTTCAGATCTTCCATTGTGCTTATTGCAGAGAACTAATTATCATTGCGTGTTGGAAATCTTCAGCGTATGAATTAGTTGTTTGTAGGTGCTCCAGCATTGCGATGTTTGTTTGTTTTCCGGACTAGATAATCTCCAAGATCGAGTTGGTCAATCAAGGGAAGAAATCGTGCTAATTATTTCCAGACCAGATTTATGTCTACAAACCCCAATGTGCCAAGGAGAAATTGCAGTGCTGAGGATCGAGTTTATTAATCTACAGGAGGGCTGAGTTTTAGCTTGCACCAAACAAGAATCAATTTGCTCATTCTCCAAGGTTCAAGGGCTGAAATATTGCCTCTGCTAGGGCTGCATTGTTCACTCAGATCCGTGCTCATAACAGAAATAAATTCCAGATTTAGAGGCTGAATCATTTGTGTAACAACAATGACATTTAAAGAGGCTGAATTGTTGCATCATAGAGGAGAGTTTTAATGCCTCTGTGACTGGTAATCGTTCCAGAATTGATGTCTAATTGGACCACATTATGAATGATGTAGCAGACCTATTATTTCAATCTGGATCGAACCATTCATTGTCTACAAGGAAGGACCAAACAATTGAAGATTCAAGCATTGGTTTTTGAAGGGGCTGAGTAGCTTTTCTTCTTGGGAATATTTTTGCTATTCACCAACAGTGAGGAGACTGAATTCTGAGCTAAGCAGAGCCACTGTTGCACAAGTTCCAGATCTGGAAATTTTCTTGAGTCCACAATCTTTCATGCCTGTAGAAGCCTATTCAGAAGTGGCCACAAGTTGGTTTTAGAGGTTGTTAATTTATGGTATGTTCTATGCTTAGAGCAATTTACTTCTCTTTCTTATTATTATTATTTACAGATTAGCAATCACGTGTGCATAAGTAAAGTGCAGATAGAACATTAAACGATCAACAAAAAACAAGCCAAGACAAGAGACACAAGATGTGGCGGCTAGCCAGGGACAAATCCCAATATGGGGAAACCCTTTGATCAAATCCTTTTTTATCTTCAATAATCCAGTAGAGAGAAATAGTACAAAAATCTGATTTATATCAGCAGTAGCAAACCCTAGATCTGCAGCATCAGCATTTGCGGCGTCATCATCAAAACTAGGGCATACGATATCTCGCAAATCGACCGTTGGATCAGCGTGATTCCACCACCAAAAAATGCGGCCTTCAGAGGAGATCCAGATGGACCTACAATGCAGTTCTGAGAAGGGAGTCTTTTGGTCAATGCTCGTCAAACTTTGGTTTTGCAGTTGCAGCGTCCTTCCTTCCACGTGTGAGAGAGTCTCTTTCTGTGCAGTAGGTGAAGAGCCTCTTTTCTGCACAGGAGAGAGAGAGAGAGAGATGTGATGAGTTGAGTGAGTCCAAATGAGGAAAAGTCCTGTATTTATGCACATCTGATGATAATTGAATAGATGCGACTGTTGCGCTTCTGAGCCTACATGAGTTGTTGGTAGGCTTGATAATTATTCCATAATCAAAATAAATTGATATCTCCATAAATACTTATCGGAATCGAATGATCTTTAGATCAATCCTACATCTCTCGACGAGGAATCTAATAAAAATATTATCAACCATGAATAAGATGACCTACATGGAGTTTGGCTGTAGTTTCCAAATTTAACACTCCCTCTCAACTAGGGAGAACTCCATCTGCAATTTGTCTGTCGGTCGCTACTATTCATCCATCAAATGCACTGCCTTGTACAACTTGACCCTTGCCTTGCTCTGCTCTATTCTGCCTATTTTGCTTTGTCTTGTTCTGCCCTGTACTGATCCGTACTGTTCTGCTTTGTTTTGTTCTGCCCTGTACTGATCTGCACTGCTCTACTCTGCTTTGTTTTGTTCTGCTCTGCTTTTGTTCGAATTATGAAGAAGAAGAAATGATCGAGGATGCATCACACTGACTCAAAATCAGTCTTAGAGTATGTACCACTGGTCCCAGACCAGTCTCAACCAACCCGAAGTCAGCGTCATAGTGAGTACAACTCCTACCACTGGTCCTAGACCAGTATCATCCTCCACTGACTCAAAGTCAGTCTCAGAGTGCGTACCACTGGTCCCAGACCAGTCTCAACCGACCCGAAGTCAGCGTCATAGTAGGTACCACTCCTACCACTGGTCCCAGACTAGTATCATTGATCCCAGATCAATGAAGGTCATCCTAGCGTAGGGAGTACGGTAGATACAGTGATGCGTCCATCGGTACTACTATGGTCCCTAACTTCATTTCCATGCTCATTGATCAGATGAGAGGTACTTCCCATGAGTCCCTGACTGCATGGGTAGGATGCCTTGATAGGAGAACTTAATCAATCCCGTCCTCACAGGAGAACTAATCATCCTACTACAATTGTCATGGAGAACACATCATCTAGACCTCACAGGAGAACTAATCATCCTGTTACATAGTTGCCACGGGGTGATACAAGGAAAGTTTTGATTCTTTTACCTTGTGGTCATATGTCGCTCCAAGAAGTACCCCGCGCCCCCCCGGAGCTCCCAGAGCTCAATACATCATACAGGACCCTCATCAGAGGGTTTCTGAACGACACCAAGTCGTTCTCGGAAAGTCAAGAATTTGACCTTTCCTAGGGGCTTTGTTAGAATGTTGACGACCTGTTCATCTATACCGATATGTTGGAGCCTTATAGCTCCTCGCTACACCATATCTCGAATAAAGTGGTACTTGATATGGATATGCTTGGAGCGATCATGAAATATGGGATTCTCTGACAAACGAATCCCACTCTGGTTGTCACATAGGATCACGGTGGTATCCAGTGTAAATCCAAACAGCTCACTGAAGAGCTTCCGCAACCAGACTGCCTCATAGGATGCCATGCTAGCAGCAATATACTCTGCCTCGGCGGTGCTCAAGGCCACTGACTTCTGCTTCCTGCTCATCCAGGATATCGAAGCAGATCCCAAGGAGAAACAACACCCGAAAGTGCTCTTATGATCCACCACACTGCCTGCCCAATCAACATCAGTATATCCAAGTAGTCTCACATCTCCGGCAGTGTATCTTAACCCATAAGTGATTGTGCCACGAAGATATCTCAACAGATTCTTGGCACCAATCCAATGTATGTGGTGAGGTTCAACCATATGTTGACTCAACGTGTTGACTGCGAAGCATATATCTGGACGGGAGTTCACTAAGAACATTAATGCTCCGATGAGTTGACAATACTCGGTGGCATTTCGTAACACAGGGCTAGCAGTGCTACCGCTTAGCTTCTTAAAGTCAAGCTCCATCGGGGTAGTTATAGGATTGCAGTCTACCATACCGAATCTTTCCAATATCTTCACCGCATATTTTCCTTGAGATAGGAAAATTTCCCTTTGCTTCTGCCAGACTTCAAGTCCTAGGAAATAGTGCATCAGTCCTAGGTTCTTCATTTCAAATTCAGAAGCCAACTCCCTCTTACATTTGTGAATGAGAGGGTCTGCCTCTGTTAGGAGGAGGTCATCCACATATAGCACCAGTATGAGAGGTTTGTCATCTTCAACCTTGGAGTAGAGGTTAGGGTCGGTTTCACTCCTAGCGAATCCCAGCTTCATCAAGTAGCTATCGATCCTTTCATACCATGCTCGGGGTGCTTGCTTCAGCCCATAGAGAGCTTTCTTCAACCTGCATACATGAGATTTTTGATCATGAATCTCAAATCCTTTGGGCTGCTCCACGTAGACCTCTTCTTTGATCGAACCATGTAAGAACGCTGTCTTGACATCCATCTGATGTAGATTCCATCCTTGTAAAGCCACAAGGGCTATGATTGAGCGGATGGTGGTATATCTGGCAAAAGGTGCAAATATCTCGTCATAGTCTATACCTTCCCTCTGGGAGAAGCCACGAGCGACAAAACGAGCTTTATATTTTTCCGTACTTCCATTTGCTGCATGCTTTATCTTGTAAAGCCATTTAGAAGTGACAACTGTCTTGTCCTGGGGTCTGGGAACTACTTCCCAGACATCATTCTTCATAATAGACTCATATTCTTCAGTCATAGCATCCTTCCATACTTGATGCTTGACGGCATCTGAGAATGATGAAGGCTCGTTTTGTATGATTGTGCTCATGATGGTCAGGTATCCCTGATACGTGTTGGGTTTCTTACTTTCATGGAAGGTTTCTCGGGGTGCAGTGTGTCTTTCAACATCATTGAGTAGCCCCCTAAGCCAAGAGGGCCTCTTCCTGGAAGAGGAGGGCTCAAGTGGATCAATAGGATCCATGCGTTCTTCCACATCAGACATTATTTCATCATCCTTTTCTTTCGGTTCCCTAGTGTCGGCTTCTTGAGAGTTCCTCAAAGTCGGAAGATTGCCCACGTTGCTGAGGGCCATATCTTCATCAAAGGTGACATCATGACTAATCACGACTTCCCTTTGACCGGCAACATAGATTCTATAGCCCTTAGTATTTTCAGTGTTCACCATAGCCCACGAAGATTCCTTTCTTTGCAGATGCACCCAATTTATTCATTTTCTCTTTTGGCACATGAAAATATACAGGGCTTCCAAAAATTCTAAAGGTGACAACTGTCTTGCCCTGGGGTCTGGGAACTACTTCCCAGACATCATTCTTCATAATAGACTCATGATCTTCAGTCATAGCATCCTTCCATACTTGATGCTTGACGGCATCTGAGAATGATGAAGGCTCGTTTTGTATGATTGTGCTCATGATGGTCAGGTATCCCTGATACGTGTTGGGTTTCTTACTTTCATGGAAGGTTCCTTGGGGTGCAGTGTGTCCTTCAGCATCGTTGAGTAGCCCCCTAAGCCAAGAGGGCCTCTTCCTGGAAGAGGAGGGCTCAAGTGGATCAATAGGATCCATGGGTTCTTCCACATCAGGCATTATTTCATCATCCTTTTCTTTTGGTTCCCTAGTGTCGGCTTCTTGAGAGTTCCTCAAAGTCGGAAGATTGTCCACCTTGCTGAGGGCCATATCTTCATCAAAGGTGACATCATGACTAATCACGACTTCCCTTTGACTGGAAACATAGATTCTATAGCCCTTAGTATTTTCACCATAGCCCACGAAGATTCCTTTCTTTGCAGATGCAGCCAATTTATTCATTCTCTTTTGGCACATGAAAATATACAGGGCTTCCAAAAATTCTAAATGAGATATGGAGAACTTATTTGTAACCAGTGAAGTGCCTTGATGCACCACTATCAATGAGCCAAATTCCCATTGAGTCCGAAGGAGCAGAGGTAGATAGAGCAGTTGGTAAATAATATTCATCTTGCTTATTTTCAACAATGTTGGATTCATACCTATAATTTTTAGCCTTCTTGAATGGTTGTCCTCTTCGTTGATTACCAACACTCCTTTTACCTTTGCTATTAGATTTCCCATTACTTTGATTGCCATGAGAGGAATTTTGATCATCTTCTCGGTGTGAGATCTTTCTATCAGGGCACTCCTGTGCATAGTGATCTGGTTTATCGCAAATGTAACATTGTCCTTTTCTTCCACCCTTAGGTCCAACCTTTCTTTTTGATTTAGTCTCGGAATTATTTCTTTTCTTAGCATGAGAAGAAAAGGCAACAGGAGGACCTTTAGGCATGTGCATTTCTTGCTCTTCCACCCTTGTTTCTTCTTGAATGCATCTAGCCATTAATTCCTCGAAACCAAGAACTACATTATTGTTCAGAAGAGTAGTCCTGAACACGTACCATTTGGATGGTAATCCTCCAAGAGTTGTGAGTGCCATTTCCCTATCAGTAATAGTCTCCCCAATAGATAGGAGATCATTCCTGATCTCGGTGATCCTTAAGAAGTATGCTTGCATACTCTCATCTTTGCCCTTCTTAATTTCCTTCAGCTTATTTTTAAGAAACAGAACTTGATTTGCATCATTAACTTTAAATAAACTCACCAGTGTATCGTAGATTTCCTTGGAGGTATTCAGATCGGAGATGTAGGCCACCAAGCGCTTGTCGATAGAGTCCCGGATGATCTTTTTTGTTTTGATTTCACCGGTTTTCCATTTGTTCCTAGCAGCACCGGGTGCATTTGATGGAGGCTCAACAATATTTCCTCTCACATGGTCCAACACTCCTTGATTTTCTAAGATTAGATCGATAGACATCTTCCATCCGTGATAGTCAGCTTTCTCATGGAGCTTGTCTTCGGCAGAGAAGAGTGTTGAGGACCCCATAGTTCTTTTAGGATAGCCTTGCCAATCTTCTCTCCGGTGATTTCTCTTGCTCTTGCTCGGGGTTTGTCTTCACCTCAGCTCTGATACCATGTTAATTTATGGTATGTTCTATGCTTAGAGCAATTTACTTCTCTTTCTTATTATTATTATTCACAGATTAGCAACACATGTGCATAAGTAAAGTGCAGATAAAACATTAAACGATCAACAGAAAAGAAGCCAAGACAAGAGACACAAGATGTGGCGGTTAGCCAGGGACAAACCCCAATATGGTGAAACCCTTTGATCAAATCTTCTTTTATCTTCAATAATTCAACAGAGAGAAATAGTACAAAAATCTGATTTATATCAGTAGTAGCATACCATAGATCAGCAGCATCAACATTTACGGCTTCATCATCAAAACTAGGGCAGACGATATCTCGCAAACCGACCGTCAGATTGGCTTGATTCCACAACCAAAAAATGCAGCCTTCAGAGGAGATCCAGATGGACCTACAATGCAGTTCTGAGGAGGGAGCCTTCTGTTCAACGCTGGTCAAACTTTGGTTCTGCAGTTGTAGCCCTAAATTCTGCATCCTTCCTTCCACATGTGTGAGAGAGAGTCTCTCTCTGCACAGTAGGAGAAGAGCCTCTTTTTTGTGCAGGAGAGAGAGAGAGATGTGATGAGTTGAGTGAGTCCAAATGAGGAAAAGTCCTCCTGTATTTATACACATCTGATGATAATTGAATAGATGCGACTATTGGGCTTCTAAGCCTACATGAGTTGTTGGTAGGCTTGATAATTATTCCATAATCAAAATATATTCATATCTCCATAAATACTTATCGGAATCGGATGATCTTTAGATCAATCCTACACCTCTCGATGAGAGGAATCTAATACAAATATTATCAGCCATGAATAAGATCACTGACATGGAGTTTGGTCCTAGTTGCCAAATTTAACAGAGGTTCATCCAAATTAGTGAACCTAAGTTTGTTAGTGGGTGAATTTTCCAGGTGTATACTTGACATTGCCATTGCAAATTTGACATTTTTAGAGATTTGATTTGCTTCAGAATTCATGAATGTTATCTCTCAAGTTGAGACAAATTATATGACAAAATCTTGTGCTGTCCACAGAAGGGAATTCTCTAGAAATTGCATACAAATTGTCCCGTCATGAAATTTGTATGAAGGCCATGCTACTTCCCTCTTCTTGCTATTTTCTGAGCATTGTGCGAAATGTCAGTTTGTTGGTCTGAAGATTGTCTCTCTATAGATGTGTCACCATGTGTTTATATTTGGTATCAATCAATTCAATACACCTACAACAAGATATTTCAGATGTGTCTGACAAATTCACACACTAAAAGGGAGCATTAAAACTCATAAAATATATCGGCCATTTAGGATATTTTCCTATTGGGAACATTACAGTGGTATCAGAGCTAACGCTCTTGGCCATTTGTGGGTCTAAAACCAAGCAGTATCAAGAAAGAAGAGGGAATTCCAGGATGTTTTCAAATCAAGAAAAAATTGCTGAGAAATTTGATGAATACAGTGACGCCTTACACATGGGTATCATCATGGGTGGCAAGGAAGAAAATTGATTGCAAGTTTGAAGCCCAAGACCCAAAGGAGAAACTAGGAGAGAGTCCAATGGAAAATGATATGAAAGGATTATTGGCTCATGATACAACTCTTGTAGTTGAAGGGGGGATCCAAGATTATGGTATAGACAGTCGCAGAGATGGCCTTGAAAATGAAAATAAGTCACTACTTACCAATGAATTTAATCACGGGCCTTCTACCCAGTTACCAAACAATATAGATACAAATTTTGATCAGAGCAAGATCCATTCAATGGAGATGATTCCATACAACAAGCATGATGATCTACCTATGGAGGGCCAACTAGTGACTCATGTTGAGCCCATGGCGGATGAGGATGGGCAATCACCTTTTGGGCTAGCCATTGGTAGGGAGCAGACAGATGCACAAGCAGTGAACAGAGTTGCAGTACATTCAGACAATAGCTCTCTTCAGGCGTACATAGATGGGGCTTACAGCACTATGGATTACCTTTGCACATTAGAGAGAGAGAGGTAGAGTTGCCTATGTTAATTTGGCGTAGCATCGAATGTGCTCTAACTATGAAAACTGGTGGAGAGGCTAAAGCACATGAGATCTCCAAGACCCAGAAATGGTGTGGGCGGATTCTACTTGGTTTGGGAGATATTAAAATAATTAATATTTTTAAAGGAGTTCCTAAGTCTAAACTTAGGAAAAATAAAATATTAATGGGTATTAATATAAAACTGGGTTAGAAGGGGTTCCAAAAGACATGGATCAAGCCAATCTAATCTTAGTCGTTGATTAGATATGTAATTTCGGCCGTTGAAGGACCAACAGGAAAAGTATAAGAGGAGGCTTGAGGGTTAGTTGGAGAACACACTAGAGTGGTCAGTCATTCGATTTTCTAAAGCAGGGTTTGCTAAGAAAAGTTGAATTAGTGATCAGTTTGTAGCGAGGGGCAGTGAGTACTGGTCAGAGAGGCAGAGATAGTGCCGAGAGACCAATGCAGAGAGGCAGAGGCAGAAGCAGAAGCTAGCTGAGACAGCGCAGAGGCCAAAGGCCCTGCGTCATCCACGCACAGGGCAACAGGAGTGATGCAGAATGCCGTAGAGGTTGTGCAGTGCCTCAAATGGCCAACGCAGAGGGTTTTGAGGCTGACGCGAGGCCAAGAGTGCAGTGCTTTAGTTGTGTTGGAGAGAGTTTTGTGGGGCAGATTTTCTGAATATCTGCTTCCAAATAGAGAGGTATTACTGCCGGTTATTTTTTTCTCTGTCGGGTGAGCCAGTTTGGCACTGAGTTGTACTCAAAGATATACTCCATAATAAATAACCCTCATAATTGCTGCACCGGTTTTCCCAAGTTGGGTTTTTCCAGGGACGAGTTGCCCAAAAATAACGGTGTCACTTGTGTGTTTGCTATTTCTTTCAACGATTGATCTGTAGATGGTTGAGACTGTATTGTGTTTATTTCGATGTTTATATGTTTAAATAACTTGTTGGTAATTAACAAGTAGGAGAAATAAACCAGAAGAATACAAATAAAATTTCAAACGGTTAGACTTAGAAATTCAATATGGTATCAGAGCGTGGTTCCAGATCACAGGAGAGCTAAAGGCACCAGCTGAAGCAAAGCATTTGCAGCAGAAACAACTGTCCCGAGTGACAAAAGTTGTTCCTAGCAGAAAACAGTGGAGAAGGGTTGATGCAGAGGGACTGTGTCATCAATCCGGCCAAAGAAAGGCCAGCAAAGGCTGAGGAGGGCAGAAAAGGATCACGCAGAGACTAGGAGGGTTGACGCAGTTGGCTAGGGGATCATTTCAGCGAGTGTCGGGATTGCGCAGAGCCTAGAGGCTCAGTCCTTTGGTTGCTGGGGCTTAGGAAGCTGTGGGCAGATTGCGAGGAGTGAAGTTGGTGGGGTGCTGTTGCTTCTGAGTCAAAACAGTACCTAACGGGCAAAACCAAGGTAGAGGGAGTGGCTAGCAAGGTGGATTTCTGGCCAAGGAATCCAAATCAGTGTTGCAAATAAAATTTCAAACGGTTAGACTTAGAAATTCAATATGGTATCAGAGCGTGGTTCCAGATCACAGGAGAGCTAAAGGCACCAGCTAAAGCAAAGCATTTGCAGCAGAAACAACTGTCCCGAGTGACAAAAGTTGTTCCTAGCAGAAAACAGTGGAGAAGGGTTGATGCAGAGGGACTGTGTCATCAATCCGGCCAAAGAAAGGCCAGCAGAGGCTGAGGAGGGCAGAAAAGGATCACGCAGAGACTAGGAGGGTTGACGCAGTTGGATAGGGGATCATTTCAACCAGTGTCGGGATTGCGCAGAGCCTAGAGGCTCAGTCCTTTGGTTGCTGGGGCTTAGGAAGCTGTGGGCAGATTGCGAGGAGTGAAGTTGGTGGGGTGCTGTTGCTTCTGAGTCAAAATAGTACCTAACGGGCAAAACCAAGGTAGAGGGAGTGGCTAGCAAGGTGGATTTCTGGCCAAGGAATCCAAATCAGTGTTGCAAGTGCACAAGAGATCGGAGAGGTGCGACTTGACGGTTGGCAGGCGGATTTCCAAAAGGGAAATTGAGACTTAGAGGGAGTTTAGCAGAGAACTTCCAGACGGGAAGTAGCGACTCAGAGGGAGTCGAAGAGAGAACTTCCAGAGGGAAGTAGAGACTCGAAGGAGTCGAAAGGAAGAGTAGAGAGATGGCCATGAATGGACTAAGGGATCAGGACAGGCTGGACGGGGCGTCCAACTTTGTGGTCTGGAAGGCCAGGATCCTGTCCATTCTAGATAGACATCGCATCAAGGCCTTTGCCTTGAGAACAGTGGCTATCCTAGTTGACCTGGTTGATAATGAGAAGTACGAGGAGGCAATGGCCAAGGCAAAATGCATCATCCTTGATGGGGTCAAGGATCATGTGGTCCAACATATTGCTGAGAAGGAGACGACAAAGGAAATGTGGGACACCTTGAAGACGTTGTACCAACATACTTCCGTGCAGAGGAAGATGTTACTTGAGAATCAATTGCGGTCATACCAGATGCAGAAGGGGGAGCAGATAGATCACTTCCTTGGTAGATTGAAGGAGATCCGGGACCAACTGACTTCCATAAGGGCCACGCCGGATCAGGAGTTGATGGTGAGGATTGCTCTAAATGTAGTCTCCAAGGAGTGGGAGACATTCGTCTAGAGCATTCTGGGCAGAGCGAATCTTCCAGATTGGGAAGAATTGTGGGCGGCTCTTCGCCAAGAAGAGATCAGACGACTGTCCAAGACGGGAAGTAGTAGCAAAGGAGTCCGGATCAAGAAAGAAGAGGAAGAGGATGCAGCTCTGGCATCTACGAGGAAGCAGGAGAAGAGGAAGAAAAAGGACCTCTCCAAGGTCAAGTGCTTCAACTATGGGGAACTAGGTCATTATGCGAACCAGTGTCCGAGGAAGAAGGACAAGGGAGAGGTGTCTGACTCCAAGGCAGTGCCAGCCAAGGTGGAAAAGGAGGTAGAGGAGGATGATGATTGTGCCATGAGTGCTCATGTACCTCTAGAGAAGAGGTGGGGAGACATCGAGCTGTAGTCAAGGAGACTATAGGTGATGAGGGGCAGGATCTTTGAGGTACCCAACCTCTTGGATTATACCTTACTACGGGAGCCCCGAAGAGAGAGTAGCAGGACTGGTGGATGGCGGTAGAAATAGATGCAGATGAAGCGGCGGAGAGTGCTACAGTGTAGGAGTCTCGGGTAGCGCAGAGCTAGCAGGCTGCAGCAGTGCGAGAGGCACAAACGAGAGGTACAAAGAGGGTTGCAACAATGCAGGATGATACAGAGAGGTTTGTAGCGTTGCGAGAGGCAGGGAGTTGTTGTAGCAGCGCAGAGGCAGTATAGGGAGCACTTGATAGCGGCAGAGAGAGCTTCAACATCGGGAGTGTTTCTAGCCTGACAGGGATGTCAGTAGTTGGGTGGAGCAGTTGCTTACTTCTCAGTAACTAAGTTGCAGTGCAGTAGCAGTATGCAGTAGTACGATGCAACATGATGAGAGGGGGTTGCAGTGCAGATGCAGTGTTGGGAGAAAGAACCAGCAGCATCACAGATGCAGAGGGAACTGTCGTACAGATGCAGCAGTGGCAGTGGCAGAGCCATGGGCAACAATACAGGATGCAACAATGCAGAGGATGTTGGGCGGGGAGGCTTAGCATCAACACAGGTACTGGTGCCGTATAATCAGAGTGATGCTCAGTGTGGAGTATTACTAGAGCATAGTGCTCGCGAAGAGGGAATGTTGATTTGGAGTAGCATCAGATGTGCTCTAGCCATGAAAATTGGTGGAGAGGCTAAAACACATGAGATCTCCAAGACTCAAGAATGGTTTGGGCAAATTCTACCCAGTTTGGGAGATATTTATTTAATTAATATTTTTAATGAAGTTTCTAAGTCTAAAATTAAGAAAAACAAAATATTAATGAGTATTAATATAAAACTGGGTTAGAAGGTTCCAAAAGACATGGATCAAGCCAAATCTAATTTTAGCCGTTGATTAGGGATTGTAATATCCCTTATTAGGAATACACCCCAAATACAAGCAAACTCCAACCAGAGATGGACTGGGAGGGCATTTACCAGATATGTCGCCTCTAAAAAGAGGACGAGATTCGGAGGCTACCTGGCCCTTTCCAGTTTCTGTCTAAGAGTATAATAAAAACACACAAGTGGTATAAATGCCAAGAATGCTCAAAGAGATACAAATAACAATGATACGATATATATATCAAATAAACCATTAGCAGATACATAAGAAATGCAGAGAGAATGCTAAGCCATTTTATTATACTGAGTAATAAAATGAGTACAGGAGGTGATCAGGAAGATGGCACCTCTACGTGCATAAGGCAAGTGAAGAAATACACTCAGAATAGCAAGGAATGGCTCTTCTCTGATCTGCGTCCAAGCTGCTGGGAAACTGCTGTGTTGCTGCTGCTACTGGAAATCAAACGAGGATTTGGGGCTGCTCCCCTCCTCAGAAAAAGTTGAAACTTTGGAATCAGACTCTACTCGAGAAACCCAGAAAAACTTAGAAAGCTCTCGTGGAATGGCCGACCCCCGAAAATCACCCCCTTGGGGCTCTGCGCAGTTCCTCACTGCTCTGCGCTGTCACTGAATGTGATACTCCAGAAGCCTGCCTGAAACCCCTGCCAAAACTCCCCAATATGCAAGGGCTGATCCCATGCTCTACCTCTCAGCACAAAACCTCCTGCAAATCCTCAACCCAAACTCCTGCCAGAAAGAATTGTGTCCTCCTCTCAGTGCTGCGCAGTCCTCCAAAACTTTGCCACCACTGCTGCAAAAGGCAGATGAAACTACTGCTAAAATGCCAATGGGAATACCTTGCCTGAGCAGGCACTCGAAGTCCCCCGGGGCTAAGGGTGAGATCTCCGAACAGAGACACTCAATGCACTAAACAGTGCTGCAGACTAGCTAAACAGCGAGCGTGCTCTAAGTCGAAATGACTATCACAAATGCTCATAACAGAATGATCCAAATGAGGGGGTTCCTCTCTCTTTTATAGCCCTTGCCTCTCTCAATCCCAAGGCTCACCTCCTCCTGCGTGATTCCCCTCTTGCCACGTGTTCTTTTCCCTCCTGCACAGTTCCTCCATGTGTCTGCGTGGGCTCCATTTCTGCGTCCCCCTTTGGCCCCCCTTGGCTCCCCTTGAAGTCACAACGTTGTGCTACTAGGAAGTGACTTTTTATTCTAAAAGCGATTTATGTTCCCCTTTCTCACTTTTTTATTTACAAATAACTATAGAAGGCAAAAATTGAACAAAATCGAATATTCCAATTAGCCATGGCTAATTAGGAATATTACAGAGATGTAATTTCGGTTGTTGAAGGACCAACAAGAAAAGTATAAGAGGAAAGTTGAGGGTCAGTTGGAGAACACACTAGAGTGATCAGTCATTCGATTTTCTAAAGCAGGGTTTGCTAAGAAAAGTCGAATCAGTGATTAGTTTGCAGCAAGGGGCAGTGAATACTGGATAGAGAGGCAGAGATAGTGCCGAGAGATCAACGTAGAGGCAAAGAGGCAGACGCAGAAGCTAGAGCAAGCCACACAGAGGCTAGCTGAGACAGCACAGAGGCCAGAGGGCTTGCGTCATCCACACAGAGGGCAACAGGAGTGACGCAGAAGGTCGTAGAGGCTGCGTAGTGCCTCAAAGGGCTGACGCAGAGAGTTTTGAGGCTGACGCAGAGGCCAGGAGTGCAGTGCTTCAGTTGTGCTGGAGAGTTTTTCGTGGGGCAGATTTTCTGAATATCCGCTTCCAAATAGAGAGGTATTACTGCCAATTATTTTTTTCTCTGTCAGGTGAGCCAGTTTGCCACCTAGTTCTACTCAAGGATATACTGCATAATAAATAACCCTCAGAATTGCTGCACATTCCTTAGGGGAGTTCCAGTTGGCATTAGTGGCTAGGCAGTATGTGAGTTACATGGGTTGTCTTGGCATGTTGGTAGTGCATGGGGTTGCAGGTTGATTAGTACAATATGGAAGGAGCTTGTAGGAGGTGGCGGCAACGATAAGCCACCAGATAGGGCATTGTATGGAGACGATGCTCTTTCATTGTTGTGTTATGCACAGGAGGTACTGAGGATTGACATAGTAGTACTATTTCCATTAGCATGTGTGGAGTTAGGCCGCTAAAGTCTACCAGGACAGACGAGCAGGTGTAGCTCACATCATGATGGGTTCACTAGTAGAGGGGCGAATGCATTAGCACATGTGGAATAACAAATGATATTGGGTGGTATGATGGTAGGCGATGGTGACCAACAGTGCATGGGGTTGTGCCACGAATTTCAGTGTTATGCAGAGGAGTGCAAGAGTATGTGCTTGTGTACATCTGAGTACACTAATGCACAACAAGTTATTGGAGCATCTCCCCCAGATAGATCTCTTGTAGGGGACAACAAGCATATCAATGGGTTGGGCTTACCCAAGATCAATGAGGGCATTGGTGAGCATCTCTTAGACATATCCCATGGGACTCACACGCCTATTCCTCCCTCATATTGTTCACAGCCTTTGAGGAATCGACTGTTGTTCCTTGACACTCTCAACACGAGCAATATGGTGCAGGGAGCTCACTTGAGACAATCGCATGGGATTCAGTGCACCACGAGAGAGACCTCTAAGCAGTTGCAAATGGTTAGGGCACAAGTTGGCAGATGTAGGCCTAAGGATGGGCCGATTTTTTGCAGAGGTAGCACGTGCTCAACCTTTGAGCCTACACTTAGGGAGATGCCTAACACCTTTTGGGCGAGATGTTCTGAGGTGCCTCAGGAGCATATATGAAGGGTGGTGGACCTTCCTTACAGATGGATGTTTAGACGCTAGGTAGTATTGGGGAGTGCCTTCAAGAGACGGGATAACAGAGCTCGTTGTGGTGTATGGCAGGTGTTGGGGTGTATGGCAGGTGTTGTCGCACAAAATATCTAAGTACCGTGACAACGACTCAGATCGGGGGTTGTCACCCTGATCCTCAATTTCTCCGTTTAAGCTGTCTCCCAAAAGAAGACTAAGGGCTGTAGACCCTACACAAATAGAATGAAGGAGAACTAGTTGGGAACCAACCAGTTTGGGAGATACAGTTAAGTGACCAAGTACTTGATTTAGATTTAGCAAGACTTCTAGGATTCGATTGGATTTAGATGATTGATACCAATGCCTTATGGAGTCAACTATCTTGCTAAGAAATTCAGGACCAAGTAATCGATGAGTAACTGCTACTTGGATTCTTACTCAAAGGATGTGAGTGATTCCTGGTTTAAGGTTGCTTGTGTCAAGTATTTTAGTTATGGTTACTCTTCAATTATGACGATCAATAGTTATTAATTGAAATTAAAGGACTATCCTTAAAAACAAGAGAATGTCCTAGATGAACAAGAAATGCCAATGATACGATGGATAACCAAAAGATACTTGTCTAAGAATGAAATAAATGTGTTTCACAATGATTCACTAATATAGAGTTTTCACAATAAGCACCATAAATGATTAGAGCACTTGTTCAAAGAATCTCTAGAGACAATGTCAATGACAATATTGCTTAGACATTCAATTTTAAACACAATTAGCAGCTTAGATCCAAAGCGACAAGATGCTAGAGTAATAGAGACCATTCAGCAAATATGTAATAAATGAAAGAAACACCAGTGCCTTGGATGTTTAGAATTGCTGGGTGCCTTTTAGAGAGTGTTCTTAATGCAGAAAATTGAAGCTTTTGGCAGTTTGCCACGTGTTAGGATGTCAAAACAATTGTAACTCATTCGAATATAACCATGACAACCTATATCAACATATAAAAACAACAATGAGCCTTTTGTATGCCACTTGTATTTCAATGATTTTGAATGAACCACGATTATTTTGGGACAGCAGAAAATGACCATAACAGTCCTCTAAAATAATGAGATGCCGAACAAAGAGAGACCCAACAAAACAAGCTCATGCAAGAGTGAAATGGTGGTTATTATGAAATTGCTAGAGTAATGTTTCAGATCAGTTCAATGTCATGCCATAGCCACTGTAACTCTGATTTGTATCTAGGGAACAATATGCAGGTGGAGAAATTATTGTTTAGACAATATGGAATTTCAGTGAAGGCAGATTTGTTATTAGAGGCAACAATGCTATGTTTAGACAATAGACAATCCTCTCTACTTTCTATTCAAACATGAGCACTTCCTGAGAATGTAAACAATGGTGAATGTTGGCTGATCGATTTCAGTTTTCAACTACCTGCACCAGACCTTAAAAACACCGCTGTTAAGATGAGATTAGTCACTGCAAATGTTTCTAATCAGTCAGAGTCTGCTTATAAAATATTCAAGACAACATTGGCTAAGTCCTTAAGTTAATAGAAGATGTTATTTAAATATCTCAGGACCTCTTTTAAGTGATTATGA
Organism: Pinus tabuliformis; assembly: GCA_031772625.1. Taxonomy (NCBI): domain Eukaryota; kingdom Viridiplantae; phylum Streptophyta; class Pinopsida; order Pinales; family Pinaceae; genus Pinus; species Pinus tabuliformis. Next base: position 708,393,906 of record CM062808.1, on the reverse strand, counting down.
TGTGATTACACTACTGCAACTTCTTATATCAGATCTCTGTAAAGCCAAATTAACCCACTAGCTTTCAAGTTAATCATCAAACAGTGAAAGCCAAAACACTTGCAATTATCCTTGTGATTATTATGCCAATTTTTATTGTACTTTAAGGCTTCTTTTTATTAGTTTCTCAATGTGATTAGGATGTGTATGAAGCCAAATTAACCCACTAATAAAAAGAAGCCAAATTAACCCACTAGCTTTCAAGTTAATCATCAAACAGTGAAAGCCAAAACACTTGCAATTATCCTTGTGATCATTATGCCAAATTTTATTGTACTTTTAAGGCTTCTTCTTATTAGTTTCTCAATGCGATTAGGATGTGTGTATGATGCCTCAAATCTAAAAGGATATGATACCCTGCAGTAAGTAAAAGTGAGAGAAGCACGAAACCACAAAGCCCTGCCACCCCTATTTCAAAGACTGGTGTATCACTTTAAGCGACCAGGTAGCAACGTTTCAGCTATACAAACTTTCCATTAAGGAAGTTGTAAGTGAAAAATACTTTCAAACTCTCAAGATTTCGTCCAGAGCCTAAAGGCAGAGCCCTAGCCACGAAGTAATGGGAGAATTCTTCAACAAATGAGAACAGGACAGCAACCACAAATGCGTCGAGCCTATGGGCAGATCAAGAAACCCTTGCGTGACCAGACCTCAAAAAACAATGATAAAATTCTTCAAAACTCTGATTTAAGGCCTGAAATTAATTGCAGTAAACTTGTGATGGTTCCAGTTCCAAAACAAGTGATAAACCCCTGAGAAATTTCAATTTTAAAATCAGGAACGAAACTCACTGATGCTTATGGCCAGCTAAAAGTTAAACTTAGAAATTGATTCAGAAATTTTAACGATGAGTCCCTTAATGTTAAAGGCTTAAATTTAACCCAACAAAATCGAAAATCTCTGAAAAAGCACAAGGGTTAGTATTTAAAATCAAAGGCAAAATAAAAAGCTTGAAAGAAAATAGAAATGCTAGCAGCCCTCCAAATTAAACCCTTAAAAATTAATTTCGAGCCACCAGGATTCTATCAAAACCCTGCCATATTTTTTGAACAAGCTTCCAACATATGCGGCTGCCAGAAGGGATAAGATCTGAAGCAGAAAACTGCCAAACCTCAAATGAAACCCAACGAAAATTTCTTGAGAAAAAATCAAAAACCCTCTCGGTAGACCTGCAAACAAATTTGATATCCGCTTTTTTTTTTTTTTTTTTTCTCTGCTGTTTTTTAAAGTGCATTTGCTGCCCTTTCAAAACCCAGGCGACCAGGCAAAAATGGCCTGCTGTATTCTCCAGAATAGTGTGATGGCTGCACAAAATGAAGGTTAGCAAAAAAACATTCGATGGCAAATGGTCTCACCGCCCATAGAGGAACATAAGAATTATATAATATATATATATACACTGCCTATATCCGAACATAAGAATTATATATATATATATATATACATCATTTAGAAAGTCTTAAAAGAAAAAGTTAAAATATTTACTATTATTAAAATTTAAAATAAACATGTACAAAATTTATATTTATAAACTCTAAAATAAAAATAAAATAAAATAAACCCAAGAAATTATATATACAAGAAATAATTTTAAAATGTAATGGGTTAGCGAAATAATAGAAGGTGAAAGGTTAGTATATATAGATACAAACTAGAGAAACTTTTTTGAAAGTGAAAGGTGTGTATATATATATATATATATACAAATTAGAGAAACTTTTTTTAAGTTTTGAATGTGGGATAAAAAAAATACTTAAAAAAAATAAAAATTAAATCTAATTTAAAAGAAAAAGAAAAGTTGAACTACAAAATTAAGACTCAAATCAAATAAATATTTACAATTTTGAAATCTAAAGATTATTTATAAAATAAATTTAAAAAATAAATTTATAAGTATACTAAAAAAACCAAAACATAAAGTTTAAAACAAAATCCAAAACCTTAAAAGTTAGAAAATCAAAATTTACAAAGACTTCGATTTTGTACAAATAAAATACAATTCTACTAGATCTAAGGAGTATGAGTCCGACTCCACTCCTAGATTTGTAGAACCAAGCTTTTCTTAGCTAGATCTATCAATTTTGCATAACTTATAAATGATATTTAAAATTTTTAATGAGATACTAGCGCAGAAACACCCTGCAGAAAAATAGACAGTTAGATAATTTTGGAGTTTTATTTCGGAAGGCTCTTTAGATCTCAAGTTTTGGGAGTCAACTGGTCCAACCAAGTACTTCTCCAAACGCCCAAAATCTCTGAATAAAATGATTTTTGCACACTGCAAATATAAGCCGTCAAATTAATAGAGACATAAAACAACGATTAAATATTGAAAGATTGGAGATACTTGTCAATCGAATAAAAATCTTAATGTTATTTTAAAACCTAACAATTTAAGCAAGATACCTGTGCAATAAATTGATCTACAAGAGCTATTAACCACCAAGTTATAAATAAGATCAAGAAAAATTTAAACACACGTTACCATAAGATATCAGAGAGATACACTGCCATCAGGTAAGACCCCAAAAACTTTGCGTTGTATTATTCCAGAAAAGTTTACAAGAACTTCATGAGTTAGTATACGATTCAAAGATCAAATGAAAAATAGACTGACACCGACCTCTAATTTATAGATAAATTCTCCACCAGTTAGTTTGCTTGATCCCCGTCAATGAAATATCGACTGTTGAAAAAAAATCTGATTATCTTTTCATTTCATCCATCGAAATTATTTATTTTTTGAGGAATTTCAAATTTTTCATTTAATTATTTTTCAATTAACTCAAAAATAATAATTTTGAGTTAATTACCTCAAACAATTAACTTTGACTTAACTACTAAGGTCCAAGGGTCCAAGTTTTTTTAAAATTTTCAATATTCCCTTGGCCGAGGACCTTTAATTTTTTTTAAGACCCACAAATTTTGTTTTTAGAAATTTAAATTTACCGAGGACATAAAATTAATTAAATTTTTGGCTTAGGGTTTTTAATTTAATTTGGTCATAAAATTTAATTAATTGACTTATGATAGGATTACTTATTTTTCTAACCCTCTAATACTTAGTTGTGGTATCTAATTATGAGGTACCAGGCACTAAATATTTTTTACATCAAGATTTTACATTTTAATACATGGAGGAAAACCCGTTCGTTATAGACCCTAAAAAATACTAATTTTTGCGACATAAAATATAATGCAGTAGACCAAGTGACTTGAAATAAAATAATCTAGCCAACTAGCTAGGATTATTCTCAAATCACTTTTACACAGATTCGATTTAAAACACTAGGACTTGCCTAAGATCTTAGCGATAAAATCCATTCTAGCTTTGGGGTAAGAGTGACAGGATAAACTTTGTCGATCATTTTTGTATAGAGATAGATGAATCAGTGAGACAAAAAACCTCATAGAATGGAGATCGTCACCAAAACCATAGGTTTACCTAGGCTGTTACATACAGACATGGTCATACTGAGATTATTTACATTTTACATATGTAGAATGGGCTAACATATTCATAAAATTGCCGGTTGATGATGAAGTTTGAATGGCATAGACATTCGAACACAATGGATCCCTTTTGCGAAAAAATGGGTGTACTGCTATGGGGTCGTTGACATAGAGTAGTCAACATCTGGCTTTACTTGGGGACACGCTTCATTGGAGGAATGTGAGAATTCAAAATCTACATCCAAGCAACACACAAGATTATATAAGTAGCGTCCATCCAAAATTCATCATATAACATTAAGCACATGAAAATAGAAGCTCTTCATTTATTAACTATTCTACTAACATGAAAATATAAATTTAATCTAACTACAAAGTGAAAATGCTGAAATAACAAGGTGTAGGGTTATAGATACAATACAAAGGATGCCTTGTGGCATGAGATGTATTCAATATAGTGCAAGGTGAGAATTTGTCTGCTTTCGGGAAAATTTGTGAGTTGTTTTTCAGATGTGCCATGTCCAATCCTGCATACGATAGGGGTTTGTCTTATCCGAAAATCGAGTTTCTTGCGACCATCGGATGCATCAAATCGCTTCCTTATTCTTTTTCTTTTTCGTTTAAGGATTTTCTTCGTGGCAAGTTGTATCACTGATGATGTAGAACATTCTGCTTGAGAACTTTTAGACGAAGTATTTAAGATATTTGTGACATGCCTCTCTTCATTTTGCATCTGCTCTGTGATAAATGATGGATCAGTTTCACAAGTGTTATGAGTTATAACTTGATCCTTTTCAATTTCTTCTCTAATCATGTCATCCTCAGCTAAATCTTCATTAATGGGCTAAACATCTTTCTCAAGATATTCACAACAAGATGGGACCTGCTTTAATGGATCAGGATAGTTATGATTTGTTGAAAGCTCCTTGATTTTCTGACATCTATCATCTAGATCAGACTGAAACTTCTGTACCTGTGATTTCCTTTCGTCCAACCTCTTATGTATGGAACTCATTTCTCTGGCATGCCTTACTATTAATTTCACTTGATTGAGCTCAGTTTTCATGAATCTATCTTGCAGAGTGATATGATTGGCCTCCATAGTTTTCATTTCCCGAGTGTGCTTTGCTTCCATTGCAATCATATGATTCTGAATAATGGACATCTGATTAGAATGATTAACTTCCATTATCTTTAATCTGTTCTGAAGAGATATTTGACTAACTTCCATGTCCTTTATAATTTTATCATTCTTCGCTTTCATGCACATGAAGCAATTTTGCATATAGTTTATCTCTTTCTCATGATGATTATGCATGTCAGTCATCATAGCCTCCATTTTCTAAACACACTTTTCTACTACGGTGGCTATGTGATCGGAGTGATTAATTTCCATGATCTTCATTTCCTTAATGTGTTTTTCTTCTATAGCCAACAACTTATTTTGCATAGAACTCATTTCCCTGGCGTGATCTTCTGTTAATCTAGCTTGGTTAAGTTCCATGTTCTTAATGAGTTGAGCTTGGTTGTCTTCCATATTCTTGATTACCTGTGCTTGATTTAGTTGCATATCCTTCTCATGGCCAAAGTTATTGATACTATAGGAAGATGTAAAAGGTCTAACTTCTTGACTATGCTCTTTAACTTCTGCCCAATTTTCCTGAGACAAATGATATTCTTTACCAACAACATTGACTTGATTACTTGTCCCTGCCATTCTACTATCTATGATTCTTTTGACAACATGGCAAGTAGCCTCTTCATGAAAAGCATTGCATGCCCTGCAATAAGGTGGAGCCTCATTCACTCGATTTGCAGATTCAAGCGGATTGGGAGGCCTCTGCTCACTAGATTGGCTTTTTCTCTGCCAAGTATTATTACTTTGATTATTATTATGATTCCTAGGCTGAAAATTCTACGCTTGAGCCATTTCCATTTGAACCAACCTAGACTGCAAAGTACTTATTTGAACCAACCTAGAATGATTAATTTTGCTTGGTTAAGCTCCATGCTTTCAAGTTTTTGTAGTAATTTTTGCATAGGGTTGTCATCAGATTCTTTAACCTCTTTTTCTTTAGGTTCTTTTAATTTGGTCAAAGCCCTATCAAAACCTAGGATTTCAGACTTCCCAAATGCCTTCTTATCTTTTTCAAGCTCTATAGATAAAGTCTGAGAAACTTTATAATCACTATTCTTAGCTCGTCTCAATTCATAAAATGCATCAAGATTAAAAGCATCGATATAAAAATATAGAAGAGATTTATCAGGAGGCTTATAATCTGTAGATATTTCTTTAATAATACCATTAAATCTCTTGTGAAACTCTTCAATCGTCTCGTTTTCTCTCTTTTTTATGACACTGATAGCTTTTACGAGATGTCTCTCCTCTATTATCTCCATACTTTTCCTTAGAAGGCATTAATAATCAATTGCAAAGAATTGAATGAATTATCAGGTTTTTCCATAAACCAATCTAAAGCATCTTTCTCCAAGGTAAGAACAAAGAGGCTCATTTTTACATTTTCATGATTATAATTAGTAGCCCTTGCATACTTACCTATGCAAGAACCAAAAGATTTTAGATGAGCATCAACACTAATTGCATTATTGCCCTGAAAATAAGGCAATTTATCAATCCCATTCTCTGGAAGATCATTAGGATAACCTTGAATATTAGCAAAGTTACAAGGGGCGAACACATCCATGATGACTTGCTTAAAGGGAAATGGAGGGGCCAAATGGATGTTAGAGAGAGAGATCCTTGCTTAAGAAAAACAAGAGATTCACAAGAAGCGAGCTTCTAGCAGAAATTCTTGTAAGAAATGAAAGAAATGGAGTCAAGACTTGAACATGAATCTATATCCAAGATCCAAAAGGTAAAAAATCGAAATGTCAGTCGAGAGAAGCAGATGGCTATCAGGGAGGGTTTCTTGTCTGGGAGTAAATGGATGAATAAGTGAAGTCACCACCCAAACAGGAAACCAACCGAAATGTCTAGGTGCTAAAGGTGCAGAAGATGAAAGGATTAGTGAGATGACGAAAGATAAGGTGATGAAAAGATGAAGAAATATAATGGCACCAGAAAATGTGGCGTTGATGGGATAAGAAATGATAAAAGAATGAAAATATGAAAATGAATGTCGTAAAGCCAAGGTCCAATAAATTGGTCCCCAGCAATGACGCCAAAAAATGTTGTGCCGCTTGATGGGCTAATGAATGGCGGAAAAGATTAGATGAATATAAAAATGTCGTGAGCACCAAGGACAAAAAAAAACTCTTTCCCCGGTAACGACGCCAAAAAATGTTGCACAAAATATCTAGGCACCGCGACAATGGCTTAGATTGGGCGCTATTACCCTGATCCCCAATCTCTTCGTTTAAGTTGTCTCCCAAAAGCAGACTAAGCGGGGTAGACCCTACATAAATAGAATGAAGGAGAACTAGTTGGGAACCAACCAGTTCAGGAGACACAATTAAGTGATCAAGTACTTGATTTAGATTTAGCAAGACTTATAGGATTCGATTGGATTTAGACGATTGATACCAATGCCTTATGGAGTCAACTCTCTTGCTAGGAAATTCAGGACCAAGTAATCGATGAGTAACTGCTGCTTGGATTCTTACTCGAAGGATGTGAGTGATTCTTGGTTTAAGGTTGCTTGTGTTAAGTACTTTAGTTATGGTTACTCTTCAATTATGACGATAAGTACTTATTAATTGAAATTAAAGGACAATACTTAAACACAAGAGAATATCCTAGATGAACAAGAAATGCCAATGATACGATAGATAACCAAAAGATACTTGTCTAAGAATAAAATAAATGCGTTTCACAATGATTCACTAATATAGAGTTTTCACAATAAGTAAGCACCATAAATGATTAGAGCACTTATTCAAAGAATCTCTAGAGTCAATGTCGATGACAATATTTCTTAGACAATCAATTTTAAACACAATTAGCAGCATAGATCCAAAGCGACAAGATGCTAGAGTAATAGAGACCATTCGGCAATATACAATAAATGAAAGAAAACCAATGCAGAAACTTGAAGCTTTTGGAAGCTTGCAACACGTGTTAGGATGTCAAACCAATAGTAACTCATTTGAATATAACCATGACAACTGATATCAACATATAAAAACAGCAATGACCCTTTTGTATGCCACTTATATTTCAATGATTTTGAATGAACCACGATCATTTCGGACAGCAGAAAATGACCATAACAGTCCTCTAAAATAATGAGATGCCGAACAATAAGGACCCAACAAGACAAGCTCTTGCAAGAGTGCAATGTTGGTTATTATGAAACTGCCAGAATAATGTTTCAGATCAGTTCAATGTCATGCCTTAGCCACTGTAACTCTGATTTGTAACTTGGGAACAATATGTAGGTGGAGAAATTATTGTTTAGACAATATGCAATTTCATTGTTATTAGAGGCAAGAATGCTATGTTTAGACAAGATAGAATCCTCTTTACTTTCTATTCAAACAAGAGCATTTCTTGAGAATGTAAACAATGGTGAATGCTCTACCTGCACTAGACCTTAAAAACACCACTGTTAAGATGAGATTAGTCACTGCAAATTTTGTAATCAGTCACAAAGTCTACTTGTAAAATATTCAAGACAACATTGGCTAAGTCCTTAAGTTAATATATGATGTTATTTAAATATCTCAGGACCTCTTTTTAGTGATTACACTACTGCAACTTTTTATATCAGATCTCTGTAAAGACAAATTAACCCATTAGCTTTCAAGTTAATCATCAAACTGTGAAACTTAAAACACAGTGAAAACCTAAGTCACCGGATTTGTCCTAAACCCCCTACGAATCCCGAATCCAGCGAATCCGACACGATTCGGTCCGGATTCGTGTCCAAATCATATGACACATCGTGTCCGTTTCCGACACGCCGAATCCGAGGTCGTGTCACGATTTTCAAAAGTGTGTCGCGATTTTGGGAAACGTGTCCTGTTTCCAGGACTCACTAAGCTCAGTGCGGGAATGAAAAGGGCGTGTTTGCTCATTAATATTTTCATTTGGCAAGTGATTTGTGCTGTTGGAAAGTGATTTGTGCTGTTGCAGCAAGGAGTAGAGCATTCAGCAAGGAGAATCGACCACCGGTCCACCAGGTAAGTTCTAATCTCACTGTTCAGTGTTTACAGTTTACGTTGAGCAGCTCCATGCCACAGACTTTTCTGACCTCGGATTACCAGTCAAGCCCTTTGACAATCCTCGGTCTCCATCTACAAGGGCCTCAACTTACTTGGATAACGAAACCACTCCAATCACACTATTATTCAACCACTCCAATCGCAGCAAAGAAGGGTTATAACTTATAACGAAACTTCCTTGGATTCTTTCCTTTAGATATCAACTTGGAGACTATCGCCAAGAAGGAATAATACAACCTTTCCTAAATAGAAACTTTGTACAATAAATTTAAGACATTTGCGTATTCAGAACAGAGTTTTCTGATCTTAAGATAGTGGGAAAATCTTATTTATTGGCATAGCCGCATATCACAATTGCTTTTCTAACACTGAGGCATTGCTGTTTGCCATTTGGTATATCCTCTGTGGTATGATTGCTGTTGGATTGATGGAAACCTTGGCATTGTAAACATTTTGATCACAGAGAATCGATGTTTCAAATCTTGAATGCTGTGACACTTAAAATTGATTAATGCACAGTCACACTCATTGAATTATATTGATCAAATAGTAAAGTTGGAGTCCATATCTCGGTCTTAAAAGGCCTTCTCACCTGGGTTGTGTATTGAGGTAACTCGGGCTTCTATTCTGCCAACAACCAAGCTTTACGGCCTCCTTTTCATGGTGAATAGAGGCTTGGCCCTCTTCCATAGAATTGTGGCCATTCTCTCATAGATCAGAGAATATAATGCCTATTCTCGGCCTCTCCTTCCACAGGATCAAACTGCAATCTTGGAGAAAACTTGGCTGCCCAAATACACTGAAATCATGTACGAGCTTGGCAAGATCAAAACCCTTCTTTGCTGCGAGTCATGAAATAACTTTATATCTGGACAGTGGAATCTATTTAATAAATTAATTATAATTTGTGTGTATTGTAACCTTGAATTTCTTAGAATACTCTGGCAAGTTGCAACCTTCAATTTCCAAAAGACATGCTAAAACTGTCTCTGTTCTAAGACTAGCATTTCACCTCCATTTTTTTGCATTTTTTACAGCAGTTTGTATATGATTTTCATTTTTTATTTACAAATTTGTGCATGCTTTGTAAGTTTGTTCATTTTTTTTTACAGGTAACAGTGTTCATGGCTCAATCAAAGGCAGCAGTTAGGGGGCAAAGGAAGGGCAAGAATGTCATGGGTAGAGATGCCCTTCCTCCCCCAATATCATCAGAGTTTGCTGCAAGTAATGTTGAGGGAAGAGAACTTAAAGACAATGATAAATATCCATTGTGGAAATATGTCACAAGAGAGGATGGACCAGACAACAAGGGAAAGGGAGGAGGCAATGTGCAATGGAAATGCAATTTTTGTAACATTTCTTTCAAAAGCACATATTACCGTGTGAAATCACATTTGTTGGCTTTACCTGGTTGTGGGATTGGATCTTGTAGAGCTATTACTTCACAAAAGAGAAAAGAATTGGAAAAGGAGGCCAATGTTGGTATGGAACATGTGGCACTGGCTTCAAAATAAAAAAACCCAAGAATGAAGACCCCCTTCCATTTTTGAGGAAAGCCAACACCAAATTTCCATTTGAGAGTTCTACTTCTACTGGGGGACAAGCATAAAAAAGAAGAGCACTTGGTCCAATGGACAAGATTTTCCAAAAAGAGAGACGGGAAGAGCTTGATCTCACCACTGCCTTCTTCTTCTATCAAAACTTCATATCATTTAATGTTGCATGTTCACCTTTATTTGTTGAGATGTGCCGAGCTCTAACTCAAGGGGCTCTAGCAGGGTATGTGCCTCCTGGGTCAGAGAAGCTGAGAACCACATTGTTGACGAAGGCAAAAAAAGAGGTGCAAAAAATGCTTGAGCCTATTGTGGCATCATGGCCAATATCTGGGGTTAGCATTGTTTCTGATGGATGGACAGATCCAGCACGACACCCAATCATTAACTTCATGGTGTCTTCCTTGAATGGTCCAGTTTTTATGAAAGCAGTGGATACACTTGGCGAATACAAGGATGCACAATTTATGGGTGAGTTATTTATTAAAGTTGTTGAAGATGTAGGTGTTGATTCTTGTGTGCATATCATTACAGATAATGCACCTGTTTGCAAGGCTGCTGGCATGATTGTGGAAGCTAAATATCCACAAGTGTTTTGGACACCTTGCATTGTCCATTCATTGAACTTAGCACTGAAATCCATTGCTTCTGATGTGCTTTGGATTGGAAGCATTATTGAGGATGCAAGACATATCCGTAACTTTGTGCAAAATCATACAAATGCCCTCACTATCTACAAGGAGTACAACAATCTATCATTGTTGAAGATTGCTGATACATGGTTTGCATCTTCATTCATGATGTTGAAGAGGTTGAGGGGGGTCAAGACCGCTCTTGGGTCCATGGTTATTTCTGAGTTTTGGTCTTTTTGGAGAAAGACAGATCAGGCATTCTAAAAGAGTGAAGGACACAGTGCTAGATGATGCTTGGTGGGAGAGGGTAGATCTAATTATTCGGATCATGGACCCTATCATTTCTTTGCTTCGAGTTGCAGATACAGACAAACCCATCCTAGGAGAGGTTTATGAGGGATGGGATTCCATGATTGAGTCTGTGAGGAGCATTATTCTACAGAGTGAGTGCCCCGAGTATGAGACATCACCAGAGGCTTTTTGTGATACTATACAGAATATTCTTGTCAGCAGATGGGACAAGAATTGTACATCTTTACATTGTTTGGCTCACTCATTGAACCCCAAATACTATAGCCATGAGTGGCTGAATGGTGGACCTTCCCGCAGATTCCCTCCTCACATGGATGGTGAAATCTCACAGGGGAGGAAAGAGGCATTCAAGCGGATTTATCAGGATAGTGCATTGCTTGCTGAGGTGGAGGATGCCTTTCCAGAGTTTTCCACTCGCAGTGGTCGATTTGGAGGTTATGATGTGATTAGAGACAGGGGGGCTAAGAAGCCCTATTCTTGGTGGGAAAATCATGGGGCAACAAGCCCTCCTCTTTAGCAGTTAGCCATGAGGCTCCTCTCTCAGGTGACTTCATCCTCTTGTTGCGAGAGGAATTGGAGCACATATGGGAATTTGTGTGGTGTGAAGAAGAGCAGGCTTGAGCAGTCCAGGGCAGAGACAATGGTGTATGTGCACACCAACCTTTGTCTTATTTACAGGTAGAGGGAAGAGTGGTTGAGGGGAAAGACAAAGATGTGGGATGTCTTTCCTGATGATATGGGTTTGGACACCACTGTTGAGTTGGCATTGGCCAACATGGATCTCAATGATCCAGTGCTAGAGCCTGTTAGATTTGATGACTTAGAGGGGTCAACCTCCATACCAGCAGATGCAGAGGCGACTATGGATACAGGGGAGGAGGAGGATGCAGAGGAGAGCAGTGGGGACCATGATGATGGGGACAATGATGCTGATTCTGATGCTGATTGATGCCTTGAGGCTTGTATACCTGTAGTTGTTTTATATTTTCTATTTCTATTTGCCATTGGCATTGCACCAACACTACCTATGTAACACATTTTGATTTGATGACTTAATGAGAAAACTACAGTTGTCAGTGTGTTTATCTTACTATCTTGTAGTTGTAAGTTGTCTTTCAGTTATGAATTATGAATCATGATTTAAATTTTTAATAGATTTATCATTTATGTGACCAGTACCACTGACATTTATTTGAATTTTGTATGTACTATGCATGCTAATAGCTATAGATGAAGATCTATGTTTGAAATCAATAAATTTGTATCATTAATTAAAATTTGTGTAAGAAATATGATAATATCTAATTTTTAATATATATATATATTCCTTTTTTTTTAAATATATATATATATATATACTTTATATATATATATATATATACTTTTTTAAAAATATATATATATATATATATATATATATATATATATATATATATATATATATATATTTTTAATAAAATAATATATAACGTGTACTAACGTGCCCTGTTCTGGGGGGTCAGCGTGTCCGAATCCGACACCACGAATCTCGAATCCTACGTGTCCCGAATCCCCGTGTTAGGTGACTTGGGTGAAAACCAAAGCACTTGCAATTATCCTTGTGATTATTATGCCAAATTTTATTGTACTTTAAGGGTTCTTTTTATCAATTTCTCAATGTGATTAGGATGTGTGTATGATGCTTCAAATGTGAAAGGATATGATACCCTGCAGTAAGTAAAAGTGAGAGAGGCACGAAACCACAAAGCCCTGCAATTATTTCAAAGACTGGTGTACCACTTTAAGCGAGTAAGTAGACTAGGTAGCAACGTTTCAGTTATACAAACTTTCCATTAAGGAAGGTAATCTCCTTACAGAACCGTGACGGTGAAGTTTGTAAGTGAAAAACACTTTCAAACTTTCAAGATTTCGTCTAGAGGCTAAAGGCAGAGCCTTAGCCACGAAGTAATGGGAGAATTCTTATTGCTCAATTAAGAACTAACTCACATCAACTACGGTGCGAAGCGAAACAGGACGATGGAAAAGACCTAAAGAAGCTTGGGAAGAACGAGTGTGTACTTTTTGCATGTCAGGGGCAGTAGAATCGGAAGAACATTTCATTTTGGAATGTGATGCTTTCAGAGACATCAGAGACAATTACAACAGTTTGTTAACATCGGTTCCTTGGCATTGTCTTTTTAGTGAGGGAACTGTTAGAAAGTTGGGTCAGCTCATCGTTAATTTGAATAATAAGAGGATTGAATTGCAAAGGCAAAAAGCAGGGAAGCTATTGGTCCCATAGAATATTTCTGTTTCTAGTTTCATGGACGTTAAAATTTCATTTCATTTCAACAAATGAGAACATGACTGCAATCACAAATGTGTCTAGCCTAGCCAATGGGCAGACCAAGAAACCCTTGCGTGACCAGACCTCAAAAAACAATGATAAAATTCTCCAAATTGCAGATTTAAGGCCTGAAATTAATTGCAGTAAATTTGTGACGGTTCCAATGCCAAAACAAGTGATATTTTCCTGAAAATTTTCAATTTTAAAATCAGGGAAGAAACTCTTTGATGGTTACGGCCAGCTCAAAGTTAAACTTAGAAATTGATTCAGAAATTTTAACGATGAGTCCCTTAATGTTAAAGGCTTAAATTTAACCCAAAAAAATCGAAAATCTCTGAAAAAGCACAAGGGTTATTATTTAAAATCAGAGGCGATTAAAAAGCTTGAAAGAAAATAGAAATGCTAGCAGCCCTCCAAATTAAACCCTTTTAAAAAAAAATTCGAGCCACCAGGATTCTATCAAAACCCTCCCATATTTTTTGAACAAGCTTCCAACATATGCAGCTGCCAGAAGGGATAAGATCTGAAGCAGAAAATTGCCAAACCTCAAATGAAACCGAACGAAAATTTCTTTGAGAAAATCTAAAAAACCCTCTCGGTAGACCTGCAAACAAATTTGATGTCTGCTTTTAAAAATTTTGTTCTTTGAAGTGCATGTGCTGCCCTTTCAAAGTCCTAGTGACCAAGCAAAAATGGCCTGCGGCATTCTCCAGAATAGTGTGACGGCTGCACAAAATGAAGGTTAGCAAAAAAAACTTCGATGGCAAATGGTCTCACCGCCTATATAGGAAGGGACATAAGAATTATATATATATATATATATATATATATATATATATTCCAAAAAATTAAAATATTTACAATTATTAAAATTTAAGATAAATTTAAAAAATTTATATTTACAAACCTTAAAATAAAACCAAGAAATTATATGTATAGGAAAGAATTTTAAAATGAAATGGGTTAGTGAAATAATAGAAGGTCTAAGGTTAGTATATATAGATACAAATTAGAGAAACTCTTACCCAGTTTTGAATGCGCGTAGTCTAATGAGGCGGAGGAGTTGCCCAGAAAGTTATGGAATGTATATATAGGCACACTCGGCCTCACTTGGAGGCAAACAATTCGGTGAAGAGAAGCATAAGTGCGAAGAAGATCTAGAGAAAAGAAGCGAAGGTCAAGAGAAGGATAGTGAAGGAAGGGATACTTCTGGGAGATCTGATTTGGGTTTGTATACTCTCCCACATAGCAGGTCTAAAGGCATAGAGAGAAGGTCGAAGAACTTCTTGTTGCATTAAGGTGACCTTGTTTGGGTATAGGATCTTGCAAGAAGTAGCCGAGGAAAGGAGAAGTGCTATAGGTCTCTCTCTCTAGAAGAGACCAAAGAAGGAAGCGAAGATTGTTCTAGGGTTTCTAGAATAGGGTTAACCTAAGAGACCAAGTTTCTCTAGGAAAGCCGAGAAGAGCAGTGTGGAATAGAAGAGACCGAGATTCTCTAGGAAGCCGAGAAGAGCAGTTCGAGACTCTAGAAGGAAGTTGAGAAAGAGAAGAGGCAGAACATCAAGGAGGCTAGTGACAAGGGTCTTGGGAGGACACTAGAGTCAAGGGTCTTTGTCATAGTCTTGGTATTCTTCAATTAAAGATCTATAAGAAGAATTTCTGATTGGGTTTTCCTCTCAAAGAGTGAGAGGTTTTGGCCCTCGCTGACAAGCCTACATACTGTGTCTCTTGTCTTCTATTGTTTATTTTGTAATTGTCTTGATGAAAATAACACAATAATAACATAATGAAGAGAAGATCATAATCGAAGAACAAAGAAGTATATCACAAGCAATTATCAAGAAGAGAAATCTCCTAACTTATGATGCCCTAGATTTCTTAACATGGTATCAAAGCTTAGGTGCTAAAGTCAAGAAGGGGCATCTAATCAAGAAGACACACAATAATCAAGTTTCAAAGAAGGAGCAAAGAAAGTCAAAGGACACCAAGCAAGAAATCAAGATCTTCATCATACCAAAACCCTAGATCAAAGAAATCTACTCTAGCAAGAAGTCTTGAAATCATATTCAAGAAGGAAACAGGAAGAAAGACCTAAACCCTAGAAGCATATCCAAGATCGTCATCTAAAGAAGGCTAGAACATTCAAGAAGGATTGTGAAGCAAACCCTCTCCCAATCTTTTGAGTAGTAATCTTCTATCAACATCAAGATTAAGGAGGAAGCAAGCAACAAATACTCAAGTAAGTTTATGACTTCCTCTGATACTATCAAAATGTCTTTTTGCAAGGAAAACAACAAACTAGTTGGGGCTGCAAACTTCCTTGCATGGAAGAAAAGAATCGACCTAAATCTCATTGAGAATGAAGTCATGGACCACATCAAAGGGTCTGTTGACCACTACCGGTCAACTACCCATGCAGTACACCCCCTTTTTCTTTCCAAAAAGGGGTAGCACCTGATCAACGTGTCCATGCCATCCTGCAGTCATCAGCAGCTTGATCATTTTAATTGTAAACCCAGTCTGCATGTATGAATTGTAAATAATCTTAGCAGATATGAGTCGTGTATGTAAATTGCCTAGGTGGACCTAACTTTCTAATGGTAATCTACGTCCCGGAAGGTTTTTCGTCTCACTGATCCATGATCGACAGAGTTTTCCTTCAGCCTGACCCCAAAGCCGGGATGGATTTTGTCATTAGAATTTTAGGAGAATCCTAGTGCGTTAATTTGCTAGATTATAGTTGTGTCGCAGAACTGGGTGGTTTATGAGGGTCTGTGTTGAATGGGTTTTTCCCCTTAAGATGTAAAATTGTAAAAGTCATGATGTAAAGTGTCTTGAGGGTTGGAAAATGTTTTAATCCCCTCATAAGTCCTAAGTTATAGGTCCTAGGTGATTTTTCCAAAGGCTAAGTTCGAGGATCCATTTAAAAAAATAAATTAAAAAAAAATAATAAATAATAAATAAAAAAAATAATAAAATAAAAAATTATAAAAAATTATAAAATAAAGCAAAAACCCTAAAAATAATAAAATAATAATATTTTGAGTGAATGCATGCAAAATATCATTTTTTAATAAATTAACAAATTCGACGGATGAGATTAAGAGATGTCTTGATCCTCATCGACGGTCGAGATCATTTTGACATGGATCACTCGAACTAGCCGTTGGGATCATTTCCTTTAAGTAGGGTGCTAGGGGTCATTTCAGATCATGAGATCTGTGAGTCTTGTACTGAAGAAGCTCTCTTGCAATTTGTTTCTGGTTAATAAAAGAAGACTTTGGGGTTCAAATCTTGCTGGTGTTACTCTCTGGAAGTGCTGTGAGCTAATTTATTTTCTGCATATTTTAATTTTCAGCCATTAGTAATAGCTTATTGTAGAGTATTGTGAGCACAGGTATCTTGTTCACTTGCTAGGGTTTGAATGATATTAGGGTTTCTAGAGTAATGGCAGGTATCTCCATTGCTTTTTGAGATCTAGTATTATTTTCTCTCTCTTTACTGATGGTTGAAGTGAGCTGTGCAGGAAGCCCTTATTGAAGAAAATTAGCGAGTGTTTGGGGAAGTTCTCGGCTGAACCAGCCAACTCCCGCAAGCATTTTTTCTTGCTGAGCCCAGCTGGTTTTGATCCTGGGTCTATCATTCAGTTTATTTTTTCTAATTTGCATGAGAGATTTTCTGAAGTTCTTCATAGTGAAAATCTGAAAAATTTTAGATAATATTTTTGCTTTTATTGCCAAATCTGGCTGTTAAGGGACCTAATCTGTAAATTAATCAGCTTTTTTGGGTTTCAAATTTTGTTTTATGCATGTATTATGTTGGGGTTTCTCTTTTCTCTTGCAGATAACAGGTACATGTGATCTAGAAGAATTTCGAGGGTTTCATAAAAAACTGTTTTACTGTTCAAGATTTGTTCTCATTTGCAGAAAGAGATACTCGAAATCACGAGCAACAAAATAACAAATTTCAAAATGCTCATAAAAAAGGATTTTCGATTTGTTTCCGTATAGTCTTCACACTAATCGCTGTTCACATTAGCGTGGCCCCTGTCTGCTCAAATCTCCATTATTCAAGGGTTAATCAAATTTGGGAACCTGTAAATCGATTTTTCTTTGAAATTTTAAAAGCAGGCCACCAACAAATGACCCATTCCTCCATGCGGCCTTGGGAAACCATTATAACCCGTAGATCTATTGCTCAGTCCTCGTTCCCTTCATCCGCGTGATATTTTTATTTTTTTCGGGCCGCAGTCATATTTATCTCTTGCCCATTGCACCTGCAATCGTTAAATGCAAACTCAGAATCCAGTGTGCTTATGGTAAATCGAAGTCACTCCCAGTATTTCTGTCTGACCACGCATTTCCAGCACCTGATTAAACAGAAATCGTTGCAGCTCTCAAAGACGGGGAAGGGACCAGATGTTTCACGCGAAGTAAATCTGTGGGCTGTGTGTTAAAGGCATTCCGCACAGGCAAGATTAGCATAACCTCCGTCAGCCTTCTTCGTTGCTGCAAAAGCTCAAAGCTCGTCCGAGAGAACGTGCGTGTCCCTACCTGCCGTCGAAAGCCCTCAGGTAGCAACTGCAATCTGTCCGCCGTCTTCACTCTCGGGCCAGGTAATGACTGCATATCGTCTTTCTTTGTCTTAGCGTGAGTAAGTCTGGAGTATTCGTTTGCATTTCAGATCAGGGTCACGTTTTCATTGTTTTATTAACTCAGATATCAACGTTCAGTATTTTGGTAGATTTTCCGTCTTTTAAATTTGACATTATGATTTGCATGATTCATAGTTAGGATTTAGGCTTATTTTTCCTTTAGTTTAATAATTTAATTTTTATTTTTTGTTAAGCTTTAGTTTCTTCCTTTTAGATCATAGTTTTATTTTTATTTTTATTTAGCTTATAGCCTTTAAGTATAGTTTGTTTCATTTAAATTTTAAATATAAAAATTTAAAATCATAAAAATTATAAAAAATATAAAAAATTTAAACAGAGTCCTTTTTTAGGGTATATAGATCATAATTTTGATTATCTTATAGTTTTAGTTTTAATTCTTATTTTAGCATTATGTTAGGGGTTAGCATAGTTATAGATTTTAGATTCACTTTTTGTATATATTAAATCATGTTTTAATTTTTTTATTTTTAGCTTAGGTCTTTAGCTGTAGTTTAATTTTAGTTTGTTTTATTTAATAAAAAAAAAAAAAAATTGCCAGGTTTAGTCTCAGCTCGTCGCGTTTTATTTTTCCTGCTGAGATTCAAATTTATCGATAAATGTTTATCATTTTTAGACAAGTCTGCACATGAATTAGCTGCATATGATATCTGGTTAATGATTCATAATTGCGTGGTTGTTTAAAGCATTGATCTTTTCGAAATTTTTAATTGCTGGATATCATTATTGAGATTTGGTCATTATAAGAACTTTGTGGTTTTAACTGATATCTTGCACTGTTCTAAAGTTATTTGATGACAAATGATTGCTGTTCATGTTTTATATTTCTATATCATCTAACAAGTAATCGTTTTAACACCAATCTCTTAAGACACTGGTTTGCTAAATTAATTAAATCATTTTAGTGCTCATCATATCGTGTCACCCAACCAACTGGTCGACAGTTGGTCTTCGTCATTTCATAGGGTCTACCCCCCTTAGCCGCAGGAGACAGGCTTAAACGCAGAGATCGGGGATTAGAGTGACAGCCCCCGGTCTGAGGGTTGTCGTGTCAATCTGTGCGACAACATTTTTTGGCGCCGTTGCCGGGGACAGAGTTCTTTCTGTCCTTGGTTTATTCGACATTTATCATCATCTTTCATCTTTCTCATCTCTCATTTGAGCTGGCAGATTCAACATTTTTTGGCATCATTTGGATCTTATCTTTCGTCATATCAGCAACTTCTCTTCGTTTTGTTTCTTGTTTGGGTGGCGACTCCATTTTCTTATTTTTCCCAGACAAGAAGTCTTCCTCATATCTGCTTGTTGGTTGCTTTCTGGATCTCAGAATCAGATTCATTGTTCAAGTGGCGACTCCACTCCTTTCATCTATTGATTTTCTTGAGCAGAGATCTTGTTCTATCATCCATTTGATCCCTTATTATTCATCATGGATTATTCATTTAAACCATGTCATTTTACTGACCGTCTCCATGATTTTCCGGAGGAGGCCATTTCCAAATTACCTGTGTTCTCGGGTGGTGATTCAATCACTGTTAAAAGGCATCTAGGCTTGTTTGCTCGTATAGTGATCATATATTGTAGACCCCCTCAGTTTAATCATGAAGATATCAAAATGCGTCTTTTTGTCTTTTCTTTAGAGGGTGATGCTTTGAATTGGTTTAACAATTTTCCTAAGGATTCTTTCACTTCTTTACAAGACATTGTCAATGCTTTTAAAGATAGATATGGTAATCCAAACAGCTTGCCTTCTGCCCCTAAAATTGTGCAACAGAATGAAAGTAATCTGATAAAAGGTCCAGCTGTCGGTGAAAGATTCCAAGACGATTCTTCATATCAGAATGTGTCGTCCACCTGTACTATTTCAGATCAAGTCCATGATAGTGGAAAAGCAGGGACAAATGACAACGAAAACGAAGATCAAAAGCAAATTATACAAGAACTAATGCTACTGGTAAAAACTATGGAGATTAATCAAACTAATTACGTCAATGATGTGAGAACTTTATGCACCCACCTGGAAAAACGTAATAGGGAGATGGAGATTATGCAAAATCAGCATGCTAAAGAAATTGAGGCCATGAAGACTGATCATGGCACAGAAATTAGATTCATGCAAAGCAAGATGTCAGGGTTAGAAGAAAATATGATGACCATGAAAGCTGATCATGATAGGGAAATTAATTCTATGCAAAACAAGTTATTAACTATGGATGAAGAAATGACTATCATGACGTTTGATCATAATAATCAGTTAGCTACCATGCAAGCAAATCATAAAGAAGAAATAAACTCTATGTAGTATTGCTTGATGAATATAAAAGAAAGGAACGATAAAGTAATAAAAGATATGGAAGAAGACCATGGCAGGCAAATCAGTGCTATAAAGGTTGAACACTCTAGTCAGATGGATGCCATTAAAATACAGGTTCAAAAGTTTCAACAATGGTCAAAGGATGAGAGAAACCAGGGGACATCAACAGATCAGGAGCCTTCTCATTTGTTGCAACAAGCTCCATCTTATTATGAGGAGGTCATTGGTTCGATTGAAAGATGGTTAATTGAAGGCGATCCAGATAGACTTAAAAATGATAAAGATCAGATGCAGGATAAAGAAAGACATGTCACGCATATCTTACATACTTCATCTGATAGTTTTGAAACAGAAAGTTCCATGTCATCAGTAATACAACCTACCACAAAGAAAAAGCGGAAGAGAAAGAAAATGAGAAGAAGATTCGATGCATCAGACGGCCGCGAGCAGCTTGATTTTCGGACAGGAAAAAGTCCTACCATATGCAGAATTGAACATGGCACATCCGACAAGCAGCCGACAGATTTGCCTGAAAGCAGGCAAATGCTCAGTATACACTATATTGAACACATCTGATGCCATGGGCATCCGCTGTATTTCTAACCCTACTCCTTGTTTTTCCGCATTTTCATTTCTGTTTTAGGATTAGATTTACTTTTCTAGATAGTTAATAAATGAAGAGCTTTTATCTTTCCTGTGCTTAATGTTATATGATGATTTTTGGATGGATGCTACTTATTTTTATGTGTGTTGCATGGATGCAGATTCTGGATTCTCACATTCCTACAGTGCAGCAACGTGTCCCCAAGTAGAGCCAGATGTTGACCACTACCGGTCAACTACCCATGCAGTACACCCCCTTTTTCTTTGCAAAAAGGGGTAGCACCTGATCAACGTGTCCATGCCATCCTGCAGTCATCAGCAGCTTGATCATTTTAATTGTAAACCCAGTCTGCATGTATGAATTGTAAATAATCTTAGCAGATATGAGTCGTGTATGTAAATTGCCTAGGTGGACCTAACTTTCTAATGGTAATCTACGTCCCGGAAGGTTTTTCGTCTCACCGATCCATGATCGACAGAGTTTTCCTTCAGCCTGACCCCAAAGCCGGGATGGATTTTGTCATTAGAATTTTAGGAGAATCCTAGTGCGTTAATCTGCTAGATTATAGTTGTGTCGCAGAACTCGGTGGTTTATATGGGTCTGTGTTGAATGGGTTTTTCCCCTTAAGATGTAAAATTGTAAAATTCATGATGTAAAGTGTCTTGAGGGTTGGAAAATGTTTTAATCCCCTCATAAGTCCTAAGTTATAGGTCCTAGGTGATTTTTCCAAAGGCTAAGTTCGAGGATACATTTAAAAAAATAAATTAAAAATAAATAATAAATCATAAATAATAAATAATAAATAAAAAAAATAAAAAAATAAAAAATAATAAAAAATTATAAAATAAAGCAAAAACCCTAAAAATAATAAAATAATAATATTTTGAGTGAATGCATGCAAAATATCATTTTTTAATAAATTAACAGATTCAATGGATGAGATTAAGAGATGTCTTGATCCTCATCGACGGTCGAGATCATTTTGACATGGATCACTCGAACTAGCCGTTGGGATCATTTCCTTTAAGTAGGGTGCTAGGGGTCATTTCAGATCATGAGATTTGTGAGTCTTGTACTGAAGAAGCTCTCTTGCAATTTGTTTTTGGTTAATAAAAGAAGACTTTGGGGTTCAAATCTTGCTGGTGTTACTCTCTGGAAGTGCTGTGAGCTAATTTATTTTCTGCATATTTTAATTTTCAGCCATTAGTAATAGCTTATTGTAGAGTATTGTGAGCACAGGTATCTTGTTCACTTGCTAGGGTTTGAATGATATTAGGGTTTCTAGAGTAATGGCAGGTATCTCCATTGCTTTTTGAGATCTAGTATTATTTTCTCTCTCTTTACTGATGGTTGAAGTGAGCTGTGCAGGAAGCCCTTATTGAAGAAAATTAGCGGGTGTTTGGGGAAGTTCTCGGCTGAACCAGCCAACTCCCGCAAGCATTTTTTCTTGCTGAGCCCAGCTGGTTTTGATCCTGGGTCTATCATTCAGTTTATTTTTTCTAATTTGCATGAGAGATTTTCTGAAGTTCTTCATAGTGAAAATCTGAAAAATTTTAGATAATATTTCTGCTTTTATTGCCAAATCTCGTTGTTAAGGGGCCTAAATCTGTAAATTAATTAGCTTTCTTGGGTTTCAAATTTTGTTTTATGCATGTATTATGTTGGGGTTTCTCTTTTCTCTTGCAGATAACAGGTACATGTGATCTAGAAGAATTTCGAGGGTTTCATAAAAAACTGTTTTACTTTTCAAGATTTGTTCTCATTTGCAGAAAGAGATTTTCGAAATCACGAGCAGCAAAATAACAAATTTCAAAATGCTCATAAAAAGGATTTTCGATTTGTTTCCGTATAGTCTTCACACTGATCGCTGTTCACATTAGCGTGGCCCCTGTCTGCTCAAATCTCCATTATTCAAGGGTTAATCAAATTTGGGAACCTGTAAATTGATTTTTCTTCTAAATTTTGAAAGCAGGCCACCAACGAATGACCCATTCCTCCACGCGGCCTTGGGAAACCATTATAACCCGTAGATCTATTGCTTAGTCCTCGTTCCCTTCATCCGCGTGATATCTTTATTTTTTTAGGGCCGCAGTCATATTTATCTCTTGCCCATTGCACCTGCAATTGTTAAATGCAAACTCAGAATCCAGTGTGCTTATGGTAAATCGAAGTCACTCCCAGTATTTCTGTCTGACCACGCATTTCCAGCACCTGATTAAACAGAAATCGTTGCAGCTCTCAAAGAGGGGGAAGGGACCAGATGTTTCACGCGAAGTAAATCTGTGGGCTGTGTGTTAAAGGCATTCCGCACAGGAAAGATTAGCATAACCTCCGTCAGCCTTCTTCGTTGCTGCAAAAGCTCAAAGCTCGTCCGAGAGAATGTGCGTGTCCCTACCTGTCGTCGAAAGCCCTCAGGTAGCAACTGCAATCTGTCCGCCGTTTTCACTCTCTGGCCAGGTAATGACTGCGTATCGTCTTTCTTTGTCTTAGCACGAGTAAGTCTGGAGTATTCGTTTGCATTTCAGATCAGGGTCACGTTTTTCATTGTTTTATTAACTCAGATATCAGCGTACAGTATTTTGGTAGATTTTCCGTCTTTTAAATTTGACATTATGATTTGCATGACTCGTAGTTAGGATTTAGGCTTATTTTTCCTTTAGTTTAATAATTTAATTTTTATTTTTTGTTAAGCTTTAGTTTCTTCCTTTTTAGATCATAGTTTTTTTTTTTTTTTTATTTAGCTTATAGCCTTTAAGTATAGTTTGTTTCATTTAAATTTGAAATATAAAAATTTAAAATCATAAAAATTATAAAAAGTATAAAAAATTTAAAAAGAGTCCTTTTTTAGGGTATATAGATCATAATTTTGATTATCTTATAGTTTTAGTTTTAATTCTTATTTTAGCATTATGTTAGGGGTTAGCATAGTTATAGATTTTAGATTCACTTTTTGCATATATTAAATCATGTTTTAATTTTTTTATTTTTAGCTTAGGTATTTAGCTGTAGTTTGATTTTAGTTTGTTTTATTTAATAAAAAAAAATAAATAAATAAAATTTCCCAGGTTTAGCCTCAGCTCGTCGCGTTTTATTTTTCTTGCTGAGATTCAAATTTATCGATAAATGTTTATCAAGTCTGCACATGAATTAGCTGCATATGATATCTGGTTAATGATTCATAATTGCGTGGTTGTTTAAAGCATTGATCTTTTCGAAATTTTTAATTGCTGGATATCGTTATTGAGATTTGGTCATTATAAGAACTTTGTGGTTTTAACTGATATCTTGCACTGTTCTAAAGTTATTTGATGACAAATGATTGCTGTTCATGGTTTATATTTCTATATCATCTAACAAGTAATCGTTTTAACACCAATCTCTTAAGGCACTGGTCTGCTAAATTAATTAAATCATTTTAGTGCTCATCATATCGTGTCTCCCAACCAACTGGTCGACAGTTGGTCTTCGTCATTTCATAGGGTCTACCCCCCTTAGCCGCGGGAGACAGGCTTAAACGGAGAGATCGGGGATCAGAGTGACAGCCCCCGGTCTGAGCGTTGTCGTGTCAATCTGTGCGACAACATTTTTTGGCGCCGTTGCCGGGCACAGAGTTTTTTCTGTCCTTGGTTTATTCGACATTTATCATCATCTTTCATCTTTCTCATCTCTCATTTGGGCTGGCAGATTCAACATTTTTTGGCATCATTTGGATCTTATCTTTCGTCATATCAGCAGCTTCTCTTCGTTTTGTTTCTTGTTTGGGTGGCTACTCCATTTTCTTATTTTTCCCAGACAAGAAGTCTTCCTCATATCTGCTTGTTGGTTGCTTTCTGGATCTCAGAATCAGATTCATTGTTCAAGTGGCGACTCCACTCCTTTCATCTATTGATTTTCTTGAGCAGAGATCTTGTTCTATCATCCATTTGATCCCTTATTATTCATCATGGATTATTCATTTAAACCATGTCATTTTACTGACCGTCTCCATGATTTTCCGGAGGAGGCCATTTCCAAATTACCTGTGTTCTCGGGTGGTGATTCAATCGCTGTTAAAAGGCATCTAGGCTTGTTTGCTCGTATAGTGATCATATATTGTAGACCCCCTCAGTTTAATCATGAAGATATCAAAATGCGTCTTTTTGTCTTTTCTTTAGAGGGTGATGCTTTGAATTGGTTTAACAATTTTCCTAAGGATTCTTTCACTTCTTTACAAGACATTGTCAATGCTTTTAAAGATAGATATGGTAATCCAAACAGCTTGCCTTCTGCCCCTAAAATTGTGCAACAGAATGAAAGTAATTTGATAAAAGGTCCAGCTGTCGGTGAAAGATTCCAAGACGATTCTTCATATCAGAATGTGTCGTCCACCTGTACTATTTCAGATCAAGTCCATGATAGTGGAAAAGCAGGGACAAATGACAACGAAAAGGAAGATCAAAAGCAAATTATACAAGAACTAATGCTGCTGGTAAAAAATATGGAGATTAATCAAACTAATTACGTCAATGATGTGAGAACTTTATGCACCCACCTGGAAAAACGTAATAGGGAGATGGAGATTATGCAAAATCAGCATGCTAAAGAAATTGAGGCCATGAAGACTAATCATGACACAGAAATTAGATTCATGCAAAGCAAGATGTCAGGCTTAGAAGAAAATATGATGACCATAGAAGAAAATATGATGACCATGAAAGCTGGTTAATAAAAGAAGACTTTGGGGTTCAAATCTTGCTGGTGTTACTCTCTGGAAGTGCTGTGAGCTAATTTATTTTCTGCATATTTTAATTTTCAGCCATTAGTAATAGCTTATTGTAGAGTATTGTGAGCACAGGTATCTTGTTCACTTGCTAGGGTTTGAATGATATTAGGGTTTCTAGAGTAATGGCAGGTATCTCCATTGCTTTTTGAGATCTAGTATTATTTTCTCTCTCTTTACTGATGGTTGAAGTGAGCTGTGCAGGAAGCCCTTATTGAAGAAAATTAGTGGGTGTTTGGGGAAGTTCTCGGCTGAACCAGCCAACTCCCGCAAGCATTTTTTCTTGCTGAGCCCAACTGGTTTTGATCCTGGGTCTATCATTCAGTTTATTTTTTCTAATTTGCATGAGAGATTTTCTGAAGTTCTTCATAGTGAAAATCTGAAAAATTTTAGATAATATTTTTGCTTTTATTGCCAAATCTGGCTATTAAGGGGCCTAAATCTGTAAATTAATCAGCTTTTTTGGGTTTCAAATTTTGTTTTATGCATGTATTATGTTGGGGTTTTTCTTTTCTCTTGCAGATAACAGGTACATGTGATCTAGAAGAATTTCGAGGGTTCATAAAAAACTGTTTTAAGATTTGTTCTCATTTGCAGAAAGAGATTCTCGAAATCACGAGCAACAAAATAACAAATTTCAAAATGCTCATAAAAAAGAATTTTCGATTTGTTTCTGTATAGTCTTCACACTGATCGCTGTTCACATTAGCGTGGCCCCTGTCTGCTCAAATCTCCATTATTCAAGGGTTAGTCAAATTTATCTGAATCAAAGGGGAACCTGTAAATCGATTTTTCTTTGAAATTTTAAAAGCGGGCCACCAACGAATGACCCATTCCTCCACGCGGCCTTGGGAAACTATTATAACCCGTAGATCTATTGCTCAGTCCTCGTTCCCTTCATCCGCGTGATATTTTTATTTTTTTAGGGCCGCAGTCATATTTATCTCTTGCCCATTGCACCTGGAATCGTTAAATGCAAACTCAGAATCCAGTGTGCTTATGGTAAATCGAAGTCACTCCCAGTATTTCTGTCTGACCGCGCATTTGCAGCACCTGATTAAACAGAAATCGTTGCAGCTCTCAAAGACGGGGAAGGGACCAGATGTTTCACGCGAAGTAAATCTGTGGGCTGTGTGTTAAAGGCATTCCGCACAGGCAAGATTAGCATAACCTCCGTCAGCCTTCTTCGTTGCTGCAAAAGCTCAAAGCTCATCCGAGAGAATGTGCGTGTGCCTACCTGCCGTCGAAAGCCCTCAGGTAGCAACTGCAATCTGTCCGCCGTCTTCACTCTCGGGCCAGGTAATGACTGCGTATTGTCTTTCTTTGTCTTGGCGTGAGTAAGTTCTGAGTATTTGTTTGCATTTCAGATCAGGGTCACGTTTTTCATTGTTTTATTAACTCAGATATCAGCGTTCAATATTTTGGTAGATTTTCCGTCTTTTAAATTTGACATTATGATTTGCATGATTCGTAGTTAGGATTTAGGCTTATTTTTCCTTTAGTTTAATAATTTAATTTTTATTTTTTGTTAAGCTTTAGTTTCTTCCTTTTTAGATCATAGTTTTTTTTATTTTTTTATTTTTTTATTTAGCTTATAGCCTTTAAGTATAGTTTGTTTCATTTAAATTTGAAATATAAAAATTTAAAATCATAAAAATTATAAAAAGTATAAAAAATTTAAAAAGAGTCCTTTTTTAGGGTATATAGATCATAATTTTGATTATCTTATAGTTTTAGTTTTAATTCTTATTTTAGCATTATGTTAGGGGTTAGCATAGTTATAGATTTTAGATTCACTTTTTGTATATATTAAATCATGTTTTAATTTTTTTATTTTTAGCTTAGGTCTTTAGCTGTAGTTTAATTTTAGTTTGTTTTATTTAATAAAAATAAATAAATAAATAAAATTTGCCAGGTTTAGCCTCAGCTCGTCGCGTTTTATTTTTCTTGCTGAGATTCAAATTTATCGATAAATGTTTATCAAGTCTGCACATGAATTAGCTGCATATGATATCTGGTTAATGATTCATAATTGCGTGGTTGTTTAAAGCATTGATCTTTTCGAAATTTTTAATTGTTGGATATCGTTATTGAGATTTGGTCATTATAAGAACTTTGTGGTTTTAACTGATATCTTGCACTGTTCTAAAGTTATTTGATGACAAATGATTGCTGTTCATGTTTTATATTTCTATATCATCTAACAAGTAATCGTTTTAACACCAATCTCTTAAGGCACTGGTCTGCTAAATTAATTAAATCATTTTAGTGCTCATCATATCGTGTCTCCCAACCAACTGGTCGACAGTTGGTCTTCGTCATTTCATAGGGTCTACGCCCCTTAGCCGCGGGAGACAGGCTTAAATGGAGAGATCGGGGATCAGAGTGACAGCCCCCGGTCTGAGGGTTGTCATGTCAATCTGTGCGACAACGGGGTCAATAACTCAACCTCCCAAAGAAGATACTCAAGCACATGCTAGATTCATGAAGGGAGAAGTGAGAGCCCAGAGGATTCTTATAGAATCCATCAAAGACTCTCTCATCCCATATGTATCAAAATTAGACACTGCAAAAGCTATATATGACAAATTGGTAGAGTTATTTTTCGTAAGTACTGTTGGAGAAGTAATCTCTCTAAGGCAAGAACTCTACAAATTGAAGATCTCTAGGGAAGAAGGAATAGCCTCATATTTTATGAGGATTTCTGAAATAAGAGATCAACTTCAAGATCTGGGTGAAATAATGTCTGACAAAGAAATGACCACTGTAGTACTGAATGCACTACCGGAGGAATGGGGCAACTTCACTTCAAGTATCTATGGGAAGAAAGAAGCCACTCCTTTTCAAGATCTATGGTCATTGTGTAAGATCGAAGAAACTAGACTAAAGGCAAAGTCAGATGTAGGAACAAATGAGTAGAATCAAGCATATGCTACTATGTCAAGAAGAAAAGGAAAGTTTGGAAAATTTGGTCCTCAAAAGAAGAAGAAGAACATGGCTAAAGTACAATGCTATGGATGTCAAGAATATGGGCACTATCGAAGAGATTGTCCTAAGCTTAAAAGGGACAATAACAAGAGGAATAAGGAAGAAGCCCATATTACTGAAGAAGTAGAAGAGCCTGAGACAAAGAAGCCTAAGAAGGAGGAAGTGAAAGATATCTACTATGACTAAGAGAATCTCCTTCACTAAAAAGGTACTCTTCTGTTGTATTATAGATAGGAAGCTTTGAAAATAAGATAGGATGCATCATATTAGAGAATGGCATCATGGTAGAAGCATTAGAAGTAAGAGCTCGTGACATATGTAATATGATGAATGTCTAGAACAAAACCTATGGAAGTCAACTATGTAGGATATAACTCTTGGTAAACCTCATTAAAAGCTTAAGCGATACTTATGAAGAAAGAAGAAGTCATCTAGAAAAGGGGTTATCATACATCTGTCAAAAGGTAACATCTGGAGGATAGGATATGCAAGATTCTCTAATGGAATCTTCATTGTAAGATTCATCGATCAAGAGGAAAAGTAAGTGGTTCTTCAAGAATTCCAATCTTGTGGAATTCATAGAATGATGGTATGATAACATGACAAGGAAAAGTAAGTGGTTCTTCAAGAATTCCAATCTTGTGGAATTCATAGAATGATGGTATGATAACATGACAATGAAGCAGATCAAGGGAATGATGTCCCTTCTTTTGAAGGAAACTGCTGCAGGAAGTCTAGATGATCCAAAAGAAAGACGAGGTATGTATGCTCACTTTTGATATTATGGAAGTCATGTCATATGGTTGCAGACAATAGGGATCACTGAGGCATGATCAAAGAAAGAATCTCCTCCCTCGAAGGAATGCAAGAATGCATGGGTCACATATTTATTAGATGAAATCAACATAATATGTCCTCATATGGAGTATGAGGTGGTTGACTACAACTAAGGAACTCTGAAGCTCCCCAGAATGAAATATGTGAAGAAATGAAGGAAGAAATCATATGCAACAATCAACATCCGAAAGACCAAGAAGATCTGACTATGATATCTCCCAGAAAGATATGGAGACTCTGATAGAAGTCTGGAAAAAGATGGAGACCCTTGACAAAACATATCTTTAGGAGATGTGTCAACATGTACGTTGGATGATGATGCCTACAGGAAGATGTCATGATGAAAGACCATCACAAAGGTAATTATGATTTAAGTGTTCATTTATTATTTATGAACTAGTATTTGGATGGGCTTATGCAGGGCTGCCAAAGGGAAGAATTGTGGATGTCTTCCAAGAGAACCATATAGAAGGATGTAAGATCCTTCTGAAGAAGAAAACATGATGAAGGAAGCATAACATGAAGCAAGATTAGATGTAGACTAATGAATCACTTTTTGATGAAAAGAATGATGACATGACTGATGGATAAAAGTGATGGATGGTATGTGCCCTATGAAGAAGTTCCAAAAAGATGAAGACTCCATGACAAGGAAATTCATGACATCGAAGGAAGGAGTTCTTCAAGTAGCTGGTTGTCCCATCATCTCCACCTGAGGAGCTGCGATAGGTCCCTATTTTAGGAGGGAGCTTGAAAAGTTTCTTACTTGGAAGAAACTTGGAAATTCCTAAGCCAAGAGGGAGCTTAGGTACATTCCTTATATAGGAATGAGTAAATTCCTTTGGTGGAATAGATATGTCCTCCCTAATTGAGATGGACACATCATTCTAGTAATCACTTGGAAAGACAGAATGAAAGGATTGGGTAATCATTTGGCATCCGATACTCTTTGAGGATGAGATAGAGCATCCAAGATAAGAATAGTCGTGGAGGACCGATATTCTTTGAGGACTGGGAATCCAAGATAAGAATAGTCCTAATGGAACACACCTTGAGAACCTGGGTGGGGTATGTTCTGAGAGAGGCTCCAGCATTCACATAGTATCATATTGAACATAGTTAGTTCAGTAATTTGGGATATTTTCCGTTGCTGATGTAGTAGCAACAGAAGTTTGCAGTGCAGTAGTAGTTGTTAGTGGTAGTGCCAACAATAGCATGGATGCAAAATTCAGAGGGTGTTGCAGTACAAATGCAGTGTTGACAGTGGCAGGGTCAACACCAGTACAAATGCAGCATTTGCACAAAGGTTGGTGGATATCATGTCAAACATTAGTAGCACAAGGGGAGATGTTACAGAACAGAGTAATGCTCTAGGAGGGTGCATTGCTAGAGAACATTCCTCGCTAAGAGGGAGTGTTGATTTCTGGTAGCATCAAATGTGCTTTAAGTCTCAAATTTTGCAGGGAGGCTTAGGCACATGTATTCTAAAGAACCCAGAAATCGTTTTGGGAAATTCCACCTAGAAACGGTTGTATTAAAATAATTAGTTATTTTTAATGGGACTCTAAGTCTAAACTTAGGAAAATAAAATAATTAAAGGGTATTAATATAAACTGTGGTTGTAACTTCTAGAAGAAGACGATGATCAAGCAGAAACGATCATAGCCATTGATTAGCTTCTAATCTGGGTTGTTGAATGTCAATGAGGAGATTATTTAAGGAGGCTTGAGGGGCATTTGGAAGACACATAGAGGGAGTTCAGAGAATCGATTTTCTAAAGCAAAGCAGTCGCCGAGAGATTTTCGATAGTGAGCTTTTGTAGTGAGGGGCAGGGATAATTGGGTTGGAGTATCTTCTGCAGGACCCAGGATCAGCAGCAGAGAGGCAGAGAGACACCAGGAGGAGGCAGCGCAACCCAGGAGGGGTTGATGATGGGCCAAAAGGGCCCATGCAGAGTTGACGCAGATCCAGAAGGGCTCACACAGAAGCAGTGCAGTCTTCCAGTGTAGAAATCCGAAATCTGCCGGGGAGTCGAGATTTCTGAGCCAGGAGGGATGGAAACTACTTTAGAGGGCAGATGTTTCCAAGTTGGGCTGACGGAGGGCCTATGCAAGGCCAACACAGAGATAGCCTGGGAAAGTTGGTTTAGTTGCCGGAACAGCCAAAATTGTCAGGGAGTGTGAGGTAACCTCACTAAGTTTTTCTCTTTAACTCGATTGCCGGAAGGGCGTCCAGAGTTGTATTCAGAAACTACTGCTTAATAATAGAAAACCCTTAGAGCTGTTGAAACGGTTTTCCCGCATTGGGTTTTTCCGAGGACATTTGTCCAAAAAATATTGTACCACTTGTGCATCTTTCACTATTTGTTCTGTTCTTGTTTTGGACAAATTAATTAGTTAAGTGAACGCTGCAGTGTGTTAACTTTGATATTTGTTGTAGGAAACAGTAAATAATTTGTTTCAATATTTAACAAATAGGAGAAGTTTAATCAGTTGCTGCAGTAGGTGATTTGGGTGGGATTCTCGAATTTTCACATGGTATCAAAGGATTGCAGGTGAAGCAAGAAAGAACTGTACTAGAGATTCAGCGTTGAGCAGAAGACGAAGTTCGAAAAAGCTGTAGGAGGCAACAGTTTGAAACCCCAGAGGGTTTGCGCAGTTCTTGTTGGAGGGCTAAAATTTTGAGGCAGTCTCTCTCCGAGTGAGACGACGGAGAGAACGGCTTTCAGATCGAGTTTTTGCTGGGATAGAGAGAGCAGCGCAGAAACCTCAGTGTAAGGAGAGCTGGCAGGACACAGTGTTTTCTGCAGGCTGTTTTGCTGGGCAGAAAGATGTCAGAGGAGAAGGAAGGAGCATGGTTGAAGGAAGATCTCCTTAAAGGATGTTAAGTTATGGTATGTTCTATGCTTATAACAGTTTACTTCTTTTTCTTACTATATTCCATAGATT
Organism: Pinus tabuliformis; assembly: GCA_031772625.1. Taxonomy (NCBI): domain Eukaryota; kingdom Viridiplantae; phylum Streptophyta; class Pinopsida; order Pinales; family Pinaceae; genus Pinus; species Pinus tabuliformis. The sequence continues at coordinate 708,361,285 of CM062808.1, read as the reverse complement.
AGCAATCACATGTACATAAAGTAAAGTGCAGATAGAACATTAAACGATCAACAGAAAACAAGCCAAGACAAGAGACACAATATGTGGCGGCTAGCCAGGGACAAACCCCACAATGTGTGGGGAAACCCTTTGATCAAATCTTCTTTTATCTTCAATAATTCAGCAGAGAGAAATAGTACAATAAGTTTGATTCATATTAGCAGTAGCAAACCCTAGATCAACAACATCAGCATTAGCGACTTCATTATCAAACTAGGGCAGACAATATCTCACAAACCGACCGTCGGATCGGCTTGATTCCACCACCAAAAGTTGCGGCTTCCAAAGGAGGTTCATATGAACCTACAACGCAGTTCAGATGAAGAGATCTTCTAGTCCACGTAGGTCAAACTTTACTTCTGCAGTTGCAACTTCAGTTTCGACAGCTTCAAGCTTCAAACTAGGGCAGTTGATATCTTGCAAACCGTCCGTTGGATTGACTTGATTCCACCACCAAAAGTTGTGGCTTTTCGAGGAGATCCAGATGGACCTACAACGCAGTTCTAAGGAGGAGATTTGATGGTCAACGTTGGTCAAACTTTGGATCTGTAGTTGCAGCTTCAGGTTCAACAGCTTCCGGCTTCACATGTGTGAGAGAGAGACCCTTTTCTGCGCAGTAGATAAGAGACTCTTTTCTGCGCAGTAGAGAGAGAGAGAGATGTGATGAGATGAGTGAATCCAAATGAGGAAAAGTCCTCTTATATTTATACACAACATTGGTGTTTGAATAGATGCGATTGTTGGGCTTCTGAGCCTACATGAGTTGTAGGTCGGCTTGATAATAATTTCATAATCAAAATAAATTCATATCTCCATGAATACTTATCGAAATCGGATGATCTTTATATCAATCCTACTCCTCTTGACGAGAGGGATCTAATAAAAATATTATCAGCCATGAAGAAGATGACCCACATGAAGTTTAGCCCTAGTTGCCAATTTTAACACTCCCTCTCAACTAGGAAGAACTTCATCTGCAATCTGTCTATCGATCGTTACTATTCATCCATCAAATGCACTGCCCTGTACAGCCTGACCCTTGCCCTGCTCTGCTCTATTCTGCCTATTTTGCTTTGTCTTGTTCTGGCCTGTACTGATTTGTACGGCTCCGCTTTGTTATGCGTTGCTCTGCTTTGTTCTGTTCTGCTCTGCTTTTGTCCGAATTATGAAGAAGAAGAAATGATCGAGGATGTATCATGCTAACTCAAAGTCAGTCTCAGAGTATGTACCACTGGTCCCAGACCAGTCTCAACCATAGTTTTCAAAACCGTTCCGATCTGACCGGTTACCGGCCTAACCGGCCGGTTAGGAGGCCCACCGGTCAGAACCGGTGAAAAAACCCGGTCAGCACCCTAATTTGCCCAGATTTTTGACCTAACCGGTCAAAACCGGCCGGTTTAGGTCCTAACCGGCCGGTTTTTTGCTAACCGGCCGGTTCCGTCCTAAACCGGCCGGTTTAGGGACAGGCCGCCGGTAAAGGTAAAAAGCGGACGGTTTATGGCAGCTGAGGGCGGTTTAGGGTTTTTGGGGGTGAGGGAAAGGGATTTTCCCTCCAAAAAGACCCTCACAATTGCTATAAGACATCCCTCTCACCCTCATTTGTCTCACACAACTGATTTGGAGTGTTTGTGAGTGTTTGTGAGTTTGTTTGTGAGCTTGGAGAGTGTGGAGTTTTTGCTGAAGTAGTCATCTTGGAGTTGGAGTTGGAGCTATTTTGGAGATAGTGTGTAGCTGTCAGTGGAGTTGCCATCATCAAGAGGAGGCTAAGGGAGCTACTTTGCATTTCCAGGTAAGGATTTGCACTTGATAATTCCTCATTTGGGTCTGCTGTCCATGAATTAATTTTTTTGTGCTATAAACTTCTCATTTCAATGATCTATCATCTATGCTAAGCCTATGAACTCTCTAGCTCTATGCTATCAAATTTTTTAGCTTGCATGTGCATTTTTTTTCCTACATTTATCATTGGTTTTCCATGTTCCTTAGCTGCAATTTTTTTTTTAAATGGCAGATTTATTTGCAAATTGTTATTATTTCAAGCAAACATGGCTCCAAAAGGAAAGGACAGTGCATGGGCTCATTGTGATGTAGTTGAGGGAAAAATGATATGCAAATTATGCCATAAATCTATTGGAGGTGGGGGTATTCTTAGGTTGAAACAACACTTGGCTGGGGTAAGAGGCCAAGTAAAGCCATGTGATGCACCAAATGCACTGTTAGGTCCTATTAGGGCAGAATACATTGCCAAGCTTGAAAATTTTTATGAGGATAAGGCTAGGGAGAAGGCCATCCAAGATGAAATTGCAAGGAAGAGGGAATTATTAGAAGCCATGAAAGAGAGTGGGTATGATGACTCTGAGATTCAAGACTCCACTTCTATCCCTTCCACCAATGACCCCTTTCACTATGTTCATCCTTCTGTTGGAGTTGGCCAACCATCAAGAGGACCAAAGAGACAAAACATCCAAAGTTATTTCTCATCTTCTGCCACCATTGCTTCTTCTAAATCTAATCCCACTTCCTCCCAGCCAAGTTCTCAACCCACTTTGGATCAGCATTGGAAAAAACAATGCAAAGAAACTTCTCACCAATACATTGCTAGATGGTGGTATGATTCAGATATCCCATTTAATGCTGCTCGCTCACCTTATTACCAAGCTATGTGGGACTCTGTTATAGCTGCAGGAAAGGGCTTCAAAGGCCCTAGTATGCATGACTTGAGGGGAGCTCTTTTGCAAAAAGAGATATCTTCCATTGATGAGTATTTGACTGAGTTTAGAGAGTCATGGGTCAAAACAGGTTGTTCCATTATGTCAGATGGATGGACCGATGGAAAGAACCGCACTATCATTAATTTCCTTGTTTCTTGCCCTCAAGGAACCATGTTTTTGAAATCAGTTGATGCATCTGATAGGGTAAAGGATGCAAGTCTTCTATTTGAGCTTTTGGATAACATTATTCAGGAAGTTGGGGAGCAGCATGTTGTGCAGGTCATCACTGATAATGCCTCAAACTATGTTCTTGCTGGAAAGATGCTTGAGGCCAAATATAAGACCATATTTTGGACTCCATGTGCTGCACATTGCATAGACCTCATGCTTGAGGATATAGGCAAGGTGGAGTGGGTAAAAAACACTGTAGAGCATGCCAAGTGCATTACAAAATACATTTACAACCACTCATGGGTATTGAGCCTAATGAGGAAACACACTGGAGGCAAAGAGCTTGTTAGGCCTGCAATTACGAGATTTGCAACTCACTTCCTCACGTTGCAATGTCTCAATGGTCAACATAGAAACTTGCAGAAAATGTTTTCCTCTGATGAATGGTCTGAATCTCGGTGGGCTCGTAGACCAGATGGAAAAGACACCAAAAAGAAAGTGTTAGACACTTATTTTTGGAAAAGGTCTGTAGAGCTTGTGAAAATTACCGAGCCCCTTGTTAAGGTGCTAAGGTTGGTGGATGGGGAAAGATTGGCCATGGGCTACATTTATGAAGCTATGGATCAGGCAAAGGAGCAGATACGGGCAGCTTACAATGACAGGTTAGCTAAATATGGCCGTATATGGGAGATCATTGATAACAGATGGAACAATCAACTCCATCGTCCTATACATGCAGCCGGGTATTTTTTGAACCCAAGGTATCACTATAAAAATCGGCTAGGAGATCAGCATGATGGGGAGGTCAGAGCTGGATTGATTGATTGCTTGGAGCGCATGGTCCCTAACCATGTAGACCAGTTGGATATACATAGACAGCTTACTATTTTCAATCAAGCAAGTGGTACTTTTGGCAAAAACTTGGCAAAGATGGCAAGAGATGTGGACCAACCAGGTAAGCAATTCCAATTTCCATTTTGTTTTTCATTTCAAGTTAAAATTGTTTACGTTCTTTACAATTCAAATTATAAACTAAGTTACTAATTATTGTCTTTTTCTTTGCAGCACATTGGTGGGAGTCATTTGGTGGCCAGTGTCCTCAATTGCAAAGGTTTGCAATTAGAGTCCTCAGTCAAACTTGCAGTGCTTCAGGTTGTGAGCGCAATTGGTCTGTTTTTGAGCGCATACACACGAAGAAGAGAAACCGTTTGGAACAAAAACGGTTAAATGATCTTGTTTTTGTGCAATACAACCTTCGACTGAGGAGGAACCAAATGATGAGCAAATCACCTGATCTAGATCCCATTGTGTTGGACGATATTGATCCAACATCAGAATGGGTGGAGGAGACTGAAGATCCTGTGTTTGAGGCTGATTTTGATATCGACATGGCTTTAGCGGAGGATGAGGCAGATTATGTGGCGGCATCAGAACCAGGATCAGTAGCGGCATCAAGGAAAGGCAAGGAACCAATGGAAGGCACTAGTCGTGCAGGTCGACAAACTCGTGCTTCCACTAGGTCCACTTCTATTGTCATTGGTGGCATTGATACTGATGTTGCAGATGAGGCAGAGGCATCCTCAGACTCTGAACCAGATGATGTCTATGTAGCTCCTGATGATGATCATGTGTCTAGTAGTGGTGATGATCTTGATGATTGATCATGTGTACACTGTAGACTTGTAGTAGGCCAATGGCCTCATAGCTTGCAGCATGGTTTTTGGACTCTATAGGCCATTTAGAGCCTCATTTCTTATGTATTTTGCTATTTTGTCGATGATATGTATTGCACTCGGTGCCATTTTGATATATTCACCTTTGCATGGTATATAAATGAGCAAACTTTGCATATTTTGTCTCTATTGGCTTGGAATCATGGTTTTACATCTTAAAAATAGTTTTTTTTCATTAAAAATTAATTATTTAATGTATTTTTTAAAAACCGGTTCGTTTAGACCAAACCAGTCCCGGTTAGACCGGTTCCGGTCGGTAAACCGGTTAGCTAGGTGGACCGGTTCGGTCACCGGTTCCGGTTTTAAAAACACTGGTCTCAACTAACCTGATGTCAGCGTCATAGTGAGTGCAACTCCACTGGTCCCAGACCAATATCATCCTCCACTGACTCAAAGTCAGTCTCAGAGTGCATACCACTAGTCCCAGACCAGTCTCAACCGACCCGAAGTCAACTTCATAGTAAGTACCACTCCTACCACTGGTCCCAGATCAGTATCGCAGTGTCAGAGAGTGTACCATTGGTCCCAAACCAGTGTCAACCGACCCGAAGTCAGTGTCATAGTATGTACCACTGTCACTGGTCCTAGACTAGTACTGCACTGACACGAAGTCAGTCTCAGAGTATGTACCACTGGTCCCAGACCAGTCTCAACAGACCTGAGGTCAGTGTCATAGTATGGTACAACTCCTACCATTGGTCCCAGACCAGTATCATTGATCCCAGATCAATGGAGGTCATCCTAGCATAGGGAGTACGGTAGATACAATGATGCGTCCATCAGTACTACTATGGTCCCTAACTTCATTTCCCTGCTCATTGATTAGATGAGAGGTACTTCCCATGAGTCCCAGACTGCATGGGTAGGATGCCTCGACAGGAGAACTGATCAATCCTGTCCTCATAGGAGAACACATCAATCCTGCTACAATCGCCATGGAGAACACATCAATCCAAGCCGCCATGGAGAACACATCAATCCAAGCCTCACAGGAGAACACATCAATCCTGCTACAATCGCCATGGAGAACACATCAATCTAGGCCTCACAGGAGAACTAATCATCTTGCTACACAGGAGAGCGAATCATCCTGTTCCACAAGAGAGCGAATCATGTTGTACCACAAGAGAGCGAATCATCTTGTTCCAGTGCGCACCACCAGGGGAGGGTGAGTCACCCTGTGGTCATATGTTGCTCCAGTAAGAACCGCAAGCCCTCAGAGCTCCCAGAGCTCAATGTATACAACATACAGGACCCTTGTACAAGGGTTTCTTGACGACTCCAAGTCGTTTGGGAAAATCACAGATTAGATCTTTCCTCGGGGCTTTGACCAGGTGTATTGACCTGTACATCATCTTAATGCGATGGAGCCTCCTTGCTCATCGACTTACCATATCCCAGATGATGTCTATCTGCTGGAGCAATCGACGAAGAGGGGCTTCCTCAATAATCGAATCCCACCTCTGGTTGTTACAGAGAATCACAGTGGTATCCAATGTAAATCCAAACAGCTCATTGAAGAGCTTTCGCAACCAGACTGCCTCATAGGAGGCCATGCTAGTAGCAATATATTCTGCTTCGGTGGTGCTCAAAGCCACCGACTTCTGCTTCCTGCTCATCTAGGATATCGAAGCAGATCCCAAGGTGAAACAACACCCGGAAGTGCTCTTACGATCCACCACACTGCCTGCCCAATCAGCATAAGTATATCCAAGTAGTCTCACATCTCTGGCAGTGTATCTTAACCCATTAGTAATTGTGCCACGAAGATATCTTAGAAGATTCTTGGCATCAATCCAGTGAGGCTCAACCAAATATGAGCTCACAATGCTAACTGCAAAACATATGTTCGGACGGAGGTTCACCAAGAACATCAATGCGAATGAGTTTATGAAACTCAGAGGCATTTCCCAAATCTGGTCCGACATCACTACCATATAACTTCTAAAAGTTAAGATCCTCAAGGTAGTCACAGGCTTGCAGTCCATCATACCGAATCTTTCCAATATATTTTCCTTGAGATAGGAAAATTTCCCCTGGCTTCTGCCACACTTCAAGTCCTTGGTCCTTCATTTCAAATTCAGAAGCCAACTCCCTCTTACATTTGTGAATGAGAGGGTCTGCACCTGTTAGAAAGAGGTCATCCTCATACAGCACCAGTATGAGAGGCTTGTCATCTTCAACCTTAAAGTAAAGGTTAGGATCAGCTTCACTCCTAGTGAATCCCAACTTCATCAAGTAGCTATCGATCCTCTCATACCATGCTCGAGATGCTTGCTTCAGCCAATAGAGAGCCTTCTTCAACCTGCATACATGAGATTTTCAATCATAAATCTCAAATCATTTGGGTTGCTCCACATAGACCTCTTCTTTGATCGAACCGTGCAAGAACGTGGTCTTGACATCCATCTGATATAGGTTCTGTCCTTGTGAAGCCACAAGGGCTATGATCAAGCAGATGGTCGTATATCTGGCAACATGTGCAAATATCACATCATAGTGTATACCTTCCTTCTGGGAGAAACCATGAGCAACAAAACGAGCCTTATACTTTTCCGTACTTCCATCTGTTGCATGCTTTATCTTGTAAAACCATTTGGAAGTAACAACTGTCTTGTCCTGGGGTCTGGGAACTACTTCCCAGACATCATTCTTCATAATGGTCATAGCATCCTTCCATACTTTATGCTTGACGACATATGAGAATGATGAAGGCTCATTTTGTATGATCGTGCCCATGATGGTTAGGTATCCCTGATGCCTGTTAGGTTTCTTACTTTCACAGAAGGTTCCTTGGGGTGCAGCATGTTTAGCATCATCAAGTATCCCCCTAAGCCATGAAGGCCTTTTCCTAGAAGAGGAAGGCTCAGGTGGATAAATAGGATCCATGGGTTCCTCCACATCAAGCATTGTTACATCATCTACCCATAGAGACAGCTTCCACAATCATACGGTTCTTCCTTTCTGCCGCACCATTCTGCTCAGGAGTATGTGGTGTAGTAGTCTCCCTCTTAATGCCAGCCTCAAATATGCCTGAGTGAACCAACTGTAATATATCGGAGGTCTTGCTTTGGCTTGAGGGGAATGGTCCCCTTTTGAGCTTTCCTTCGGCACATCCTGGACATACACCTTCTTTCTCTACTCGGAATTCGGGCATCCCTGTCACCATTTGTCTTACATTGGGTAGAGCTTTATAATGAAGGTGGGCAAACCTCCGATGCCAAAGTTCGGACTGAAGAGATGTGTCATAAGATATGACACCTAGCGGACTTCCATCGACCTGATATAAGGAATCAACTCGAAACCCAAGAGTGAAAGCATCTTTAACATTATTTTTCCATATACATACCTTGCCATCGTTGAAGGTTATCTTGTAGCCTTTGTCTTCCATTGCCGAGATGGATACCAGGTTCTTTTTGAGATTAGGTACATATAATACATCTTGTAAGTGAATTGTATTACCTTGATTCAATTTGAGAGAAACATTGCCTACACCTTTCACGGGGTATTTCATGTCATCTCCAAGGACAATTTCCAGGTTAGTTTCTTTCTCTACCAGATTATGGAGTACTTCTTTGTAACCAGTGAAGTGTCTTGAGGCACCACTATCAATAAGCCAAATTCCCATTGAGTCCGAAGGAGCGGAGGTAGATAGAGCAGCTGGTAGATAATATTCAGCTTGCTTATTGTCAACAGTGTTAGATTCATACCTGGAATTTCTAGCCTTCTTGAATGGTTGCCCTCTTCCTTGGTTTCTAGCATTTGTTTTACCTTTGCTGTTGAATTTTCCATTCCTTCGATTACCATGAGAGGGATTTTGATCATCGTCACGGTGAGAGTCCTTTCTATCAGGACATTCCCTTGCATAGTGACTTGCTTTATTGCAAATGAAACATCGTCCTTTTCTTCCACCCTTAGGTCCAGCCTTTCTTTTCGATTTAGACCCAGAATTATTTATTTTCTTAGCATGAGAAGAAAAGGCAGTAGGAGGACCTTTAGGCATGAGCATTTCTTGCTCTTCTACCCTTGTTTGTTCTTGAATGCATGTAGACATTAATTCCTCGAAACCAGGAATTACATTATTGTTCAGAAGAGTAGTCCTGAACACGTACCATTTAGATGGTAATCCTCCAAGAGTCACGAGTGCCATTTCCCTGTCAGTAATAGCGTCCCCAATAGATAGGAGATCGTTCCTGATTTCGGTGATCCTTAAGAAGTATGCTTGCATACTCTCATCTTTACCCTTCTTAATTTCCTTTAGCTTATTTCTAAGAAACAAAACTTGATTTGCATCATTTACTTTAAATAAACTCACCAGTCTATCGTAGATTTCCTTGGAGGTGTTCAGGTTGGAGATGTAGGCCACCAAGTGCTTGTCGATAGAGTCCCAGATGATCTTCTTTGTTTTGACTTCTCCGGTTTTTCCATTTGTTCCTGGCAGCAGGAGGTGCATTTGATGGAGGCTCAACAATATTGCCTCTCACATGATCCAACACTCCTTGATCCTCAAGGGTTAGATCGATAGACATCTTCCATCCGTGATAGTCAACTTTCTCATGGAGCTTGTCTTTGGCAGGAAAGAGTGTTGAGGACCCCATCGTTCTTTTAGGATAGCCTTGCCAATCTTCTCTTCGGTGATTGCTCTTGCTCTTGCTCGGGCTTTGTCTTCACCTCAGCTCTGATACCATGTTAAGTTATGGTATGTTCTATGCTTATAACAATTTACTTCTTTTTCTTATTATATTCCACAGATTAGCAATCACATGTACATAAAGTAAAGTGCAGATAGAACATTAAACGATTGACAGAAAACAAGCCAAGACAAGAGACACAAGATGTGGCAGCTAGCCAGGGACAAACCCCACAATGTGTGGGGAATCCTTTGATCAAATCTTCTTTTATCTTCAATAATTCAGCAAAGAGAAATAGTACAATAAATCTGATTCATATCAGCAGTAGCAAACCCTAGATCAGCAGCATTAGCATTAGCGGCTTCATTATCAAACTAGGGCAGACGATATCTCACAAACTGACCGTCGGATCGGCTTGATTCCACCACCAAAAGTTGCGGCTTCTAGAGGAGGTTTAGATGAACCTACAACGCAGTTCAGATGAAGAGATCTTCTAGTCCATGCAGATCAAACTTTACTTCTGTAGTTGTAGCTTCAGTTTCGGCAGTTTCCGGCTTCAAACTAGGGTAGTCGGTATCTTGCAAACCGTCCGTTGGATTGACTTGATTCCACCACCAAAAGTTGCGGCTTTCAGAGGAGATCCAGATGGACCTACAGCACAGTTCTAAGGAGGAGATCTGATGGTCAACGCTGGTCAAACTTTGGATCTGCAGTTGCAGTGTCAGGTTCAACAGCTTCCAACTTCACATGTGTGAGAGAGAGACCCTTTTCTGCGCAGTAGAGAAGAGAATCTTTTCTGCGCAGTAGAGAGAGAGAGAGATGTGATGAGATGAGTGAGTCCAAATGAGGAAAAGTCCTCTTATATTTATACACAACGTTGGTGTTTGAATAGATGCAATTGTTGGGCTTCTGAGCCTACATGAGTTGTAGGTCGGCTTGATAATAATTTCATAATCAAAATAAATTCATATCTCCATGAATACTTATTGGAATCGGATGATCTTTATATCAATCCTACACCTCTCGACGAGAGGGATCTAATAAAAATATTATCAGCCATGAATAAGATGACCCACATGAAGTTTAGCCCTAGTTGCCAATTTTAACAAAGGACTTCCATCCAAGGAGTCTGAATTCTCACTAGTTGAGATGTAGTGGAGAGGGGCAGATCTACAAGCTCTAGGAGGGAGTGTGTAGGCCAGTCCAGTGCTACGCAGAGGAGAGAGGGAGAAATTAGACATTTTTTTGGCAGAGATGGCAGCCACATCTCCAGGAGGGAGGTGGGGTGATCTAGAGATGTAGTTCGAAAGGACTGCAAATGGGCAGGATCCTTGAGGAGCCCACCTCTCGGATCAATTCCTTGCTATGGGAGCCCAGATTAGAAGTAGCAGGATGGACTAGTGTCGGATGGTGACGAGGAGTCTCAGAGAGACAGTTGCAGTGGCTATAAGCTAAGTGACTAGGTTCGTGTTCGAGTTCGAGTTCGACGACCTTGAAATTCGAATAAAGTTCGGCAACTAAAATTTTGTCGATAAAGTTCGACATAAAATTCGACATATAGAAATTCGAAAAAAAAAATGTATATATATATAATCAATTTAAAGTCAAATTCAAAGTCCATAACTTAACTTTTTTGAGTCAAGTTAACTTAACCACATGTCTATAACTTAACTCAACTTGACTCAACATTCAAATACTCAATCGCTCAGTGAACTGACTCTCTATGTTTAGCCAACTCCACATGTATGAATAATTAGTTTACTTTAACATTTCAGGTAAAAATATATTCCAAAAGGGAAAGTAACTAACAGTAATAGTTGTGGTAAAAGTATAATCCAAAAGGGAAAGTAACTAACAGTAATAGTTGTGGCACAACAGGGCTCGTGGGTTTAATATGATGATTCTACCAAACCTCAAATCCCAGTACATCACAGTGTGTACTTGCTAGAATTATCAACACTTTCTAAATGTTAGGATATTCCGACACATAGGATATAGTTAAGTTCAACTTGGTCTAGTATAGAGTTAGGTTAGAGTTAGGTAAAGTGTGTTTCTTTACCGTTGTACATTTTGTAACTTACAATCCGACGGTCACGATATGTAGTGATCCGACGGTTCACTCTCACCTCGGTATTACCGACACTTGATCCGTGGCTTGACACCCGATTGGTCCATGAGTTCTATTTAAAGCGCATGGAGGGTCATTTTTCGGGTAATCCGTGCATGAGAGAAGCTTATGTAAACTTTCATTCTTTGATTAATAAATTGCCTGTAGTACCCACGTTGGGACAGGCCGTGGACTGTTTCCCTCCTTGCACTCTGAGGGTTTTAACCACGTCAAAAATACTGGTGTATTGATTTGAGATCTGGTTGTGAGTGGTGTCCTTTTGGTATTCTTTCTGTGGAACTTACCCTGTAAATTCCTACATGGTATCAGAGCTATTTGAGGGCCGCGTCCGTTGGTGATCCAAATCTGAAGCCGGTAGAACTGCATGCGGCTGTCGTTTCCTAGATCTGCTGTTTCTGACTGCTTTCGGGCCGAGAGGACTGCTTTGTTGCGTTCGGAGCATCTGTTCCAGTGAGGAACCCCTTTCGTTTCACGCGAAAAGGTTTCCGGTAGCCCTAGCTGCGTCATTTTTCAGATCGGGAGGTATACAGTGTTTTTTTTGCAGTTTACTGTTATTTTCTCTCTGCTTATTTCGGTCTCAGTTTATTTAGCCTTTTTTTTAACCGGATCTATATCTTTCATTTCTGCGTATGCTCTTTGCCCTGCGACTCTGTGCGATCTGGGCAAATCAGAAACAGAAAGGAAGGATTTTTCTCATGCGTATGCTCTTTTCCCTGCACCTTAGTGTGATTTCGGAAAATCAGAAACATTGAGAAAAATATTTAGTTTTTCGGCTAAAGCTAACTTTGAGATTTTTTTAAAATTTCTAATTTTTTGGCTAAAGCTAACTTCGAGCCGCAAGGTTCGTTTTTCTTTGCATATTCGTGTTGGGTTTTGTGTTTTGTGTTTTGTAGGGAAAAAGAGCTTTCTCAAGGCAAGCACGCAAACTGAGGCCCCCCCCCTCTCTCTCTCTCTCTCTCAAATTTTTTGTATAGATCAATTGGTTCAAAGCTATTTTAAGAGAGTAGAGGTCTTGGGTTCAAGTCTCCATTTTGTGGGGGCGGATTTTTTTCATTCCCGCACATTCGCGCACTTTGTCGGCTACTTCAACAATTATTTTTCAAAAAGCCATAACTTCTTCATCCGGAAGCCTTTTTCAGAGCCGTTTTTTTTTAAAACCGCCTATTTTTTCGAGATCTATCCATTGGAACACCTACCTTCAGCATCTTCAGCTTCAGTTTTTTTTAAAAAATGGAAAGCCCATGCCAAGTCATTCTTGACAGCACTAACTACTTCCAATGGGTAGCCTACATCGAAGATTTACTTAGAAGTAAAGGTCTCTTCAGAATAGCCACAGACCAAGAGAAGAAACCAAAAGATGAAGACAAGGCGGCAAAATGGGAAAATAGACAAGATCAAGCACGTGGTATGATAGGGATGTCTATTTCTCCTGATCTTAGATTCCACATTGCGGAACTTGAGACTCCTCATGAAGCATTAGAAAAACTTGCTAAAGTTTTTGGGATTAAAAATGAAATTAGAGCCCATCAACTTGAAAATGAGCTGCTTACTTTGGATCCTAATAATTTTTCTTGCATTGAAGATTTCTTGTCCAAATTCAAGAACCTTAGATATCTCCTGGAAGGTGTTAAAGTTAAGAAAGACGATGGTAACCTTATTTATTCCATCCTTACTAAGTTGGGACCAGCCTACTCTGTATTTGTTTCCACTTTCCATTCTACAAGAGAAGCTTTCATTTGTCAAGGACAAGACTACAAGCCCCTTTACAGCTTGTGCACAGTGATTTATGTGGTCCTCTTCCTGTTGCTTCATTCTCTGGCTGCAAGTACTTCTTAACTTTCATTGATGATTTCTCCAGACGCACTTGGGTATACTTCTTAAAACTCAAGAGCGAAGTATTTACCACTTTTTTGGCCTTCAAAGCATTTGTTGAAAAACAATCTGGACATCAAATTCTTAAGCTAAGAACTGATAATGGTGGAGAATATGTTAAAAACACATTCATCAACTTTTGCACCGAAAATGGAATTCAAATGCAACATACTGTTCCATACACTCCACAACAAAATGGTGTAGCTGAAAGGAAAAACCGCACCTTAAAGGAAATGGCTAATTGTATGCTGCAATCTAAAGGACTCAGTCTTAGTTTTTGGGCCGAAGCAATTAATTGTGCAAATTATATAATCAATCGCACTCCTACTAAGGTTCTAGAGAATATCACTCCAGAAGAAGCTTGGAGTTCCATTAAACCAGATGTAAGTCACTTTCGTGTGTTTGGAAGTGAAGCATGGGCCCATATTCCAGATGAAAAGCATAAAGCTTTAGAACCTAAAAGTGAGAAATGTACTTTTGTTGGATATTCTGAAGATGTAAAAGGTTATAGACTTATTCCATTTAAGTCCAAAAATGTTATCATTAGAAGAGATGTAAAATTTGATGAAAATAAATCGGCCTGCGAGCCTAGTCCGGCGGATGTGCCACCTCTTCCTATCTCTTCTATCTTTGAAAACATTTCTTCTTCAGATGATGAAAGCGAGGATGATAATCCTCCCCCACCTTCTCAGGATCCTCAACTTCCAAGATGGGTCCGTGCCACTCGGGATGCAGCAGGTGATCTTGCCGGTGATCCTACAGATCAGCGACGTACACGTTCTCAGTTTGAAAGAGCCTCTTCTTTACTGGCTCAAGCTCCAGTAAATCATGATCCTGACACTTTTGCAGAAGCTTCAGGCCATCCACATTGGGAAGCAGCTATGAATGAAGAATATCATTCATTGATGACAAATGATACATGGGATCTTGTTCCTCTACCAAAGGGACGCAAACTTGTTAGATGTAAATGGGTTTACAGAACCAAGTATGGACCAGATGGGAAAGTTGATAAACATAAAGCTCGTCTCGTTGCTAAGGGCTTTTCACAGGTTGAAGGCATTGACTACACTGAAACCTTTTCTCCTGTTGCCAAAATGAACTCCATCTGCCTTGTTCTTTCCCTTGCTGCCTCTTTAAAATGGGAAGTCCATCAGATGGATGTTAAATCTGCCTTCTTGCATGGGGACTTGCAGGAAGAAATCTATATGGAACAACCCATTGGCTTCATACAAACAGACTCCAGCCTTGTTTGTCGACTTAAGAAATCCCTTTATGGCCTCAAGCAAGCTCCTCGGGCTTGGTATGCCAAAATGGATAGCTTTCTTTTAGAACCTGGCTTTTCTAGGTGTCATTCTGACAATACTGTCTACACCAAGAAAGAGGGCAACTCTCTTATCATCCTTGTTCTTTATGTTGATGATCTTATTCTTACTGGTAGTGATCCCAACCTTATAAACCATGTGAAGTCCAGCCTTAAAAAGAAATTTGAAATGACAGACTTAGGACATTTACACTATTTTCTCGGTCTTCAAGTCTTGCAATCCCAAGAGGGTATTTTCCTTTCCCAGTCCAAGTATGCTTGTGATATTCTTCGTCATTTTCACATGGAAGACTGTAAGCCAGCCCCTTCTCCCTTTCAGTCTGGAGTCAAACTTTCAGTCTCTTGTACCTCTCCTGAAGTTGATGCTACCTTATACCGTCAACTTGTCGGAAAACTCCTGTATTTAACCCATACTCGTCCTGATCTTTCCTTTGTTGTTGGCCTTGTTGCGCGTTTTATGCAAAACCCCCGTGAAAGTCATTGGAAAGCAGCTAAAAGAATACTTCGTTATGTTCGAGGTACAGTACAGTTTGGGATTCATTACAGTGCCAAAGCAGCTCCTCTGTTAGTTGGTTTCACTGATTCTGATTGGGCTGGTGACCCTGATGATCGGAAGTCTACTGCCGGTTATGTCTTCACTCTTGGTTCAGGACCTATTACATGGGCTTGTAAGAAACAGGCTGCCATTTCTCTTTCGTCAGCAGAAGCAGAGTATCGTGGTGCCGTGGAAGCTAGTAAGGAAGCCTTGTGGCTTCGTCAGATCCTATCAGAGTTTGGCTTTGAGCAGCAGCATTCAACCACACTTTGGTGTGATAATCAAAGTGCCATTCAGCTATGCAAAGATCCAGTCCAGCATCAGCGCAGCAAACACATTGAACTACACATGCACTTCATCAGAAAGCTCATTCATGACCATGTTCTTGAAGTGCAATATTGTCCAACAGATGATCAGGTTGCAGACATCTTCACAAAGGCTCTCACAGAGGCGAAGTTCACTAAACTTCGATATATGCTTGGAGTTCAGGAAGTTGTCACTAAGGGGGGATAGGCTCTAGTGCCTCCTTCCTTCTCCTATTGTGTCATATTTGTAAATCCTTCAATCCTATCCCAAGTTGTTCTTAAGGGGGGATGTTAGGATATTCCGACACATAGGATATAGTTAAGTTCAACTTGGTCTAGTATAGAGTTAGGTAAAGTGTGTTTCTTTACCGTTGTACATTTTGTAACTTACAATCCGACGGTCACGATATGTAGTGATCCGACGGTTCACTCTCACCTCGGTATTACCGACACTTGATCCGTGGTTTGACACCCGATTGGTCCATGAGTTCTATTTAAAGCGCACGGAGGGTCATTTTTCGGGTAATCCGTGCATGAGAGAAGCTTATGTAAACTTTCATTCTTTGATTAATAAATTGCCTGTAGTACCCACGTTGGGACAGGCCGTGGACTGTTTCCCTCCTTGCACTCTGAGGGTTTTAACCACGTCAAAAATACTGGTGTATTGATTTGAGATCTGGTTGTGAGCGGTGTCCTTTTGGTATTCTTTCTGTGGAACTTACCCTGTAAATTCCTACACTAAAGTGGTTCTTCAATGCTTCCCAAGAAGATTTACATATATGCCAAACCCTCCCTACAACTATCGGGGCATCCAATCCTTCATTGATTCTCGGCATTATATTTAATTCTTTATCGCATTAATCAAGATACCTTACCCTTCTGTACACACTTTCATGATAGGTTGAAAAGTATTGCCGACAGTAAGAACAGGCCTAGCCACAAGTAATCCAAATCACGATATTATATAAATATATATACACACACCCCAAACAGAGCAATTTATCTCTCTGGTTTTGTTTTGTAAATCTCAGCACAATATTTGCAGCATTGAGATTTTTGTTATATCAATTTTTGTTCGGTAGTGTGTTAGGAGAGGAGATTGAGGTACGGGATGGAGTCTGAGTTCGACCCTACTGTTCAAAGTTTCAAACGATTCACACCCTCCGCACGGTGCAAACAATGAAACTAACCCTCCGCACAACACAAACAAATGATTCAAACCCTCTGCATGACGCAAACAATGAGACTAACCCTCAGGCGAACAATGAAACCAAAAGTAAAACGGGCCCACAATTGATTTGGAATATTTTTTTAAAACAACAAAAAAATTCGAACCAAAACGATTTTCTTCGAACCAAAAATGAACTTAATTGATTTTGTTCGGCATTAAATTCGAGTTTGCCAAAAAATTCGGCAAACTTGAACGAATAAGTTCGTATTCGTTTGAAGTTCGGTGAATTTCGAACTTATTCGTTCAAATTCGCCGAACCTAGTGACTAAGGCTATAAGTGCCAGAGTCTGAGTAGCGCAAAGCAGAGTTGGCAACTATGTAGATGGCACAGAGCAGAGGTCAGCAACAACGCAGTAGATTCAAAGGGTCAGCACAGAGACTAGCAGCAATCAAGTTCCAACATTCACGGGGTATCATACTAAACACAGTTAGTTCAGTAATTTGGGATGTTTTTCCATTGTTGATGTAGTAGCAGTTGGCATTTGTAGTGCCAGCAGTAGCACGGATGCAAAAATTCAGAGGGAGCTGTAGTACGGATGCAGTGTTGACAGTGGCAGGGTCAGTAGCAGTATAGATGCAACATTTGCGCAGAGGTTGGTGGATAGCATGTCAGAGATCAACAATGCAAAGGGAGATGTTACAGAACAGAGTGATGCTCCAGTAGGGTGCATTGCTAGAGCACATTCCTCGCTAAGAGGGAGTGTTGATTTTTGGTAGCATCAGATGTGCTCCAAGTCTCAAATTTTGCAGGGAGGCTTAGGCACCTGTATTCTAAAGAACTCAGGAATCATTTTGGGAAATTCCACCCAGAAACAGTTGTATTAAAATAATTAATTATTTTTAATGGGACCCTAAGTCTAAACTTAGGAAAATAAAATAATTAAAGTTTATTAATATAAACTGTGGGTGTGACTTCTAGAAGAAGACGAGGATCATGCAAAAATGATCTTAGCCATTGATTAGATTCTAATCTAGGTCGTTGAATGTCAACGAGGAGATTATTTAAGGAGGTTTGAGGGTCATTTGGAAGACACATAGAGGGAGTTTAGAGAATCGATTTTCTAAAGCAGAGTAGCTGCTGCGAGCTTTTTGACAGTGAGATTTTGCAGTGAGGGGCAGGAATAGTTGGGTTGGAGTATCTTCTCCAGGACCCAAGATCAGTAGTAGAGAGGCAGAGAGACCCCAGGAGGAGGCAGTGTAGACCCAGGAGGGGTTGACGTTGGGCCATAAGGACCCACGCAGAGCTAGAAGGGCTCACACAGAAGCAACGCAATCCTCTAGTACAGAAATTCGAAATCTGCCGGGGCGCTGAGTTTTCTGACCCGAGAGGGTTGGAAACTGCTCCAAAGGGCAGATGTTTCCAAGTTGGGCTAGCGCAGGGCTTATGGAGGGCCAATGCAGAGATAGACTGGGACAGTTGGTTCAGCTACCGAAACAGCCTGAATTGCCGGGTAGAGTGAGGTAATCTCACTAAGTTTTTTTGCCAGTCTATTTTCCCTTTAACTGGATAGCTAGAAGGGCATCCAGAGTTGTATTCAGAAACTACTGCTTAATAATGGAAAACCCTCAGAGCTGCTACACTGGTTTTTTCGCATTGGGTTTTTCCAGGGACATTTGTCCTAAAAATACTGTCACTTGTGCATCTTTCTCTATTTGTTCTGTTCTTGTTTTGGGAAAATTAATTAATTAAGTGAAGGCTGCAGTGTGTTAGCTTCGATATTTGCTTTAGGAAACAGTGAATAATTTGTTTAAGTATTTAACAGATAAGAGAAGTTTAATCAATTGCTGCAGTAGGTGATTCGAGTGGGATTCTTGAATATTCACAAGATCTACATTCCTAACAATAGGAAGATTGTAGTGAGACGAGCGAAAGCTGGCTCGACCAATGGGAGAGGAACGTAGTTGCTCACCCATCCCGTGGGTGAGGGTTTTAACACTCACTCATCATATGGGTGAGGGAGAGAAAGTGGGGAACAAGTGTAAATTTCATGGAAGATTGAGCTTTCAAGAGATCTCGTGAGATACCTGAAGGTGATTAGAATCAGCTAGTTGAAGCTCCATTGGTCTAGTAATAGGGGCAGCCAAGGGGTAGCCAGTGGGACAGTCACAGGGATCCAATACTAGCATTTCCTCAGGAGCAGGGAATCTAGTGAGATCTTAGGAGATGGAGCAGCAGAGGAAGGATGAGGAGGAGTTGGTTGAACCTCCCACTAGTAATGGTTGAGCCAGTAGAGAGGTTCGTCATACATTAAGAGATGCAAAGGAGTTTATTGGAACTCGTGCTCAGAACAAGAGAGAGTGCAGACAACCTGACATATATCAAGCACTAGTAGCTCAGGTTGCATAACCTTCCAGCTTTCAGGAAGTCACACAACTTCAGGTGTGGATAGATGCCATGGTAGAAGAATACAACTCTATCATGACGAACAATGTTTGGGAGGTGGTGCCGAGGCTTGAGGACAGGTCAATTGTAGGTTCTCGATGGATCTACAAAATCAAGTATGTTGCAGATGGAAGCATGGAGAAGTACAAGGCTAGGTTCGTGGCAAAGGGGTATGCACAGAAAGAAGGGACAAATTATGAGGATACCTTCGCCCTAGTTGCCAGATACACTTATATTCAGTCGGTTATATCCCTAGCAGCTCAGATGGGATGGCAGATTCACCATATGGATGTCAAGACAACATTCTTGAATGGGGTGATAGAAGAAGAACTGTACATAGAACAACCAGAGGGCTTTGAGACTCATGAGAGGCGCACTCATGTGTGTAGACTAAAGAAAGCTCTATACAGGCTCAAACAGGCTCCCAGGGCATGGTATGGTCGGATTGACAGCTACTTGCAGCAGATGGGATTCGTCAAGAGTGACGCAGATCCCAACCTTTACTATTTGACAGTAGAGGGTGGGCCACTCATCCTAATATTGTATGTGGATGATCTCTTCTTGACAGGATCATCAGGGCTCATAGAGGACTGCAAGAGGAATCTGGTAGCAGAGTTTGATATGAAGGATTTGGGGTTGATTCACTATTTCCTAGGATTGGAAGTGTGGCAGAAGGACATGGAGATCTTTCTTGGGCAGGGAAGATACACTGCAGACATTTTGAAGAGGTTCAGAGTATAGGATTGTAGACCCATGTCTATGCCCATGATCACCAACTAGAAGAAGATAGATGCATCAGATGACAAGGATGTTGACCCCACCATGTATAGACAGCTTATTGGTTCTCTCATGTATCTGGTCAACACTAGGCCAGATATCTTTTTCGCAGTTAATACCCTTAGTTAGTTTATGGTAGAACCGAAGAGGGTACATTGGGCAAGAGCGAGGCATATTTTGAGGTATGTGCATGGCATAGTTGAGTACAGGTTGAGATATACCTGGGGGGATGACGTCAGACTATGTGGGTTCACAGATGTAGATTGCGCAGGTAGTTCAATGGGTAGGAAAAGTACCTCTGGGTACTACTTCAACGTTGGATCTTGGTGTGGCAGGAAGCAAAAGTCAGTAGCACTAAGCTCTGCAAAAGCGGAGTATATGGCAGCAAGCATAGCTATGTGTGAAGCTATATGGCTTCAGAGGTTGTTAGTAAACTTGTTCAGGCAGAGGATGGAGGCGACCAGTGTCTGATGTGATAATTAGAGTTGCATTAAACTCTTTGAGAATCCAATGTTTCATGACAGGTCAAAACACATGGATATTCAGTGTCATTTCATCAGAGATTGTGTACAACATGGAGCAGTCCAACTACAGTATGTTCCCACAAAAGTGTAGGTTGCAGATATACTTACGAAAGCTATAGGGAGATCTAAGTTCGTCTATTTTAGAGAACAGATGGGTATGGTGGAAAATCCATTTCAGTAGCAGGGACAACTTATTTTGGATGCTTCTCAGTTGCAGTAGTTGCAGTTGCAGCAACAACAGATGAGAGGGAGTTGCAGGGTTGGCAACAGTGTTAAAAGCGACACAGATGCAACATCAGAGTTGCGCAGTGGTTGGTTGGCAATATGGCTAGACATTAGCAACGTCACAGGAGGTGATACAGTGACATGGTGTTGTGGCAAGATGTGCAACACTAGAGAGAAGATAGTCCTCGGTAAGAGGGAGTGTGAGTTTCTATAGCATCGGATGTGTTCTAGCCACGAAATTTGGTGGAGAGGCTAGAATACAAATCTCCAAAACCCAGAAATGGTTTATGGAAATTCCACCTAGAGATGACTTAATTAGATTACTAACCAATTTTTAATGTTTCCTAAGTCTAAACTTAGGAAAACTGGTTAATTAATCAGAATTAATTGAGTGAAGGTGAGAATTCTCTAGAAACTCACATGATTGATCCAAAAATGATTTGAGCCATCGATTAAGATTTAATCTTGGCCATTGGAGTCCGAATAGGAAGATATAAGAAGGGATCGATGTGGTGATGGAGAATGCACTTGTGGAGTTTGATTTCCTTGGCAATTCGATTTCCAAAGAGCAGTAGTAGTTGTCGGAGAGCTAGAGATCGAAGCAGAGACACTGAGGGGTAGGGAAAGTGATCCGAAGGAATTTTTCTAGATCTGGAGAGGCAGCGACAAGTGACAAAAGTGATTCATGCAAAAGCAGCGTAAGGACTGCGCAGTAGCTGAAGAAGAGCAGTTCTATTTAGGTGGGAAGGAAGTCAATTCATCTTCCAGAAGTTGGGAAAGTCTTATAGAGGGCTGGAGATTCATTTCCAGCACTAGAGACAGGCTAGACAACTTGCTCAGAGGCAAATTTGAGCCACACGTGTGAGAGACAACGCAGAGGGCCTACGTTGGGGTTTGGACGACCAATTTTTCTGAAGAAGCCAGTGCTAGAATTGCTTGTGGAGGAGAGAATTCTCTCTAATTATTTCTATCAGATACTCGTTGATTGGATTGCCAGTTGGGCATCCATAGATTGTACTCAGAATTTTTGCTGCATAATAATAATAAAACCCTCATTTGCTGCACTGGTTTTCCCAAGCTGGGTTTTTCCAGGGACAGTTGTCCAAAAATAATGGTGTCATTTTTATTATGTGTGCACTAGTATTTTCTCAGTTTCCAGCGCTATTTTATTCCGTAGTTTATTTGTGAAAATCAGTGTGAATTATTTTATTTTTGCTGTGGCAGACAACAAGTAAATTGATAAATAAATTAACAATTAGAAAAATAATTTCTAGTTGTTGTGATTGATAAAATTTTCACATTCCCTTCCATCATTGGGCATTTTTGGCTTGGTTGTGGGGTTTTGGCATCAAAATTTGACATCTTCTTGTGGTTGCAGGCTTATGGTAAGGTTCTACATTGTTTTTCATCTCTAACACTTTGTGTTTGCAGCGATTTTCTTGCTAACATTGTGGTTGCAGGAAGTGGAAGCCATCTTCAAGCCTTCTAGGCCTTTAGGCCTCTTGGTTTGCCTCTCTTTCCCTCATTATTTTCTCTGTTTTGCTACAACCATTTATGCAGTCATATAAATCAAATAAAAAACATTAAAATTGACCAAAGATCATCTAATAATCACTTAACTTAATTAGCTAATCATTGGAGCTTATTTGGCATTGATAATTTGGCATCTTGTTGGCTTATGAAAGACTGAATCATTAATTTTCTGAGTTATCATATGTTTGATATATGTTATTTTGGGGTCTGATCTGAACATCAAAAGTCTGATCTATAGCTTCTAAGCAGTCTCATAATCAACTAGATATCATTGGAAGTTTAATGCATTGATTTTCTAACTTATATTTGACATCTTGCATTGTTCCTTGACTGCCATTATAAATTTGCAGACCTCTGAAAACAAGGTTGCAGCAGTAATAAATCACATATAAGTCTCTAAAATTGGCTAAGGAACTCTTATAATTCATAATCATTTATGGTGGAAGTGATTTAGACTTGAAATTTGATCATTGACATCTATTTGCACTCTTGCATTCACATACATAAGTGCTCTAATGAAGTTGATAAGTGTTTAATAAGTTTGGCTAATTGCTCTAAGTGACATTGTGATCCTGTTTCTCATTGCTATTGACATTATTGGATAATTGGGTACATTGTTCATTGTTAAATTGGATATCTCTTGTGGATGCTATTTTAATCATAGTTGTGATAAGAAATCTAAATCTCTCTCTTGTGTATCTAATTGGCATATTGGTGATTCATTGATATAATCTTGAAGATTGTTAATTGTCTTAAGAAGCATTGATCTTGTCTTATTTATCACTTGAGCAATTGTCTATTGGTATTACTGCAACATTTTCTGGCACCGTTAAGTTTGAGCACTTTCTCTTGTGGTTGAGATTGTCATTCATCTATTGTTTAAGTACTTCATTGTTCATAATTGAAGATCATTGTAATTAAGTACTTAAGAAACTTAATAATCTCACCTTAAGAGCACTTATATCTTGCATTTGCATTTTAGGATTAGTCTCTCGCGTTAATTAATTAACTTCCAAGCATAAGCTTGGTCGATAGAAAGATAAGCCCACCTTTCTCATCTAGCTTAAGGAGTCTAGTACCTCTTTAGTGGTTAACATGGTGACTTTGCAGTTGTCAGAGCCATAGTCTCTGTAGCGCCAAAGGCATCGGGTGGCTAGAACCTAAGGGGAGGTATAGTTAATCAAGCCTTAGCTTGCTTCCCCTTGACTTCTCTCTCACAACCTAATCTAGAGACTAGTTTCAGAAAAATTAAGATGAAGAACTCACTTAGATAGGCATATAATTTAAAATAAACCAAGATTTTGCATCTCACCTAGATTGTAGGATTTGCATCTCATTTAGAATAATGAAGCATCCTTAAAGCAACAACTGTTCATTCGATAACTTGGTAAATATTTTTTCTTAAGAAAGTAATTGAGTCCATTCAACTCACTCGTCTTCCATAATAATCTAATCAAATTGTTTAAACTTGCTATTTCAACCAAGTTGCTAGGCCATTCAGTTGTGTCTCTCGGACTTGTTAGTTGCCAACGAGTCTCCCATCTTCACATTTTATAGGGACTACCCCCCATAGTTTGTTGTAGGAAGACAGCTAGAACGGAGAGGGTGGGGATCAGAGTGACAACCCCTGTCTTTAGCATTGTTGCGTATTGCCTGTACAGTTTGGGTGACAACAAGACCGAATATGAATCCAATGAATTCAATGACTTCTGTAGAGAGGTTGGCATTAAGAGGGAGACAACTGTTCCATACATTCCAGAGCAGAATGGTGTTGTTGAAAGAAAGAATTGAACAATCATGGAAGCCACCCATGAGGTCTATCGAAATCCTTGTGGGGAGAAGCTGCCAAAACTGTCGTAAATGTTCAAAATAGGAGCCCTTATCAAGCCTTGGATTTCAAGACACCCGAAGAAGTTTTCACTGGTAAGAAACCTGATGTTTCTTATTTTAGAATCTTTGGTTGTCTTGTGTATTTTCATGTGCCTAAAGAGAAAAGGAATAAGTTGGAAGCTTCTGGGAAGAAAGTTATATTCGTTGGATACAGTGAAAATTTAAAGGCATATAGAATTTATGTACCTAGGTCTGATGCATTACTTCCTAGGCCTCGAGGTCTGACAAAATCTAGGCGAGATTTTCCTTTCTCAAGGAAAATACATTGTGAAGTTGTTAGAAAGATGTGGGATGGTGGAATGCAAGTCTGTGTCTACTCCGATGGAACTCAACTTCAAGAAGCTATGTGGAAGTGTTGTTGGTCCCAAATTGGCAAATCCTTCTGAATATAGACAACTTGTGGGGGCCCTAATGTTCTTGGTAAACTATTGACTGGACATATGCTTTGCTGTAAATACTTTGTGTCAATTTATGGTTGTTGGGCGTGGGATCCCCCAAGGGAAGTTTTGGGGCTTAGAGCCCAGATTTTAGACAAAGATTGTAATTTCGATATAAAGACTCCGCATTTTGTGGGCGCGGAGCGCGTAGTTTGTAAAAGAGTTATAGGGTTGTCTGCGTTTAATTTTGTTAATGTAATGTCGGCTGTAGAGATCTACCCATGGTTCGCGGACCATGGGATTGTATAAATAGAGCGAGGCTCTAAGTAGTTAAAAGGCAATCAATTGATCAATCAATCACGATGAGGATGAAGAGTTGAGTCATATCTGTGGAGTAAAGCCTAGTTTTGGGTCGTAGAATAGGAGGCGGCTCTGCAGCTGAGTGCGCAGAGGCCTAGTAGTCCGCAGCTGAGTGCGCGGACCCTTGCAGCTGAGTGCATAGGGTGAGTCGAGTCTGTAACAATTGGAAGTATTAATAAAGAGAAGTTTTTTATCATTTTTGCGTATCTATTACCTGTTTCATGCATTTGTTACATTGGATACAAATTGCACGTTTAATGCTTATATGATGCGCGAATGTGTATAACTGTGTTGATTAAGAGAACACAAGATAGAATAACTGGTTACGCGAAGATAAGTAGGGTCTGTTAAGAAGATAAGTAAGATACGCGATGTAGTTAGGGGAATTGGCACAGGTCGCTGCCATAGCAACGCGAAAGCATCTCAGCCCCTGGTTAGGACTGCGCGAAAGACGATTATAACAGATCGCGAAGGTATTGAAGGCTAGAATAGTGCGTGAAACGACTTGCGCGAAGGCAGACATAGTTGGACTAAATCGACATTACAGACATCTCAAGGGTGTGGAAACTTGGTTCCAACATCCCCCCATACTGCTTCGAGTGAGACTTCAGTGCGCGCTCTGCGGGCTGATGCCGAAAGGGCCAGTAGTGTAGGGATTTGTTTAGCTAAATAACTCCGAACTTGGGTCAGGCCCCAATAAGCCAACAAATGGTTTTGTTGCTACGACCGGAATCTGCATAGAGATGTCTGATGTCGTATCATTAGAATCCAACTAAGAAAGAAATTGAAGGTTGATTGGACAGAAGAATTGACGAGTTCGCGGTGCAGGACAACAGAAACCCGCAACTGTCAAAAGAGGAGTGGTTAGACAACTACTTGTATACGGAGATCCATGAAATCTTCTTCGCGTCCTTCCCTACTGAGCTATACGAGTGGATTGCGAAGCTAGTAGATAACCAAGGAAGGTGGAAGCTTGACGGTCCTATTGTGTGGACCCTAGAGTTAGTATGAATGTTGGAAGCATCGGAGGATAAGATAGCGCGCGCCGTTGATCATTGGCTCAACCGAATTATAGGAGGATTCATTACTGAGTTCGCAGTTGACACCTCAGTTAGCTACAGTGAGGCAGAACGACACTTTCTCAAAGGAGCGCGAGATAAGTACGTAAAGTCTTTGAATACTTGGATTAAAATGCTATTGTGCGAAAAGAGGGTTATGCAGTTACCTTGATGTTCGGGGCTACGCAAAGTGGAAAAGCTTACAGGAACGAAGGAAATAAGGGACCAGAAACTAGCCCCTTGATTTCACCTTCGCGAGGGGACGAGGAAGAGCTCGTGAAGGTCTCACCGCGAAGTGCGATCCACTTCATAAGACAAAGAATTTTGCGAATACCACCTCCACCCACACCGCCACCAGCTTCACCACCATCACCTCCATCTTCACCCGTACCCCCTCCACCACCATCACGATTCAATATGGCAAGCACAGTGAAGTTGCCTATGTTTAAAGGTTTGGGAAATGAGGATTTGGACCAATTCTGGTTCGTGATTAGGGCTGTATGGGAAGCACAAGGAGTTACGGATGACAATATAAAGAAAATGACATTGGTTAGCGCCTTGCAGGACCACGCGCTGACTTGGTATATTAAGTAATCCAATGATAATCCAAATGCAGGAATCGCGGATATCCAAACAGTGCTAAATAGAGAATTTAGCAGGGCGAAGTCTGAAGTGCAGTCGATCATCAGATTCAAAGAGATCACGATGCTACCAGGCGAGACTCCTTGGGAGCTGGATCAGAGGCTGAAATGTACGATTCGCGAAGCTAATATGAATCTGACGGATGGACAACATCGCGAGTGGTTTGTAGCTTTGCTAATGCCACATTTAAGGAGTGCGCTATCACAGCAAAAGATAATAACTCAGGCAGAGGCCTTGGAGATTGCTATGAGGCTACATGAGACCCCGATGCAGGATCCTAACCTAGGAGTTCAGCAGATCCACGCGCAGCTGAAGAATTTATGCCTTGAGATGCAGAGTCTGAAACAAGACAAGACAACTTGACCAGAAGTGCGCGAAGAGGTATGGTGTGTAAAATGCAAGAGTCAGGGTCATGACAAAGACCACTGCTCGGTTTTTACAAATTACCTCGCAGGAGGAGGACCGATGCCTTTAAGGCCAGAAGCTCAAGTAGGACCTAGCGTGGCACCTGCTTTGTGGTGCACGATCTGTCAAATAGCTGGAAAACATGCCACAGACAATTGTCACTTGTTACAGAAGTATATGCAAACTTTGCAACAATTGTTCTGCAACTTTTGTAGGTCAGTGGGACATGATGAGCGCACTTGCAGAAGCTATGAGTTGATGATGGATAGAACTCCCACCTACAGAGTTTAGGCCGAAACGCAGCCCCTTGACCAGAATGCAGGAATGGCGTGAACAGGATTTCAGGGGCGCAGATGAGGCTGAGGCGGAGGAGGACCTGGAAGAGGTCATGAACAGTTGATATGCTACAGTTGCAGAGGGCCAGAACATTATGCCTGCAATTGCACGAATCCAACGTGCCCATCGTGTTTGTATTGCACCTTGTTTGATCATGAGACAGAAGATTTTCCTACGCTGATAGCTAGGATACGCGACAAAGGAGTGCTACCGCCTCCCCCGACTCAGAACCTGTAGATGATGAGGTCTGAGCCGCGTGAGGAAGATCTGAATGTGAACATTGTGCTCCGAAGTGGAATCGCAATGGGAGATGACAAAGGCAAACAACCAGAAGATAGTACTTGGGTTTTCAAGGCTCCGGCGAAAGAAGCAGAGTTTGATTTGGAGCACACTTAGGAAACCTTCATGGAAGCTAAGAAGAGCTTCGCTGATGCCTCCACTTCAGGAAGCAAAGATAAACCAGAGCTGGAAATGGACCCATCTATGCTCACAACGTTCCTGGAAACATGTATGAAGTTACTGCACGATAGTAAGGTTGTGAAAGGGTTACAGGAACTCATCAACAGATGCACTGGGACTGCGCCAGGAGAACTGCGCGTAGTCCGG
Organism: Pinus tabuliformis; assembly: GCA_031772625.1. Taxonomy (NCBI): domain Eukaryota; kingdom Viridiplantae; phylum Streptophyta; class Pinopsida; order Pinales; family Pinaceae; genus Pinus; species Pinus tabuliformis. The sequence continues at coordinate 708,333,492 of CM062808.1, read as the reverse complement.
AAGATCGGAAAGCATAAGACAAGAACGGGAAGAGAGATGAGACTAACCGCACAGATCGAAGAATATGAGATGGACCAAGTAATTCTAGATTTGGGATCAGATGCAAATGTTCTGCCGAAGCAGACATGGGAGCGAATGGGGTGACCTACGCTGTAGTGGTCTCCAATTCAGCTGAGGATGGCGAACCAGCAAAAAATAATACCCATGGGGCGATTGCAAGGAATAATTGTGGATATTGAGGGAGCGAGCACGCTAGCGGATTTTGAAGTGATAGAGATTGTTGATGATAACAATCCCTACCCCGCGCTCTTAGGAATTGACTGGGCCACTGACATGAATGGGGTAATCAATCTGAAGAAGCGCAAAATGATTTTTGAAAAGAAGTCACTGCGCGTAATTATACCCTTGGACCCTGCTGAAGGATCACGCTATACGGAGCCGGTTCGCAACTATGAAAGTGATGATGATTTGGACTGCATCTATAAGGTAATAGCGCGAGACCAGGACTGGGTGAATCCCACTGCAGATGGGTGGATTGAATGGGAACGTGAAAGCTCCTGTACTTCAGATTCGGATGAAGAAATAGAACGATGGCAGAATTGGTTACATGAGGTAACTACACCAGTGTTGATAATATCGCCGAAATATCGGCGATATTCGCAAATCTCGCGATATTTTCGGCGAGCCGAAATATCGCCCCGAAAAAATCGCGATATTTGCGAGATTTTGGCGATATTTTCGTATATAGCGCGAGACGATGGTAAATATCGTCGGCGGCCTTTATAAATTGGGTTTTTGGTTTTTGATGCGTCATTTCGTTTTCCGATTTCGGGAGAGCTGGAGACGCTGCGAAGGAGGGTTTACAGGTATGCTCCAACGTTAATATGTATTATGGAGTCCCTTGTGAATCGTGATCACTTGGTATTGCAGATTGTAGCATTGATATTGCAGAATCGCAGATTGTAGCGTTGATAAATCATAATAGATATTGTGAGGGTGGCAGCGTTACATGTTTTTCCAGCACCAATGTTAATGTATTAAATTATTAATGCCCAACATTATTATTGAAAAATGCAACGCTCATCTTGCAATCACTCATCGGTAATGGGCACAAGTTACAACTATGCATGGAGCTTGGAACCTTTACATGGTTCTGCGGCCTGCCTATTTCTAAAGTTTAAACTTTAAACAGATATCATTACACGGCTGCATGGTGTTTTTTGGGGCAAGCTATCATGTAAAAGTTTTAACTTAAAACTAGTACTAATATGATCGTCCTTCTCCATATGATTTGGCCTTTGATAAATATCCAAGGTCTGGACAAGGCTGAAACCAAATCTATCCCCGTCTTCAAGGTGTAACTTCAAATATTTGTCCTCAAAATCATTCTTCAAACCAAGTTTTGTCCCTTTTGGTGGTTGCTCTAAGAACATACTTTGTATCCCCGGAAGTTTTCTGTTTCTCTTAGTTACATCACCATTTGCACCCAATACCTCAAAACGAGCATCATTTCTGCATATAAGTTCATGGTTTATGACTGATGAATACATTGAAAGATTCACATCTTCTTGATGGGCTGGATAACTCCATTCCTGAGCAGAGGAAAAACTGGTATGGTTGCTGGCATAAATAACAAAGGATCTTGAATTTTTTGGCTGGTAAAATCTAGAAGCAGTAGCAATTTATCACCACATGACTTCTATCTAGACAATTTGGATCTCCATACACAACAGTACGACCAGTTCTGTCTCTCCAAGAGTTGTAGACTTTGCTTTGACCATGTCAGTGTGATACTATTATTGGAATTATCTCCAAATCTAAAACTATGCAGAAAGCCATCTTCAGGGAACATTGCAATATTTGTCCCAAAAGCATAATGACTTCTTTATCCAACTAGAGGATATGGACCATTTAATATATGTGATGTTGTTTTGTTTGAGTCCTTGATTGGACAATTATCACTATCAGGGATCAACAGGATATGTGATGTTATTTTGTTTGAGTCCTTGATTGGACAATTATCAATTTATCACTATCAGGGATCAGCAGGATTTGGTATCGCCTTTGAAGTTTGATGTATCATTTCTATTTGACATCATATATATCAGTGTTTTCTTCATATTTATGTGCCAATGTGTTTAGTTCATGTTGTTATTGCTTTATATGTTTAGAAATCTGAAAAAAATGAATATATTATGCATTTTTTATGCTTGCCGATATTTGCCGATATTTTGCCGATATTTTCGCCGATATTTCCGATAAGATATTTTCCGGACCCTCGCCGATATTTTCCCGATACCGATATTATCAACACTGAACTACACTGAATTGTAATATGATGACAAGGTCGTTGCGCTGCGTATCAACAAAAGTAAGAGACCTGCCTACTTATGATGGTTTAAGTGAGGTAGATACCTTCTTGGATAAATTTGAAAGAGAAGTGCGGGAAAAGCAATGATTCTAGGCCTTGGATTGGGTACTGCGCACTACGTCTGCGAGATGGTGGGGTACACACAAAAGAAGGTTTGACGACTGGCATGAATGTAGGAGAATGATGCGCACACGATTTGGGAAGCCTAGGGTGCAACTGGCAGAAAAGTACAATTGATGGGATGATCTGCGTGCACATCTGGCTAAGTGGATGCAGGTATATGGAGAAGAGCCACAATCGACACAGATGCACACGAACTCGACGCTAAAATACATGGTCAATAAGCATGTGTTGGGGGGGCGACCTTGCAGATGGCTCTTAATGTTAGGAAGACATTTTGCTAGAAGACTAATCACGCAGAAGATTCTACGCGCAAGAGCGTTCAACAAGGTATGCAGCACGCTGAACAAGGTATGCAAAGCGCAACAAAGTGATTGGGACCTGCTCATGCCTGTAGTATTATGGGCTTATAGGACGACATGCAAGAAACTGACACGATAGACACCTTTTAGGCTTGTCTATGGGGTGGAAGCTGTGATGCCTATGGAATACATCGTGCCTAGTTTGCACATAGTAGCGCTCACAGGTATGACGGATCACAGAGCCTTGGAGGAGAGGCTCGCGCAGTTGGAGGAGCTCAAGGAAGAACGATTTTTGGCTAGATTTCACCAGCAGGTCCAAAAGCAGCGCGAAAAGGCTTGGCACGATCGACATATTAAGTTGCGCACCTTCAAGGTGAATGATTTGGTGTTGTTGTATGATAGTAAGTTCGATAAATTCCCAGGGAAGCTCAGAATGCATTGGCTGGGACCGTATGTTATTAAGGAGATCACAGATGGTGGCGCGGTGCAGTTGGTAAAGTTAAATGGAGAACTCTTCCCAGGAAAAGTCAATGGCAGTCGTTTGAAGCCATACATAGGGGGCTCGGCCATCTGACTAGCTGACAGAAGCACAGTCTTAGCGCTCCAGGTAGCTGAAAGGAGGCGCGGGACTATAAACTACTTTGCCTGAGAGCTGCGCGATGTCAGGACTGCACGCAGTAATGAAGTGTCATAGGGTTCGCAACAGCGCGAGGGTAGCTACGCTGCCGCGCAGATAGTCACTATTCACCATGTGATGCTTGGTTTGAGACCAAATGGAGCGGGTGACAGGCATTTAAGGCGAACTTTATGGGCTAGATTCTTGAAAATCTGCCGCCAATCGAGCATTAATGGACCGAATGTGGGGGGAACGGTCGAATTCAAATTCAAAAGGCGCTATAAATTACAAAGGGCTGTCCAACAAACAACACTTGGCAATTTGAGGACTGAGTTGTTACGCACACAGATATTCATGAACCGAGACTGGTTCGATCTTTTGAAGGCGAATTCGTTACTTGAGCAATTACCTGAGACGTTAAGAGAATTGTGGAATCACAATCTAGCATCACCTAAAGAAGCCATGGATACCTGAATAATGACCGCTGAGGGAGCCGCGCAGGCCATTATGGAAGTGGAAGCCCCAGAAAGTGTTGGGATAGTCGCAGAAATCCCTAAATCGCCGTGCATGCCGAGACCCAAGAAAGACAAGCAGGCCATCGTTCCGATATGCGTATCACTTAGAAATCTATTGAGGGCTAGGCTCACCATGGAAGAAAAGGGGAAGGCTATCAATTTGGAGGCCGATGAGGAAGAAGAATTTGAAGAAATCCTGGTAGAGGAGGAGGATGTAGAAATGGAGGTTGAAACCCAGGGTGCAGACCCTCTTACCAGACTGCCCGCATATGTTCCTCCGTAGAAGGGTAAAGCAAAGGTGCCCAAAGATATAGATGAGAGCAAGAGTTCTCTGTAGATTCCGCTGCTCCTTGATGACATTATTTCTGAAGGAGCGCACTTGGGACGAGTGCCGGTACTGAAATTTGAGGATTGGGACCTCGCGGATCACGAGAAGTTCCCGCATCTTGCGACTGCGTAGCTAATGCGCCAGAAGATAGACACATTAGCTGGAATGATAGAGTTGGCGGCGCGCAAATGGCTGAGAGGAGTTGAGAAAGCAGGGTTGCTAAACCTGCTCTGGGTACTGCATTACCATCGTGCCCCAGTGACCATTTTTGTCATCAGGCAACTGCTCTGCCTGGTACATGATGGGTGCTTGTGGCTAGAGGAGCCCATCCCCATCACAGACCATTTGATTCACAGAATTACCTGGCTCCCTTGCAAAGGGGAGGACCCAACAAATATCTTGGAGGGAAAGAGTGATGATTTGGCCATCGCGGAGGCTTTGCAGAAGTTTAAGATGGAGAAGAAGAAGGGAGGGTACGCCATTTCCAACATCAACAACTCTGTGGTTAAAGTCGCGATGCAAATATTGGCAGGGAAGGTTATGCGAAAGTGCCGCGCGGATGAAGTGCCCGCGTTGGTGATTGCACTAGCAGCGCAATGCGCAGAAGGGGTCCAATTCAACTGGGAAAACTATTTATGTGGAGAATCCCTTTAGAACTGTCGCGAGGCACAGGAGTAGGGAAAAAATTTTCACTATGTGTGGCTTCTGTTGTCAATAGTACTGGTGGCCTGGGAATTGCTCGAAGATAGCCAGTTCCCAACGATCGTGTAGGACCTTCTAGACGCAGTGAAGTACGCTTCGCTGTGGGCAACCATGGATGCACAAAGGATAAGGGACAACAAAATATCCTGGGTGCTCATGGAGATGAACATCAGAATGGAGATTAATCGCAAGCCGCAGATATCGCCCACAGTCTACAACAGTCTGCAGAGCTTCATGGAGTTCAAGGCAGATTTCCACCATGTCTACATTAGGGTGCAGAAGGACCCCACGAAGACGTGGCGCGAGTTACTTTGTTTGGCGACTGATGATGTCATCTTCGCAGTCCTTGAGTCGTGGTTGCTGGAGTGGTGTGCTCCAACTAGCTCTGTGGTGGAAGCAGAAAAGTCTACCGCGCAGCGGAAGAAGGAAGAGGTGAAACTGCGGATGGTGCAATTGGTAGAGAAACGTAGGAAGGAAGAAGCAGCGGCTAAGGCCCAGGTAGCGCGTGATGCTGCAAAGTCGGCAGAAGAGCAACAAAAGACAATAGAAGGAGAGCGCGAAGGACAGAAGTCGCCTTCGCCTGAGTCGGAGACCGATACATAGCAAGGTGGCAGGACCTACAGACAGCGTCCACTCAGCTAAAATGTTCATGCCCAAGAGAGCAAGTAGGGCCTCGAAAGAAGTCGAAGGCTTCAAAGACTTTGTTCGAACCGATCACCCTCACTGAGGGGGATCTCCATGATATTGGCGAAACGGTGAGGGATGTCACCGCAGAGGCCCTCCAGCAGTTTGAGGAGCAACACCAGATGGTGTTGGGGGCTCTCCGGACGCAGATACAGGAGTTGCAGGTGCGCACTCCACAGGCTGGCACTGTGTCAACTAGCCTCGCAGTAGGTACGTCCACGGCCGAGGAAACGCTGCGCACCCTGGCGACTAACACAATAGTGCTGCCAGATGGTGCACTCGTTACAGAAAATGAGGCCGACAGGCCTATGGTCAATGGGTTGAAGGGAATTAGATTAAACGTGGCTGCGCTCCCTCGGGAGACACTCTATATTTTGCAGGATGGAGTCATTGCAAAACTACGAGCCAGGGAGGGTCGCGCGCTCTAGGTAATGAGCGAGCAGCGCATCAACATTGAATAGTTGAGCCTGCAGCGTGACGAGGTAGTGGCACAGAACAGACAAATAGTGTAGGTGGTGGAGGAAGCTTGCCAGATGGTCCCGGAGTTGGTCATTCGAGCAGAGGAACCGGTGGAGGCGTGCGTCCGGAAGTTAGCAGTAGGGGTGCGCGACGCCAGAGAGGAAATGGCCAGGGTTCAGCTGGAGCTGAACCTTCAGATAGCAGAACTGCAGTTGAAGACGTAGCCTTCAACTCCACCAGAGGTTAAGGAACATCGCGCCACCGCGATCATGACAGCAATAACAGTGGTCAGCAGTGCAGTGATAGACTAGATAAAGTTGCTCGAGCAGTCGTTCGAGGTCCTCACCACCCTGCAGGAGGACCTGAACATACAATGCCAAGAGACAAAGGCGCGTGAGCTGCAGCAGAGATACGATGAAGTAAAAGGGACTGCGCAGACGGTTGCCCTTACACAGAGGCTCGTGAGGATGCAGCAAGCTAAAGCGCTCAAGGAGCAGGTGGATGTTGCTCGACATAAGGAAGCAGTTTTGAAGGCACGCTTACAGCCGTGGATCGATGAGGCGTACACCATTACAACCTCCATTGAAGCAAAGCTCACGCAGCTGCAAGCAACACAGGAAAGGATCCAGGGCAGCAGTTCAGCCATGGCGGTCACTGAACAGCGCGTCGAAGAAGTACAACAGGCAGCTGCTCAGTGTGCTGCCAAACTTGCAACGATCTAGTGAGAGTTGGGAGGTCTTTGCGCAAAGATCTCCGCATCGACAGAGTGACTTAAGGGCGAGTCACGATGTTTGTGTTGGGGGCCTGTTGGGTGTGGGATCCCCAAGGGAAGTTTTGGGGCTTAGAGCCCAGATTTTGGTCAAAGATTGTAATTCCGATGTAAAGACTCCGCATTTTGTGGGCGCGGAGCGCGTAGTTTTTTAAAGAGTCATAGGGTTTTGCGTCCTTAATTTTGTTAATGTAATGTCGGCTGTAGAGATCTACCCATGGTCTGCGGACCATGGGATTGTATAAATAGAGCGAGGCTCTAAGTAGTTAAAAAGCAATCAATCGATCAATCAATCATGATGAGGATGAATAGTTGAGTCATATCTGTGGAGTAAAGCCTAGTTTTGGGTCATAGAATAGGAGGAGGCTCTGCAGTTGAGTGCACAGAGGCCTAGTAGTCCACAGCTGAGTGCGCAGACCCCTGCAGCTAAGTGTGTAGGGTGAGTCGAGTCTGTAACAATTGGAAGTATTAATAAAGAGAAGTTTTTTATCATTTCTGCATATTTATTACTTGTTTCATTCATTTGTTACATTGAATATAAATTGCATGTTTAATGCTTATATGATGCCCGAATGTGTATAACTGTGTTGATTAAGTGAACGCAAGATAGAATAACTGGTTATATGAAGATAAGTAGGGTCTGTTAAGAAGATAAGTAAGATACACGGTGTAGTTAGGGGAATTAGCATAGGTCGCTGCCATAGTAGCGCGAAAGCATCTCAGCCCCTGGTTAGGACTGCGCGAAAGACGATTATAACAGATCGCGAAAGTATTGAAGGTTAGAATTGTGCGCGAAACGACATGCGTGAACGCAGAAATAGTTGGACTAAACCGACATCACAGACATCTCAAGGGTGTGGAAATTTGGTTCCAGCATCCCCCCCATACTGCTTTGGGTGAGACTTCAGTCCATGCTCCGCGGGCTGATGCCGAGAGGACCAGTAGTGTAGGGATTTGTTTGACTAAATAACTCCGAACCTGGGTCAGGCCTTAATAAACCAACAATGGTTGAGCCTCATCACATACATTGGGTTACTACAAAGAATCTCTTAAGATATCTTCATGGCACTATCAACTATGGACTAAGATACACTGCTGGGAATTTGAGGCTACATGGATATTTTGATGTTGACTGGGTTGGCAGTGTGGTGGATAGAAAGAGCACGTCTAGATGTTACTTCTCTTTGGGATCTGCTTCAATTTCTTGGATGAGCAGGAAGCATAAATCAGTTGCACTAAGCACTGTCGAGGCTGAATATATTGCAGCTAGTATGGCTTGTTGTGAAGCAATTTGGTTGAAGAAGCTTTGCAGTGAGCTATTTGAGCATGTGTTGTATACCATCGTTATCTACTGCGACAATCAAAGTGTGATTCGCCTTTCAAAGTATCCTATGTTTCACAATCTCTCCAAGCATATTGATATCAGGTACCACTTTATCTAAGATATGGTACAACAGGAAGCAATAAGGCTCCAACATTAGGACAGATGAATAAGTCACGAACATCCTCATGAAGCTGTTGGGGAAGGTCAAGTTCTTGGCCTTCCGAGAGACGTGGAAGGACCCTCCCATGAGGGTCCTGCTTATGTTGGACATTGAGCTCTGGGAGCTCCTGGGGGCCTGGGGCACTTCTTAGAGATATGTGCGACCATAGGGTGAGTGGTTCACCTTCCCCTATAGGTGTGTTGTGTACAGGGTGAGTGGTTCATCTTCCTCTGTGATACCCCATGATGATATATGAGAGCAAAGGGTGAGTGATTCACCTTCCCCTATGGCTGATGATATATGCATAGGATGAGTGGTTCACCTTCTCTTGCGGATGCCCCAACATACATCCTACCCTTGCAGTTTGGGACTCTTGGGAAGTACCTCTCATTTGGCCAATGAGTTGGGAAAAGTGGTTAGGGACCATAACACTACAAATGGACGCATCATGTACTACCATACTTCCTATGTCTAGGATGCATGGTGTTCAACAACTTAATCACTCAAGATCAAGTCTGATTGGGGTTCTACCCCTGTTTATGTGGACTGACTTTTGTTAGTGGAGAGTGGTAAGGACTTGTGACTCACTCTAGATCGATTCTTATTATCTATATCAATCTTCAGCAGAGACAAGACAAGATGCAAATATAGTACATGATGATCCAGATGGCATTATGATGGATATTAGGAGGTGGAATTCTTCCTAGTTGAGAGGGAGTGTTAAAATGTGCCACTAGGGCCATATTCCACTTTGGGCAGCTCATTTGATGAAGATGATTATTGGATTGAATTCCTCTTTCGAGAGGACCAAAATCGACCTAAAGATCACTAAATTTAGACAAGGAGAAATATATTTTTGAAGTCAAACCCACACGTGCAATTTGTCAAGGTTGCTTGGGGTCAAGTTGGACAAATTGATCTTCCTCTATCTCATATAAATAAAAGTGACCTCCAACCTCATTTGGCACATTCACAACACATCATTCTTCTCTCTCCTCATCTGATTGGGCTGTACAAATCACAACCAACCTTGTTTCATCTCACACTTGCGAGTGTTTGGAGGACAGTTTGACTGGGCGTTACTTTTTTTAGCCAAATTTGACCAGTGTTGACCGAGCCTTGTTTGACCTCATTTGATATCAGTTTTTGTGGGAGAATCTCTGTTTGGGAAGGCCGCATATTCTAGCACATGTATCGAGATTTTTTGGGCAGGTTGACTTGCGTTAACTATAGGCTTGTTTGACTGAAGGGTTGACTTATGTTTGACCAAATTTGACTGCTCCAAAGTTGATTGTTTTCGCTGTTGTTTGTCTATCAAGAGAGGCTGAGGTCCTCTCTCCTTTGACTGAGATGTTTTGGAACATTTTGACCAGACTTTGACTGCTATTGATTTTCTGGTTAGGGAAGAATTTCACTGCTGTTGACTGAGGGTAGAATTGTAGATTTGACTGGGTAGTTTTGGATAGTGGTATTGATCATCAAATTGACAAGTCAATTTTGACTTTGTCTTTGTATTATTGTACTCTCTCTCTGTTGAACATTTGATATTTATAATAGGAAGAATTGATCAAGGGTTTTCCCCATCTTGCGGTTTTTCCCTGGCTTGAGCCAAATTCTTGGGTTCTCTTGTCTTGGATTGTCTTCTGTAGTTTATTGTTTATGTTCTATCTACATTTACTGTCAATGTGAATTAATGGTTTATGTGATTATTATTGGAGATAAAGTGAATTGATATTGAGCTAATAAAAGGACATTGAAGTAATCGCTGCAAGCATAGAACATACCATTGTTATTGTTGTACCTTGGAAGACAACCTCTGATTGAGGAGAGGTCAGTGCCCAAGACATTTATTCAAAATAATGAAAAGATGGATTGGTTGTCCCATTGTTCAAACCTCAGAGATTATTTTTAAAGGCAATGCTTCTTAATCTTTAATGGAAAGAAACACTTTGTCTGAAGTGGCCTTTTGATGTTGGTTACAACTTAAATGAAAGAAGAAACAAAAAGATAGTGGAAAGTCTCCAACATAGGTTGCTTAATGCAGAATCTGTGTTTTCAACTTTAGAAGAAAATGTAATTAACAGAATAGGAAAGATGAGCGCATCATTAAGGAATTTTAACTTTAAATTACAGAGAACTAGTTTTCAGAACTGTAATATTAAAGACCAACAACTTCATTACTCTTTACTATGAAGAAAACATTAAATGAAACAAAGGGAAAATACATTTGTACTCAACAGGTGTCTGGAATCACTTCAAACTTCTTTATTGCATTCCATATAAAGATGAAAAGATATGAGTTTTTTCTACTTCTGAGGCCTAGAACTCAAAGCCCTCATTTCTCTTTCTAAAAAGGATTTATACAAAATTTCAAAAGACAGTTATAACACTGCCAACTACCCAAAATTTCATAACTTCCTAACTACTTCAAAACTAATAGTTCTTTCAAACTTTTACAATAGTGAAAAAACAAAATATTAATATGATCCAAAAATGTATGACGTGAATCTGTATGACAAGTGGCGTTGTACTATTTGTTGATTTGAGATTGGGTTGCAGATGAAGGTCCTGCTTCTGTAGTAGTTGCTAATGGTGACATCCATCCCTGCACTTTCTCCATATGGTTGTATTAGGACTGGGACTTTTGTCAAACTTTGAATGTGCCATCCTAAAATTTGTAATTCTACTATGTGTTGGCTTATCCACAAAAAGAGTTCTCATCAACCATAGCAATTGAAAATCCCTTTGCAAATAGTTAACAATAGTTGTTCCTTTCAACACTGTTGTTCTTTCATGAGTTGATCCAATTTTTCTTTTTGCCTCCACCAGCAGAGTCTCATAAGTTTCCCAGGGTAATAAATTACCTTGTTGGTCCCAGCATGAAGGCAAACCTGCTCTTGTTCTCTTATCAAAATCAGTGTTGAATTTCATTACAACTGCCTTGACCTCTGTTAACTTTGTCTCTATTGTTTTCCTGTAGAGGTTCTTCATAATCATTTTGTTTATCTCTAATACATATTCAATTTTGTCTTCAACTCCTAATTCCCTTAACTGCTGAGAAGATCATGAATTAAGGAAATCTATCATTTTCTTTGCGAACTGAGCTCTTTGCTGTAACTTTTGTTTATTTGCAGTGATAAGATTTTCGAGGTCCCTGATGATGATCTTTTCTTCTTCCACTATGGACAATGATTCCCAAATATCTCTAACAGTATGAATGATGTCATTCCATAGAATTTCCCTAGCCTGAATAAGGGAAATGTTTCCCTTCACCTTCTCTTTCAATTCTTTGATTTCCTTAGAAGTAGCTTGAAAATCATCTATGTATTTGTCTGCAGTCTCCTTAGCCATGGCTATTTCCCTTTCATTAGCTTTTATGATTTTCAATGTAGTTTCATAGTGTCTCTATGCTTTTTTCATTTCATTCTCAGAAATCTTCATTTCAGTCATGACCCTGGTCAGTTTATCAGTTGGGTCTTCTGAATCAGCTGGTATTACAATAGTGCAAACATGTGAGTCAATCTTCTGTTGCAGAACAATGTTTATTTCTTTCAACTTAGCAATTTCATCATTTCTTTTAATCAACTCCTTAGTCAAAGCTTCTTTCTCCTTTTCTACCTGTGTTACTTCTGGTGCCATTATGTGTTCTATTGCAGGCATCTTCAATTTCTTCCTCAATACCTGAGCCTCTATTTCTGCTCCCTGCAACAACTTCTGAACAACACTTCTATCTCACCCCAATTTTAATGATCATCTTCTTCAATTCTTCATTTTGAGTGACTAAGGCTCTTGAATTAGCCTTTTCCAACTTTAATTGGCTCACCACCTTTTCCAATAAAGTTTCTGCTCTGTTGGCAGCCAAGGAGGTTTTCTTCAACTCACTGTAAATTAATTCCCCAGTTTGCCTATGTAGATTAATTTTATCAGGCAGAGGAATTTCCCTAGCATCCACTATCAAATTAACAGTCTTGAAACTAGAAGAAGAAGATACACTTAAAGCAGAAGGGTGAGAGAAAGCTAACTTAAGCTGGTTTCTTTCCAAATCCATAGCTGAAAGCAATCTGGTTTGATAGTCGGAAACAAATTGTGCTTCCACCTGTGACTCCATATTTTCTCTGACTTTTTTGTTTCTTTCTTCAATCTGGGAGTACATCTGTTTAATCATGGAGACTGAACTTTGGTCAGCTTCTTCTAGAACAAGAGAAGAAGGTGTGCAGACAACTTCTCCTAATTGTAGCTGAAATGATGATGAGCTGCCACCTTCAGACAACTTAGCCTTCTTTGAAATTCTCTCAGTTTCTTCTTCTAAGTCTATGACATCCTCACTACCTCTTTTCAAACTTTTCTCACTCTGATGAGGAGTCTCAATTTCCATATCTCCTGATAAGGTAGATTGGCCTCCATTAGCCAATTTCTCTATCTCTGGTTTAGCTTCATGAATAAAAGGAGCATAAGCATTTTCCACCCTTCTTTTTGAAATAATGTGGTGTGGGTCATATGCCCATTTTTCACCCAGTTGTAAATCCATCTCCTCAAGTAATTTTTGTACTTCTTTTGCAACTTGTCTGTTGTTTACAATGAAAGGTCCCACTGTCTTTGGAAATTTAAACAAATACCCCTTCTTTGCTGGCACAAAGTGTATCTGATCTACATTCAAGCTCTGCCTAATGAATTCTAGTGCAAACAACCTCATAGGTACAAAAACTGGAAGTCTGAAAGGGGCAACTTCTGCTCCATATAATCTGATTTCTGAATAATCTTCAAATTGAAACCAATCACCCACTTTGACATCTTTGTTGAGTTGAAGTAAAGACTGAGCTTTTGGCAAGAAACAAGGTGAAGGAGAACTGTTCAAAATTGAATAAACAATTGATAGGAAAGAAGAGGCAAAATACATCAATCCTTGGCCATTACTAGTGTCTCTTATCACATTAGTCCAAAATACTACTAATTGCTTGTTTTTATTAGGGTCCATGATATTTAGCCCTAAATGCATGAACCTTTCCACATGAGTATATAAAAAGAGATGTGACAAGAGATGGAAATCTAAAACAACCAGTGAGAGGAAAATTTGATAATTGAGAATTTATCATTTTTTCCCAGAAAGAAGGTATATCAAAAACTATTTCTGGGTTCATCATTAGACTAAACATTCCTAAGATGGCCTTATCCACAGTGTTTGTATCTTCCTTTCCTAAGATTTTGGCCAAAATTTGCAGCACATGTCTGACTTCTTCAACAAAAGTATCTAGAGGAAATTGAGGAGGTTCCATAGGCAAATTTTTTCTAGCAGGCATTAAAAAGAAACTGAGCTGAGCATAGTTAGAAGCATACAAATCTTGAAATGTGGAAAGCAAAGATTCTTCTGAGAATGCAGTGTAAGAATTTGCAACTGGGAAGCATAGGGCTTGCTGAATTAACAAAGTTGACACCTGAAAGACATTTTCCCCTAATTTATTCATGACAAAACATTTCTATGGGTAAAGGGCAGAGACAAGCCAATATATAAATTCAGGGAAATTATAGGTCTGTGGAATTATGACAGCTAGGACACTAGACCTAAGAACAACAACATACATAGGGGATTCAGCTTGTTTGAGCAAAATTTGATGATAGATTTCTATATAATTAAGTGAACAAACTAGGTCAAAAACATCCCTTTCTGTGTCCATCAAGGGAATATGAAAGGTAGAACTTGTAATGGCAGCTTTCTTCGACATTTTCTCCAAATTCTGAATGTTGAGGCTCTGTGCAGATGACGGAACAATAGTTAGTGACGACAACTGACTTTTAACTAGTACAATTCAATTTTTTACAGCAGGAATGGAAATAATAGTGAGGGAAATGCAAGAAAAATGGGATTTTATGGGAAACGGAGTAACGGGTAGGTAAATGGCATTAATTGTAATTTTGAGAAAATCGAGGAAAATGAGCTGGCGAAGTGATGGATGACAGGGTAGATGACGTGGAGGATGAGGTGGTAGAGGTGGAATAGTGACAGTGGAGTGGAAAATCTTAACAGACACATCTCGCTCGCTTGCCGACGGAGTGTGTTCCCCTTGCTAACGTCATACGGGGGCAGAATCCTATACAGGAGAAACCCGACGGAGTCCCCCCGCAACCATCCTCCGCGGTAGATATGACGATCAACATCTGCGTTAAAAAGTCTTACGGGGGGATGAGGAGAACTAACCGTTGAGCATGTAGCGCCGTCGGGTTTGCTCCATCCTCAGGGCCCCACTCTTTTATTTCATCACGCCTTTGAATTTGCCCGACCTTTAAACTCCGACACGGTGACATTGGCTTTGGGCCCCACCTGTTTTCTTTAACACTTGTGCAACACTTGATTAAAGTTTTATCAATCTTAACATAAAACTTTTATCTTGCTTCCTCTTCTTTTAGTATTTTATATATATATATATATATATATATATATATATATATTAAACACTGATATATATTCATACATCTCTACATGCATATGAAAGTAAAACAAGCTACAACACATATCTAAAATTAACAAATAAAAACCCACTTTTAAGTCAAAACCCCACCTATATGTCATTTTTTTCATCGTTGACAGCATTTGCCATTGGAATATCACCAACCAGATGACCTTATTGAGCTACTTCCAGTTGCTATGGATGAGCAGGAGCCTCATTATGAGAGTGATTCCTACCTAGAGAGCATGCTGACTAAAGAGCTAAGTGATGTTGATGAAGTTATGTAACTTGTCTCTTTCATCTCTCACATATCTAATGAAAATTTTGGAGTATTGAATAATATACGAAGTACATTTTTTTATCTCTTCTACTTTTTTATCTGTCCTTACGTGTGTAAACCTGATATTTATCTCATAACAGTGTTTGTGCCATCTAATCGCATTTATATGTTAAAATAATATACTAAAATCTTTTATACGTATTTTCTTCTACATCATAATATTTGCTAGGAATTTGCTTGTTTAAATCAGTTTGCTTCTTTTCTCTACTATGCTTTATCTTGAACATTGACACATGAAAAAATGATTTTTTTATTATCATTTAATCATCGTTTGTGAACTAAATCTTACGAGACATGATACACCTTTGTTTTAGACTTCTTGTGGGCACTATTAAAAGGATAGTTAGCTGGAAGAATTATATGTCAAAGAAATAGAGAAATGTACAAGAAATTATAATGCCAAGCTTCAAATGATGGGCTTTGAATGAATTTTGTTGGGAATGATTTTATCAAAGAACATCACTCTAGAATACATAGACAAGAAACAATAATAATGGTGTATATCTTTAGGAGGTGAAAGCATTAGTTCAAAGAAACAAATGCAGATCTATAGTGGAGAAGTATTTTCCTACTCAGTGGTAATAACTTTGTTAAACATTCTAGATTCATCACTGTTATTTACATATTATCACTTGGTAAATGTAGATAATTGTATGCACTTTATCATGTCCCCATAACAGCTGACAAAAATGTGGCAGATTAGTTATAGAAATATGGAAAGATAGATTAGTTGTGTAGATATGTAATAGGTTGGTAGTGCTTTTAAGCTTTCGTATGTAAACAGAGACTTGATACATAAAGGACAGAAAACATCTCGCAGACTAATTAAGAAGCCTTTTGATGTTATCTTCTAGCTTTAGCAATTCTAATATATGTTTTTTATCGTAATTTTTATACACACTGTTTATGGATCTTTGTAAATACACTAATAGTAAGATGATCTACAGTAATTTGCAATCCCTTTTTCTTGGGCTTACTGAAGACAAAGATGACATACTAAGATATTTACTATACATTTAAGATGTTGGTAAATGCAGGTTTATGTAAAAGTGAGTGCATTCTTCCGTGTGTCAAGGAAGCCTTATCCCTATGAGGACACTTGCTTCCTTTTGTCTGAATTAATCTCTTCTTATGGTGCTCAACGCCTTATGTGGGGGAGGTAAGGAAATTGGAGAAGCCAATTGTATATAGTTTTATGGGAGTATATTAGAATTTATTCTTTCAAAATATGTAAAGTTTAACTGTTTTATTTTTCTCCTTCCTATTCAAGAATATTGTCATTTGATTCACAAAATGTTATGCACACTTGTATTATTTAAAATTTAAATACATACACCTACATAGAAAATGAAACTCTGCAGATATACAAACCACTGCTGACCATGCATAGAGACAGTCAACCTTAACTTGGAAAACCAAAACTACATAGCCAAAGAGACAAGATCGGAAAAGAAAAGCAACTTGCAAAAATTAGTACAATCTCAAATGACCTAGATAGTGAAACAATCTGCATATTATGCGCTGTGGAACACTAAAAAGACTTTTTGATTAACCTGTTAGTAGTATTTTATGTGCCTTTGATGTGTATTGAGGATAACTTTTATAGCAGTGGGAGTCAGATTATCCTCTGTACACTCTTTTGGTCTTATGATAGCTGAGCATAGTGTGGAAAATGGTTCCCTTAGATATGTAGTCTTGGTTAACACCTAGTGTATGATACCACTAGTGATATTGTGGACTTCCTCGCTCACATTCTATGGGAATCATCTCAAGGTTCCTCTCATATCATCCACCTACCACAAGCATCCCACTCTTGGGGTTCCTACTATGAATAAATAATATGACAATGACGATGAGGCTATGCTTAGTATGACTTAGTTTGCTGAAATAATGGTGTAATCTCTACATACAACCTTGGCCAGCCTCACTTTGTAATCATTTTTATTGTGTATTAATGTGTTTCTATGGGTTAGCATAAAGCTGATCTAGTCAACAGATTTATTATATTCCTAGGTGGTTAAGATGACCTAGTCGTTATTTTGGTTGATAACCCCTCCTAGGAAGTGTGCCCTACCTCTTGAGTTGTGTATCAGTACACACTCAAAACTCATTCTTTTATCCTATCAGCACCATGTCTAGCATTGCTCTCCTATTCATCGTGTGATTTAGTGTTCAAGATTTCCTCTCAAGTATTGCACTTTAGTGTTCTTGGGTGATTTGCTGGTTTTTTCTATTGCACAGTAATGCATATTTTTCTTTTGCCTATGTGCCAGTGTATCTTCTGTTAGTGCATATTAAGTTTTTGCTGGTTGATTCCATTTGACCCTTTCCATCTCTTATGGATTAGAACATGGCGTCAGAGTAGGTGTGAACCTCCCTTACCTTATTTAGGTTTGTCCTCCTAGGATAGGTGTGAACCTCCCTTACCTTATTTAGGTCTGTCCTCCTAGGATTTTTAGGGTTTTTCTAGTGCAAGAACCTTCCTTTAAATGACAACAATCTTTTTAGTGTCTCCCTAGGGTTTAACTCTAAATTATCTTCTAAGTTTATGTTGTAGCGGCTACAACCACCCTCCCAAATTTTGCCTTAGCCTCGTTTTGGAGCCTCCCTTCCAACCTTCACAGCAGCTTGCCTCGTTTCGTCAAGTTCACAAGCTTCAGTGTATTTCATGCACAAAGGCAGCCTGTCGGTCGGTCATAGCTTGATCCATTCCCTTCACAGGCTGTTCACTCAGACTTTGTCTAGCTGCAGACTGAGCAACTTCCCCTTGAAAATTGCGCATTTCTGGAGGAAAACTAGCCTTCCCTCTAGAAATTGCGCAATCCTCTCTGGCAGCCTGCTCGGCTCTAGGATTGCGCAATCCTGTCTGCCAACACTTCCAGTAGGATTTGTGCAAATTTTCCCAGCAGCAGGCTGTTTAGCCCAAGATGTGCACAAATCTAGGCAACAGTTAGCTGCTCTGCCCAGAAATTGCGCAAATCTCCTGGGCAGCCAGCCCAGCTCCCAGCCAGAAATGTGCATTTTTCTCTAGCAGTCGAGCAATCTCTTGCATGTGTAACTGAGTTGACCGGTTCCCTCCGGGACCGAGCAAAACAGACTTGCATGCATGGGTTGCTTCTCCGAAGGCAACATGCAAAGGCATCCCTTGTTTCAGGGATCTATGTTTGGCAGTTGGAGGTTACATGTAAGGAGTAATTCTGAAACCTCCCACCAAGTGTCGCTTCCCCTAGATTCGTGGCATGCGTATCACAACCTTGATGTTATCAAAACTCATCAATCGGACGCTGCAGAGCTCATTCCTTACATCAACCTTGCAGCTCTGACATCCCACATCACATCTAGGAGCAGTCGGCACATTCAGCTCAGTTGTTTTGGGGTAAGCCCGCTTCCCATGCCTTGTGCTGCATTTCTGTTGCTTTTTGTGTTTTCGCTTGTGGGAGTACTGTTTGCTTGATTTCTTTGAACACTTTCTGTCATTTACATATATACTAGCTTGTCCTAACTCTGTTTCAGTTTTCGTTGCTATCTCACTGTTGTCGCATGCATGAAATTGTTTTGCACGGGCGTTCGCCCAACCAGCGAACTGCCTCACCCACATGCATGTTGATCTGTTTAATGAATCTTTCATTCATGTTTTGCATGCATTATCAATCACTTCTGCTATCACTTAGTGTCGCCATGCATTTACTGTCTTAGTTGCTTTCAGTTGCCCGTCGGCGAGTCGGGCCAACTGTTGCCCGGACTTTGCCTTCACCAAGTCTACATTGCGCAATCTAGGGAAGGAAGTCTCACCTTCCTCTCCAGATTTGCACATTCCTGCCAACACTGGCCTCCAGGACTAATTTGCGCATTTCTGGAGGACAGTGGTTGCTTGGCCTAAGAAATTGCGCAAATTTGTCCCTGGGCCAACAGTCCTTCCCAACTGGAATTGCGCATTACGCAATCCCAACAGTCAACAGCTAGACTGGACGGTGCATTGCGCAGTTCCAGCAGTCAATCAGTCTCCCAGCAACCTAGACTGTGCCTTGTGCAATCTTAGCAGTCGGTCTCCCGACCTCCCAGCCGAAATTGCGCGACCTTCATGATCATTCACCCAGGTATGTTACAAGTCAGTTCTCATGTTCATTTTGGTTTTCGACTGATAGATTGCTTGCCATGTCTCCAAGTATCGCAGGTGTTCGTCTGCCTCTCAGCAGTACAGGTACAATGGTTTGCAGGAGAGGAGAGACGAAGACACCGTTTAGAGCACGCTTGAGGATGCAATTGATTAAGTGTCTATGAGCTTGCTTACTCACGAAGACATCAAGTTGTTTGTAGACAAGGACATCAAGCAGCAGCATCACAGTGAGCAGCATCATGAACAACAGTTGAAGGCAACATGTCGAATGCAGTGAATGTAGTGAATGCAAGAGGGGGGTTGTCAACAACGTGGAGGCGGAACAAGGTTGTAAGCTCAAGTAGGTCCATTGATGATGAAAGCAACTTTAGAGACTTCGGCTATGAAGTGATGACATGACATGAAGATTGCGCGAAGGTAGAAGATGGAACAAAGAAGGAGTTGCATGTACTGAAGCAACAACTTAGGAAGAACATGAAGCTGCATAGACAGATGAATGAGTTGCAACAGGAACATGAACAACAATGGGCGCAACTTGCACTCACAGATGAAAAGCCGTCTGTACAAGTTAAGGATCCATCCCAATAGATGACACAGAGTGGACATGGTGAGCAGTGTTGTTGATCGCATGCAAGGGATTCAACAACATGCATGTCGTTGAGTGCACGCATGCAATCCAACCCATTCAACACACTCACCAAGGCAAAGACAAAAAGCAAGTCCAACTGGGGCTGAACATGTACTTCACCAAGTTGATGCGCATGACCACCAGCACACACTTGAAGATTAGCATGGACACTATGCATTAGTGTGTTGCTGATTCAACCGTACCCAAGAAGACCATGTGCATGTTAGCAGACGAGTTGGATGGAGGGGCTGAAGCAATGCGCCGGTTGAAACAGAGGCAATAGTTCGCTTCAACAAGATGTCACCATGAGGTGCATGCACACCATCACGGACGACCAAGCTTGGCATCAACTCACCACCTTCACTATCACAAGCATGTCAAAGAGTTGGTCTCACCACAATGGAACGAGTGTCAGTGATGTCTTGCAAGGCTTGCTCAAGACATGTTGTCTCACATGAGTACATGTGCATTGTAATGTTGAGTCATGTCAAGCGTAAGTCAAGTGTCAATAGTGGATGTAACAATCATAGAGTAGGTGAAGAGTCATGAGGGTAGTTGAATGGTCACAAAGGGGAATGTCAAGGGTCATCCCACTCTTTGCTATAAATAGTCCCTCATAACTCATTGTAAGGGCTTTTGGTCAGCCAAGCTTCTACTAAGACTATTTTGAAGAAGGCTTGGATAGTGTTGTAACACGCCTTGGCTTCTCCACTACACGGAGCTAGTACATCTCTTTGGAGGAGCAGATGGATGTGGTTGTAACGTTCCACTGTTGGGGCTACCAGGTTTACATGGATGTATTGTATGATTGTGACTTACAATAAGAGCCAACAAATTCTCATGTATATGTTGTTATTGTAGTTGGACTGCTCTGGTTGCTTTAATGATATGTGTTGTTTAACTTACGTACTTGTGCATGAACTGATCCACATGCAATTATATGAATCTTGTTGTTAATGTGTTGCATATGTTGGTAATGTTGTCACTGTCCATTTCCACTGCTCTGCCAGACGTTAGACAAACCTTTCACTTGAACCTTGCTATAACAACCATCACACTCGTCTCAGACTGATCCGTGAGTGTTGTACATGTTATCTTACCTTGTATGATGTGACTACCGCATTCGAGTGGACTGCTCTGCTAAACGCTGTGCATGTCCTTTGTGTTGTGTGTTCCTAGCCGAGTTGGGACTGATCCCTTTCAACATGGAACTCACATTCACCTCCTTCCTCTTCGAAGTGTTGGAACCTCTCATACACCTTCCTTGACTCACTGCATTAGTCACACCCTTGCTGTTGACAGAGTTATTCTACTTGCCTCTGTGTGACACTGCGGTCAAGGCATTACCTTATGACCCACTGCTGGGAATCTTACACCAAACGGTCTGAGGTCTAATTGGGACTTCTTATCGAGCAGATGCCCTTGACATGTTGGTGGGTCCAGCACTGTCAACAGTTTAACACACTCCTCCTTTATCTTTAAAATTGGATTAGATTGAAGACTTTTTATAAAGAAGGTGATTTATGGTGTTTCTTATGGAAAGGAGTGATTCTATGGTAATTTTTCTGTATAGGTTAAGTTTGGGGTATACTTCCATTGTCTTGAGATGAACTTTAGACTCATCATATCTCTTGACATGTGGTAGATGACCAATTTTTTTTAAAGATGGGGAACATACCCTTACTTAGCACTCAGCTCTTTTGAAAGGCTCTTATCTCTGGTTGAAACATGTATGTGAGCATGTTGGTTTTCTTCGCTATGGTAATTTCTTGAGGAAGTGAATATCTCAAGTAACATACTCCCTCTCTACTGAAAAAATCTTAATGTGCCTCCTTACCTCCTCCCCCCTTAAAGAGGAAATTAATGTTTTGAGCAAGGGGGACATTTATAAGAGCTTTAGATGGTTCTTCTCGATAGGTTTGTTTGGGCCCTGTTGTCACACAAAGTGTCTAGGCACCGCGACAACGCTTAGAGTAAGGGCTGTCACTCTAATCCTTACTTATTCCATTTAGACCCTCTCTTAGACAAGTCAAGGGGGGTAGTCCCTAAGGTGAATGAATGAGAATAACCTGTGGAACACAGGCTCTAGGAGACTTAAAGATAGAAATCCTGATGAATTTAGGACAAATCCTGGAATAGATTAAACACAAGACATGCCCACATGATAGAAATGATTATAGACCAGTGCCTCCGTATTTGAATAACCATAGGTTAAGTTAAAAAAAAAAAATTTATCCAAAGCAATTTACAAATGTGACGAATAGTGACAATCTTGAACGATTAAACGTAAATGCCCAAAACTCTATCATGCAAGAGATTCTAGATTTAAAATGATTTTCATTAATGACCCAGATCTAGAATTAATTAACTTTCTCCTATAGCCAATATAATTTTTAAAACATTAGTCACACTTGACAATAAAGAAATACTACCACAAAAAGACACTAAGGAACTTTAGATGAACAATTTAATTATTTCTTAGGAAATTTATTTAATGTGGTAAATGAAGATAATAAGTTTTTAATGTGACAAAAGTAAATTAAAAGGGTTATTAAATCGAAATTTTAATGGGCCATGGGCCACATTAAAATTTTTAATGTATTAGTGCAAATCCTCTTTTAATTTAATTCCTTAGTCACCAATTTTTATTTTTTTTAAAGATTTTTTAAATGTTTTAGATTTTTTATTTTTTTTTATTTTTTAATGTTTTTAATTTTTTTTTTAATGTAAATAAAAATCATAAAAAGTAAAAAAAATGTAAAACCAAAAATCAGATTGAAAAAAAAGAAAAGGGAAATAAAAGAAAATCAAAATCAAAGTAAAAACAAAAAAAAATGAAATCAAATCAAATCAAATCAATATATATATATATATATATATATATATATATATATATATAAACAAATCAAAATCAAAATCGAATCTCAAATGAAAAATATTAACCCTAACCCCTAACGAATATACAAATGAAATGAAAAATGAACTAACTAAACTAAATAAAAATAAGACCTAACCTAACCTAACGCATACATAAAAATAAAATGCATACATAAATTAAAAATCATTTTTTTTTGTGAATGTCATGCGGCGTAGAGGTAATGGAGATGGAGCAACAACAGAGAGGGAGTCTGCGGAGGCGAGTTCGATGGCAGTGGGGAGCTGGACGATGATAAGAACAAAGCGAAGGAGGGAGATGAGACAGTCATTGATGAGGAAATTGTAGGAAAAGAGAACTGTAGAGAAGGAGCTCACGTGGAGAGCTGGAAGGAGACCGCAGAACGTTCGGAGGGCAGGTATGGGGCTGCAGATTGCAGCATAGGAGATGCAGGTCGAATTAATGGAGCTGGACAATACGCACAAAGGATTCGGGCAACGCTGGAAAGAGAGAAGGAAAAGCTGAGGTGAGGGAGCGGCAGGGGAAAAAAGGTAGTGGGGGTTTAGAAGAAAAAAGGAGGACGAAATGAGCAAAGAGGGACGAGGGTAAATGCAGGTCCAAGCAATGATAATGGAGACAAGCATGGGCAGTGAGAGGGATTCAAAAAATTGAAATTGCACAGTGAACCCAAAAACCAGGCAGGAAATCAAAGAAACTAATCAGCAAAAATGGTAGCCCAGAAACTCTTTGAAAAATTTCTGGAAATCTTAATTAAAATGTTGAATCCACTTGCTTCAGATTTAACCTTGAAACCCTCATGAAAATTTCTAGATCTATAACTCTTTAAATACCTGGACTGCAAAATTTTATTGAATGATGTCCCCGAAAAATTATTTTGATAAACCTCAGAGATCCAGATATTACCCTTCAGGGCCGAGATTTGGACTCTACACATATTTCTTCCTCAAATCTGTAGCTGCACAATAACAAGAAAACACCAAATGATATATAAAATGATAAAATTAAAACTCCGAAAAACCCAAGCCAGAAAACCAAAAGAAATTTATAGATCTATGTACAAGAATGATAGATCTATTAGTTCTGAGGAGTATGAGTCCAACTCCACTCCCAGATCTGATAATCTAAGGTTTTCAAAAGCTAGATCTATCAATTTCCCACATAAAAATGTTTTTTTTTTTTTTTTTAAGTTTAAAGAGGTGCTAACTCAAAAACCTTCATGCATTACCAACAAAATCTTATGATAAACCCGGGATTAATTTTACTGGTTTCCTCAAAAAACATGGATCGAGAGTTGTCTGGTCCAATTGAAAACTTCCCCTAATGCCCGAGGATCTAAAAATCAAGATTTTCTTGCAAAACTCAATCTAGCCATTAAAATAGAGCGAGAAATTGATAGTAAAATTCAGATAAATAGAGATACCTACTATCACATTCAAATTTAAATTATCACTTAAACTCCAACGACTGAGCAAGATACCTGTACTCAAATCACCCTTCAGAAGCTATCATCAATGGGTAAAAAAATTATGCATGAAAACGACACATCTTACAGTATTTCCATGAAGAGTAACACCAACAAAACTTAACCCCAAAGTCCTTTATTATCCGAAAAAAGATTACATAAGAGCTTTTCGCTAAGCACGCGACTCAGGTTGGATAAATTTTCTGACAAAAGACTTCCTATTTAAAGATAAATCCTCCAATGGCTTGTTCGAGTGATCCTCGTCAAAATAATCTCGATCGTTGATGAGGATTCAATTAAATGCATTTTAATTAATTCAAAAATTAAAATTTTGAATTAATCTCTCCAAAATTTTGACTTTGACTTAACCCCAGGGATCAAAAGCTTAAAATTTATCAAAATAATTAATTTACCTTAGTCCCTGGACCTCTTAAAATTTAATTTTGAAGGACCGACGAATTTTGCCTTTGGAGAATTTAAATTTACCTAGGACCGAAAATTAATTAAATTTATGGCTTAGGATTTTAATTAATTTTTGGCCAAAAAATTTATTTAATTAACCTATGACTGAATAAATTATTCTTCCAACCCTGAAGACACTTTACATCATGATTTTCATATTTTTTTTACATCATATGGGGGAAAACCCATTTGTACTAGACCCTTACAGACTACCAATTTTTGCAATGCAAATATAATCCAACAGACCAAGTAATTTGTAATAAAATAACCTAACCAAATAGTTAGGATTATTCCCAAATCACTTTTACATAGACTCGATCTAGAATACTAGGACTCAACTAAGATCCCAGTGACAAAATCCATTCCGGCTTTGGGGTAAGATTGAAGGAAAACTCTGTCGACCATTCGAAAATGGATCGGTGAGACAAAAAACCTCCCTGAATGTAGATCGTCATCAGAAAAGTAGGTTTACCTAGGCCATTACATACACAAGACGGATATGCTGAGATTATTTACATTATACGCATGTAGAAAGGGTTTACATAACATCTTGGAAGTGAAGCTGATGATGATAGTTGTACTGCACTATCACATTGATCAGGTGCTATCCCTTTTGCGAAAAAAGGGGGTGTACTGTTATGGGTCGTTGACACGTAGTGGTCAACATCTGACTCTACTTGGGGACACGTTGGAGCAAAGGAATGTGAGAATCCAGAATCTGCATCCACGCAACATACAATATAACATAAGTAGCGTCCATCCAAAAATCATCATATAACCTATATTGCATGAGTTTCTGGAATGTGGGAACGTTGGGAACTTGGGTATGGGTGTCTTTAATGGCTAGAGGTTTCCCCAAAATTTACAGGAAACGGCTAATCAGGAGCGGTAATATTATATAATAAAAAAATATAAAATATTTTTTTAATTATATAATAATCAAAATTAATATTGAATCAAAATATTCAAATGTTAAAATCAATTTGAATATATAAATAATAAATATATAATCTCTCTTATATATAAATATATTCTCTGGGTGTCTCTCTCCATGAGTCTCTCCCTTTTATATATATAAAATGTCAAGTTCATTATCAATTTTCTGAAGAGAAAAAGAACTCTAATGTTTAAGCATTGACTGGCATATACAATATGCACACACAATCTTTTCGGATATATATACATAAACAACAAAAGAAATACCGATCAGCATGACATCCCAGATATTGCCCTTGCATCGAGGTGCCACACGCTTCCTTAACCCATCAAGAGATTGCTCCAGTTTCTCAATTAAGGATATCGGTGTTAAGGATGTCTTTGGCCCTTCTTCCTCCGAAGGTTTCAACATAGGCTTATGTTTTTTGGGCAGTTAAGCCTATTTCTCTACAGGCTTTGTATTCCCCAACCCTAGGGAACACTGGAACTCCAAAAAAAACAATCTTCAAAGCTCCCAGAACTTTCCCCAGCTCATATTGCAGCGCCTGCTGAAAAGGTAATGTTCCCATACAGTTCCAAAGCTCCCGAGAGTGTGGGAACCATTGGAACGAGTTTCCCACCTCTCGGGAGCGGTTCTTGTGTAACATAGCATATAATGTTAAGCACAGGAAAGATATAAGCTCTTCATTTATTAACTATCCTAATAACATGAAAAACATCTACCTACAAAATAAAATACTAAAATAAAATGGGTAAGGTTAGGAATACAATACAAAGGATGCCCCATGGCATCAGATGCGTTCAATGTAGTGCATGTTGAGCATTTGCCTGCTTTCAGGCAAATCTGTTGGTTGTTTCTCAGATGTGCCATGTCCAATCCTACATACGGTAGGACTTTTTCCTATCCGAAAATCAAGTTGCTCGCGACCATCAGATGGATCAAACCACTTTCTCATTCTCTTTCTCTTGCGCCTTTTCTTTGTGGCAGGCTGTGATGTTGATGATGATGCGGTCGATGTACAACTTCCTTCTTGATCCAAAAAACGCTCGTATGGAAAATTTGGAATGTTCAAGACTTCTGTGACCTGCGCTTCTTTATGAACCTGATATGTTATGACTGGTGGATCAACCATGTGAGCATCAACCTGATTCTTATCAATTTCCATTTTATCTGGGTCACCTTCAATTAGCCACTTTTCAATGGAACAAATGACCTCCTCATACTAAGATGGAGCTTGCTGCAGCAGACAGGGAGGATTATTATCTCTTGATGTTTCCTTATTTCTTCATCCTCTGACTGATGCTGAAATTTCTGTACATGTATTGTTATGGCATCCATCTGGTTAAAGTGTTCAACCTTCATAGCACTAATTTCCTTGGCATGGTTTTCCTCCATGGTCAATAACCTATTCTGAAGACATATCTGACTAGCTTCCATGTCCTTTATAATTTTATCATTTTTTGCTTTCATGCCCATGAAGCAGTTTTTCATATAGTTTATCTCTTTCTTATGATTTGCTTGCATGGTAGCTAACTGATTCTTATAATCGAATCTCATGATGGTCATTTCTTCATCCTAGTTTTCAATCTGTTTTGAATCGAACTTATTTCTTCTTGATAACTTGTTTTCATGGCAGTTACTTAATTTGAATGATTGAATTCCATGATTGTCATCTTTTCCTCTAGGGCTAATAACTTGCTTTGCATAGAATTAATTTCCCTGACTTCTATAGTTTTCTTTACTTCAACTTTTTCTTTGACTTTGTCTTTATCTCCATATTTATCTTCAAAAGCATCAATGATTGATTGTAGAGAATCAAAAGTGTTATTAGGGAAATTAACAGACCAATCAAAAGCATCTCCAGATAAGGTAAGCATGAAAATCTTCATCTTCATATCTTCATATTTATGATATGGGAGACACTTATATAGAGGCCGACATTCTGAAGGTGATCTTCGGCATTAAAATCATCGTTACCTTGAAAATGAGGAAATTCATTGATGGCTTCACCAAAAAAAGGACAGCCATGCGGAGCTCCCTGAATATTAGTAAAATAACAAGGAGCTAAAAAAAATTGTGCATGAAAATGACACATCTTACAGTGTTTCCATGAAGAGTAACACCAGCAAAACTTAACCCCGAAGTCTTTCTTTATTATCCGAAAAAAGATTACATAAGAGCTTTTCGCTAAGCACACGACTCAGAGGTCGAATAGATTGACTGACAAAAGACTTCCTATTTAAAGATAAATCCTCCAACAGCTAGTTCGAGTGATCCTCGTCAAAACAATCTCGACTGTTGATGAGGATTAAAATTTCTTTTAATCTCATCTGTCGAAATATTTGGGGAAATTGGAAATTTTCAATTAAATGCATTTTAATTAATTCAAAAATTAACATTTTGAATTAATCTCCCCAAAATTTTAACTTTGACTTAACCGCAGGGATCAAAGGCTTAAAATTTATCAAAATAATTAATTTACCTTAGTCCCTGGACATCTTAAAATTTAATTTTTAAGGACCGAAGAATTTTGCCTTTGGAGAATTTAAATTTACGTAGGACCTAGAATTAATTAAATTTCTGGCTTAAGATTTAATAAATTTTTGGCTAGAAATTTTAATTAATTAACCTATGAGGGGATAAATTATTCTTCCAACCCTTAAGACACTTTACATCATGATTTTCATATCGTTTTACATCATAAGGGGGAAAACCCATTTGTAATAGACCCTCATAGACCACCCATTTTTGTGACACAAATATAATCCAACAGACCAAGCAATTTGTAATAAAATAACCTAACCAAATAGTTAGGATTATTCCCAAATCACTTTTACATAGACTTGATTTAGAACACTAAGACTTGCCTAAGATCCCAGTGACAAAATCCATTCCGGCTTTGGGGTAAAACTGAAGGAAAACTCTGTCGACCATTCGAGAATGGATCGATGAGACAAAAAACCTCCCAGAATGTAGATAGTCACCAGAAAAGTAGGTTTACCTAGGCCATTACATACATGACACAGATCTGCTAAGATTATTTACATTATACACATGCAGAAAGGGTTTACATAACGTCATGGAAGTGAAGCTGATGATGATAGTTGTACGGCACGAAAACACTGATCATGTGCTATTATTTTTGTGAAAAAAGGGGGTGTACTGCTATGGGTCGTTGACGCGTTGTGGTCAACAGGCCCTATTGCCACCTCGCTTACACACTAGGTTAATGTGGGAATAATCATCAACCCCACAAGGTGTGGCTTTAGAGGCAAAACTCATTGTAGGGGTTGTCACCTAATCCCAACTCTCTCCATTAAATCTCTCTCCTAGTTAAGCTAATGGGGGTGGTCCCTAAGGATAGATAGTGAGGAGAAACTTGTTGGAACAACAAGTTCTAGGAGACTAAAGTTAAGGGAACTACTTCTCAGAAGGTAACTTGATTGAAGATTTTAGCAAGGATGTAAATGTATGAGCAATATGAAAAATATACTAATGATGATCCATATGGCATTCAAGAATAAAGAGTATAAACCAATGCCTTGTAAATAATTGCTCAAATAAAAATAACAAGTACTTGCAAAATAGAAATGAAAGCTCAAGTTACAATGACAAGTATCCCTGCAAAACAAATGTTAGATTAAGATATGAAATATGAGCAACAAGAAATATAACTTGCAAAGTAAATAGAACTTGCACTTATAAAGGGAAATGCTCAAATAGAAATATACATCAAATAACCATGAGCAAATAAATATTAGAATGATAGGTACAAGAAATATGTCAAATATTGCAAGTGAAATGGAAAATGCTCATAAAACAACTTGATAGGATGATATCAAAATTAAACTATGTGGAATGCAATTATCTTAGTTAATTTTAAATGCCTAATCTAAGGTGAGAAATTCCTCTTTCAAATTCTTACCACAAGGTAAAGATTGGGGTGACTTGCAATGAAAATGGGTTGAGGAGACACTATTTTTTTATCAACAATATCCTACCCAAAGTCCTTACAAATCCCACACGTCTTCGTTCCTACAAGGGGACAAAGCCGCCTTCATAACTAAAGGGTCACGTGGTCAGAACCTTACTCTATACCAAATGGAAGAAAAATCAAGAAAATTTGATCCTAAAATGGCTGTAAGTTTTTAAATGTGCAAGTCTAATGCTAGAATGCCTTAGTTTTAATTACAAATTGCTTCAAGTAAATAATGGTAACAAGATGCTCCAAGATATATATCAATGAACAATGTGATATTCAAGATGGTATCTCAAGCATAAACTGAAGTATAAAAGGAAATGATGAAGCTTGTACCAAAAGCATGTGAAACAAATGCCAAAATTAAGAGAGAACTAGATCAATAAACAAATCCAATTTGCCAAGGAAATAAAAATGATTGCTTGTAGTGTGTTGTAGCTTAAGTGAATGAGAGACGAGTTGCACCACACAAGATTGCAAAATATTGTAGTTCAAGCAACTATGAAATTGATTGCACAATACAAGAGACTAGTGAACAAATTGGCAAGTTAGATTTGCTAAATAGAAAATGTGAGTGTTATGTGCTGAAATTGTGAGTTAAACCATGCACAAATTAGATTAGATTAACAAGGGAAAAACACATGCAAGTAAATTAGAAACTAAACTACGCAAGTTAATCCACCCAAAAGAAAAGGTTCTCCCTCTAAATGAGGAGATGGGATACCATGGGAACCCTCCAATGGCCTCAACTAAACCCAAGGAAGATATTTACAATAGTTGCTCAAAGCTTAGACACTAGATCTTCTCCTTGGTAAAGCTCGGTTGATTGCAAATGAGGCACAAAGGAGAACCTTCAAATCTGAAAATTAAACGACTGCTTTACATATATAAATCAGCCTTCCAAGAGTGTGAAAGATTGCACAAGAGGAGAGAGGTTAGGTCTCTAAAAGCTCATGGCCTTGTCAAAAGGATAGGCTGCCCCAAAGAGCCCACGGCATAGCCAAAAAGTCAGTCTTCAAAGAGGTCACAACCTGCCCAAAATCAGCTCCAAATCAGCGTTATGGGTCTGCACAAGAAAGATTAAGTTTCAAGCATGCATCCCTCAATCCTGCCAACAAAAGGTGAGTCAAAAGCCTCAAAACAAATCTGATTTTTCTGCAAAACAACCATCAAAGTTAGTGAAAAAATGCATAAGAAAGGGAAATGATTATCTACAAGTAATATACAAAGACTAGACAAAGGCATGCGAGTAGAACTCTCCTCCTTGCCTAGCTATCATCATGCTCTAAATAGGAAAATAAGATCAATGTGAGCACAAGAGTTTGAGATAAATAATTTGAATGAGATGGACTTGACTACAAGCCAAAGCCAAGGAGCTTGCAAACACAAATTGAATGATGAGACTTCTAGGAGACAACAAATGTGGGCTCTTCAATATGCATGCTCAAGAGTGGGATGATTTCTCCAAAATTTCCCCTCACGCTTGAGGGTTGACCTAAAAATAGTTCTTCTACACAACTTCAAATACACATTAGATCCATATGG
Source organism: Pinus tabuliformis (assembly GCA_031772625.1). Taxonomy (NCBI): domain Eukaryota; kingdom Viridiplantae; phylum Streptophyta; class Pinopsida; order Pinales; family Pinaceae; genus Pinus; species Pinus tabuliformis. The sequence goes on along the minus strand of CM062808.1, from coordinate 708,302,333 downwards.
GTTTATAAAACTACAATGATAAAGAAATTTTAGAGATTTATAGGAAAATAAACTAAAACATTCCCTATCTAGAGAAAATTTTCAAAACCAAATGCCAATGTAAGGTAACTCTACATTAACAAATCTCTAAAAGCATAATGGAAATAATAAGCACAATAGCGCAAGTAGAAAGATGAAACACAATGATCAAGATCTTACCATGCCTAAGAAGAACAACACCTCATAAGTGAACCCCAAAGTTTTTTTGTTACAATAGAATGTGAGTGTACAAAAGAGCAAAGCTTCCCCAAGCACAAGAGCTCATATCAATATTAACAATGGGAGCGAAAGGCTCATCTAAATAGGAGAATGGAAGATAATCCCAATGTGAACCCCAATGCCAAGTGGAGAAATGGAGAAACCTCAAGGAAATTCGAATTTTCTGATTGGAGTTCCAAATGCCAAGTGTAGAAACCGAATTTCCTCATGCCCATGTGCAAAAATCGTTTTCCCTGTTGTAAATGCCAAGTGTGGAGTGTTTTGGGTGAGATGGGAGAGCAATCCCATTAATTTCTCAACAAACAAACCCATGGAATGACACCTCTGCAACAATGCCCCTTAATCTCTATGTGTAAATTGTTGTGGGTGTTGCATTTAGATTGTGTGTAGCTCAAAAACTGAAGTGTGTGGATGTTGTTGAAGAACCTGTGTACAAGTGTAAAGTAAGTATTGTGTGGTGGAAATATTTCCCACAATAATCTCCACACAATATGTCCTAAGTAATGCGATGACATCCCAAATAAAATCAACCTGCCAAATGTGCTATTTGTGTCATCAAATGCCCCATGTGTGATGCCAACTCATTCTCCACTTGCCCTTTGACTTGAATTTTGCCTTGGGCGATTTTCCACTTCATTTCCACATCACTTGGTATGTGGAACAATTTATTATTTTCTCAACTTTTTAGTTTTTGGCCAATTTATTTCTCATTTTCCCACTAAACTTAGGAAAAAGTGGGGTTTGGGGGTTTAAAATGATTTTCACCCCTCAAAGTGTGCCTTTATAGAAAGTTGAGGAGGAGAGGTCCTATTTTGACTACTCATACCCCCTAGAACTTCTTTAGACATCACTTATTACAATATTACATAAACAATTTATTAAAAATCTCACCTAGTGGGAAATTTTAATAATATAAAAAAATGATACCTAGACCTAATCAAATCCGCGATATTTTACGAGTGATCTAACATGGTAATATACATTGACTCTAGACACTAAGATTCACTTAAGGCCTCGCTATCAAGCCGCATTCTAGCTTTGGAGTTCTAATTAGGAGAAAAAACTCAATTAATTATTAAGTGCTGAAAAGCACAAATAATTAACAGAGTAACAAAAACTCTCTAGAGTGAACTCACTTGATAACAACGTCCTAAGCTACCTAGGCTTGTTACATGAATCTATTGCATCATGCTAACATCACTTTAAAATATTCCTGTAGGGTTGCAAAATCTGAGTATAATGAGGAAGAGAGAGAAGAAAGGGCTTAGAAGCCCTGATGATATTTGGAACTCTGTAGGTGCAGAAATCCTCTGACATATCCTTGGGCATGGAATCTTCAAGTGTACTTCAATGGTGAACGGACCCTTAAGTGCTAAGTTAGCCTTTTATGTAGAGGGAGTTGGGACTATTTAGTTTCAGCTAGAGTCAGGAAAGCCTTTGGAGGTGACTCAGGTATCATATGTTCCAGGTTTGACCAAGAACCTTCTAGTAGTCTTAGCCATGGAGGACAAAGGGAATGAGGTTTACTTCCGAGATGGGCAAGTACTTGTCAAGTCGGGAGCTTCTAGTTCGAGCACAAGTTGAGTGATTGGGAGTAGAGGAGAACTTATACATGTTGAAGGGTTAGCTTATATGTGCCTTGGTTCATGACAATGATAATTTGTGCAAGATATGGCATGGGAAGGTGGGTTACTTGCACCACAAAGCCTTACCTATATTAAGGGAGATTGTCACTAGTCTTCCGGAGTTAAGTGTAGAGTAGTAGTGATCTGTAAATTGTTGTGGATATTCCATTGGATAGTTCATCACAACAGATCTACTAAAATATATTTGAAAATCCAAAATCTACACTATGAGGGTTAATTTTTCCTTAGATTTCTAGATTCATTAATTACTATGTTATGCTTATGCATGCAATAGATAAAATATGGAAAATAGAGAACAATGAAATAAAACTCACAAACCACAATGAACATAAGATATGATCTAGGAAACACTTACGGGAGAAAACCTAGTTGGAAGGTGATGTTGCTTTGCTCTCTCTTTCTTTGAATGGAAATGGATGCAAGTACAAAGGAGTGAGACCTATGGCTCGTGGGCTGCTACATTTCACAAACCCTCTTTGCTCTCTCTCTCTCTCTCTCTCACACATTTATAAAACAAAATTCCCTCCAATAGAATGGAACCCCTTTTCCTCCCCATGGCCTAATTGTAATACAACTCAATAACCTACTAGTGATTAAGTTTGATTCCCTCAATTCTTAACTAGAGCTACAATATTGTTTGTTTTTTATTCTTCTTCATCATGATCATATGGTGTTGAGAAATCAATACTTGTAGGAATTAGGGTTTTGATTCCTCTTATTGATAATTACTTGTGAATTATGTTGGCTTCTTTTACTTCTTTATTAGATTATGTTTCATCAAGCAATTGCCAAATTATATATGTATGGAGATCACAAGAACAAGAAACAGAAGATGTAGGCAGAAAACCAAGGAAAAACCCCTATAAGGGGAAAACCCAGTCATAATTCTTCCTTTAGTAGTTTCAAAGACAAGATGAGATAATCCAAGACTCTTTGACCTAGACACAGAGTTCCTCCAATCACCAAGTCAACCCTTCCTCCTCCAAGTGATAACTTCCCAACAATAACTTCGACCTTCCAGCAATAGAATTTTAGCCTCCCCAATAGCAAAACTTCGACCTGCAGTAGAGTTCAGAAGTTTGGCCCCAGTAAATGCCCAGTGACTTCACACATGTGAGAGATAGATAGCCCAAAACTTCGATTAGGTCTCTCCCAACAAACTTCTTCCTTCTCTAGCAACTTCGCACTTTTTCTGCCTCTCTTGCTTGTGTATCGAACTTGTTGATAGAATGTCTCAAATGGATCGAATTGTCTCTCTCTATATAGCCTTCTTGTGGGTCGAATTGCCCTAATGTAGGCCGACTTCATGAGGACAAGGCCGACTTGTGTGGAGGTGGCAAATGACCAATTTGACTAAAAAATATTTATTTTTACATGATACAAAAGCCCAAGAAGGGTCTAATAAAATTGACAATGACTCTACTTGACTCAATATAAAACCTAAAAGCCTACAATGGAGGATTTGACCTGAAAATGATGACCCAAGCATGAAACCCATTCTTTAATAAGTCTTTTTATTAATAATAAAAATTTCTTTTAACATTATACAATCATGAAGACTGAACCTAGTTACATTTTTCAACACATGGATAGCCCCTTTTCCATGAATAATGGAGGTTGATATGGCATCCTCTTGAATTATGGTAGTCAAAACAGGAAGGTCAACTTTTGAGTGGCATAACATTTGTATATAGTCTTTGTTTGAGGTATTTCTTGCACTGCTGGAAAGGTATTTGAGTGTAGAATAGTTCTAGGGTATGAAACACTTGAGGGAAAAAGTTTTACCCCCAACAAAACACCATTTAATGCCTCTAGCTATTTCTAGAAGGTTCCAAACCCTAATTCGCCAAATTGTGATTCACCAATAAAAATGGTTTCACGTGTTGATTCCTCCAATTTTTCCACTCTAAAAGAATCAAGATGGATGAATAATAATATAACGATCGAATCCAGATCAAGTAGGCTATGTGCAAGGGTTGTGCACTTGGAAAGTATGCCAAGACGACCTTTCCTAGCAATGACAACAGGTCTAAGGGCCCATTGGATCTGATACATTTAGATGTGTGTGGTCCTATGTCAGTGACATTCTTGAGTGGGTATAGCTACTATGTTACATTCATTGATGATTTCTCCAAGAGGACATGGATCTACTTCATGAAGACCAAGGATGAGGTTTTTATTCAGTTTCTGTTGAGAAATATAGAGCGATGGTGTTAGGATATTTCTATATTATGATAACTTCTTGTGAATAATTTTTATTTCTGTAGATTAAGATCTTCTCTTTACTTAGATTATTATAGTGTTCTTCTTCATCAAACTGCTACTAAAGCATAAACAATAAAGAGACAAGAGACACAGAAAGTAGGCGATCAACCAGGGCCAAAACCTCTCCAACTTGAGAGGAAAACTCAAACGAATTCTTCTTCTTATAGGGGCTTCAATTGACAAATACCAAGACCCTTGACACAACAACCTCTCCAAGACCAAGTCACAAGACCCTTCTTCACTGCTTCTTCTTCTTTACCAAGTCAATACTAGTCAAACTTCTTCCTCCTTACACTGCTTCAACTAACCTTCAGATTTCGGTCCTTGGATCAGATTTGCACTTTTCAGTCCATCTTTAAAAACCCTAGATTCAATACTTGAGAGATTTTATCCCTCAACTTCATTCGCTTGAGATGAAGACTATTCTTCTTCAATTCGACTTGAGGATTCACTTGATTCCTTCCCAAATCTGCCTTCTCAAGATGATTGTAATACTTCAGCCCTTTTTGCAGTAGACAACACTGCAATCTCGTATGTGTGGAAGAGTTTATCCCTAAAACAGATTAGAAAATGGCTCAGTGGTCTTCCCTTCTTCTTCGCTTGGTGATGAGACTTCTCTCTAGAGGTTTTCGCACTTCTTCTTCTTAAGATTTTGCTTGATCGAATTTTGTCCACAAAGTGCAGGCCACGTTGCTTATATATAATGGTTTTCCCATGTAAATAAACGGACTTGACTGAGTTCCAAACCGACATATCATTTTGGTGTATCTTCTTTGCTCCACATAAGGCCGACTTGCCATAGGTACTTGAGCTTGGACTTGGAGGGTTAATGACTCAAACAATTTCTCTTTTTACAATATAGAATGTGCCCAAATGGGTCTTCAACCTTTGACATTGGCTCATTAGACTTTATGATATGATGACCAACCCTAAAGGCTCACAATGGGAGCCTTAACTATAAAATAAAATTCCCGGAGCATGAAGCTCATGACTCAAGTATTACAAAGATAATTTTATTTTCTTCTCTACATCAATTACATAAAATCCTAATTACACATGTCACTGTGAAGACCAAACCTAGTTACACTTTTCAACAGTTTCAAGATTTTAAAGCTCTCGTAGAGAACTTGACAGGGAGGAAGGTCAAAGTTTTGAGGTTAAACAATGGGGATGAGTGTGCATCCAATGACTTGAAGAATTTTTGCAGGGAGGTAGGAATCAAGGAGGAGATGATAGTGCCTTACAACCTATTACCACACAATCTAGCAAGCCCTAAAGAGGGAAAGCCTATAAGACAAAAAAGCTAGACTAAGTGCTAACAATTGGACAATGACCCACTATCACCACAGCTAAGGTCCCTTGCTCTTTACAGACTTTCATCGATGGGAGGAGTCCCATTGGGAGGGAGATCACTTAGAAAGATATGCTAGGTATAGGGCACGAAGTGATCAACCTAGAGATCATTTGAAAAAGAGGCTTAATAAAGGTACAAGGCTTCAAAGAAGCAAATTTCTCTCTAAGAAAAGCCTTAGAAAAGAAGGAACAAGACCTAGGGTTTTGAGGTTTTTCGATGGTAATAGGTATTCACAAGGTCAAGGCCCAAGAGAATTCGAGATATATTTTAACAAGTACTAAGCTCATACAACCTTCAAAGAAGTCTCCAAGTTGAGGGAAAAGAAACTAAGGTTTCCCTCTTGAAGCAACACCTAGGGCAAGAGATTTTATGGACGAAACTCGAGTGGATGCCCACCAAACTTGGAGCATAGGTAGCATAGACCCTAAGCTTTATGTTTAGACTTGTTGGAGAATATATTAGGGAAACTGTTTTAACCAATTCTCCTTAACCATAATAATTGTTTGTGAACTTTAGTTATCTTCTTATGTTTCTTATTTCGTCAAACAATTATCAAAAGCAAAAACAATAAATACAATAGACACAAGAAGTAGACTCCAAGCCATGACAAAACCCTTCCAAAGGGAAAACCCAAAAATAATCTCCTCTCTTCTGATAGAATCAGTTCAAATGAGAAAACGAAGACCCAAATACCAAAGTCAAGAACTTCTCCAAGCACCAAGTCATCCCTTCAAGAAATCCTTCCTCAAGCTAGTCAAATCCTTTAGGACTCAGCCATACCTCTAAACCTAGGTAATAGTGCATCAGTCCTAGATCCTGCATTTCAAATTCAACTGCCAAAATCTTCTTGCGTTCTTGAATTCTTTGCTCCACACTTGTTTTGAATATATCATCCACATATAGTGGAATAATGATGGTCTCATCATTCACAACCTTGATGTAGAGATTCAGATCAATAGAACTCTTCACGAACCCAATTCTAAGTAGATATGCATTAGTCCTTGCATATCATGCCCTAGGTGCTTGCTTCAAGCCATATAGGGCCTTCTTAAGTCTGCAAACATGAGAGTCCCTACTATTAACATCAAAGCCTTTGGGTTGTTTGATGTACACTTCCTCATCAATGGTCCCATTCAAAAATGCAATCTTCACATTCATTTGATGGATATTCCACCCCATTGTAGCAACCAATGAAACCGACGATCTAATGGTAGTGTACCTTGCTGTAGGTGCAAAGGTTTCTTCATAATCAATGCCTTCCTTTTGAGAGAAACCCCTTGCAATGAATCTTGCTTTGTACTTGTCTATACTTCCATCAACTACATGTTTGATCTTATATATCCATTTAGATGTGATAACCGATTTGTCACTAGGTCTAGGAATGATTTCTCAAACCACATTCTTCATGATGGATTGATATTCTTCTTACATTGCTTTCTTTCAAACGTCTTGATGTGCAGCTTCCTTGAATGTAGATGGTTCGCCTTCAATCAATTTCATCATGTATGCAACATAACCATAATATCTCTTTGGTCTCTTTCTTTCCCTGAAGGTTCCTTTTGCAGCTTCATGTCCTTCAACATCTTCCAATGTAGCTTTCAACAAATTTCGTCTCTTCCTTGTGGTTGGGATGACAACCGATTGAATATACTCACTTGGTCCTTCTTCTTCGAGATTTGTAGTAGAGTTTTCATGATGATCTTCTTCTTCTTCAAATATGGGAACTTCTTTGTCATTAGAATCAATAGAAATATCCTTTGATTTCTTGTATGCTTGATTCTCATAAAATATGACATCCCTGCTTACTTCAATATATCTTCCTTCCTTGATATAGATACTATATGCTTTTGAAGAGAGACTATTTCCAACGAATATTCCCTTGATACTTGTAGAGTCCAAATTTTTTTGCTTGTCTTTCAGAACATGGATATATGTTGGACTACCAAAGATTTGGAGGTGATCCACACTCGACTTCTTTCCCATGAATACTTCTTTGGTTGTTGTATTATCAAGACTCTTATGAGGACTTCTATTTTGAATGTATACGACTGTGATCGTTGCTTCTCCCCATAACAACTTTGGTAGTTATTGATCAAGGAACATAGTTTGAATGCCTTCTTCAATTAACCTATTCTTCCTTTTGTCCAATCCATTTTGTTTGGGATAATAGGGAACAATGAGCTCCCTCTTAATACATGCTTCTTTACAATATGCAATCAATTCCTTAGAAGTGTATTCCCCACCATTATTAGACCGCATAGTTTTTATCTTTATTTCGGTTAGGGTTTCCACTTTAGCCTTAAACTCCTTGAACTTATCAAATACTTCATCTTTTGTTTTGAGAAGGTAAAGCCATTTCTTTCTAGAATGGTCATCAATAAATGTCACATAGTAGAGATGACCTCCAAGTGATTTGTCAGACATGGGCCCAAACACATCAGAATGGATGAGGTCTAATATTTCTTTAGACCTAGTTTCACTATTGTGAATTGGCTTTCTTGTATGACCTTCATGATCCAACTTCATATTAGGAATACCATGAACCAGTGGACTAAATGTATGGATGCCCTTATAATGTAGATGGCCATACCTCCTATGCCATAGCTCAATGGGACTTATTTCCATATGAATCGGAGCTTGAGGAGGTGGTGTAATGACTCTATAGAGACTTCCTTCACGGATTCTAATAACCCTAGCTTTATCAATGCTAGAGTCTTTTCCCCAAACCAATACTTTTCCATCAACAAAAGCAATTCTTTCCCCTTTATCTTCTAAACAAGAAATAGAAAGCAAATTCTTTTTCAAACCTGGAACATATAGAATGTTGTTGAGATGCAACTTCGATCCATTATCTAACTTCAACGATATTGATCCTAGGACTCTAATAGCATAGATTTTGTTGTCACCCAATTCCACTACATGAGAAGATGGCTCCTTTGATAGTGTATGAAGTTGTTTACTTTCTCCTGTCATGTGTCTCGATGCTTCACTATCAATGATCCATGCATTGTCATCAGTAAGAGAACTTGTAAGAGTAGCCAAGAATCCTTGACTTTTGACCTTGTTGAAAAAGTAGTAGATGACCTTCTTGATCCAACTTCCAGCAGTGTTGATACCCATTCTTATGTAGTTCATTATAGAGGGAGAATCCATGCCAACAAAGTGATCTTCGACTTTTCCTGATCTTAGCTCTAATACCATGTTGGAAAATCAAAGTAGTTATATTAGGGATTGATTCTCATTTCTTGATAATTACTTGTGGGTGTATTTGCTTCTTTTACTTCTTTATTATCTTATCTTTCATCAATGAATTACCATATTATGTGTGAATGAAGATCACAAAACAAGAGACACAAGATATAGGCACTATGCCAAGGAAAAAACCTGCTCAAGGGGAAAACTAGATAATTCTTCCTTTCAATAGTATTCTTTGAGACTCTTCACCCTAGACCATGACTAGACCTTCCCTCCACACCAAGTCAACCTTCCAAATCTTCGACCCCTTCCAGCAACTTCAACTAGGCAACAACTTCCAACAACAACGAAAATTGGAAGACTTTGATCTCCCAAGCTAGGGCACAAAATAGAGAGAGAGAGAGAGAGGCACCAAAAGTTTGATTTTCTTCCTTCTTAGAATTCCCTAAAATTTAACTTCCTTTGGCTTCCCAGAAATAGACTTCGAACTTCCCCAACTACTCTTGAGATATCGAACTAGCTTGAGATGCGATGCTCCAAAAGACTCTGACTAGCTTGTATTTATAGGCTTCTTGTGAGTTGAATTAGGGTCCTTAGGCTGACTTGGTGTGGAGGATACAAAAATCATATTTGACTCAATACTAAACCTTTTTACATGATTCAAAAGGCTAAGAAGGGTCTCTTTGATTGTACAATCACTCTATAAACTCAATATTAATCCTAGGAGTCCACAATGAGGACTTTGACTAATATAATGATGAGCCAAGCATGAAACACATGCTTTAATAAGTCATTGTTACACTAATAAAAATTATTTTCTTTATTCTTTTGACAAGTACATTTCATGATGACTCAAGTACATTAATGAAGACCGAACATAGTTACATTTTCCAACACTCCCTCTTAACTAGGGAGGTATTCATAATGTACAGATACAATAGAAGATCTCAAACTATATGAAACAATGAATAACTTTAGGCACCACAATGCCATGGACTAGATTCCTGACTAGGGCAATCTATCCATTGGTCTCTCAACAATTTAGACACTGCAATGCGACAGACTAGATTTCTGACCAGGGTAATCTATCCAAGTGGGAATAAGGTGGACTAAAGCTTTCAACCCCTCTAGGTACCATCAGGCTTACTTGCTAACCACCAACCTAGGGACCTAGGTGCGTATCCATGGTCAGAGCTCTATGACCCATGCCACCCTTCCCTACTTTGGGACCTAGACATCAACACAAAGTGTCGGCCATATGTCCTCCCAGGCAATGCTTCACTCACAAAGCCTCAACAAATCTCTTCCATTTCCTTATCATCAATACAATCAACAATGTCTACCAAACCCAGTAGGTTTCTCAGATACTCAAACTTCTTATTCAGAAGAGCCTTTGTTAGTATGTATGCTACCTGTTCATTTGTCGAGACATACTCCAACTTCACGATCCCATCCTGCACTAGGTTCCTAATAAAGTGGAACTTATTATTGATATGTTTCGTCCTCGAATGAAACATGGGATCTCCAGACATCTTGATACAACTTTGATTGTCACAATTAATCACAGTAGGGCCCAGAGACTTATCGAACAAATCTGTAAGAAGCTTCCCTAACCAAACAACCTCCTTTCCTACTTCACATGCAGCGACATATTCTTCTTTGGCACTACTCAACGCAACGAGATCTTGCTTGCTACTCATCCATGAGATCATAGCAGCTCCCAGACTAAAACATCCTTTGCTAGTGCTCCTTCCATTGATCTCACTGCCACCCCAATCAGAGTCCGTGAAGCCAATTAGCTAGACTTCCTTGCTATCATACTTTAGGTAGTGATGTATAATGCCATGAAGATATCTCTATATATGTTTAGCAGTTATCCAGTGATCGTGACGGGGCTCCAACTGAAACTGACTAAGAATGTTTACTGCAATACATATATCTGGCCTAGTATTTGCCACATACATTAGGGAACCCACCAACTATCAATATGAGGTAGGGTCCACGAGACTAGATTCAGAGTCCCTCAACTTCTTGAGATTGGTGATCATAGGAGTAGTCATCGACTTGGAATCCATCATCCCAAATTTCTACAATAACTTGATGATGTACTTTCCTTGCCCCAAATATGTCTCTCCATGTCTCTGCCATACTTCTAGACCTAGGTAATAGTGCATCAATCCTAGATCCTTCATTTCAAATTCAGCAGCAAACATCTTGCATTCTTGGATTCTTCGCTCCACACATGTTTTGAATAGATCATCCACATATAGCAGAATAATGACAGACTCATCATTCACAACCTTGATGTAGAGATTCGGATCAATAGAACTCTTCACGAACCCAATTCTAAGATATGTATCCATCCTTGCATACCATGCCCTAGGTGCTTGCTTCAAGCCATATAGGGCCTTCCTAAGTCTGCAAACATGAGTCCTTGCTATTAACCTCAAAGCCTTTGGGTTGTTCGATGTCCACTTCCTCATCAATGGTCCCATTCAAAAATGTGGTCTTCACATCCATTTGATGGATATTCCACCCCATTATAGCAGCCAATGAAACCAACGATCTAATGGTAGTGTACCTTGTTGTAGGTGCAAAGGTTTCTTCATAATTAATGCCTTCCTTTTGAGAGAAACCCCTTGCAACAAATCTTTCTTTGTACTTCTCTATACTTTCATCAATTGTATGTTTGATCTTATATATCCATTTAGATGTGATAACCGATTTGTCACTAGGTCTAGGAATGATTTCCCAAACCCCATTCTTCATGATGGATTGATATTCTTCCTACATTGCTTTCTTCCAAACCTATTGATGCACAACTTCCTTGAATGTAGATGGTTTGGCTTCAATCAATTTCCTCATATATGCAGCATAATCAGAATATCCCTTTGGTCTCTTTCTTTCCTTGACGGTTCCTTTAACAACTTCATGTCCTTCAACATTTTCCAATGTAGCTTTCAACCAATTTGGCCTCTTCCTTGTGGTTGGGATGACCACCGATTAAATAGGCTCACTTGGCCCTTCTTCTTCGAGATTTGTAGTATAGTTTTCATGATGAACTTCTTCTTCTTCAAATATGGGAATTTCTTTGTCATCAGAATCAATAGGAATGTCCTTTGATTTCTTGTATGCTTGATTCTCATCAAATATGACATCCCTGCTTATTTCAATATATCTTCCTTCCTTGATGTAGATTCTATATCCTTTTGAAGAGAGACTATTTGCAACGAATATTCCCTTGATACTTGTAGAGTCCAACTTTTTTCACTTGTCTTTCAGAACATGGATATATGCTGCACTTCCAAAGATTTGGAGGTGATCCACACTCGGCTTCTTTCCCGTGAATACTTCTTTGGGTGTTGTATTATCAAGACTCTTATGAGGATTTCTATTTTGAATGTACACGGTTGTCATCATTGCTTCTCCCCATAATAACTTTGGTAGATATTGATCAAGGAGCATAGTTCGATTGCCTTCTTCAATTGACCTATTTTTCCTTTCGGCCAATCCATTTTGTTCGGGATAATAGGGAACAATGAGCTCCTCTTAATACTTGCTTCCTTATAATATGCAATCAAATCCTTAGAAGTGTATTCCACACCATTATCAGACCTCATAGTTTTTATTTTTCTTTCGGTTAGGTTTTCCACTTTAGCCCTAAACTCCTTGAACTTAATAAATGCTTCATATTTTGTTTTGAGAAGGTAGAGCCATGTCTTTCTAGAATGGTCATCAATAAATGTCACATAGTAGAGATGACCACCAAGTGATTTGTTAGACATGGGCCCACACACATTGGAATGGATGAGGTCTAATATCTCTTTAAACCTAGTTTCACTATTGTGAAATGGCTTTCTTGTATGTTTTCCCAAAGAGCATCCCTTGCACACACCTTCATGATCCAACTTCATATTAGGAATACCATGAACCAGTTGACTTATAGTAGGGATTATAATGTAGATGACCATACCTCCTATGTCATAGCTCAATGGGACGTATTTCCATATCAACCAGAGTTTGAGGAGGTGGTGTAATGACTCTATAAAGACTTCCTTCACGAACTCCAATAACCCTAGCTTTATCAATGCTAGAGTCTTTTCCCCAAACCAATACTTTTCCATCAACAAAAGCAATTCTTTCCCCTTTATCTTCTAAACAAGAAATAGAAAGCAATTTTTTTTTCAAACCTGGAACATATAGAATGTTGTTGAGATGCAGCTTCGATCCATTATCCAACTTCAACAATGTTGATCCCATGCCTCTAACAACATAGCTTTTGTTGTCACCCAATTCCACTGCATGAGAAGATGGCTCCTTTGATAGTGTATGAAGTTGTTTACTTTCTCTTGTCATGTGTCTCGATGCTTGACTATCAATGATCCATGGATTGTCATCAGTAAGAGAACCTGTAAGAGCAACCAAGAATCCTTGACTTTTGACCTTGTTGATCAAACTTCCAACAATGTTGATACCTATTCTTATGTCGTTCATCATAGAGGGAGAATCCATGCCAACAAAGTTATCTTCGACTTTTCTTGACCTTAGCTCTGATATCATGTTGGAAAATCAAAGTAGTTATATTAGGGTTTGATTCTCCTTTCTTGATAATTACTTGTGAGTGTGTTCGCTTATTTTACTTCTTTATTATCTTATCTTTCATCAAGCAATTACCATATTATGTGTGTATGAAGATCACAAAATAAGAGACACAAGATATAGGCACTATGCCAGGGAGAAACCCCGCTCGAGGGGAAAACCCAGTCAAGATAATTCTTCCTTTCAATAGTATTCTTTGATACTCTTCACCCTAGACCATGACCAGACCTTCCCTCCACACCAAGTCAGCCTTCCAGCAACTTCGACTAGGCAACAACTTCCGACAACAATGAAAATTGGAAGACTTCGATCTCCCAAGCTAGGGCACAAAATAGAGAGAGAGAGAGAGAGAGGCACGAAAAGTTTGATTTTCTTCCTCCTTAGAATTCCCTAAACTCGCACTTCCTTTGGCTTCCCAGAAACAAACTTCGAACTTCCCCAACTACTCTTGAGATATCGAACTAGCTTGAGATGCGATGCTCCAAAAGACTCTGACTAGCTTGTATTTATAGGCTTCTTGTGAGTTGAATTAGGGTCCTTAGGCTGACTTGGTGTGGAGGATACATAAATCATATCTGACTCAATACTAAACCTTTTTACATGATTCAAAAGGCCAAGAAGGGTCTCTTTGAATGTGCAATGACTCTATAAACTCAATATTTATCTAGGAGTCCACAATGAGGACTTTGACTAATATAATGATGACCGAAGCATGAAACCCATGCTTTAATAAGTCATTGTTACAATAATAAAAATTATTTTCTTTATTCTTTTGACAAGTACATTTCATGATGACTCAAGTACATTTGTAAAGACCGAACATAGTTACATTTTCCAACACTCCCTCTTAACTAGGGATGTATTCATAATGTACAAATACAATAGAAGATATCAAACTCTATGAAACAATGAATAACTTTAGGCACCGCAATGCCATGGACTAGATTCATGACCAGGGAAATCTATCCATTGGTCTCTCAACAATTTAGGCACCATAATACCATAGTCTATATTTTTGACCAGGGAAACTATCCAAGTGGGAATAAGGTGGACTCAAGCTTTCAACCCCTCTAGTTACCATTAGGCTTACTTGCTAACCACCAACCTAGGTACCTAGGTGCGTTTCCATGGTCAGAGCTCTAACAATATAGCTTTTGTTGTCACCCAATTCCACTGCATGAGAAGATGGCTCCTTTGATAGTGTATGAAGTTGTTTATTTTTTCTTATCATGTGTCTCGATGGTCCACTATCAATGATCCATGCATTGTCATCAGTAAGATAACTTGTAAGAGAATCCAAGAATCCTTGACTTTTGACCTTGTTGAACAAGTAGTAGATGACTTTCTTGATCCAACTTTCAACAGTGTGGATACCCATTCTTATGTAGTTCATCATAGAGGGAGAATCCATGCCAACAAAGTGATCTTCGAATTTTCCTGACCTTAGCTTTGATACCATGTTGGAAAATCAAAGTAGTTATATTACGATTTGATTCTCCTTTCTTGATAATTACTTGTGAGTGTGTTCGCTTCTTTTACTTCTTTATTATCGTATCTTTCATCAAGCAGTTACCATATTATGTGTATATGAAGATCACAAAACAAGTGACAAAAGATATAGGCACTATGCCAGGATAAAACCCCGCTCGAGGGGAAAACCCATTGAAGATAATTCTTCCTTTCAACAGTATTCTTTAAGACTCTTCACCCTAGACCAAGACGAGACCTTCCCTCCACACCAAGTCAGCGTTCGAGATCTTCGACTAGGCAACAAATTCCGACAACAAAGAAACTTGGAAGACTTCAATCTCCCAAGCTATGGCACAAAACAGAGAGAGAGAGGCACCAAAAGTTTGATTTTCTTCTTCTCCATAGAATTCCCCAAGCTTGCACTTCCTTTGGTTTCCAAGAAACAGGCTTCACACTTCTCCAGCTACTCTTGAGATATTGAACTAGCTTGAGATGTGATGCTCCAAAAGACTCTGACTAGCCTGTATATATAGGCTTCTTGTGAGTTGAATTAGGGTCCTTAGGCTAACTTGTTGTGGAGGATACATAAATCATATTTGAATCAATACTAAACCTTTTTACATGATTCAAAAGGTCGAGGAGGGTCTCTTTTAATGTACAATGACTCTATAAACTCAATATTAATCCTAGGAGTCCACAATGAGGACTTTGACTAATATAATGATGACCCAGGCATGAAACCCATGCTTTAATAAGTCATTGTTACAATAATACAAATTATTTTCTTTATTCTTTTGACAAGTACATTTCGTGATGACTCAAGTACATTAATGAAGACTGAACATAGTTACATTTTCCAACACTCTCTCTTAACTAGGGAGGTATTCATAATGTACAAATACAATAGAAGATCTCAAACTATATGAAACAATGAATAACTTTAGGCACTGCAATGCCATGGAATAGATCCCTGACTAGGGCAATCTATCCATTGGTCTCTCAACAATTTAGGCACCACAATGCCACAGACTAGATTCCTGACCAGGGAAATCTATCCAAGTGGGAATAAGGTGGACTCAAGCTTTCAGCCCCTCTAGGTACCATTAAGCTTACTTGCTAACCACCAACTTAGTGACCTAGGTGTGTTTCCATGGTCAGAGCTCTATGACCCACACCACCCTTCCCTACTTTGGGACCTAGACATCAACACAGTGTCGACCAGATGTCCTCCCAGGAAATGCTTCACTTGCAAAGCCTCAACAAATCTCTTCCATTTCCTTATCATCAATACAATCAGCAATGTCTACCTAACCCAACAGGGTTCTCGGATACTCAAACTTCTTATTTGGAAGAGCCTTTGTTAGTATGTATGCTATTTGTTCATCGGTCGAGACATACTCCAACTTCACGATCCCATCCTGCACTAGGTTCCTAATAAAGTGGAACTTATTATTGATATGTTTCGTCCTCGAATGAAAAATGGGATCTTCAAATATCTTGATACAATTTTGATTATCACAATTAATCATAGTGGGACCCAAAGACTTATCGAACAAATCTATTAGAAGCTTCCCTAACCAAACAACCTCCTTTCCTACTTCACACGCAACCACATATTCTACTTCGACACTACTCAACGCAATGGGATCTTGCTTCCTACTCATCCATGAGATCATAATAGCTCCTAGACTAAAACAGAGTTTGGTAGTGCTCCTTCCATCGGTCTCACTGCTACCCCAATCAGAGTTTGTGAAGCAAATTAGCTTGACTTCCTTATTATCATACTTTAGGTAGTGATGTATAGTGCCACGAAGATACCTTAGTATATGTTTAGCAGCTATCCAGTGATCGTGACAGGGCTCCAACTAACCTGACTAAGAATGTTTACTGCAAAACATATATTCGGCTTGGTATTTACCACATACATTAGGGAACCCACCAACTGTCGATAGGAGGTAGGATCCACAAGACTAGAGTCAGAGTCCCTCAACTTCTTGAGATTGGTGATCATAGGAGTAGTCATTGAATTGGAATCCATCATCCCAAATTTTTGTAATAACTTGATGATGTACTTTCCATGCCCCAAATATACCTCTCCAGGTCTCTGCCATACTTCTAGACCTAGGTAAGAGTGAATCAATCCTAGATCCTTCATTTCAAATTCAGTTGCTAACATCTTGCATTCTTGAATTCTTCGCTCCACACCTGTTTTGAATAGATCATCCACATATAACAGAATAATGACATGCTCATCATTCACAACCATGATGTAGAGATTCAGATCAACAGAACTCTTCACGAACCCAATTATAAGATATGCATCTATCCTTGCATACCATGCTCGAGGTGCTTGCTTCAAGGCATATTGGACCTTCCTAACTCTGCAAACATGAGAGTCATTGCTATTAACTTCAAATCCTTTGGGTTGTTCGATGTACACTTCCTCATCAATGGTCCCATTCAGAAATGCGGTCTTCACATCCATTTGATGGATATTCCACCCCATTGTAGCAGCCAATGAAACCAATGATCTAATATTAGTGTACCTTGTTGTAGGTGCAAAGGTTTCTTCATAATCAACGCCTTCCTTTTGAGAGAAACCCCTTGCAACGAATCTTGCTTTGTACTTGTCTATACTTCCATGAATTGCATGTCTGATCTTATAGATCCATTTAGATGTGATAACTGATTTGTCACCAGGTCCAGGAACGATTTTCCAAACCCCATTCTTCATGATGGATTGATATTCTTCCTACATTGCTTTCTTCCAAACCTCTTGATGCGCAGCTTCATTGAATGTAGATGGTTCGACTTCAATCAATTTCATCATATATGCAGCATAACCATAATATTTCTTTGGTCTCTTTCTTTCCTTGAAGGTTCCTTTTGTAGCTTCATGTCCTTCGACATCTTCCAATGTAGCTTTCAACCAATTTGGCCTCTTCCTTGTGGTTGGGATGACCACCGATTGAATAGGCTCACTTGGTCCTTCTTCTTTGAGATTTTTAGTATAGTTTTCATGACGAACTTCTTCTTCTTCAAATATGGAAACTTCTGTGTCATCAGAATCAATAAGAATATCCTTTGATTTCTTGTATGCTTGATTCTCATCAAATATGACATCCCTGCTTCAATATATCTTCCTTCTTTGATGTAGATTCTATATGCTTTTGAAGAGAGACAATTTCCAACGAATATTCCCATGATACTTGTAGAGTCCAACTTTTTTCGCTTGTCTTTCGGAACATGGATATATGTTGGAATTCCAAAGATTTGGAGGTGATCCACACTCGGCTTCTTTCTTGTGAATACTTCTTCGGGTGTTGTATTTTCAAAACTCTTATGAGGAGTTATATTTTGAATGTATATGGTTGTCTTCGCTGCTTCTCCCCATAATAACTTTGTTAGATATTGATCAAGGAGCATAGTTCGAATGCCTTCTTCAATTGACCTATTCTTCCTTTCATCCAATCCATTTTGTCCGGGTAATAGGGAACAATGAGCTCCCTCTTAATACTTGCTTCCTTACAATATGCAATCAATTCCTAAGTGTATTCCCCACCATTATCAGACCTCATAGTTTTTATTTTTCTTTCGGTAAGGGTTTCCACTTTAGCCTTAAACTCCTTGAACTTATCAAATACTTCATCTTTTGTTTTGAGAAGGTAGAGCCATGTCTTTCTAGAACGGTCATCAATAAATGTCACATAGTAGAGAGGACCTCCAAGTGATTTGTGAGACATGGGCCCACACACATCAGAATGGATGAGGTCTAATATCTCTTTAGACCTAGTTTCATTATTGTGAAATGGCTTTCTTGTATGTTTTCCCAAAGAGCATCCCTTGCACACACCTTCATGATCCAATTTCATATTAGGAATACCATGAACCAGTTGACTAAGAGTAGGGATGACCTAAAATGTAGATGACCATACCTCCTATGCCATAACTCAATGGGAATTATTTCCATATGATACAGAGCTTGAGGAGGTGGTGTAATGACTCTATAAAGACTTCCTTCGTGAACTTCAATAACCCTAGCTTTATCAATTCTAGAGTCTTTTCCCCAAACCAATACTCTTCCATCAACAAAAGCAATTCTTTCCCCTTCATCTTCTAAAAAAGAAATAGAAAGCAAATTCTTTTTCAAACCTGAAACATATAGAATGTTGTTGAGATGTAGCTTCGATCCATTATCCCAGGCCTCTAACAACATAGCTTTTGTTGTCACCCAATTCCACTACATGAGAAGATGGCTCCTTTGATAGTGTATGAAGTTGTTTACTTTCTCTTGTCATGTGTCTCGATGCTCCACTATCAATGATCCATGGATTTTCATCAGTTAGAGAACTTGTAAGAGCAGCCAAGAATCCTTGACTATTGACCTTGTTGAACAAGTAGTAGATGACCTTGTTTTGATCCAACTTCCAGCAGTGTTGATACCCATTCTTATGTAGTTCATCATAGAGGGAGAATCCATGCGAACAAAGTGATCTTCGACTTTTCTTGACCTTAGCTCTGATACAATGTTGGAAAATCAAAGTATTTATATTAGGGTTTGATTCTCCTTTCTTGATAATTACTTGTGAGTGTGTTGGCTTCTTTTACTTCTTTATTATCTTATCTTTCATCAAGCAATTACCATATTATGTGTGTATGAAGATCACAAAACAAGAGACATAAGATATAGGCACTATGCCAAGGAAAAACCCCTCTCGAGGGGAAAACCCAGTCAAGATAATTCTACCTTTCAATAGTATTCTTTGAGACTCTTCACCCTAGGTCAAGACCAGAGCTTCCCTCCACATCAAGTTAGCCTTCTAGCAACTTCAACCCCTTCTAGCAACTTTGACTAGGTAGCAACTTCTAACAACAAGTAGGTTCCGGCAACAACGAAACTGGGAAGACTTCAATCTCCCAAGCTAGGGCACGAAACAGAGAGAGAGAGGCACCAAAAGTTTGATTTTCTTCTTTCCTTAGACTTCTCCAAACTCACACTTCCTTTGGCTTCCTAGTAATAGACAATCCGCACTTCCCTAGCTACCCTTGAGATATCAAACTAGCTTGAGATGCGATGCTCCAAATGACTTCGACTAGCTTGTATTTATATGCTTCTTGTGAGTCGAATTAGGGTTCTTAGGCTGACCTCATCTCTTCTAGGCCGACTTGGTGTGGTCCTTAGGCCGACCTCATCTCTTCTAGGCCGACTTGGTGTGGAGGATACATAAATTATAGTTGACTCAATACTAAACATTTTTACGTGATTCAAAAGCTGAAGAAGGGTCTCTTTGAATGTATAATGACTCTATAAACTCAATATC
Source organism: Pinus tabuliformis (assembly GCA_031772625.1). Taxonomy (NCBI): domain Eukaryota; kingdom Viridiplantae; phylum Streptophyta; class Pinopsida; order Pinales; family Pinaceae; genus Pinus; species Pinus tabuliformis. The sequence continues at coordinate 708,282,225 of CM062808.1, read as the reverse complement.
AATCCTAGGAATCCACAATGGGGACTTTGACTAATATAATGATGACCCCAGCATGAAACCCATGCTTTAATAAGTTATTTTTACAATAATAAAACTTATTTTCTTTACTCTTTTGACAAGTACATTTCATGATGACTCAAGTACATTAATGAAGACCAAACAAAATTACATTTTCCAACATTTAAAACATTTATCACTTCGTGTGATTTCCTCCAAAATCCTTTTGAAATGTTGCAACCCCAAATTTCACATTCCTATAAGATAACTAGAGTAGCAAGTGTGCGTGGATAGATAAATAAACAAGTTTGTGTATTAATTTCTTTTTATGAGTTCATTTTTTTTTTCTCGCACCTTGTAAGTCTAGAAGGCATAATCCATGCAAATCCACTTTGGGATGGACCTTGTGGGATCTCAAAGCTCATGCCATATTAATTCATTTATTACCATATCAGACTAAAAGGAGCTATAAGGAATCACCTTTACAAACCCGTAAGGTTTGAGACATAAAGGAGTTTGCACATATGAACAAACAATCTTAAATATGATCATTTACATATATAAGCATTATATAAGTTTGGTGGGTTAGTGTGAGTGGTAAGTGCTCTAGTTTCATATCTAATGTATTGGGTCAATATCTCATTGTTAAATTTGTTGCATGCCTCACTTAATGTCCATGTCATGTTAGACAGTGTAATTAACATTGATGGGTTTACATTGATTACCATCGGTATATCAAAGATCCTTCACAAAGTTTTTCCTAAAAAAGCATATAAATGTTAAATAATGATAACTTATGTTTAACTTATTTTCAAGGGTTATAATCCCATGCCCTTACAATTTTACTTAACGAGATCTTATCTATTAAGGTTACTATGGTATATATTGCATGTAATTGAATCACATTTTGTATACTTAATGTTGCTACTTTTTCTTGAGTACAATCAAATTAATTGAAATTAGTTTCTCATTTCTTGATGGTCTAATTGTCATCTAGCAAGGTCAACTTACTAAATATGATTCGTTGGATTGTTTGTATATAAGTAATAAACTAAATTGCCTCTAAGAATATTTTTCCTTTTTTTTTAATCATTTCTGTCATTTTGTTTTCTTGGCAGTGACTTCCCATTCGTGGTAAAGGAGTGTGGATACAAGGAAGCAAAGGATTTAGTTCCAAATTTGTCAAGAAAAGAGCTTCATTTATCGAGTGAAGAGTTGGAGTGGATAATGGGTAAAACAATGATGCATTTGTTCTCCAGTGCTTGGGTTGATTCTGCAAAGGATCAAGGCATATAAATATTTATGGGTATTTGGAGAACACAATTATGCTATAACATGTAATATATTTTTTCTGTTCAAATGGTTACAATTATTTCCTTGCAAATATACTTCAATTTCAAAATCAATCCCAATGATATTAATATAAATATTCCCTAACATATTAATGTCTAATGTAAATTAGTCCTTGTATGGGATTTGTTTATATTTGTAAAAAGATCTATCAAATTTATTTGTATTTTAATCATGTACTAAAATTTTAATGTAATTTTGATCTTTATGATATATTATGCTATAATATGTAATATATGTTCCTATTCAAATAGTTACAATTATTTCTTTTAAATATAGTTCAATTTATAAATCAACCCCAATTGTATTAATATTAGTATTTCGTAACATCTTATGTTAATTAGTCATTGACTATATTTGTAAATAAAAATCTATCAAATGTATTTGTAGTTTGATCATGTATTAAAGTTTTACATAGTTTTGTGCTTTATGATATCGAATAAGGTTATATGATTTTAATTTTGATTACATCAAAGGAAAAAGAAAGATGAATATTAGAAAGTAAAATATTCAATGTATCATAATATATTTCACTAAGCATGTTGAAGCAAGAAAGGAAAGCAATGAGAGAAGATTTTGTTCTAAAATCATATACTTTGAGCATAGAAAAAATAGTGTTATAATAGAGAGCAAGTCTACGAAGCAACATTTTCACCTTATAGAAATTCATTCCAAAAAGAAATGTCTTGATAATGTGTTGAACTATGGCGCATGAACCACTTTAGATGTTGAAAATGGGAAATATTTAGACTTGATAATGTGTTGAACTATGGTGCATGAACCACTCTAGATGTTGAAAATAGAAAATATCCAGTAATTAAAGTTGGGCCATGGAAGCTACTTGTATTTGTGGAAAGATACAAAGAATCCAACACAATATGTTCCATAAGATAATGCTTTTGTTTAATTAGTAAAGAAAAAGTGTTTTTAATAATAATCAATATAATGTACAAGAGATGTTGAGAATGGTGTAATTTTGACATGTAGCTACAAACATTTCACATTGTGTTATTAATTTACTTTGTCAAACATTAATTCTGGCTAAGGCTATAATTTAATATAATTACTAGGTTATGGTTAACATCATCTTAATCAACTTTGATATGTAAGCTTAATAATTCTCTTAGGGTGTGCACCCTCCTTATGTGGACACATAACATTCCTTGGGAGGGTGCCCTACTTGGTCATGTATAAGTACACAACTCAAACCTCATTTATAAAATCTTTATGTGATTGTTGTAACTCCTAGAGACAACATTCGAGTTGAGAAGGTCAGTGCCTAAGACATCTTAGTGTTTCTTGAAGATAAATCAGTGTTGCTCAAGAGTTAAATGTAAAATGTTTTAAATCTGGTTCAATTACCTTATTCAAAGGCAGATCACATTTTATAAATTGACAATATTTTATTCCAAAGACTTAATGTTTAGTCTTGGTGGCATTGTAGTATAGGTGAAAGAAGAAATGAAAGAAAGAAACCTAGTGTAGAGGGCTAGTGATAGAATCTTGTACACTAAATTCTAGTAGAATTTTGAAGAGAAAAAGGGAGCGAGTTGGAAACCATGGAGAGAATTTTAAGGCCTTCAATATCACACATTATAGGGACCATTTGCCATAGCATAACATAGGTAAATCTGACATATAAGATTGAGTTCTAACAGCTACAATTACATGATTTCTAAGAGGAAAGAAACACATATGAAAATGATAAACAAAGACAGAATCACATACTCCACATATCAGTGCTTGGAATCACCAAAACATCTTCATTAATCTTCAGGAACATCATACATCTCATAATGCTTCAAAATTTGCAAAACTCGTAGAAAATTACAGCCTTTGGAATAGAAATTGAACTGTATTAATGAGTTTTTCATCCCTTTTATAGGGAGAATCCAAACAAAAGTAGTTACAAAAATATCTTTAAGTGCTACATCTATCTAAGATACTCAACTGTGCGAGCATTTCAATGGCCTAGTTGTCATAATTATTACATAACAGAGTTGATTCCTTCTTGAAAATAAAATATTTACAAAAATTCAAAAAGACAGTGGTATGTCATGATTTCCAAATCATGAAAATATTCAGTGTTGGCTTGCTTGATCTCTCGAAGTGGACCCATGCTCCATTATCTGGACTCGTGGTGGGTTAACCAATTGATCACATCTTTGCCATAAAACTGGATCTGGTGTGGGAGTGTGAATAAGAGTATTGTAGGCCATCCTTAAGTTGTGAGCTTGGTGTAATTTGGCTTGGCCACGAACAAGGTCTTCACAAGCCACAATAGCTGGAAATCTCTCTGTAGATAGTTTACTATGGTTCTTCCCTTGAGAGTGGCAGTCTTTTCATGTGATGAGTCTACCTTGCTCTTGGCCTCAACTAGTAATTGTTCATATTGCTCCCATGGTAGCAGATGTCCTTGGAAATCCCAATAGCTAGGCAATCTTGCTCTAGTTCTTTGGTTAGCTAAAGCTGAATGTTGCAACCAATTTTGCCAGCTCATTCACACATTCTTCAACCCTATCCCTTGCTTCCTTCTTCTGGATTACGTTAGCAACTTACATACACATGTCCTATCAATTATGTTTATTGCCCTCAACTCATCCATTGACTTCTCATTAAGGAGCTTGATAAATTTCTTAGCAATGTTGGAATTCTTAGCATCCTCCTCTTTCGCTGACAAGATAGAGAATTAAGTGGTCTTTACTACAGCTTTTTGCTCTACAACTAATTTCAAGTGTTCCCATATCTTCTTTATTTCAGAGATGGTATCATCCTAGATTAGCTATCTATCTTCAACAAGGGACATGTTTCCCTTCAACCCGTTCTTCAGTAATTTGATCTGGTCTTGTGACATTCGATACTTGTTGTTAGAGTAGGTTAGGTTGTCAGTGGAAAGGTACCTCGAGTTAATTATTTTTTGTTTTGAAGAAGGTCAAAATCCTAAATTTTACTCACTGTTATGTTTTGACCTGTCACTGCTCAAAAGCATCATCGACAGTCGGGTTATCACTTTGGTCATCAAGGTCAGTCTTAGGGAAGGAGTGTCTATCGTTGTGAAGGGTTTATTGTTGAGTCTGAGTATTAGGTGATGATAGGTTGGTAATATGGTCGAAGTGTCAGTGATTTAGGAAAGGATCTCAAAAAGATCCTAATTATTAATGTTTTGACCTATACCTTTGCTAAACATTATATTAATCCCTCTACCTATCTCCTTTTTCCATCATTTCATTCCTTCCCCTCATTCCCTAATGTTTACATTTCTCCTATCAATTTATTTTAGGCCTAAACCTTTATCATTGTTTTCACCTAAACTACATTTCCCTAGGCCTAAACTACCCCCTTTCCTAAACATCATTACCCACCATGATTGACCCATCATCCTATTCACCCCTGACAGACTTTGGTTATCAAAGTTATCATATCTAAATCCTCCGCCACCCTACAATATTTGAACATCACTTTTCGAGCATGTGAAATTTCATAAGGAACGCGGGTTACACATTCATCTTGTTACATCAACACCATAATTTCAAATCATTGTGAAGGTTGCCAATTTTCTGTATTATTGCTCGTAGGTGATATGTAGAGAACGAGATGAGTGGTTTATTTCCAAAGTAAGGGTCAAAAGTGAGTTCAGAAAGCATAGAGAATCTTAGGGGTCATAGGGAGGTTTACAGGTTGTAAAACAATTTGAGCATGGTATGACATTTTTTCTGCACAAAGAAATAATTCATCTCAAACTAGTCTTTAGCACACAAATTGAACGAAGAAATTGGAGAGGTAGGGAGTCAGTCACCCTTCTTGTAAATTCTTATTGCTAATTCTCCTAGTCGCTATGCTAAAGGCATGTCTGTCACTGTTAAAAAATGTGTGTTGTGCACACCCTGTTCTATTTGAAAACACAATATTACCTCTAAGTGCATTGTCTCATTGCTTTAAACTTAAAATATGGATGATGAATGTTTCCTGAAGCATTAAATGTTAAATATCTTTTAAATGTTCAAAACCTCCTGCTTGTATTCCATCACATAGATTGTGATGTCACCATCCTGTTGTTACAACTACTTGAGTTGAGTTTTTCTTTCTTTTGAGCCTATTTTAATTCCTTTGGGTCTGCACACATATCCATAACCTAAAAGTCAAAACCAATCAGCTAGGTGTTGAGACAGGATGGCCCTTGCTACCAGTAAAAGGGGAGGAGGTCTTGTTTGCACCAAACCCAGTACTTTGAGTCTGCTCAATTCATCCCCTACCATTAGAGTGGCTTTTGAGAACACAAGGTGCATTCCTTTCTGCTAGAAGATTTAGAAAGTAGGTCACAATGCCAAACTGGCTAGCTTATTTTCTCTTAATTTTCAAGACAACAGAGTGAAACTAGGAGACCTAGAGATTATATTGATTGAGAAGTTCATAGCTGATGCAACCAATCTCCCAACAACAGGGGAGAAATGGTTCAAGGGGGATGAGTTAGACATTTTGGCTTATAAGAAGTTTGTAAAACCAGAGTATCTTGACAAGTTTTCTTCCACATTCCCCAACATTTATCTCCAAGAGTAGTATGTAGACCTTCTGAAGGTTATCCAAACATATTTCACTTGTGAGGGTAGGTTCAGTAGAATATACCTGTATCATCTCAAGTTGCTATGGCATTTCACCGAAAGCAAGCCCATGAACCTCCCTTATTTCTTGCTTAAGAGTCTAGAAAGAATGGCCACCAAAGTACAAATTCAAAAGGATAACCATGCTTCAAGTCTATTCCATTTCTCTTTGATAAAAATCTTAGTTAACCATGTTGTTGAAAGAAAGAAAATGCTTTGGTCTAATTTTCTTGCAAGTATTGACCTCTTGTCACAAATAGGGTCACCTTCAATCAAGACAGATAAATAAGAGCCCAAGCAAGAACATCCAAAGAAGGAAAGTCTCATTCAGTCATGGAAATGAAACCCATAAAGAAAGAAGGTGCCAAGCCAAGTAAGAAATTTGCAGGCAAATTCAGCAAGAAAACTAACTTGCAAGGCATAGAGGATGACAAAGCAGAAAAAGGAATAAAAGAACAAGAAACATTAGCTCAACAAGCCAGACTTAAGGTCAAAATTGAAGACACGGTCCAAGATGATTTTGTGACGACACCAAGAACAAGATCTAGAGTTAAGAAAACCCAGGGAGAGGCAACCCCTCAAGCAATTGTGGAAATCTTTGAAGACAATAAGACAGATGCAAAGGCGGATGACAAAGTGGATGAGGCCAAGGGTCTAGAAATGGTACAATCAGATTATGAGGAGGACATAGCACCAGTTGAGACAAGTGTTGTGCAGTACAAAGAAGAGGACCCTAAGATAGTAAAGATGAGAGAGGCACTGTTTAAAAACCAGATGAGGATAACATTTATGGAGAAGTAGAACAGAGACATAAAATAGGCCATTAAACTAGCAGAAGACAAGATAGAGTCACCCTCAACAAGTGCCAAAGGGAAGAAAAAGCATGTTGCCTTTGTTGAACAAGCTAAAAATGTTGTAGTGGGGTCTAGTGAGCCAATAGTCAAGGTGTTTAAATCAAAGTTTAAGTATGTGAAACAAATGAAACAAATAACTAAAGCCCCTATTACACCCCCATTTAGTCAATGGAAAGAGTATCAAAGGTGCCTAGAGGAGTTATAAGAAAGCAAAGACCATGTCAATCAATTCAGGCAACAAAATCTGGAGTATAAGAATTCTATTCAACATATTCTAGAAAACTGTGACCATGAAGTCAAAGAGGCATCCAAAGCTCTTGACAAGAGTAAGCATTTTGTCAAGTGGTCACAACCAGTTAGGATATAATGCAGAAATTTGTATGTTAGAAACTTGGTCCTGAATGCACAACTGAGAACTATGAGGCAGGATTTAGAGGAGGCACATAAATTGTTGAAGAGATATGAGGGAGCTGTTGTAATACCTCCGCTCATGAAAATGCCTAAATTTGATCCTAAATCCAAAGCCACACTTGCTTTATCACCACCTGTGAAGCAACAGGACCTCATTACTCCAAATCCCAAGTCCAAGACTCCCAGCATCAAAGGCTTCTAGCAGTAAATTATCAAACAAGAGGAAAATGAAATGATCAGGCTTTCCTTTTTATTCTCAAGTTTTGTTTTAATTTTCTGATGTATTAATATGTTAAGGTTGATATGATCAACATAATAATGTCATGATAGCATTCAGGAGCAATGAAGAGCATTCAAGGAAAATTTGCAACAATTTTTCTACGTAGACGTTGTGCACTTGCTACGCAACCCATGCTCAGACCATCTCACGTACACAGTACGATGGCCGCCTATTAGGTTTTGAAGATGTTGGCGTGGAGTACATATGGTGTCCATCTCACCACCCCAGCTGCTTGCCACGTGTTAGTTCTAGAAAGATGAAGATTTGGGTGTTGCGCACCTGCTGTGAAAGATTTTCAGTAGTCACAAAGGCAATTTTTATGATTTTTTCTATTTCAATCAGTTTTATCAGTTTGAATGCCTTTTTAAGATAATTTGTATTTAAATAAGTTTTTTTTGCTTTCAAAAATAAAAAAAGGATTCTTTATGTTTTATGTTTGGGTGAAAAGCATGTAAAAAACAACATTTTACTATGTTTTCCCAGTTTGAATCGATCCTCTGTGGGATCGAAGATGCAGTGAACTTGAATTGATTTTCATCCATGTATCTACTATATATTTTGATATATGAAGAAAAAGAGGTTGTTGTTGGTTTTCCCAATTGCCATAGGAATTATTGTTGTCATCCTTGTGATTTGGTTTTAATGAACATGCATGAACATTGAAAGGATTCCAATTGATTTATGGAGATTCTTATGGTATGAATGTTTTTGGAATAAGTTTTTCTCTCTCAGTTTATGTGCCTTTCTCTTGTCTGTTTTCTTCATACTATTTTAAAGGTGTAGGGGACAGTTATATTTGAATTCATCTTATATGCTCATGTATGACTGAACCAAGTATATTTCAGTTGCAAATGAAGTATGTATGCCTTTAAAAGTATTGTCTTTTCTTCTTGATGGTCATCGATCTGAGCTGCAGTGATAAATGTTGTTATTTCTGCTCTTTGATAAATGTCTTGATACTCTACCTTTTCTATACTACAATTTCGTTATTCATTCCAAAAATTGTTCTAATTAAGCCTCCATATATGAAGTTGGTTGGAGATACATCAGCATGTCACAATAGAGAGATCACTTATACTATCAATAGTTTTTCGTAGAAATCCTCTACCACCTTCATTATCAAAATCCAAATACTCCCATAACTGGTCTCTGTATGCTATAGAGTCAAACCTTTAGTTTTCATTAGTTGAGGGAGCCCCCTCCGGCTAGAAAAGCCAATTTTCTAGCCCAGAGTGGTTTGTGGTTACCTCTATGGCCCTGTGATAACATAGTGGCGTCGTTGTCGGGGATTCAAAAGTTTAAATTATCCTAGAATTTTCATGTCCAAAATGTACATCATAGGCTGAATTGTAAATATCCTTTTGATTATTAGAAATTTTCGTTGCATGCATCCTTTTCTGAGAAGATCTGGCTTCTAGGAGGTTCACCAGGCAAAAACTTGACCCAAATCCTCCTGTAGTGGTTTATGACCCTAAAAAAATCCTCAGGAAGGAGTGGTGCTAGAAAGTCAAGCTAGTTATTGTCCTATTAGAGAATTTGTTTCCTCGCTCGAAATTTCATCTGAAACCCCATCGTTTAGAACAACGTCTTTTTCTAGTATCCCTGAAATTATAGTAGATTCAAATAATTTAAGTTCTTGTGTATCATCCCCAAGGATTGAGTTTAGTTAGAATATCATCCAGCAGTTTAGTAAACTCAAAGGTCTAGTTGACAAAGTTCAGAAAACTACTGAAAACACAGTCCTATCTCAGAGAAATATCCCTGTTCAATTTGTTTTCACTACTGGCTCTATTTTGACTTCAATTCAAAAGCCTTCATCCTCAGTTTCAACTTTCATTCACCCAGTTCTTCCATCTTCTATTGTTGTTGTTACATTGCTTGTCAGTCACCAAACTACTCAAATAGTAGTTATGGCAGCAAGGTATGCTCCTTTGGTTTTTCCTGCTCAGCTTCATGATTTACCTCTCAATTATGGGCAGAGGCTTCCGCAGTATGATGGCATAGGAGAAATCACTGCTAAGCAGCATGTTGACAAGGTTAGTGATTTTATGGATTTGGAGGAAGTAGACCATGATGATGTTAAAATCAGATTATTTTCTCAGTTTTTTTTCCGGTGATGTCAAGAAATGGTTCAGGAGTTCTCACCTGGGAGCCTTTGCAAATTATCAGGAGTTAGAAGATGCTTTCCTTGCAAGGTGGGGTGAAAAGAAGAACCCTTTGCAGATCTTGGCTGAGTACAACAATTTGAAAAGATAGCCCAAAGAATCTGTTCAAGACTTTTCTACAAGGTTCAACAAACTGTACAATTCAATTCCTACAAAGATTAAGCCTCCTCCTAGGCTAGCCTTACTGCATTATCTGAATGCTTTTGACCCTGAAATGGATTATTAGCTCAGAGAAAGAAATCTGGCAACATTGGAGGACATGCAAAATAATGCAGTCAATGTGGAGGCTAATCTATTAGCGAAAAAGTCTAAGTTGAAATCCGAGAAGAGAGTCATCATTAAGGAGGATCCTGCCACTTCCTCAGATGCTAAATTCAAAACATTGGTTAAGACAATGGAGAAGATGATGGAGAAAATATCCCTGGCTGAACGGAAAGTAGTCTGAGAGACCCAGATTGGTCCACAAATCAGAAATCCTGGTTTCTAAAGGCAACCACAGTTGCCTAACAAACCTCGGGAGCAGAAAGGTCTAGAACAATCACAACAACAAATAAGACCACTGTTCCAACAAAATTTTGCTCAAGATCAAGATGAGGAAGATGAGAAAACTCTCGAAGATCAGATTTTATTTTTTGGTGATGGGCAGTAGGAGGTTTATTTGACCAAAGAGGATCAAGAATATGAGAAACTTGAAAATTTTGAAGCGGAAGATGAAGAATTATTGTTGTCCCAATCCCAAAATGATGCATTGATGATTGAATCAGAGGAATATAGAAAGGGTTTTCAGAATTCTATAATGCAAGTGTAGCGACAATATAATTTGAGGAATAGGATTGTGGGAGGTAATGCAGCAAAGAAGGATGCACCAATCAACAATGCAGCAAGGAAAGAAGTGCCTTCTAGTGGTGTTAAAAATATCCTCCCTAGTACAAGTTCTCAGAAGAAAGATATTCCTAGCACAAGTGCCCAAATGAAGGAGCCTCCTGTCACTATTTTTCTAATTCTCTTGATTGTTGTGCTAAAGGCGTGTCTGTCACAGTTAAAAAATATGTGCTACGCACACCCTGTTTTTTTTGAAAACACAGTCTTACCTCTAAGTGCGTTGTCTCATTGCTTTAAACTTAAAATATGGATGATGAATGTTTCCTGAAGAATTAAATGCTAAATATCTTTTAAATGTTCAAAGCCTCATGCTTGTATTCCATCACATAGACTGTGTTGTCACCATCTTGTTGTTACAATTGCCTGAGTGGAGTTTTGTTGTCATTCAAGCATATTTTCATTCCTTTGGGTCTGCACATGTATCCATAACCTAAAAGTCAAAATCAATCAGCTAGGTGTTGAGATAGGATGGCCCCTGCTACCAGCAAAAAGGGAGGAGACCTTGTTCACACTGAACCCAGTACTTTGAGTTTGCTCAATTCATCCCCTGCCATTAGAGTGGCTTTTGAGAACACAAGGTGCATTCCTTTCTGCTAGAAGATTTAGAAAGTAGGTCACAATGCCAAACTGACTAGCTTATTTTCTCTTAATTTTCAAGACAATAGAGTGAAACTAGGAGACTTGGAGATTATATTGACTGAGAAGTTCATAGCTGATGCAAACAATCTCCCAACAACAGGGGAGAAATGGTTCAAGGGGGATGAGTTAGACATTTTGGCTTATAAGAAGTTTGTAAAACCAAAGTATCTTGACAAGTTTGCTTCCACCTTCCCCAACATTTATCTCCAAGAGAAGTATGTAGACCTTCTGAAGGTTATCCAAAGATATTTCACTTGCGAGGGTAGGTTCAATAGAATATACCAGTATCATCTCAGGTTGCTATGGAATTTCACCAAAAGAAAGCCCATGAACCTCCCTTATTTCTTGCTTAAGAGTCTAGAAAGAATGGCCACCAAAGTACAAATTCAAAAGGATAACCATGCTTCAAGTCTATTCCATTTCTCTTTGATCAAAATCTTAGTTAAACATGTTGTTGAAAGAAAGAAAATGCTTTGGTATGATTTTCTTGCAAGTATTGACCTCTTGCCACAAACTAGGTCACCTTCAATCAAGATAGATAAAGAAGAGCCCAAGCAAGAACATCCAAAGAAGGAGAGCACTCATTCAGTCATGGAAATGAAACCCATAAAGAAGGAAGGTGTCAAGCCAAGCAAGAAATTTGCAGGCAAGTTGAGCAAGAAAACTAAGTTGCAAGGCATAGAGGATGACAAGGCAGAAAAAGGAACAAAAGAACAGGAAACATCAGCTCAACAAGCCAGACTTAAGGTCAAAATTGAAGACACAATCCAAGATGAGTTTGTGATGAGACCAAGAACAAGGTCTAGAGTTAAGAAAACCCAAGAAGAGGCAGCCCCTCAAGCAATTGTGGAAATCTCTGAAGATAAGCAGACAGATGTACAGGTGGATGAAAAAGTGGATGAGGTCAAGGGTCCATAAATGGTACAATCAGATTATGAGGAGGACATAGCACCACTTGAGACAGGTGTTGTGTAGTACAAAGAAGAGGACCCTAAGATAGTAAAGATGAGAGAGCTATTGTTTAAAAACCAGATGAGGATAACATTTTTGGAGAAGTAGAACAAAGATATAAAACATGTTGTTAAACCAGTAGAAGACAAGACAAAGCTACCCTCGACGAGTTCTAAAGGGAAGAAAAAGCATGTTGCCTTTGTTGAATAAGCTAAAATGTTGTAGTGGGGTCTAGTGAGCTAGCAATCAGGGTGTTTAAATCAAAGTTTAAGTATGTGAAACAAATGAAACAAATAGCTAAAGCCCCTGGTAGACCCCCATTCAGTCAATGGAAAGAGTATCAGAGGTGCCTGGAGGAGTTAGAAGAAAGAAAAGACCAGGTCAATCAATTCAAGCAACAAAATCTAGAGTATAAGAATTCTATTCAACATATTCTAGAAAACTATGACCATGAAGTCAAAGAGGCATCCAAAGCTCTTGATAGGAGTGAGAATTTTGTCAAGTGGTCACAGCTAGTTAGGAGACAATGCATAAATTTGTATGTTAGAAACTTGGTCCTAAATGCACGGCTAAAAACTCTGAGGCAGGATTTAGAGGAGGCACATAAATTGCTGAAGAGATATGAGGGAGCTGTTGTAATACCTCCACTCATGAAAATGCCTAAGTTTGATCCTAAATCCAAAGCCACACCTGCTTTATCACCACCTGTGAAGTAACAGGACCTCATTACTCCAAATCCCAAGTCCAAGACTCCCAACATCAAGGCTTCTAGCAGTAAATTATCAAAAAAAAGCAACATGAAATGATCAAGCTTTCCTTTTTATTCTCAAGTTTTGTTTTAATTTTATTATGTATTAATATGTTAAGGTTGATATGATCGACATAATAGTGTCATGACAACGTTCAGGAGAAATGAAGGGCATTCAAGGAACAGTGCAACAATTTTTCTATGCAGACAATGTGCACTCGCTACGCTACCCATGCTCTGACCATCTCACATAGTACGATGGCCACCTGTCAGGTTTTGAAGATGCTGACATGGAGTACATATGGTGTCCATCTCACCACCCTAGCTACTTGCCACATGTCGGTTCTAGAAAGATGAATATTTGGCAATTGTGCACCTGTTGCGCAGGCTTTTTAGCGGTCACAAAAGAAGATTTTATGCTTTTTCTATTTCAGTTGGTTTTATCAGTCCTGTTAATGTCAGTCTTTCCAAACTTCCTCCAGTGATCAAATATGCTCTTACAAAGTGGTCTCAGAGTTTCCAAGTCAAATTTTGTTATTTCAAAGAGTTTTCAAGAAAAATTTGGTCACTAGGCATTAGGTCTAGGGTTTGCTCCCACTCTTTTCAAAGTTGCCCAAATACCCATCTATGTCACTATTCAGCTGAGTCTATCATCATTCATAGGGTTGTCATCATCATGTCATGTTCCATTGGGTCATTTTACACCCTGTGCATGCTTCAGTTGCGCCTAGGCAAGGTCATTTCCCTCTCCTAGGGTTTTGAAGGCGATTTCTCGTGGACGGTCAAATCATTGGCAAAACTTGTATCCAAATGTTCATACACCTTCCCCTATCCTTCATGTACCTTATCAAATGCTTCCCATCACTGAGGTCCCCCAAAATCCTCATTTTTGCACAAACCCTAGTTTCTTGCCACAACTTGGCAATTTTCTAGGTTGGGCCTGTGTTTTGCCCTTTTGGACCCCTTCCCCTCACTCAATCTCTAAGATTCCACTTTCCCCTGCTTCCTAACATCCCTCCCTACTTCCAAAAATTTCCCCAAGAATTTAGAAGCCCCTTATCCCCTTCATTTTGTTTCATTTCCACACATCGGGATAAGTTTCACTCAAAAGATGTTTCAGAGCAATCAAAGATGAATTTTGGGAAACTGAGAGAGTTTTTTGTCCAAAACATGCCAAAGAAGAAAAAAATCCTTCACTTTTTGCACAGGTGTCATGGTTTGAGAGAAATGTCAGGAATACCGTTGCCTCAGGAGAATCAAAGACACCTCTGAAGTGACCTTGGGAAAATCAAGTTTTCTGCTAGCTTGGTTGGCCAAATGATTTTCTTTATGGGTAAAATGATAACTAGACACAAATAGCTTTCCAATGAGCTATCATGAGCTCAATTTGGGGTTGAGAAAGGCATTCAAACGTTGACTGCAACAGCACTCTTCCTTGAGGCAACCTCATTTGGCACTTTTTGACCAGTCTTGGGAGATTTGATTTTTGATAGGGAAAATGAACTCCAAATTGAAAAATTCCAGTTGGGTTGGAAAGTAGACTCAAATACCTTTCCAACGAGCTATCCTGCACCCGATTCCGACACTGGGAAGGCCTCCAAAAGCCTCCTGAAAAAGCGCGCGACCTGTTGGGTGCGCGCGACCTGTCAGGGGGGTCTTACCAGTTGAGAAAATACATTGGCGCGACCTGTTGGGTGCGCGCGACCTGTTGGGAATTCATCCAAAAAAAATCACCTGTAAACTGCCAAACGACCCCAAAATTCTTCAAGGTTGCAGGTAGGCCTCTAATCATCAAGGTTTATTGCTTGCTAAAGCTTGCATGAGCATGAAAATGTGTTTTAATGCCATCAATTTGAAAGGAGAAGTTCATGTGTATTTTGTTTAAAAAATGTCAAAGTGCAAGTAAAGCTAGGGTTTTGTTTTGCTTCTCTCAAGGTCATCCCTTTCACTTCCATTTTTTTCCCACATCCCATTACCACCTCCCTTGTCATTTTCACCTAATCTCCTTACCAAAAATATCAAAGTCCCTAAACCCTACCTCATATGAAACCCCTACAAAATATGATTATGTGATGGTATATGTTTCATAATTGCTTCCCTAAATTCCCCTTTCATATGTATTTTCCATAAATCCCTTCAAAATTCCCCCTCCCTAACATCTCCCTTGTGTTTTTGTCCCCTTGGAGCAGCATTTAAACAGTCAAAACAGCAGGGTATCCCATGGGAGGATTTTATCTCTCGAGAGGCTATGTTTCTCCAGGTCAATGCTCATTTGGAGAGCTTGCTGGCCAAAGCACTAAAACGAAGGAAAAGGCCCGATCCCCTCCACATCTTGGCTGAGGCTTCTTTGAAGGAGCATGGTGTTAAATAACTCACTTCCAGCACAAAATTCTAAAAATTTTGAGCATTTTTGGTCATTTGTGATTTTTTTTGGCAAAAAACAGGTTTTCTCCACCAACGGGTCGCACGCCGCGCGCGACCTTTTCGTTGGGCAACTCCTTTTTGGGAAAACTCAGCATTTTTGGATTTTTCATGCAAAGATACACTTGCTCAGCCATTGCCAAGAAATTTCACCAAGTTTTGGGCCTCCAGAAAGTCAAAAAACAAGCAAAAAATGACTTTCTGCCACATTTTTGACACACAGGAAGCAGTCTTGGGAGATTGCAATTTTGGAGGGTCAAATGACCACCAAATTCCGAAATTCCACTTGGGTTGGAAAGTAGACATCCAGAACTTTCCAACAAGCCCACGTTTGCCTCATTTGGACACCTAGAAGTACCTCAAAATAAGCTCCAAAGTAGCGCGACCCGTTCAAGAAGAGGGCGCGACTCGTTGGGCAATTTTCACAGGAATTCATCTACAGCTCAGGAATTCGCCCAACTTTGACCAGTTTTGACTTGTGATGGGATTTTTCACCCTCTTTGATGTAATTAATGTATTTTCATGTTGACATGACACTTATTTACCTATTCTAGAAGATTCATTCATGAAATAGCAAACATTTAATGAATGAATTGGTTTCCTAGCTTATAGAGGCAAGTTGTTTTGACTGCCTAGATTTTAGTGCTCAGTTTAGAATTTGTTGAAACAACTCCTAGGATGATGAGCTCGACCCCTAGAGGCAAGGAAAGGTGTTAGCTTGCCTATATTATGTATTTTCTTATTCATTTTCAGAGGTTGGAAGGTTGGACTCTTGAGGGAGAAGCTACTATTGTATTACTCATTGTATCTCTGCAATTTTTGCAAAGGAAGAAAGACCAGGGTTTTGCAGTCCTTTTTGGGATTCCTGTGGTTACCTGTATTGATGGTGTGTTTATCTTTGTACTTGTAAGTTTTTTATGTGATTCATCTTCTCACTTTTCCTTCTGCAAATTAGGCAAATAAAGTGTTAAAGTAGAATTCATGATTGCCATGCTCTGCTTTTAAGTTTGCTTAATATTTATGTTTTGATCTGTCTAAAGAGAACTCTTGAAGGTTTCTTGCTCCCTTTAGCCCCTCACCGGTCATTCCTATCCATTCACTTAATTCAAAGGCATCAATATAGTCTCCTACCTTGCCCCAAAGAACCCCCTGCAAAAACTGTGTCCAATCCCCGCACCCAAAATTGCCTTTCCCCGATTTTCCACCAAAATCTTAAAACTTCCCAATTCAAACCTTTTATCAGTTTACTAGCCTAAAATCAGTGTTTCCTTATTGGTTATCTCACCCTTTGAAGATATTTATCGAGATAGACCGGAGAGAGCCCTCTCTTGCCCCGTAGGGCTAGCTACGAGGCTAAGTGGTTTGATGTTGCCTTGGAGTTTACCTTTTTCAGCCTAAGGTGAAATTTCAAGCGCTAACATATTGGCGACCATACTGGGGAGA
The DNA here is from genome assembly GCA_031772625.1 of Pinus tabuliformis. Taxonomy (NCBI): domain Eukaryota; kingdom Viridiplantae; phylum Streptophyta; class Pinopsida; order Pinales; family Pinaceae; genus Pinus; species Pinus tabuliformis. The sequence goes on along the minus strand of CM062808.1, from coordinate 708,265,486 downwards.
ACAAACTTGTTTGTGGGTTGATGTGTTTGTTTCATAAGTCTTAGACGGAGCCTGAAGTTACGCCAGGTAGCCTTCGAAAACGCTCTTGCTTTGCATCAGCGCAAGTAGATAAACGCTGCTTCAGTCAATCTCCGTGAGCTTGTGAATACAGCCACTTCATTTGCATTTTACCCCAGTACATGTATCAAGTTCAGATCTGATTGTTGATAGTGGACAATGATCAGACACTGACAAGGCTGAAATCATTCACCTGGCGACTCTTTTCACTGAAGAATCCAGCAACCTGTGCTTCATGGTGACTTCACTGCAGAGAGATTAGTAGCTTTGAGCTTTTCAAGATGGATCGGATTGCAAGAAGATATGCTCCCATGAGCCGAGATCACATCCCTGGTTTTCCAAATAAAATTCCGAAGGTAGATTGGTCAAGGAATTTGCCTACATTTAAAGATGATGGTAAGAAGGATGCTGCTTTACATCTAGTTAGATTTCATATGCATATTTGCAAGTTGAAGGTTGATTTTCCTGTAGATTGCTTGACGAAGATATTCTTGGCCACTCTGGAATGTAAAGCCCAATCATGGTATGAAAGTTTGCCGCCTGCTTGTATTTACTGTTTAAAGGATTTTCATGCCTTGTTTATTGAAATATATCAAGCATCTTATCCATCATTAAATTTGGTTCATGACTGTTGCAAGCATGCTTATAGTTTTATTGAAAGCCTTGAGAGATATTATGAAGATGATAATTTTATGGACGTTGAGATTATGGAGGCTCTGTATGAGAATCCATTTCAGCAGCACACAGAAATCTTAGAGGATACTTGTCAAGATCAGCAGGCTGAAGATTTCCATATGGCTGAACATGATGAAAGGGAGAATGACATTTCAGATCTGCCCACAGAAGACAACAGCATGCAAGTATGTCCAGTGCTGATTGTAGAGTGTGATAATGTCCAGTCAGCTACTTCAGAACTACATTCAGATTGTGATGACCAAGCATATCTTGTGCTGAATCCTGAAAAGGAGAGCTTTGTTGTTGAGATCATAGACAGTGGTATGGATTCAAATGTTCTTAGTCGTGCTGCTAGTCTGTCATTAGAACCGAGTCTTCATGAGGAGGTCATTCAGTCAGCTCATGAACAGCAAGGTGAGATCTTTGCTCAAGCAAGCGAAAAAGTTTCTCTGAATGAATTTGTGGCAGACGATATAAATGATAATATTGTGCTTGATAATATTGAAGAATGTAATAAGGAACTTGATAGTTTGGTTGTGATATCATATGAAAATGACCTACCATATTGTCAGACTACAGAAGATCATAGCATACAGGATTACCTTTCAGATTCTTCATATGTCTCATGTTTTGAAATGTTTCAAGAGGAGATCTGCTCATCTACTTGTTCAGAATTTTTTGAGGACCAGGAACATACTCTTTCCGAAGCACATGATGAAGGCAGATCAGAATTTGAAGCAAAGGATACCTTGTTCTTTCAGCAGGAGGTGGCAATGTCAAGTCTTCATGTTTTCTAGGATCCAATGGCAGATTTTTTATAGTCAGCAGTGAAAGTGATTATTGTTGTGTTCAGTGATGAAGGAGATCATGGTCAGCTATGTTTTTGGATGCCCAATGATAGGTTTGTACTGTTGACCAGAAGTTCTGATAGGAAGAATCAATCAAGAAGCCATCTGCTTGATTGGTTGCATTGGCATTTTGATATAGTTTGATGGTATATTGTTTTGTAAGAAACACAGGTGGTTGTCATCATGATTTCAAATCTTGATGGACTGCTGCCATTCAATAAGCTTTGTAAGATCTTGTTTTAGTTAAGTCAGTCATGAGTCATTTGTGAGTCAGTTTTCAGTCATGTAGGTTTCATAATTGAGTCGGTTTGAATCAAGTTTCAGTCAATAAATGAGTCAAAGTCTTGTATTGTTTGTCAAATAATGACTCCATTGCCCAATGGTTGGAAAACACTGGTCTCCTCTCCCAAAGGTCTAAGGTTCTTGGCATCTCCAAGGAGCTACCATCCCCATTGGAGCCAATGTTAGTGTCAGTCTTTCCAGCCATCCTCCAGTGATCAAATATGCTCTTACAAAGTGGTCTCAGAGTTTCCAAGTCAAATTTTGTCATTTCAAAGAGTTTTCAAGCAAAATTTGGTCACTAGGCATTAGGTCTAGGGTTTGCTCCCACTCTTTTCAAAGTTGCCCAAATGCCCATCTATGTCACTAGTCAGCTGAGTCTATCATCATTCATAGGGTTGTCATCATCATGTCATGTTCCATTGGGTCATTTTACACCCTGTTCATGCTTCAGTTGCGCCTAGGCAAGGTCATTTCCCTCTCCTAGGGTTTTGAAGGCGATTTCTCGTGGACGGTCAAATCATTGGCAAAACTTGTATCCAGATGTTCATACACCTTCCCCTATCCTTCATGTACCTTATCAAATGCTTCCCATCACTGAGGTCCCCCAAAATCCTCATTTTTGCACAAACCCTAGTTTCTTGCCACAACTTGGCAATTTTCTAGGTTGGGCCTGTGTTTTGCCCTTTTGGACCCCTTCCTCTCACTCAATATCTAAGATTCTACTTTCCATTGCTTCCTAACATCCCTCCCTACTTTCAAAAATTTCCCCAAGAATTTAGAAGCCCCTTATCCCCTTCATTTTGCTTCATTTCGACAAAATCCCTTGTTCCACACATCGGGATAAGTTTCACTCAAAAGATGTTTCAGAGCAATCAAAGATGAATTTTGGGAAACTGAGAGAGGTTTTTGTCCAAAACATGCCAAAGAAGAAAAAACTCCTTCACTTTTTGCACAGGTGTCATGGTTTGAGAGAAATGTCAAGAATACCGTTGCCTCAGGAGAATCAAAGACACCTCTGAAGTGACCTTGGGAAAATCAAGTTTTCTCCTAGCTTGGTTGGCCAAATGATTTGCTTGATGGGTAAAATGATAACTAGACACAAATATATTTCCAATGAGATATCATGAGATCAATTTGGGGTTGAGGAAGGCATTCAAAAGTTGACTGCAACAACACTCTTCCTTGAGGCAGCCTCATTTGGCACTTTTTGACCAGTCTTGGGAGATTTGATTTTTGATAGGGAAAATGAACTCCAAATTGAAAAATTCCATTTGGGTTGGAAAGTAGACTCAAATACCTTTCTAACGAGCTATCCTGCACCCGATTCCGACACTGAGAAGGCCTCCAAAAGCCTCCTGAAAAAGCGCGCGACCTGTTGGGTGCGCGTGACCTGTCAGGGGGGTCTTGCCAGTTGAGAAAATACACTGGCGCGACCTGTTGGGTGCGCGCGACCTGTTGGGAATTCATCCACAAAAAATCACCTGTAAACTGCCAAACGACCCCAAAATTCTTCAAGGTTGCAGGTAGGCCTCTAATCATCAAGGTTTATTGCTTGCTAAAGCTTGCATGAGCATGAAAATGTGTTTTAATGCCATCAATTTGAAAGGAGAAGTTCATTTGTATTTTGTTTAAAAAATGTCAAAGTGCAAGTAAAGCTAGGGTTTTGTTTTGCTGCTCTCAAGGTCATCCCTTTCACTTCCATTTTTTTCCCACATCCCATTACCACCTCCCTTGTCTTTTTCACCTAATCTCCTTACCAAAAATATCAAAGTCCCTAAACCCTACCTCCCATGAAACCCCTACAAAATATGATTATGTGATGGTATATGTTTCATCATTGCTTCCCTAAATTCCCCTTTCATATGTATTTTCCCTAAATCCCTTCAAAAGTCCCCCTCCCTAACATCTCCCTTGTGTTTTTGTCCCCTTGGAGCAACATTTAAACAGTCAAAACAGCAGGGTATTCCATGGGAGGATTTTATCTCTCGAGAGGCTATGTTTCTCCAGGTCAATGCTCATTTGGAGAGCTTGCTGGCCAAAGCACTAGAATGACGAAAAAGGCCCGATCCCCTCCACATCTTGGCTGAGGCTTCTTTGAAGGAGCATGGTGTTAAATAACTCACTTCCAACACAAAATTCTAAAAATTTTGAGCATTTTTGGTCATTTGTGATTTTTTTTGGCAAAAAACAGGTTTTCTCCACCAACGGCGCGCGACCTTTTCGTTGGGCAACTCCTTTTTGGGAAAAATCAGCATTTTTGGATTTTTCATGCAAAGATACACTTGCTCAGCCATTGCCAAGAAATTTCACCAAGTTTTGGGCCTCCAGAAAGTCAAAAAACAAGCAAAAAATGACTTTCTGCCACATTTTTGACACACAGGAAGCAGTCTTGGGAGATTGCAATTTTGGAGGGGCAAATGACCACCAAATTCAGAAATTCCACTTGGGTTGGAAAGTAGACATCCAGAACTTTCCAACAAGCCCACTTTTGCCTCATTTGGACACCTGGAAGTACCTCAAAATCAGCTCCAAAGTAGCGCGACCCGTTCAGGAAGAGGGCGCGACCCGTTGGGCAGTTTTCACAGGAATTCATCTACAGCTCAGGAATTCGCCCAACTTTGACCAGTTTTGACTTGTGATGGGATTTTTCACCCTCTTTGATGTAATTAATGTATTTTCATGTTGACATGACACTTATTTACCTATTCTAGAAGATTCATTCATGAAATAGCAAACATTTAATGAATGAATTGGTTTCCTAGCTTATAGAGGCAAGTTGTTTTGACTGCCTAGATTTTAGTGCTCAGTTTAGAATTTGTTGAAACAACTCCTAGGATGATGAGCTCGACCCCTAGAGGTAAGGAAAGGTGTTAGCTTTCCTATATTATGTATTTTCTTAGTCATTTTCAGAGGTTGGAAGGTTGGACTCTTGAGGGAGAAGCTACTATTGTATTACTCATTGTATCTCTGCAATTTTGGCAAAGGAAGAAAGACCAGGGTTTTGCAGTCCTTTTTGGGATTCTTGTGGTTACATGTATTGATGGTGTGTTTATCTTTGTACTTGTAAGTTTTTTATGTGATTCATCTTCTCACTTTTCCTTCTGCAAATTAGGCAAATGAAGTGTTAAAGTAGAATTCATGATTGCCATGCTCTGCTTTTACGTTTGCTTAATATTTATGTTTTCATCTGTCTAAAGAGAACTATTGAAGGTTTCTTGCTCCCTTTATCCCCTCACCGGTCATTCCTATCCATTCACTTAATTCAAAGGCATCAATACAGTCTCCTACCTTGCCCCAAAGAACCCCCTGCAAAAACTGTGTCCAATCCCCGCACCCAAAATTGCCTTTCCCCGATTTTCCACCAAAATCTTAAAACTTCCCAATTCAAACCTTTTATCAGTTTACTAGCCTAAAATCAGTGTTTCCTTATTTGTTATCTCTCCCTTTGAAGATCTTTATCGAGATAGACCGGAGAGAGCCCTCTCCTGCCCCGTAGGGCTAGCTACGAGGCTAAGTGGTTTGATGTTGCCTTGGAGTTTACCTTTTTCAGCCTGAGGTGAAATTTCAAGCGCTAACAAGTCCGAAGACCTTTTTAAGATAATTTGTATTTAAATAGGTTGTTTTTACTTTCAAAAAGACAAAAGGATGCTTTATGTTTTATGTTTGGGTGAAAGGCATGTAAAACACAACAGTTTACTATGTTTTCCTAGTTTGAATCGATCTTCTGTGGGATCGAAGATGCAGTGGACTTGAACTGATTTTCATCCATGTATCCACTATATATTTTGATAAATGAAGAAAAAGAAAGTTCTTGGTTTTCCCAATTGCTAGAGGAATTATTGTTGTCATGCTTGTGATTCGGTTTAAATGAACGTGCATGAACGTTGAAAGGATTCCATTCAATTTATGGAGATTCTTATGGTATGAATGTTTTTGGAATAAGTTTTTGTCTCTCAGTTTATATGCCTTTCTCTTGTTTGTTTTCTTCATGTTGTTTTAAAGGTGTAGGGGACAATTTTATTTGAATTCATCTTATATTCTCATATATGACTAAACCAAGTATATTTTAGTTGCAAATGAAGTATGGATGCATTTAAAAGTATTGTCTTTTATTCTTGATGGTCATTGATCTGAGCTGTAGTGATAAATGTTGTTATTTTTGCTCTTTGATAAATGTCTTGATACTCTACCTTTTCTATACTACAATTTTGTTATTCATTCCGAAAACTGTGCTAATTAAGCCTCCATATATGAAGCTAGTTGGAGATACATCAACATGTCACAATAGAGAGATCACTTATATTGTCAATAGTTTTTCGTAGAAATCCTCTACCACCTTCATTATCAAAATCCAAATACTTCCAGAACTAGTCTTTGTATGCTATAGAGTCAAACCTTTAGTTTTCATTAGTTGAGGGAGCCCCCTCTAGCGAGAAAGGCCAATTTTCTAGCCCATAGCAATTTTTGGTTACCTCTGTGACCCTTTCCTCGGCGTAAAGGGATTTGCGGAGTGATAACACTTATTATTAATTTGATCCACACTTTCCTTGGTGGACTTGAGTTGTTTGTCCTTAGTTTCTAGCATGTACTTAGTGTTATCCAAGTCAATCTAGATATTCTTAAGCTCACTCTCTAACAGTTACAGATCTGTGAGAGACTTGGTTAACTACTCAGTGGGGTTTTTTGGGTTTTCTGGCATAGACACAACAAAAATATGAGAATCAATGTTTTGGTGCATCTCTGTTACCTTCAATTTGAGGGCTACAACCTTGTTATTCCTTTCTATCAATTCCTTGGCTAAAATTTCCTTCTTGTTTTCCACTTGGGGAAACTCTTTAGTTTTTACATGTTCTGCAGCAAGCATTTTAAGTTGTTTCCTCAATGATTGTATTTCTAACTGCAAGACTTTGAAGATATCATCTATGGTGGCCTTATCACTTGGAGCCACCCCCAACTTGATAATCAGCTCCTTGTAGCTTTCATTTTTGGGATGGAGGGCTCTTGAGTTTTCCTTCTCCTGCTTCATCTTGGTAGATGTCTTCTCCAACAACTTCTCAGCCTTACTTTGGTCAAGGATCCTTTGCTTAGCTCACTATAGATCATCTCCCTTGCCTGCCTGTGTAAATTGGTTTACTCCTCCAAGGGGACACTAGATGTGCTTCCAATTGAACCCAAGATTGCTACCTCAGTTGAACTCGAGGTGGCAGCTTGTTGGGGATCCTATAATTGCATTTATAAGCTTGGATGGTCTAGGTTGTTCTTGGTCAATTTGACATCAATCTCCTCTTCTATATACTCCTAGAGCTTTTCTCTCTTGATCGAGGATGCATCCTCCATCTCAGTATCTCTTTCCTCATCAATACCCTTGTTTTGAGAATTTTCCTTTGTGCTTGGTGTCTTGACCTCCATCTTTGTATTGATGGGCCATGAATCAAGATTAGCCTTCCATTCTAATTATGGTTTATATTCATGTTCATAGGTAGAGGCATTAATCTATTTTCTTCTATTAGAAATAACACCATGAGGATCATAATGCCACACCTCTCCTATTCCAAAGTTCAATTCCTTTAACATAATTTCAACCTACTGAAAATCTTGTCTGGAGTTTACAACAAAGGGACCTATAGTCATGGGAAGCTTGAATATATACCCCTTTTTGATAGGGACAAAATGGATTTGGTGTATGTTTAGGCTCTGCTTGATGAACTCTAAGGCAAAAATCCTCATGGGCATAAATACTGTAGTTGGTAAGGAGGAAATTCAGAACCATATACCCTGATTCCAGTGTAGTCTTTAAACAAATACCAGTCACCCACCTGAGCATCCTTGTTGGGTTGAACAATTCGTCTTTGTTGGAGTAAGACACTAGGAGGGGAGACTTTGTTGATAATTTGTAAGGAATGGCCATGAAAATAGAGATAAAATGTGAAAACCCCTCATTATTAGGGTTCTTCTTCAAAGAATTGTCCCAGTCAACCACATATTTTCCTTTCCTTATGGGAGTCTACAAGGCTAAGGTCTAGGTAATCAAATTCATCCACATGAGTGTAAAGGAACATATAAACCATTATGGAGTAGTACTTGAAGTAGGAGGCTGGTAGAATTGGTTACTCTGGAATTTGATAGCTTCAACCAAAAAAGAGGGAATGTTAAGGACAATATTCAACATCATCATTTTGTGTAGGATCCTTAAGGCTTGGAGACATTTGTTGTCTCATCCTCACTAAACAGCAACAGGATAATAGAAAAAATGGGTTGCACAAACTCTGAAAACAAGGAAATGAGAAGGGTTTCTAAGTTTGCATAAATTGTGCATTTAGGACTAGAATTAGTTGGAGAAAGGCATGTTTCTCTCTAATAGATATCCCAATATAATCATAGAAGAATGTGGTCTTTGTAAACTTCTACAAATTTTGGGATTTCGAATAAATGAAGACGTTGTGTATCAATTCTAAGGTGACCTCCAGAATTTTCTCCCCGATGGAGGAAATACAACAATTCTTCTCTTTGATGTAGGTGGCAATACTGTAGGATATGAACTCTAGGAAATGGTATCTCATTGGGGTAACTAGATGGTACAATCCTGACTCAACAACTTGAAAGGGATCTTCCTTGTCCAATTAGCATCCATAGAGGTCGAAATGAAGGCCTGATAGGTTTAGAGGGAAAAATAAATCGTGAATTCCCCCCTCTATGTCCATGAAGGGTTTGGTGTGGCTCAAGGGTTTTGGTTGTTGTGTTTTTAGGGTTTTTGGTGAGTCCTTTAATTTAAACATGGTGAAAATTTGTGTAAGGACAGGGAGATTGTGGATTACCTAGTAAGCGGGGGAATTGGACACTGAGGGTGCATGGAGGTTTTTAAGCTGGTTGAAAGTCAGACAGAAGTAGTTGCGAACAGGAAGAGCAACAAGACACAACACAATTTGAAATAAACAAATTTGAATCGCAATAGTTGATTTGCGGGTATTTATAGGTGGGAAAAGGAACATGTGACATGTGGAAAAGTTGGATTGGGTGGAGAGAAAAGGATGATGGTGATGTCTTAAATAGTTTCTCACTCACTTGATAGTGGTCTTGGCTGCTGATGTGGTCGCCACATTGGCCTGATAGGTGGTGGGCCCATTTTACCTCCTTTAGCAGTGTGTTTAGATGGATTTAGAGGCAAGGTTTGACCCCCCATAACAAATGTCAATTTGCGTGATGTGTTTTGTTGACCTTGACTTTCCAAGGGCAAGCGCCAACTTAACTGTCGCGTGTGTTACCTTGCTGAAGCTTCTCCAGGGTGAGGCCACTTCAAGATAGGCAATGATCTACCCCATAGGTGGCTAGTATTTAACCATTCACATTTGGAAAGTGGGGGAAGGCCCACTACCACTTGGTCACTCCTATGTGCTGAAAATAGTGTTGCCTTGTTGGCCCACTCCATGTGACTCCTTCCACTTTGGGATCTTCACCTTTCAGGTATGACCCGCCTAAGACATATGCTCTGCTGAGATGGAACCTGTATGCCCTAGTTCCCTAGTCCTCGAAACCCCGACTCTTTTTAAATATAATTGGAAATTTTTATGGGATTCTGATATTTTGGGCCTTCTGACCTCCAACTTATATTATGGGATTTTGTCCCTTAACATATCCATGGAAAGGAAAGTTCCTTTCATTATCATCATTTGACACTCCCTTGCCCCCAACCACCCTAGACACCCAACACTTTTAAATATTTAATTAGAAATAGTTATGAGATTCCGGGGCTTTGATATTTTGACTTTTATAGGCCCAACTTTGATTGCCTTTATCTTTTGATTCAAATGGTCATTTACAAACTTCTTTATATCGTTGGAAATCTCTTCCAAAGAACCTTTTTTTTGAGTGGGTCCAGCATGGTCTTTGATCTCATTTTCTTCCTGAAAAATGGCTTCCAACTATGGTATTCTTTGCACCCTAATCCTTCTGCTATATGAAAAATAAAAGGAAGAATGAGGAGGATACAACATCGGTTCTAATTGGAGACAATTTCTTACTGGCAAGGGGATGAGAACCTGCAAACCAGTAGCCTTATACCTGGTCATGGAGTCAAAACTATGTATGTACATATACTCAAAACTGGAAATCAAACAAAATACACCGATATTTACAATGGATCATTGGTATTTACAATGGAGGTGGGCAGATGTCTTTGTTGACACCTAATCCTTGTGATTGGGTGAATTTATGTAAATAAATAAATTAGAAATATGAATAGTCATCAGGAGATGAACTGAATAGTCTCTCCCTCATGTATATAACAAAGACCTACCTGATGGAATATAACACACGAATCATTTTTTCCTTATGGAGTTACTGCCTGGCCTGACATGGTATCAGAGCTAGCTCCTTTTTTAGCTTTTATGTGCTTTTTAACTCCCTATTCTGCTCCTCTGCTCTCCATTCAAAGGCGCTGTCCATACTGCCATTTTCCCTGTCTAATGTCTGTCTCAATTGCTATTTGTGTAGCCTGAACGTTTGACTGCCTGAATGACCTGCTCCACCCAGTGCCTGTACGTTTGTCTATAATTCACTGTCCATAAACGTTGGTGTCAGTGGTCTGACACGTTCCTTCACTTCCCGCTTCCCTTCACTTCTTTTCTCCGCGTGCCTTGCTAGGCTGCCCTGTTGTTCGTTGGATTCCCTGAGGTTTTGCTTCGTGGGAGGAATTTGGGATCTCAGTCTTTGGTAGCTCTGTTGGGTGGTTAACCTCATATATCTGTTCTGCAAATTTTGGACCTGCAGACCATTTTATTTTGGGTCACCAAGTTCATTTGGGTTGGCTGGAATCTGCCATAGGCGGATTTCTGGGATTGTTTTTTTCACTCTTCGGCTCAAAATCTGTTGTTTATGCTACTGAAAATATCTTACCCACTGGGCATCTTGCACATGATGCATGGTCGAGGATGGGTGCCTTGCAAAGGATAGATGGTTGAGAATGGGAGGAGTTTCTGGCCGCTCTGTACTATGGAAGTTTTGCACGCTGTATATGTTGGCTCCAGAAACGCTGTCACACATATACGCTGTTTTGAACGCTGTATACGTTGGCTCCAGAAATGCTGTCACGTTATTTTGAACGCTGTATACGTTGGCTCCAGAAAAGCTTGAACGATTGGCTCCAGAAAAGCTAGCTCCAGAAATGCTGTCACATATATACGCTGTTTTGAACGCTGTGAGGACCATGCAAATTGACTATGCACTATCCAATTTTATGAGGACCAAATAGTGTTTTAAATTGTGAAAAAAAAATCCCTTTTATGAAGACCGAATGGCGTTTTTAAATGGTGGATTTATATGACGTTTAAAGCAAAACACTTATATGGGTCACATGGTAATTGAGTTTTTTATATAAAGGGGACGTATGGCATATACATAAATAATGGTGGATTTATATGAGGTTTAAAGCAAAACACTTTGTTATGAAACCAGCTCAAGAAAAGATAGAAAAGAAAGATCAACGCCTTAGAATTCAGCCTCTTCGAGGGGGCAACCTCCTTTACATTACATAAATGAACAATTCTTGGATGATACAAATGAAAATACCTCCTTTTATATATAGGAGTCTAAGTGGTCCCAATACAATCAAAGCCTACATAACAATAATATTGTAGGGCACAACAGTAACAATAGTGGGCTTCTATGTGGCACAATAGTAACAATATGGGCACTACATGGGTACATCAATATAATAAGTGGGTTGTACTAATAACAATAAGGGGTTACACTAGTAGTATAGGGGCCTAACATGCCCCTCTCCTTCAAAAAGCGTTGTCCTCAACGCTTGAGTAGTTCTGGATACTTCTGCATAAAATTCTCATCCTCCCATGTGGAATCTTCAGCGGATAAGTTCTTCCACTTGATAAGGTACTCTGAAATTGATCGATTTCGTAGCTGTCGAGTTCTTGTTTCTATAACTGCTTCCGGTTCCAATATAATTTTTCCTTCCTCGTCAAGTTCTGGCAATATTGTTTGAACTGGGAGCTTGTCGCCTATAACCTTCTTTAAGCATGAAACATGGAAAACTGGGTGCAATCGAGAAGCTGCAGGAAGCTCCAATTTGTATGCCATAGTACCAATCTTTTGCAACACCTTGTACGGACCATAATACTTTGGTGATAATTTATTATCCTTCTTAGCTTGCTTGAGGGACATTTGCTTATATGGTTGTAGCCGTAGGAATACCCAATCACCTATATCAAAACTTCTTTCACTGCGATGTTGATCTGCCTGTTGTTTCATTCTATTCTGTGCCAACACAAGGTTATCCTTTAAGAGTTGGAGGACTTGTTGTTGATGTTCGATGTGATGTTCCACTGCCTGAACCTTAGAATTTTCTCTTAAATATGATGTGATGGATGGTGGTTGATACCCATAAAGTGCCATAAATGGGGTCATTTTTGTTGCTGTATGAAAGGAAGTGTTATACCACCATTCAGCCAGAGGCAACCATTTGACCCATTGTGTCTGTTTATCAGATACAAAGCAACGAAGATATCCTTCCAAACATTTGTTTACTATCTCAGTTTGCCCATCAGATTGAGGATGATAAGATGAGCTATGAGCTAACTGAGTACCAAGACAAGAAAATAATTCTGTCCAAAAATTTCCAGTGAAAATGGGATCTCTGTCACTTACAATAATCTTTGGGTTTCCATGTAGCTTTTGAATTGTTTCCATAAATGCAGTAGAAACTGTACTGGCTTTAAATGGATGTGATAATGCACAAAAGTGTGCATACTTGGTAAGTCTGTCAACTACCACCATGATGACACTCTTTCCCTCAGACTTGGGTAAACCTGTGATAAAATCCATTGATACCTCCTCCCAACGTTGGCTTGGAATGGATAAAGGTTGTAATAGACCTGGTGTCTTAATTGTTTCAACTTTATTTTGTTGGCAAACCAAACATTCTGCCACAAACTTTTGAATATCTGATTTAAGGCCATCCCAAAAAAATTCCTTCTTAACCCTGTGGTAAGTTTTTAAAAATCTGAGTGCCCTCCTAAGGGAGAAGTGTGCAATTCCATAAGAATCTTTTGTTTTAGCTGGGAATTCTTACAGAGGTATAAGCGATCTTTGTACCATAACGAATCATTTTTCCAGCTAAATGTATCAGACATACTGGAATCTTGTTGTAGCTTTCGAATAAGTGCCCACACTTCTTCGTCATTCTTCCATTCCTCCCTTGCTTCATTTATCCAATCTGGTTGGATAATAGAAATAGCGCACAACAATGCTTCCACATCCTCATCCTTTCTTGAGAGTGCATCTGCCACCACATTTTGCTTCCCTTTTTTGTAGATGATTTCAAAGTCATAACCCAACATCTTTGTGACCCACTTTTGTTGCTCTTCAGAGGATAATCTTTGTTCTAAAAAGTATTTAAGGCTATCATGATCCGTTTTTACCTTGAAGTGTCTTCCCATTAGGTAGGGTCGCCATTTCTTAAGTGCATGGAGTATTGCCAACATTTCCTTCTCATAAATAGCTTTTCTTAAAAACTTTCCCTTGATTGGACGACTTTCAAAAGCAATGGGTCTTTCATCTTGCATTAGAACAGCACCAATTCCATTTCCTGAAGCATCACATTCCACAATAAAGGTTTTTGTGAAGTCCGGTGTAGCTAAGACCGGTGCTTGGCACATTGCCTCTTTAAGATGTTCAAAGGCCTTTGTTGCTTCCGGAGTCCATGAAAATGCATCTTTCTTCAATAATGTTGTTAGAGGTGCTGCTATTCTCCCATAATTCTTAACAAACTTGCGATAATACCCTGTCAACCCAAGAAATCCTCGCAAATGCTTTATGGATGTGGGGATTTTCCATTCCTTAATGGCTTTAATTTTGCTAGGGTCTACCTTAACTCCTTCATGAGATACAATATGACCCAAATATTCCACCTCCTGGACTCAAAAAGAACATTTGGATCTTTTTGCATATAATTGTTTCTCCTCCAATAGTTGTAGCACCCTGTCAACATGTTCAACATGATCCTTCCAAGACTTGCTGTAGATAAGTATATCATCAAAAAATACTAACACAAATTTTCTAAGGAATGGTTTGAAAATTGAATTCATCAAACCTTGAAATGTTGAAGGTGCATTGGTAAGGCCAAAAGGCATGACCAAAAATTCATAATGACCCTCATGAGTTCTAAATGCCGTTTTCGGAATGTCTTCAATCTTCATTCTGATTTGATGATATCCTGAACGAAGATCCAACTTGGTGAAGTAAATTGATCCATGCAATTCATCCAGTAATTCATCAATGACAGGAATGGGGAACTTATCTTTAATAGTGAGCTTGTTGAGCTCCCTATAATCTGGACACATGCGCCATGATCCATCCTTCTTGTGCACCAATACTACTGGAGCAGAGAAAGAACTTTGACTTGGTTGAATTATACCAGCCTCTAGCATTTCTGCAACCATACGTTCAATTTCACTTTTTTGGACATAGGGATATCTGTACGGCCTGATGTTTGGAGGAACACTTCCTGGAATCAGATGAATAGCATGATCATGATCACGCATAGGTGGGAGACCTTTGGGAGTCTCAAATACCTTGGAATGATTGTCCAGGACTTTTTGGAGATCTGGAGAAATAGATGATTCCAATGTGGAAACATCTAGCGAACATAATTGTGCAATTACACCTCTTTGCTCCTTTTTTAGAAGCTTTGTCATGCCATTAGAGCTGATTATCTTTCCTGGTTTCCCTACAATACCCCTTAATTCAACTTCCTTTCCTTCCACAGAAAATTTCATGAAAAGTTCTTGAAAATTAAAAGCTATTGTACCCAAGGATTGTAGCCATTGGACTCCTAGTACAACATCAGCACCTCCCATTGGAATGGAAAGCATTGGGCTAGTCAATACATATTCTCCCATGGATAGCTTGATATTATGGCACTTTCCAGAACAATTTATTGTTCCTCCATTTGCAATCATCACTTGACACTCTGGTGCTGGATATAGGAAGCAATTCAATTCTTTTGCTACCCTACAATGAATAAAATTGTGGGTGCTTCCTGAATCAATCAACACTATTACCTTTTTCTTCTTGATTTGTCCTTCTATCTTGATGGTTTGAGGAGTGGTAATTCCCACCAATGCATTACAAGATATGGTCGGATTTATTTTTTCTTCATCTAGGCTTTGTTCCTGGAATATATCCTCTTCTTTTGACCTTTCTTGCTCCTTTTCTTCTTCCTCTTCACAATCTATGTAAAATAATTTCTTCTCAGCACACTTATGACCTTTTGTGTATTTGCTATCACAATTGTAACAAAGCCCTTTTGCTCTTTTTTCTTCCAATTGTTGTGGTGTCAACCTTGTAGGTTGTGGAAGACTATGGGCAACAACACTTCCGTCTTTATAGTTGTGAATGGTATGCTTCCTAGTTGCCATAATTTTGCTTTCCATTTTTCTTGCTAACCTGAATGCCTTCTCTAATGAATCAGGTTCCCAAAGGCGCACATCATGTTGGATATTATCCTTTAAAGACCCTATGAACACATCAATCCTATGCTCCTCTGGAATATCTTTTACCCTTATGTTCAATTTTTGGAACTCCTCAATGTGCTCCATTATTGAACCCTTTTGTTTGAGACTTATCAATTGGCTAAAAAAAGTGTTGCTTTTTGTATCCTCATAATGTGCTATCAATTCTTCCGTAAAAATTGCCCAAGTGATAAATTGTTTACGAGAACAAAGCCATTGATACCATACAAACTGATTTGGTTCCAAATATAAAGTTGCCATACGTACCTTTTGTGTGTTTTGCACATTATTGAGATCGAAGAATTGCTCCATCTGTAATATCCATGTGGCAGGATCCTTGCCATCAAACTTCCTCATATCAATTTTTGGAACATGGTGAGTCTTCGATCCAACATTAGAGTCTATGGAATCATGATTAACATTTCTTTTGTTCTCATCATGATTTTCCTTTGGAACATGGTGAGTCTTCGATCCAACATTAGAGTCTATGGAATCATGATTAACATTTCTTTCACCCTTAGTGACCATTTCTTGTAGCAACTTATTCATATTTATCTTCAATTCTTCCATCTTATCATCCATGCCATCAATTTTACCATCCATTCCATTCACCTTAGCTTCCATGCCATCCATCTTAGCTTCCATGCCCTTTATCTTAGATTCCACGCCACTTATCTTAGCATCTGTTAGCTTTTGTGAGCGTGACATTTGTTGCACTTGTTCTTGTAATTTTGATATATCATGTAGCATTTCTTCCTCTTCTTCATGAGTCATGCTAGAGCTTTCAGGTTCCTTACTAGGTGTTTGCATTTTCTTTCCTCGGGGCATCAGTTACCGATAATAATGCTTTACTATGCCCTTTGAATTCCTTCAAACCAAGCTTATGCAAAAATTTAAAAAAAAACTACACACCTTTTTTTTCTTTGTAGAAGCCTGATATTGAATCTGATGTATCTCTGTAATTTCGAATCATCCAATTCTGAAATTTTGACCTGTAGTAGCCTTCTATGTCCTCGTTCCACTGCCACTAGTCTGATCCAAATTGAATTCTCCAAGAAAGAGTTATGCACAATCTCCCGCAGTGACCTGATTATAGACTAGTTCAGAAGAGCGAACTTGTACGACGTGCCACGTGTCACTGTTTCCACCTTTGACTCTAAAAAATATATAAAATAAAACTAAAGTCTGTCCTCTTTCTGTACCTTCTTACAAAATTTCAATCCGATGCTCAGAAAGAAAGTTATGACGATTTTCCCCAGGTCACCTATTTTGAGTGTAATTCAGGAGTCTGCAAAAAGACCAACTTCCTCAGATCATATCTCTGAAAATATCGCGCGAAAAGCTCTGAAATTCGGACCCAAGGTTTAGTACGATTTCTTCTCAAATGGGTTTTTTTTGCGACTTCTGAAACGTCACAGAAAAAAAGTTATAGCGACAATTCCACGATGACCTGTTTGGAGCAGCGAAACCCTAGAATCCAAAGCTCTGATACCAAATGTTATGAAACCAGCTCAAGAAAAGATAGAAAAGAAAGATAAACGCCTTAGAATTCAGCCTCTTCGAGGGGACAACCTCCTTTACATTACATAAATAAACAATTCTTGGATGATACAAATGAAAATACCTCCTTTTATATATAGGAGTCTAAGTGGTCCCAATACAATCAAAGCCTACATAACAATAATATTGTAGGGCACAACAGTAACAATAGTGGGCTTCTATGTGGCACAATAGTAACAATATGGGCACTACATGGGTACATCAATATAATAAGTGGGTTGTACTAATAACAATAAGGGGTTACACTACTAGTATAGGGGCCTAACACACTTATATGGGTCGCATGGTATTGGCATCCATATTGGTATATAAGGAAGAGATTTGAAATCTTTTGAGAATGCTCTTTTGAGTACAATTTTACTGTATATTGGCAGAAGTATTTTCTATCAGCAGAACTAATTTTTTTTTATAGAATGCATTCAATCATATCCATGGTGGGAATAGTTCTCACTAGCAAGGAGAACTATCCTGAATGGTCCCGGATGATAAAACACACCCTCATTTTCAATGAATTGTGGAAAGTAGTGTGTGTCGGAGAAGGAGACAATGAACCAGTTCAACCTACCTTAGACAAAGAGCTCGTCATTTGGGAAAACAAGAACAGCAAAGCTTATGCATTAATCGCAACATCTGTAAATGAAGAGGTGAGTCGCCATATTTCGTCATATTCAACTGCCTTTGAAGCCTTACAAAAGATGAAAGAACTCTATGAATCACATTCTGCACTTGAAGTTGTTCAACTCATGATTAAACTCTTCACTCTTGAACTACAAAATAATGATCCTCTTGCTTTTGCATCCGAAGTAAAGTCTATAATGCATGATATCAAATCCACTAAGGTTGAATTGGATATTCCTCTTATTGCTTTTCTCAAGGCACTTTATCCTACTTACTCCAATTATCTTGAGTCATTGCAAGCAAATGGAAATCTCAAAGATATAACCTTTGACTCTCTCGTGAAAAAGTTTGCTGAAAGAGAGAAAGCTTTTGGAAAGAAGACAACCCCTGAATTTTCTGAAGAGGTTGTGTGCCTTGCTCATAAAGAAAAGAATCCTACTCAAGATTATACAAGAGGAAGAGGTGGTCGAAGAGGAAGAGGAAGATATTTCAGAGGCAGGGGGGCAGACATTCTCAAGGAGAAAAGGCAGATTTTCACTGCATACACTGCAAAAGAAATGGATCACATGATGCCTCTACATGCAAGCTACCATGGGACAAAATTGAGCAGAAAAGAAACCAACAGAAAGGTAAAAATGATGATACAGACAAAGGTAAAGCACCTGAATCCGCTCACTATGTTGTGGCACAATGTAACATTGGAGTAAATGAAGATTTATTTAATGCTTCACTTCTTGGAAAAATGATTGGTTGCTTGATTCAGGAGCAACTTGCCACATGACTCATAGAAAAGATTTTTTTGAAGATTTCACTGACAATGTTGATGGAGCAGTATACTTTGTAGATCAATAAAAAATCAAGCCATCGGGGCTTGGCACAATCAAGCTTAAACTTCCTGGTATTCCAGAATTTCTTCTGCATCATGTTCTATATCTCCCACAACTCAAGAGAAACTTGCTGTCCTTGGTCCACATCCGCCAGCAAGGTCACTCCATTCATATGTTTGATGGCAAGCTTGAGGTAAGAAAAGCATCTAATCACTCACTTGTCATGAGGGGAATAGAAGAAGAAAGGCTTCTCAAGCTGCAAGGAACCTCTGCTCATGCACAAAATTTCTCATACAATTCTCATCATGAAGAAGGTACACTTCCATCAAGTTTATTATGGCATGCTAGATTTGGACATTTGAACTATGACAGTCTCTGCTTGTTGAAGAAAAATGGTGTTGCTGGGTTGCCTACAATTCCAAGAAAACTTAAGCAATGTGATGCTTGCATTCTGGGAAAGCATAGCAAACAGTCTTTTGATGATTCACATTCAAGAGCACATAGAAAACTTGAACTCATTCCTTCAGATTTATGTGGTCCAATGCCTGTTCCTTCTGCAAATGGAAATAAAAATATCATGACATTTATTGATGACTACACCAGAATGTGTTGGGTTTATTTATTGAAGAACAAATCTGATGGTTTTCAAACATTCAAGAATTTTCATAAATGGATTGAAAATGATGCACAATCTCATATTGGGTCTATTCGCACTAATAATGGAAAAAAATACACATCAAATGAATTTGAAAACTATCTTCGCCAACATGGGATCAAACATCAAACAACTGTGCCTTATAATCCCCAACAGAATGGTGTAGCTGAAAGAATGAATAGGACAATCTTAAATATGGTAAGATCCATGCTCTTCTTCAAGAATGTAAAGATAATGTTTTGGGCTGATGCTATTCTATGTGCTGCATATATAAAGAATAGATGTCCATATAATGCTATTAGAAACAAGACTCCTTATGAAATGTGGTATGGACATGTTCCTTCGGTAAAGCATCTCAGGGTCTTTGGTTCCACCTGTTATGCCTTGATACCAAAGGCACATAGAAACAAACTTGGTGCTAGAAGTCGCAAGTGTATCTTCCTGGGGTATTCAAACACCTCCAAAGCATACCGTCTCTATGATGAAGTAAATAAAAAGTTTGTTGTATCTAGAGATGTAATTTTTCTTAAATCATCCAAAAGTGACAATGTTGTTGAGCGGCAACTTGATCGCTTGGATAGATCTGCAAAAGCAAAATCATTTCAAGAATTTGACAATTAGATTCCACATCTTGAAGGGGGGATTCCTATACTAGATCAACATGTGGAATCTTCTACTAGATCAACATGTGGAATCTTCTTCTGAAGAACACTCTCCCCCGCATGAAACTCCAACAACAGATGATGCTTTAAGTGATGTAATTGATAGAATTGGGAGACTCAATCTTGATTCAGTCCCAACTCAATCAACGGAGCATCTTGGACCATCTGAGAAAGGTCCCCCAAAGTGGCTGACAAAGACACTTGAAGGTGTTCATCCTGATGAATTTTGAAATACAGGAACCAGAAATTCAAACCGGCAAAATGGAGGTGATGTAGATGACTCTAATTCACCTGTTGGTATGGATGTTTCTTATGATTGTGAATTGAACTTGTCTATAGATTTTGAACCAACTTCCTTCAAAGAAGCTGCTTCTCATGATGAATGGAAAGAAGCGATACAAAAGGAGTATGATGCTCTCATAAAGAATGACACTTGGAAGTTGGTTGATCCTCCATTAGGAGCCAAACCAATTGGCTGCAAGTGGGTCTACAAGAACAAGTATAAAGCTGATGGCTCACTTGAAAAGCACAAAGCTAGGCTTGTGGCAAAAGGTTTTGCATAGAAGGAAGGGGTTGATTATGAGGAGACTTTTGCCCCCACAGCAAAATGGGCTACCAACTGGACACTCTTTGCACTAGCAGCTCAGAACAGTTGGAAAGTCCATCAAATGGATGTAAAAACTGCTTTCTTGAATGGAGATCTAAAAGAGAATGTTTTTATGTCATAGCCTAAAGAATTTGCTGTGAAAGGACATGAACATAAAATATGCAAACTTGTGAAGTCCTTGTATGGCCTCAAACAAGCACCGAGAGCCTGGTATGAAAAACTAACTGAGCATCTTCTGAAACTAAATTTCAAACATTTTGATCTTGATGATGCAACTTTATTTGTCAAGAAAGTTGGCAAAACAGTTGTATATCTTGTGGTATATGTAGATGATCTTTTGATGACAGAGAACAACAAAAGCTACATTTCATCCATAAAGAAGGAATTGGGGAAAAGTTTTGAAATGACTGATTTGGGCTATGTTCATTACTATCTTGGCATTGAAGTAACTCAACATCCAAATTCCATATTTCTTTCTCAAAAGAAATATATTGGAGATCTGTTGAACACGTTTGGCATGACAGAGTGCAATCCTCTTACTACTCCAATGGAACAAAACTTAAAGCTCACATCTATTGAAGGAAAGGAATTTGAGGATGCAACAAAGCATAGACAGCTTGTAGGAAGTCTCAACTACCTAACTACTACCAGACCAGACATTTCGTTTGCTGTTGGAATCCTCTCCAGGTTTATGCAAACGCCTTGTGAGGAACATTGGTCTGCTGCAAAAAGAGTTCTAAGGTACTTGAAGGGAACTCAAGACTTTGGAATCAAGAATACACAGGTGGACGACTTCAGCTTGATTGGATACTCTGATTCAGACTTCGACGGAGACAAAGAAACTGGGGTATCAACTTCAGGATATGCTATGAGTCTTGGATCAGGAGCTGTCTCCTGGAGATCACACAAACAATCAGTTCCAACAGATTCCACAATAGAAGCAAAATATGTGGCAGCAACTGAAGCAAAAAAAGAAATTTTGTGGCTCAGGAAAATTCTTGAATATTTGCAGGTAAAACAAGTACAATCAACTCCACTCATGATTGACAATACCTTTGCAATAAAGTTGGCAAAGAACCCAAAATTCCATGATCAAATGAAGCACATCAATACTAAATATCATCTAATTCGACATCATGTTGAGGCCAAAACAATCCATCTCCATCATTGTTCCACAAATGAGCAAATTGCAGACATCTTCACCAAAGCGATTGGAAGAGAAAAGCTTGAACAATTCAGAATGATGCTTGGACTCACCAACATCCCTTCAGATTTAGGGGGGGGAATGTTGACACCTAATCCTTGTGATTGGGTGAATTTATGTAAATATATAAATTAGAAATATGAATAGTCATCTGGAGATGAACTGAACAGTCTCTCCCTCATGTATATAACAAAGACCTACTTGATGGAATATAAAACATGAATCATTTTTTCCTTATGGAGTTATTGCCTGGCTTGACAGTCTCTAGTGTTGAAATTAGTGTTTGAGGTACTGCCCATTTACAGGCAACTTAAACACTTCACCATCAAGATTTTCCAGCAAGAATGTGTTGTTACCTTTGACTTCAACAATTTTGAAAGGTCCAAACCACAAAGGATCAAATTTTCCATGTTTTCCTTTGTCTTCTCTTCTGACATCCCATCTAAGCACAAGGTCACTTGGTTGGAAAATCTTGTCCTTGGCCTTTTTGTCATACAGAGTCTCCATCTTGTCCTGGTACATGATCATATTCCGAGTCACCTTCTCTCTGCTCTCCTGCAATTCAACTAATTGGTTTATCCTCTTGGTCAATGGATTACGCTTATCTTCTACATCTTGGATGCGTTTTTCCATAGGCATAGCCAATTGGGTAGGAAAAAGAGCTACATCTCCATACACCATCTCAAATGGAGACTTGTAAATTGACCACTTAGTGGTTACTCTATTAGCCCACAGTGAAAACTTAAGTTGAGAGTCCCAATTCCTTTGACTTTGTGCTATGGTCTTCTTAAGAATTCTGACCAAAGTCTTGTATGATGACTCTGCCAATCCATTCCCCTGTGGGTAATAAGTACTGAAATGTTCTAACATGATATTATATTCCTAAAAAAAGTTAATAAACTTGGTATACTTGAGCACTTGACCATTATTAGTAACTATCTTCCTTGGGAAACCAAAGTTGGCTAAGATATTTTCCTCCATAAATTTGATGACCACTGTATCAGTTGTGTTCCTAGAAAGGACAACCTCTACCAATTTGGTGAAGTAGTATGTTTTTGTAAGAATACACTTATGTTGTTCACTAGATGGTGGATGGATTTCCCCAATGAAATCTAGCCCCCATTGTCTAAATGGTTCCTCCACAAAAACAAGGATTAGAGGGAGGGGTGTCAGCTTCTATTTTTCAGCAAAGATTTGGCATTCTCTACAAGCCTTCACCTGATTATGCACATCACCAAACAATTTCAGCCAATAGAAGCCAGCCTTTAAAATATTATGTGTTGTTACTTTCTAGTTGTAGTGTCCCTCACAAGCATAACCATGAAATTCATTTATTACCTTAGGAAATTCTTCTTCAACCAAGCAAAGGATCAAGACTCCCACAAGGTCCTTCCAATACAACTAACCATTATAGATGACAAAATTTGTGCTTGCAGCCTCAATGCTCTATACTTGGTCCTTCCAATCTTAGGTGGGCATTCCAGAAACAACAAATAATGAACAATAGACTTGTACCAATTACAAATCAAATATTTCATTGCATTTTTTGTGCTTCTCTCCTTGCACCGTCTTGCTTGTCCATCCTCTTTGGTTTTGAATCTTCAGTTATCAGACATGCCTAATGCCTCGAAATTTTCCTCTGACAATATCTTAGCCAATCCCTGATCTTTTACTAACTTTGTGGGCTTGATGTATATGCCATATTATTTAATTTTGGCTATCCATTTGCCTCTCTTACCCTCATTGTCTCCTTTCGTGAGAATATGCTTAACAACTATTGTAGGGATGCAAGAAATTATTCCATACTGCAAAATATAAGTACGGAAAACCTTCAAGGCCTTGACCAGAGCATAAAATTGTTTTTCCAAGATGTCATATTTTAATTCTACATCCCTTAGTACCTGACTGAAAAAAGAAATTGATTGTTCTTTCTCTTCTTCATTTTTCTGCAATAAGATAGTTGCAACAGTGTTAGGGGATGAAAAATAAAAGATAAGAAATGGCTTTTGATAATTGGGGCTAGCCAAGATTGGAGCCTCTCTAAAGGCCCTTTTAATTTTGGCAAATGATTCTCTTGCCTCTGCAATCCATTTGAATTATTTCTCCTTTTTCAGCATGTTTGTAATCTTCCTCACAATCTTAGCATAATTTGGCACATAGCTCCTCAAGAAGTTTATCCTCCCTAAGAAGGACTGTTTTTTTCTTTTTCATTTCTTGGAAAAGGAATAATACTAATTGATTCTACCCTTTTGGGGTCAATTTTCACTCCTTCTCTTGAGACTATATGCCCTAACAGTTTTCCTTCTCTGAGGGAAAATTGAGACTTCTTTGGATTCAATGAAAATCCAAATTTCCTACATTTTTCAAATGTTTGCTTTAAATGTTGCAAGTGTTCCTCATCATACTTTGAGAAGATTGTTATGTCATCCAAGTAAATGACCACAAATTGATCTTTATCCCTAATAAAAGTTATATATATTTCCCTTTGAAAGGTGCCACCAACATTCATGAGACCAAAAGGCATTCTAGAGAAAATGAATGTCCCCCAAGGTGTGGTGAAGGTTTTCTTTTCTTATAGTCAAGATGCACATCAATCTAGTTATATCTAGAGAACCCATTGATCATGGACAATACTGATGACCCCACTACCTTCTACAAAATATATTCCATCTTAGGCAAGGGGTAATTGTCTTATAAAGAAGCCTTGTTTAAGTTTTTGAAATGCACACACAATCTGATCTCTTCATTTTTCATCCTAACAGGGTGTTATAACAGCTACAACCAACCTCCAAAATTTTGGCTCGCATGCAAATTTCAGAGCCTATCTTCGATCCTACGATCGAACATCCTTGGTCACTTATTGGTAAGCTGAGGATTTCAAGCTCCCCTCCTTGAACCCAAGAGTTGTCCACATTCTCATCTTTATGCAACATGTGTCATTTTCAGGCATAGGGGTTGTTCTTTGTCATGCAAAGGGAATGTTGTTTTTCTTCAAGGGAAAGAATGTGTGCATGAGTGGTTGTCATCACATAGACATGTTTCACAGTCACTTCACATACTCTTGTCACGAAGGTTGTTGCATCAATAAAAGTATGTCTTACACATTCTGGATGGTCTATGTTGTGTCACTGTGTTCGTGTGTGATCACAATCAAGTCCTACCAATGTTTACATATCTTTCAATGATCTCACACTGAGCCATTTTCCCTAGCAACCTAGCCTCATACAGCTTCCCAGAACTGTGTTCTTTTCTTTTGTAACCATCAAGCTTCCTCCCTTGCCTTTTGAAACCCCACAGTGCGCATAGACACCAACCTCCCTTTCTTGTTGAAACCCCACAGTGCATAGAGACACCAACCTCCCTTTCCTGCTGAAACCCTGTGGTCCATAGAGACACCAACCTCCCTTTCTTGTTGAAACCCCACAGCTCGTAGAGACCCTAGCTAGCATTTCTCTCCAAAAATGTGTAAAGTAGTTAGGTAGCCAACACTTCTCTCCAAAAATTCACAGAGAAATCCAGCTACATTGCACTCAAAAATCGCGCAGAGGTGTCCTCCCAGTACCCCCATCCCGCAACAGTTTCCTATGCCTCAAAACTGCGCAATGTTTTCCAAGCTGCCTTGTCTATCTTGCATGCAGGAACTGCGCAAACGGGCCTCCTAGGGCCTCATCCCAGCAATAGTCATTGTCCGCTAAAATTGCTCAGATTTACCTCTCAATGACTACAGGAAAAGGTGACATGCTGAAATCACTTCCAAGGAGTTGAGGAGAAGGACCAAGGAACCAATTAATGGAAAATATCAGGACCGCATGCAAACTTTGTTGGATGCATGATCATCTTGAGGGTAAGTATGGTAAGTAAAGAACACCTTTAGAAGTACACCTCTTAGTTGAGTTTGCATGACTTCTTGTCATTGTCATATCATCGTGTCCTCAGTAACATGCATGTGCGCAAACATGAAAAGTTATTTTATGTGTTTCTTCTACATATCTTGCTTCCTTTTCACTTGTTCGACCAACTGTTGTCTTCGACATGTTGATTGCTATGTCATTCTTGTGACCTTGTTCTGGTGATGTTGAAGGTTGTGTTTGCTATGTAAATATCTATCGCACTCACACATAATGTTGTAAGTATTGTAGTGCAAGCGTCGTTGTAGTCATCCGAATGTCTATCACAAGTGTTGCACTTGTCGCTTGCACCCGTCGGTTAGTCACACTGAGTGCATGTTGTCTTGATGGTTTGAGGTGTATTGTTGTCAAGTCATGTTGAGTGTGTGTTCGCAAGGTCATACATGTACGAAGTCACTCGTTCACACACTTAGTCATTTTGTCGAAACTCTGTCCACTGGACCACCCTCCAACAGTCGGACCTCCACTAAGCTGCACTGCGCAGTCTCAGCCCTCAGTGATCATGTACTCCTGCCCTGAATTGCGCAGAGCTTGAGGTTGTTTCCAAGGCAGTCTGCACTTCGCAATCTTGGAATCGACCTGAATGACTGTCACCCAAAATAGCGCAGAAGTTGCGTAGCAAACATCCAAAACTGCGATGCCTACAGGCAGGTCCTTCAAGCCTCCAGCTGGTCAACCGAAGAGTTTAACTGGGCAATGAACCTAGGCCTTACTCCAAAAAATTGCACAGAAGCTACCAAGCATGCCCGCTTCCACTGACTG
Source organism: Pinus tabuliformis (assembly GCA_031772625.1). NCBI lineage: Eukaryota > Viridiplantae > Streptophyta > Pinopsida > Pinales > Pinaceae > Pinus > Pinus tabuliformis. The sequence goes on along the minus strand of CM062808.1, from coordinate 708,239,301 downwards.
ATGAAACTGCGCAGACATACTGGATAGACACCTGCTGCATGTCACTGCACTACCCTAAAAAAATGCACAATTTTCTCAGATAATCACCTTGTTAGCTGGCCTACTGCTCCTCCTGAAAAATTGCATAGTTTTCATGGGTAGTCTCCCAGCTTCCTAGCATCCCACTCAGCCCAGAAATTGGGAAAGGATGTCCAATAGGCCATCCTCCCAGGTCTGCACAGTTTTGGCCAGTAGCCTCCCAGAACCCGCTGCCGGCCTCCCCGAAGAAGCTGCGCAGTTTTCACTATCAGCCTCCCCTTGCTGCCTACACTATCTTCCTAGAAAAATTGCATAGATCCACCCTCCAGCCGAGCCAAATCCCACGGAAAGTCACTGTTGATCCGATTGCCCATCTCAGCCTCTTAGTGACATCTACGCAAGTTTCACTAATAATGCCTAGAGCCCGCATCCCGGCTCGAAATGTGCTTTGACAGTTCCAGGGCCTTGTCCTCTCTCCCGGTCACTTGCACCGAAAGCAAAAGATAATGCACTGTGGTAGACTAAGAGATTTCTGGATTTGATGTCATCTCGTCATGAGTGATTGCAGATACATGTACATGGATGAGACATGGTGTGACAATGAATGAGATGAACAAGGAGCGCATGCTAGGAGACTTGTTCGTGAATGAACGAACACACAAAGCATACCAAGTAGCAAGTAAAGGAGACACATGCGCATGCATGAACTATCAAGCGAACACCAAGACCATCGAAGACTTCACACACCTTTCCATGCGGAGGTGAAGCTATGATACACCAAGAGCACTCTCATCACTTAGCAGCACTGCAGCTCGACATGGACACCACCATCAGCATGGACATACCAGCACTGTCGTGTCGAGTCATGTCATGAGTCATCTCAGCCACATCACTACTATGGGCCATACTGTTGTAATCAATGTAATGTAACGTGGAAGTCCAAGAGACCCACATGTAAAGTTAGAGAGTCATGTAAAGTTGAAGAGTCATGTAAGTCAAACAGTCATGAGGGAATTCAAATAGTCACAAGGGTTAGTTTCACCCTTGGCTATATATATCCTTCATTTATACATGCAAAGGAATTTTCACCTTGGCTCCTCCCACATAGCCTTGAGAGTCTGTAATATTTTCTTTGAGGAGTGAGCAGTGGCTCCAATGCCCCGCTAGCGAGATTAGTGATGTAATGGTGTACGAATGTGTCTTGGAACTTTCTCTTAATTCAGAATCCTGTTAACAGGCCAACACATTTTCATACATGTACTGTATTCGTTTGTAAGACTATTCTTTCGACGCTTGTAATGCATGTTTCTTTAACCTGTATTAAGATAGTTGAACTATTTCAGTTGTTTTAGTACATATGTTGTTGGAAATGTGTTGTATTAGTTTCTAACGTTGTCACGCTCATGTGGGCTATCCTATTGGATACTCGACAGATTCATTCTTGTAAACTTGTTATAATTCCCATCACACTCGTGTGGACTATTTCGCTAGGTGTTGTGCATGTTATCTGTTCACTTTGTGTTTGTGACTACCACATCCGTGTGGACTACTCCGCTAGAATCTGCGCATGTCTTGTTGTGTTGTGCGTCTCTAGCATATTTGGGACTATTCCCTTTCAACCTGAGACTCACTTCCACCCTCTCCCTTTGTAGTGAAATAACTTTAACACAAGCAGCATTAAGCACTCACCAGGCATGCGAACCTCATTGTTTGAAGACAAAGCAAACCACTCTCATGTGCTAACAATCAAGAGTCGGGGAATATATTTAATATAATGGTAACTGGGCTGTCATACCGGATAAGACTCGTACACCAAATAGTGTGAGGTATAGTTGGGCCTTCATATCGGGGAGCTCCCTTAAATGTTGGCAGATCCAGCACTGTCAACACAAGGATAAGACTAGCCACCCAATCTGAATATCTCAAAGGTGTAATGATCTTGGCCTAAATCATCTTCCTCACTTATTTCTCTATTAGGCGAAGAATAAGGGGATTCATCTGCCTGGGTTTCTGTTTGTAAGGTTTGACTCCCAACTTCAGAGGAATTTTATGCTAAGTAATTCTAGCACCATAGATTTTCAAATCATCATAAGACCAAGTAAAAACATCAACATACTCCTTGAACAAGTCCACATACCTCAGTTTTTATTCTTTTTGGATCCCTTTGGCTAGCTTAACCAATTTAGGTTGCTTCTTTGTGCCAATGTTGTAATATTTTGTATCTTCCTCATACTCCTTCTTGGCTGGTTTAACTGCCACATCATTAGTATCAAACAATTTTTCTAACAGAACCAATCCCTTTGGAATTATGTTTCCATTTAATTTCAATTTTTTTCCCAACTATAGATTATTCCTAAGGCACCTGTTGTTCAAATCCTTCAATGTCATCCATGTCTTCATCTTCCTAGTCAATCATAAAATTGGAAAATTCTCCTATCACCTCCATAAACCTTTTAATTTGATATTCATCCTCAAACACATGCCATTTTTTTACATAATCTACTATTGAAAGTTTGTACTTGACCTCAACTTCATATTTGAGCAATGAATTTTTTGGTGGCTTGAAGGTGCTGGTTGTTGTTTCTAAGGAATCGACCATTCTATTTTTCTCTCTAGGCATAAACTAAATATTAAATGCCAAGAAGAAATTCTCAATCATATCCCATACTTCATTTCTATAATATTTCAACCTTGGGTGCTTGGTTTGGCATTGATTCCTAATTTGTTTTATAATCAGTTCGAAATCTCCAAAAACTGTCAAACATTCAATTTTCATATCTCTAGTAGCTTGTAGGCCCAACACCAATGCTTCATATTCAACAATGTTATTTGTAGTGTCAAATTCCAACTTATATGAAAGAGGGATGAGGTTACCTTTAGGGGATATCAACAACACTCCTGCTCCATTTCCTTCCCTAGAGTAGGCTCCATCAAAATATAACTTCCAAACACAACCAGATTTCATTTTCTTATTCACTTGTGAGGGAATCTCCACTTGGGTATCCTCCATAAATTCACCATCCACGTATTGGAGAATTATTGGGATTGTCTTCCTTAGTGACAGTCTTTACAAATATGGATTCCATGTACAACCTACACTCCTCTCCACCAAACATTGGAATAGTGGCATATGTGAGATCAAGTTTGATGGATCCTCCAAGTTTCATTCCCCATGATCTGGAAAGAAGCATACCAAATCTTGCAGGAATGTCTGCAACCACAATATCCATTACCACACTTTTCACAGGGATTTGAGCCAAATTAACCACCAAGTCCTTGATCATCCCAAGACATTTTACTCTTTTGGAATCAAAGGAATACAAATCATTATATGGCCTTGTTATCTATAGACCCAAATTCTCCATGACAGATAGAGGCATTAGATTATGGGAAGCTTGTGTATCAATCATACGATAATGTAGCAGTGGATCATGAATCATTAATGTAACATAAAATGGAGGGGTGGAAGGGTCCTTCTCCTCCATGTGTGGGCCAAACATAACTACAGGTCTCTCTTCCTACAAGTTCAAACTATCTTGTGTTGAGGTAATATGAGAGACATCCATGAATTCAGATATTTTCCTCTTATAGGAAGGTTTCTTCAATAATTTAGCCAATGGGACATATATATTCACATTTTTCTAGATCTTTTTACAAACTGGAAGTAGAATGATTCTTCTCCAATTTTACTTGGTCTATTGTCTCTTTACTTTCTTGATTCACTAGTTTAGATTTCACAAGTTGTTGTCCCCTATTTTCAATGTCAGGCTTGGAAGATATAGGATGGGAGGTTTCTCCTTTGGTTGGAAAATCAGAGCTGGCAGGTTTTTTTCCCTTATCATTTTGTTTCGAGGTGGCAGGTTGGATAGGTTCCTCATTTTGGTCTAGCGTCCGAGATATTTTTATGGAACTCAAATAATAGGCTACTGTAGATTCATAGGAGCATATATGTTGAGTAAAAATCCAAGGACAACCATATTTTGTAAGGGAGGTTGAAAAATATTTGTTGCAGGGCCTAGGTGAGGGGTTGGGTGAACAATGCTAGATAAGATTTGGTGTGAAATAGCTGTGGGGGTTTGGGATGGACTAGTAATAAGAATAGCTTTAACTTCTTCAACTTCTGGGAAAGTATGAAATGTAAAAGGATCATAACTGATAGAGATCTCTTCAGACTTAGGTTTTGGAAAGTAAAATTCAGGAGGGGGAACATTCTTCTGAAAAATCTAAAACTATGGATGAAGTTTCAAGAGATTTTATTACAACTAGCTAGGAAATATAAGTTGAAGCTTAAGGGGCGTAAATATATGGGTATGAAGTCTTGGGGGTATTTTCTTTCCATATTATCATGGAGATAAATTTTTCTGGGTTAAAGACTAGAGGATTTTTCTGTTGAGAAGTATCTAAACGAGTATGATGCCTTCTAAAATCTAGGGTTACAATGTAGAAACTTTGTTAGGTGAGTGGTCTCAACCCACACTTCCTTTGCTCACTAGACAAAAGGAATGTACAGAAATCATACCCAGGGAAATATATTTTGATTCATTCCCCAACAACGGTTCCAAAAGATGTTATATATCCTAGAGACAACATTCGGGTTGAGAAGAATGACAATGCCTAAGACATCATAGTGTCTTTTGAAGATAAATCAACGTTTCTCAAGAGTTAAATGTAAAATGTTTTAAATCTGGTTCAATTACCTTACTCAGAGGCAGATCACATTTTAGACATTGATAATATTTTATTCCAAAGACTTAATATTTAGTCCCGGTGGCCTACACACAAAGAGTGGAGCTTCTTTAACCGTTGTAGTATAGGTGAAAGAAGAAATGAAAGAAAGAAACCTAGTGCAAAGGGCCAGTGATAGAATTTTGTACACTAAATTCTAGTAGAATTATGAAGAGACAAAGGGAGCGAGTACAGAAACCATGGAGCACATTTTAAGGCCTTCAATCTCACACATTACAAGTATCATTTTCCATAAGATAACATAGGTAAATATGACACACAATATTGAGTTCTAGTAGCTACAATTAAATGATTTCTAAGAGGAAAGAAACACATATAAAATGATAAAAAAATAAAGAATCACATACTCCACATATTAGTGCTTGGAATCACCACAACATCTTCATTAATATTCAAGAACATCATATATCTCATAAAGCTTCTGGTCTTGAAGAACTTGTAGAAAATTACAACCTCTAGAATAGAAATCAAACCCTTACTAATGAGTTTTCATCCTTTTTATAGGGAGAGTACAAATAAATAGCTACAAAAATATCCTGAAGTGCTACAACTGTCTAATTTACTCAATTGCGAGTGTGCCAATGGCCTAATTGTCCTAATTATTACATACCAAACTTGATTCCTTCTTGAAAATAAAATATTTACAAAATTTCAAAAAGACAGTGGTATGCAATGATTTCCAAATCATGAAAGTCTTTGGTGCTGGCTCGTTTGATCTCTCAAAGTGGACCCATGCTCCACTATCCGGACTTGTGGCGGGTTAACTAGTTGATCACATGTTTTACACAGAACTATGTCTAGTGTGGGAGTGTGAATAAGAGAACTGTAGGCCATCCTTAAGTTTGTGAGCTTGGTGTAATTTGGCTTAGCCACAAACAAGGACTTCAAAAGCCACAACAACTGGAAATATCTCTATAGATAGTCTAATATGGTTCTACTCTTGAGAGTGGAATTCTTTTCATGTGATGAGTCTACCTTGCTCTTAGCCTCAACTACTAATTTTTCATACTGCTTCCAAAGTTGTAGATGTCCTTGGAAATCCCAACAGCTAGGTAGTCCTACTTTAGTTCTTTGGTCAAAGCTAGAGTTGAATGCTACAACCAATTTTTCCAACTCATTCACACATTCTTCTGCCCTATGCATTGCTTCCTTCTTTGGTTCACTTTGGAAATTTCCATGATCACACCTATATAATAAATTTTTTCTATTTCCCTCAACTCATCAGCTAAATTCTCATTAAGGAGCTTGATAAATTTCTCAACAGTGCTGGCATTCTTAGCATCCTCCTCTTTGGATGACAAGATAGAGAATTCAATGGTCTTTACTGCAACTTTTTGCTCTACAACTAATTTCAGGTGTTCCCATATCTTCTTTATTTCAGAGATGATATCATCCCAGATTAGTTTCCTAGCTTCAATGAGGGACATGTTTCCCTTCAACCTATTCTTCAGTGCTTTGATCTCATCTTGTGACACCTGATACTTTTTATTAATTTGATCCACACTTGCCTGGGTGGACTTGAGTTTTTTCTCCTTAGTTTCCAGCATGTACTTGATGTTTTCCAAGTCAATATATATCTTCTTAAGCTTTCTCTATGACAATTACAGATCTGTGAGAGCCTTGGTTAACTGCTCAGTGGGGTTTTGTGGGTTGTTTGGCACAACCACATCACAAATATGAGAATCAATCTTTTTTGTAGCTCTGTTACCTTCCATTTGAGGGCTACCACATTGTTATTCTTTTCTATCAATTCCTTGGCCATTATTTCCTTCTCATTTTCCACCTAAGCCAATTCTTTAGTTTGTACATGTATTACAACAGGAATTTTAATTTGTTGCCTCAATGACTGTATTTCTGAGTGCGAGCCTTTGATGATAGCATCTATGTTGGGATTATCACTTGGATGCACCCATAGCTTGATAATCAACTCCTTGTAGATTTCATTTTGGAGATGGAGGGCTCTTGAGTTAGCCTTCTCCTGTTTTATCTTGGTAGTTTCGTTCTCCAACAACTTCTCAGCCTTGTTGATGGTCAAGGCTCCTTTACTTAGCTCACTATAGATTATATCCACTGCCTTCCTATGTAAATTGATTTTATCTTGTAAGGGGACACCAATAATGTTCAAAGTCAAGTCCATTGTTATGAGATGTGGAACAGAGGGGATGGAATGAATTGAAGGGTGATACAAAGAAAATTTCATCTGATTTCTCTCCAGGTCCATGGAATCCAAGATTCTAGTCTGATATGGAATTGAATGGGAGGCCAGTTGCGACAACATATCATGCTTGAATTTCTTGTTTCTTTCTTTTGTTAGCTATGCTTCCTACCATTTAGATTTTGTTGCTGATGTGCTTCCAATTGAATCTAGGATTGCTACCTCTGTTGAACTCAAGATGGCATCTTGTTGGGGATCCTTCAATTGCACTTGGAAGCCTAGTTAGTATAGGTTCTTCTTGGTCAATTTGACCTCAAACTCCTATTTTGTTTGCTCTTGGAGCTTTTCTCTCTTAGTCAAGGATGCATCCTCCATATCAGTATCTCCTGCCTCATCAATAACCCTCTTCTGAGATTTTTCCTTTGTGTTTGGTGTCTCAACTTCCATCTCTGTATTGATGGGCCATGAATCAATATTAGCCTTCCATTCTAATTCTGATTTGTATTCATGTTCATAAGAAGAGAGCTTAATCTATTTTCTTCTATTAGAAATAATACCATTAGGATCATAACGCCACACCTAGGCTTATTTCAAAGTTCAGTTCCTTTAACATAATTCCAACCTATTGAAAATCTCTTCTAGAGTTTACAACAAAGAGACCTACAGTCATGGGAAGCTTGAACATATACCCCTTTTTGGTAGGGACAAAATGGAGTTGGTTTTTGTTTAGGCTCTGCATGATGAACTTTAATGAAAAAATCATCATGGACATAAATATAGGTAGCTGGTAAGGAGGCAATTCAGACCCATATACCTTGATTTCGGTGTAGTCTTCAAACAAATACCAGTCACCCACCCTAGCATCCTTGTTGAGTTGAAGAATTCATCTCTTTTGGGGTAAGACTCTAGGAGGGGAGACTTTGTTGATAATTTTGTAAGAAGTGGCCATGAAAGTAGAGATAAAGTGTGAAAACCCCTCATTATTGGGCTTCTTCTTCAGAGAATTGTCCTAGTCAACCACATATTTCCTTTTCTTATGGGAGTCTACAAGGCTAAGGCCTAGGTAATCAAATTCCTCCACATGAGTGTAAAGGAACAGATAAACCATTATGGAGTAGTACCTAAAGTAGGAGGCTAGGTAGAATTGGTTACTCTAGAATTTGATAGCTTCAACCAGAAAAGAGGGAATGTCAAGGACAATATTTGGCTTCATCATTTTGTGTAAGAGCCCTAAGGCTGCTTTGGATACATTTTTTGTCTCATCCTCACCAAACAAAAATAGGATAACAGATAAATGGGTTGCATAGAATTTGAAAACAAGGAAATGGGAAGGGTTTCTAAGTTGTTCGGCAATTATGCATTTGGGACCATAATTAGTTGGAGAAAGACCTATTTCTCTTCAGCTGAGAGCCAAATGTAATCATAGAAGAGTGTGGTATCTGTAAACTTCTCCAAATTTGATATTTTGGATAAATGAAGGCGTTGTGTATCAATTCTTGGGTGACCTCCAGAATTTTCCCCTTGGTGGAGGAAATACAACAATTCTTCTCTTTGACGTAGGTGGTCATAAGCTAGGATATGAACTTTGGGAAAGGGTATATCATTGGGGTAACTAGGTGGTACAATCCCCACTCAATGACTTGAAAGGGATCTTCCTTGTCTAGGTAGCATCAATAGAGGTCAAAACGAAGGTCTGACAGGTTCAGAGGGAAAAATGAATTGTTAATTTCACCTTTTGTGTCCATGAAGGGTTCAGTGTGGCTTGAGGGTTTTGGCCATTGTGTTTTCAAGGTTTCTGGTGAATCCTTCTTTAATTGAAGCATGGTGAAAATTTGTGCAAGGAACAGGAGAATGTGGATTACCTTGTAACCGAAGGGAATTGGGCGTTGAGGGAACACATAGGTCCTTAAGTTGGTTGATAGTCAGGCGGATGTAGCTGTGAATAGGCAGAACAACAATACACAACACAATTTCAAATAAACAAATTTGAATCACAACGGTTGATTCACAAGGGTTTATAGGTGGGAAAAGGAAAAGGTGATGTTGAGAGGACACGTGGTAGAGTTGGATTGGGTGGAGAGTAAATGAGGAGGGTGATGTATTTAATAGTTTCTTGCTTGCCTGATATTGGTCCTGACTACTGATGTGGGTGCCACATTGGCTAGATAGGTTGCGGGCCCATTTTACCTACTCTGTGGGGGTGCCTGGGTGGACTTGAGGTAAGGTTCGACCCCCCTAGAATTCATCACAATCGTCAATTTGTGCGATGTGTTTTGTTGACCTTGACTTTCTAGGGGAAAGCACCAGCTTAACTGTTACGCTTGTTAGCCCATCTAAGCTTCTCCAAGGTGAGTTCGATCTGGGATGGGCAATGACCTGCCCTATAGGTGGCCAATATTTAACTATTTACATTTGGAAAGTAGGGAGAGGCCCACTGCCACTTGGACGCTCCTGTGCACCGAAAATAGTGTTGCCTTACTGGCCCACTCCATGTGACTCCTTCCACTCTGGGTTCTTCACCTTCTAGGTATGACCCGCCTAAGACTTTTGCTCCACTAAGTTGGAACCCAGATGCCCTTGTGCCCTAGTCCCTAGAAGCCCAACTATTTTTTAATTGTAACCGGAAATTGTTATGGGATTTCGGGATTCTGGGCCTTCTAGCCCCCGAATTCCATCATGGGATTCCGTCCCTTAACAGATCTGGGGAACGGAAATTTCCTTCTGTCACCATCATTTAACACTCCCTTGTCCCCAGCACCCCTGAACAATCAGCTCTTTTTAGTATTTAATTGTAAATAATTATGAGATTTTGGGGTTCTGGGATTTTGACTTTTATAGACCCAGCTTTGATTACCTTTATCTTTTGATCAAGAAAGCCATTTATAGACTTATTTATACCATTGGGAAGATCTTCTAGAGAACTCTGTATACGAGTCTTTCTTTGTTTCTAATTACCTCTCCATTTTCATTCAGGTTTTTTTTAATACCCATTTTGTCTCAATAATATTTTTATCGTGAGGTCTTAGTACTAATTCCCATGTATGGTTCTTTTTTATTTGATCAAGTTATTCATTCATTTCCTTAACCCAACATTCATCTTTGTTTGCTTGATTTACATTTTGAGGTTCAGTTGTGGATAGTAAGGCTAGATAACTGGAAGTTCCAAAAAGAGTTCTTATAGTTTATACTCCAACATCCTTTTCACCTAAAATTTGAGATTTCAGATGTTTTTTCTAAACATACCTTGAAGGAGTCTTTTCTGATTCTTTTGTGCTTTCAATTCCTTCTTCTGGTGCTTCATTAATTCCCTCTCCTACATCCTTTTGGCTTGTTGTAGGAACAATTTCATCATTTGTTGGTGCTCCCCTTTTAGTACCTATGGATGCTTCATCAATCACAACACCAATGCATTCAACAATCTTTTGAAGCCTTTTCTTATAAAATTTATATCCTTTGCTTCTAGAGGAGTATCCAAGGATAATTCCTTCATCATCTCTAGATTCAAACTTTTCAAGTTTATCATCATTATTCTTTATGTAACATTTGCTTCCAAAAACTTTGAAATGTTTGACAGTTGGAGGCTTACCAAACCATAGTTCATAAGGAGTTTTATCACTGTTTACTTGAATATGAGCTTTGTTGAGGATATTTACAGCTGTATGTGTTGCTTCTCCTTGAAAGGTATAAGGTGTTCCAGACTCATCAAGCATGGAATGTTCCTTTTGATGGATTGTTTTGTTCATTGTTTCTACCACTTTGTTTTGTTGAGGAGTTTTAGTTATAGAAAACTGCCTCTTGATACCATGTTGTTCACAAAAGTTGAAAAACTCATTTGATATAAACTCTCCTCCTTTATCAGATCTAGGACATTTGATTTTTTATTCTAACTCATTTTCTACTAAAGCTTTGAAGACTTTGAATTTATCAAATGCTTCATATTTATGTTTCGATAAGTCAATCCAACACATTCTAGTAAAATCATGAATGAATAATATGAAGTATTGTTCACCTCGAGGAGACTTCTTTCTCATAGGACCACACAAATCATTATGAATGAATTCAAGTGGCTTACTTGAAGTACCTTCTTTATCATTAAACTGAACTCTGGTTTGCTTATCGAATTGACATGATTTTCATATGTTGTTTTCTGGTAGAGAGATGTTAGGCAAGTCACATACTGCTCCCATTCTGCTTGACTTGTGTAATTGAGTGAAGCTTAGATGTCCCAATATTTTGTGCCAAAGCTAACTTTCTTCTGATTTTCTCAAGTAACAATGCTCTTGGCTGCCTTCCAAGACATAAACATTGCCCGGAGTTCTTGTTCCCTTTATTATGATCTTACCTGTATCAAGATTCCATACCACACAATTATTTGATTTGAAAACAACCTCATGCCCTTGGTCACAAATTTGACCAACACTCAAAAAGTTATGTATTAATCCATCAACAAATAAAAAATTTCCATCTTTAACCTTATCCTTTAGCAAAACAAATCCTTTCCCTTTGATAGCAAAAAGTGAGTTATTTCTAAAGGTTACGTTCTTTTCTTTATTTATTTCATTAAAGGACATAACCTTATCTTTATCACCTATCATATGCTTTGAGCATCCACTACCAATGTACCACAAATTTTCTTGATCTCCTGTATACAAAGCTAAACCACAATTTTCAGATTCTATGGTTTTCTTTTTCCATGCCTTGGATGTTGTTGCCTTTTGTTTATTCTGAAGAGTTGGTCTCATTCTACTTTTGCATTCAGTCTCTCTATGCCCAAATTTATTGTAAAAGGAACATTTTGTTTCATCTTGGAGATGTGAAAAATTATTGTAAGAGTATTTATTTAATCCAATCTCATTCTTTTGTTTTCTTTCTTCTCTAGTCATGATAGTTTTATAAGCGACACATTGAGTAGCCTTATGACCAAAATTATGACAAGTGAAGCATTGACCATTGAAGTAGAAGTTCCTGGGAGTATAGTACCTTTTTGTGTAGTTTCCCTTTTGATTGTGGTAAGGATGATTTACCTGAGAGACATTTGATCCCTCATTCCTTTCTTGAGAGTTGGAATTTTGTTGACTTCCTCCCTTTACTGCATTGAGATAGCTTCATGTACCTGTTTCAGAAGATTTTATAGTCTTTGATGATTCTCCATTGTATCCAAGACCTATTTTTATTAGAGGAGAGCATTGTACTTTGATGATTTCTTCTAGGGTCTCAGATCCTTTAGCAAATATAAGGTTTATACTTTTTGTTTTCTCAAGTTCATTTCTTAGACTTACTATTTATAGTTCTATATTTTCATTATGCCTCTTCTTTTCTAGAATTTGTTTCTTTAGTGCTTCTTCTGCTAATTTAACTTCTTCTAGACAAATTTTAATTTGAGTTATTTCTTCAATGAGATTATCTTTTTCTTCTAGGGCATCCATAAAAACATCATTATATTCATCAATACATTTATCTTCAAATGCCATAAGTAATTGATATTCTTGATCAGACTCACCTTCTTCACCATTTGAAACACTGTCACTATCTTTGTGTGTGTAGAAACTTTTCTTGTTTTCAAAATTCTTCTAAAATTTTAATTTTCAAAATGTTTCCCTTTCTCATGGTTTTATTTATAAGGGCATTTAGCAACATAATGACCAACTCTTCCACAAGAAAAACATTTGAAAGGAAGCTTACCTCTAAATCTACCAGTTCCTACTTGGAGTTTCTTTACGAAGTTCGCCTCTTCTTCATATGATACATAACTTGATTCCTTAAGCTCCTCCTTTTCTTTTCCTTTAGAAGTATCTTTGAATGTTTCTTATCTGATATCTGAAGGACCTCCTTTTCTCATTTCATAAGCTGTTAATATCCCATGAAGTTGTTCAACAATAAGGTTCTTCAAATCCTACATTTCTTCAATAGAAAATACTTTCGAGTCTAATTTTGGGGCTAGAGATCTGAGGATTTTCTCAACAAGAATTGATTATTTTACTTCATCATCAAGATTTCTCATTGAATTAACTATCTCATCTACCCTAAGAAAGAAACTTGTAATACTTTCATCACTATGCATTATGAGGGTTTCATATTGAATTCAAAATGTTTGAAGTTTGGCACTCTTTACCTTAGTATCACCTTCATAAGTTTTGATGATCTTGTCCCATATAGCCTTTGGTGTATTTACATACACGACCTTTACAAATTCTGATTCTTCCAAGCTTCCCAACAGAGCATTGACAACCTTTTCATTGGTCTCATATTTTTTCTTTTTTGCTTCATCTATGGGAATGGAGGATGGATATTGATAGCCTCCTTCAACGATTCCCCAAACGTCAGCTCTAAGTGATTGTAGATAAGCTCTTGTTATGAATTTCTAGAAAACCAAGTTGGATCCATTAAACAATGGTGACCTGATAGATGCTACTCCCTCTTGATTGCTCATCTTGATGAATCTTCCTTCAAGCTATCAAGCTTCTTCTAAAGGACCTGATTTGATACTAATTGTTAGAATAAATACTGAGTGGGGAGAGGGGTGAATAAATATTTAAAACTTACTTCAACTTTACTTTTGAAATTCCAATTTTTATACGCTATTGTTATTCAGTGAACCCATGTATGTATGCAACTATGATGAAAGTAAATTGTGTATATCCAATCAAATAAATTTACATATAATTCATCATTTCTTAATCTTTAATCAATGTATCATTACTTCATTAAACATGTATCAAGCATAAACTATGAGTAGTAAAGAGAAAATAGATCATCAACACAAGAAACATGTCAACACACATGAACACCAGGATTTTAGGTGGAAACACAATGTGGGAGAAAATTGTCTTTGTTGTTGTTTCTGTCTTCTTTTAAACAAAAATAATCTTCTTACAATCTTGTATTGGCACAAACTTTAACTAGTACGTAGGCTCCTACCTGTAGAAGGCTACAACCTTCTCTCGTTTTCTAGCTCCTACTGGAAGGGAGCTACAATCTTCTCTCATTTTCTAGCTCCTACTGGAAGGGAGCTACAATCTTCTCTCGTTTCTAGCTCCTACTGGAAGGGAGCTACAATCCCCTTTCTAAAGACTGCTATCCTCAGCTCTTTATGGATCACTTTTCAGAATGTTTCAAACTGGATCCACTTTCAACTATTCTGAAATCAATTACTCAAATACTGAACCAACTGAATCATCAAATCAACTGATGTAACCAATGCAACTAGATCAAACTAGATTAGAACAAATCATGCCAATGCATAGCCACTCATCAATATACCAAGCCAAACATTGTTACCCATCACAAAAATCAACTGCTGCCATTGTAAACCCTGATCAAGCATACATTATATTGTATACGCTACTGTTCTTAATCACATCTGCGCATGTATGAACTTCTCCTGAAGAATACCCGCATATAGATCTCAAAAATACTGATACCTGAAAATGAATCACTATCACACTAAAACAATCATTGTATCACATATTAAACCCATCACAGATCACAAAACCAAATATAGATCATTATATAGTAGCATCATCACTTAATCAAACATTTCATTCCATAATCAGTTCAACCCAACCAGTACTGTTAAACACAAATCATTATGAGAGAGATATCATTGAGAGATAGCAACAATCATAACTAAACCGATCAACCATTATTCTTCAAAACCCTGGCATCTATATGCGACTCTTATAAAGACCACCTGCATATGTACGCGTTTTTAATACTTCACACTTGTGTGCAGATTCTGAACTTTTTCAAAATGTATATATGCGACCAGAGAAATCAGATTCTGAAATTTTTCAATAAACCATGGCATTTTATAAAGATATTAGTTGCGACATTAAGAGGAAAATACACTTCCTTTGCCTGACTCTGTGTGGAAATGGACTTATCTCGGGCACTCCTAGACGAGATCATTTTAGAATTTTATGATGAGGAATGGGTGCAAGTTGTGGACTATGAGCATGTCCCATTTAAGTGTTGTAAGTGCCATGAATATGGGCACCTATACAAAGACTGCCCATTAAACAAACTGGAAAGCGACAAAAAAACCACCACAAGCCAAAATCCTGAGGTTTTCACTAAGGTGAGGGATAAGGGGAAAGGAGGAAAGTGGCACCAAAAGAAAGCCAACAAGGATGGACAATGGAGCCACAATAGTTTCAAAATATTAGAAGAAGAAATGGGAAACAACGGGGAAAACCAGAAATCAGAGACCAAGACCAATGAGAAGGATAGGGATACTAGCATGGAGGACATACTAGAGAACCGCCAGCAATAGGATGATCTACCGAGCATGGTGTATCTTAGCAGGGACCATGAGATGACCCCAAGTGAGGTGGGAACGGAGGATCATGAACTATAGGAGATTCTTGAGAAGGAAAACTTGGATCTAGAAAAGTTTCTGGAGTAGGGTATTACCAAAGGAGTTGACTCCCTGCCAAAAGAGGAGTTTAATAGGGTTCAAAAGCTCTTCCTATGGAGATCCCAATTTAAAAGATTTCGAGTCAAAAGAAACCATGAAAGCCAAGAAAATAGAGGGATGAAGACAATAGAGGAAACACAAGGGCACTCTTCCAAGAACCCGGGTAGGAAAAGAGGAAGGAAAAGATAGAATGAATTGCTAACAAAATGTGGAAAACTCATGATCAACTCAGGTAAGATGAAAGATCTAACCAGTTAATCTTTTAAAAATATTTCTTAATGAAGTTTACAACCTGGAATATTAGGGGCCTAGGAAGTAAAAGGAAACAAAGAAATCTCAACATTAGAATAAAAGAAGGAAAACGAGACATGGTTTTCATTCAGCAAACAAAATGCTCGATGGATAAAATCAGAGAAATACATAGAAAATGGTTTATCATGTATGTGTATCTTGAGGTTAAGGCAGATAACTTAGCAGGAGGGATTCTCATGCTCTGGGATCCCAAAAAACTCGAAATTCTAGACGCGAAAGAATTTAGGAACTATCTTTTGCTGGTAATACAACTTGTGGGTGATAAGGAGAGTTACATGATTACAAATGTCTATGGTCCTCAAAAGCTACAAGACATACTCAAATTTCTCACTTCCCTTGAGGAACTAAGAGAGAGATATCCCAATATTCCTTAGATTCTGGTAGGGGAATTCTATATGATCAAATCTCTTACAGAGAAAAAAGGGGGAAACAGAACACTAGGTAGAGACTCCATTTCCTTCCAGAACTTCATAAATAACATGAGATTAGTGTATGCTGAAACAATAAATGGCACCTTCACCTGGAACAACAAGAGAGGAGGGGCTTCTCAAGTTGCCTCTAAACTAGATAGATTCATGATCTCAGAGGACCTATTTTTCACAGTCCCTGACATGTCAGCTTTAATCCTTCCTTTTGGAGGCTCAAACCACTGGCTAATCCAGCTTGAAGCCACTTTTATGGGCACACCGAGGAACAGACCTTTTAAGTTTGAAAATGTCTGGCTTTCTCACCCTGACTTCACCATCAATATTGATAAATGGTGGATGGAAGAGTTGCCCCTTCAAGGCACCAAATGTTCATGCTACAACAAAGACTTAATTACATTAAAGTCAGACTCAAAGATTGGAACAAAAAATAGTTTGGTAACATTTTCGAAGCCAAAAAATAAGTTCAACAGAAACTTCAGGGGATTAATCAGCTTATGATCACAGATGGCTTTAACGAGGAAAGGAAATCTCAAGCAGATGTTCTTCAGAAGGAATGGGATGAAAGATGTAGGGAAGAGGAGATTTTATAGAGACAGAAATTGAAAGTACAGTGGATTAAAGAAGGGGAAAGAAACACAATTTTTTTTCACAAGCCAACTTTGAGTCATAGATCACACAACAAAATTCTAAAACTCAAATATTCTCAAGGGAAAGAGCTCTTCACCCACAAAGAAATAGAATTTGTCCTATACAACACTTCCTTAGCATTTCGAAGGAGCCTCTCTTAGACAGGTCACAGTTCATTAGTAAATTCACAAGTTACATTCCCAAGCTTGTCACAAGGGAAGACAATCATAATCTCAATAGGCCAGTATCTAAAGATGAGGTCAGTGAAGTTATCAATGAGATGCGAAATGGGAAAGCTCTTGGCCCAGATGGTTTCAATGTGGACTTTTTCAAAACATGCTAGAAAACAGTCAAACAAGACATCCTTGAGGTGGTGGAAGACTCAAGAAGATCCAAATTAGTCCTGAAGGCTCTCAATGCCTCTTTCATAGCTTTGATTCCAAAGTAGGAGAAAGCCATCACACTGGACAGATTCAGACCCATAGCTTTATGTAATGTGGTGTACAAGATAATCTCAAAATTGATTGCTAACAGAGTCAAGCCCCTTCTTCCAGCTCTCATCTTAGAGGAGCAAACTGGTTATGTGGAAGGAAGACAGATTCTCAACAATATCATACAAGATCATGAGATGGTACACTCTCTTAAAAACAACAAGCAAGCTGGAATGATCATACAACTTGACCTAGCGAAAGATTATGATAAGCTAAGCTGGTCTTACATTAGGGTAGTGTTGAAAGCTTATGGTTTTGACCATAATTGGATTAGATGGGTTATGGCCCTTGCATCCACGACTAGTTTCCCAATCATTCTTAATGGCTCGCCCTCAAGAACCTTCATGCCCTCTAGGGGACTAAGGCAAGGAGATCTGCTCTCCCCCTTCCTCTTTGTGCTCATGATGGAAGGGCTAGGGAGAGCGACAAAAATGTCAAGTGATGAGGGAAGAATCAAGGGTTTGAAACTCACCATAGATGGAGTGACCTCAACTCACCAACAATTTGTGGACGACTCTATGCTGTAGGGCATTCCCACAGTCAAGGAAGCCAAATCTTTTAAGAAAATCTTGAATGACTTTGCTATGGCTACTGGTACAGAGGTAAGCCTTGACAAATAAAATGTTTTTTTTTAACACGGACATTGCTATTCAGAGAAATCTTACCAGAATTCTAGGGTTCCAAAGGGATTAGTTACCCTCTAAGTACCTAGGAATGTCCCTTATAGACAAACCTCTAAGCAGGGGAGTGTGGGAACCGATCATTAACAAACTTCAAGATATGGTTAGGAAATGGACATGCAGATCTTTAAATTTAGCAGGGCACCTTGTGCCCACAAAAGTTATCTTGCAGGCCATACCCATTTTCATAATGTCTGCTTTTCCTGTTCCTAAAGAAGTTTCACAACAGATCAGGAACATTCAAAGAGATTTTCTCTGGGGCAAAGGGGAAGAGAAAAAGAAGTGGGCTTTGGTAGCTTTGGCCAAGCTATTAAAACCTAAGGCCCATGGTGGATTGGGGCTTCATGACCCTGAAACCCTCAGCAGAGTTTCGGGTGCAAAGCTTTAGTGGAGGTGGCTCAAGGAGTCGGCAACCCCATGGGCCAAGCTTTGGAAATAGAAGTATGCAAGAAATTGGTAGGAAAGGGATCACATTTGAATGTCTGGGCTTATCAAGGGCTGCCACATATGGAATCTTGCTTGGGAAAATAGAGGTATTTTCTAGCATCACAGCTTCTGGGAGATCCGAGATGGGAACCTAGCAAGATTTTGGGAGGACAACTGGCAGCAAGAACCAAACCTGTTTAGGGAAGAACTAACTAATCTCAAGAATGACACCAAAAACAAAGGCTTATACATGGTAAGTGACTTCTGGGAGTAGTTAAGAAACAATGGTAAATGGATAATATGGAAGGATCTAGGCTACAGGAAAGAGAGCCCTTTGAAAGCTTAGGCAAACTCTCTTGCTATGAACTTGGAACAAAGGAAAATTTTGGTTTCATCTTCGCCTGACCAACTGAGATGGGGAAGAAACATAGAAGGTAAATTTAACCTAAAAGAAACCAAAAAATTAGATATAGGGTTTGATTATCAAAACCCTGATAAGGCATGAGGAACCTCTGGCAGCACCCGCATTGGATGAAGATAAAGTTGTTCATGTGGTTAGTTCGACAAAAGAAAATTCTAACTTGGGAAAATCTTCTGAAGAAAGGTTTTGTTGGCCCCTCGAAATGATATCTGTGTGGCACACAAGAGGAGACGATGGAACACTTACTCAACCTTTGCCTCTTCACCTCAACATTGTGGGATTGGGTGGCCTCACTCTTTAGGCAAACTGGTGGGGATCGCCTTAGTATTACTAACACTTTGAGGAATTAGAGAAGGAACTTCTCAGGCAATGAGATCATCAACAACGCTTGGACTCTGGTTCTAAGCTTTTTAATCTAGGATGTCTGGAAAGAATGCAATGGAAGGATTTTCAAGGGAAAAAGTGGCTCAACCCAGAACACTATTGCACAGTGCTGTGCATGGAATCCCCCCATAGTAGGTTTTTGGGGCTCAAAGCCCAAGTTTTGGCCAAGGGTTTTGTAAGAATCTGCGAATTGCGGGTGGGGAGCGTGAAGTATAGGAATAGTCATAGGGCTGTCCACTTTAAAGTATTGTAATGTAATGTAAAGTCATGTCAGCCTACCCATGGTCCGTAGACCATGGGATTGTATAAACAGAGCGAGGCTCTAAGTGTAAAGACATCGAATTAGGGAGAAGAATAAGAATGGTTAAAGCATAGAAGAAGAGTCTAAATGTACTGGGTCATAGTAGTAGGAAGAGGCTCTGCAGCTGAGTCCACAGAGGCCTAGTAGAGTCTGCAGCTGAGTGCGTGGACCCCTGCAGCTAAGTGCGCAGGGCGGTGTCGAGTCTGTAATCGGGATTGAAGATTAATAAAGATAAGGTTGATTCTAAATACTGTGTATCTGGGTTTCCTCTTACGTTTATGCATTTATACTGCTTAATAATTGCGTGCACTTATATGAATGGTGAATGATAGATAAGAATATTGGGCTCACACAGATAAGTTAAGTAATATAATAATAATGCAGTAAGTATTAGGAATTAGGGCAATACTTTCTTCGCGCCGTAAAGAGAGATGCACGAAGGTAGCTTCATGGTTGAAAGGGATAGATAGCTGTGCGAAGCAATGTGTGCAAAGGGTCAAACCATGAACCTCCCAAAAATCATCAAGACATCCCTAGGGTGCAGAAACCTTGTTCCATCACCCTCCCATACTACCTCAGGTGAGACCTTAGTCCACGCACCGCGAACTATTTCTGAAAGGGCCAGTAGTTTTTGGATTTGTTTGGCTAAATCACCTCCAAACTTAGGATAGGCCTCAACAAGCCAAAAAATGGTTTCATTGCTGAGACCAAGATCTGCATAAGGGATGTTTGATGTTGTGCCACTGGAACCCAACATAGAAAGAAATTGAAGAGTGGTTGGACAAGAAGATTCATGAGTTCGCGACATAGGAAAATAGAACTTCGTGAGTATCAAAGGAATAGTGGTTGGAGCGCTACTTGTATACAGAAATCCACAAAATTTTCTTTGCATCCTTTCCTTCTACACTGTATGAGTGGATCGCGAAGTTAGTAGACAGCCAGGGGAGGTGTAGACTCAACAAACCAATAGTGTGGACTCTGGAATTAGTGCGCAGACTAGAAGCATCAAAAGATAAGATCACGCGAGCTGTGGACCATTGGCTCAACCAGATAATAGGAGGGTTTATCACTGAGTTTGCGGTAGACATGACCCTCAGCTATAGTGAGGTCGAACGACGTTTTCTCAAGGGACCGCGAGGTAATTATATTAAATCTTTTAACACTTGGATTAATATGTTATTATGTGAAAAGCGGATTATGTAAATAAATTAATGTTTGGAACTACGCAGAGTGGGAAGATCTACAAAATCGAAAGTAGTGAAGAATTAGAAAAAGGTCCCTAAATTTCACCCTCGTGGGAGAGCGAGGATGAGCTCGCGAAGGTTTCTCTGAGAAGCACGGTCAGTTTGATAAGGCAGCGAATTCCACATTTACCACCTTCACCCACAGCACCACCCGTTTCACCCCCCTCACCTCCATCTCCACCCACTCCACCTCTGCCACCCCCACAGTTCAGTATGGCGAGCGTGATCAAACTACTAGTATTCAGTGGAGTAGGGAATGAAGATCCGAACCAATTATGGTTTGTGGTAAGTGATGAGCCTCATAAATGGGTAATTATATGGGCTCATTTTACCTCCTAACCTAGTCAAATGAACCATTCTCTTAGCTTATTGTATGATTTTCTGATTATATTTATGCTTATAGAGTGAGTTGAGTTAGTTATGATGCCATGTGGTCTAATATGTGTTTAATGCAGATTATTGATGAATTTTGTGGTCAAAGTCAAGGATCCAGTGGACAAATGGCAGCAATAACTCAAAGTGGACAAATGAGAGGACCTATAGGAGGGATTCCACCTCATTTATTAATCCTCACTTCGAATTCCCCTTCATTCAGCTCGAGGTACAAGCAGCCAAGTCATGCATTAGCAGGTAGCCGAGCAAGTGGAGGATGACTGATGACTATCTTGAGTTTTGGGAGCCAAGCCACCTTGATTTTAAGGAATCTATTGGTAGCTTCATTTGTATATGTACAGAGGCCTAGGGCCTCACTAGGGTCGGATTTTTGTTGTACTTTTTCTTACGTAAACTCTGCTCAACTTCGAGCTTATTATTTTGACGGTTCCATGTAATCTTGTTATTGTTTTGGAAATAAAGATGGAATCCTTTTTTATTTAGCACTTAGTTACCTCAGAGGAATGAAGCTCTTGGGTTAGGGCCCAATCCAAGTAGCCAAGCTCCTCTTTACTTGTATTTTTATGTTTTATTTCAGTTGTAGATTAGATTGCTGTTAGATGTATTTCTTTCATGGTTAAGAATAGGTTTCTTTTGATGATTCAGTAGTTTGCTTCCATTTGTGCTTTCTATAGCAGGTTAAGCAGTGGTAAAGAAAAGATTCAAAAGGCTAGAAATAGTGCCTTGGCCTCTCTTCCTCCCTTTGGGACCATGATCTGAGGCAAAGACCCTCTTGCTACCCCAAAAACACAAATTTTCCTCATTCATAGGACTTCTAGTGTTTACAGCTTTTTAGTTGGTTAATAGTCTAGTTTGCTTTGCTTCAGAACTTCTCCATCATGCTCACTTCTTTATTTACCATAGTATTCTTCCATGCTTTCCTTTCTTGCAGCAGTTATCAGCATTTCCTTTCATAGATCACAGTTTAGATTAGTTTGATGCAAAACTCTGTTTTTCTAGATGCACTTATTTCATTGCTTGCTTCATCTCATTGGTTGACTGTCAGTTGTCTATGCAGCAGATATCTTCTAACAGTAGGTCAGCTTATCAACCATCCCATCCTCCATCTGATCCATTCCCTATAGGTCGCCCAAGTCTCCCCTCAATTTTGCCTTAGTTTCCTACATTTTCCATAGAACTTCTTCCTCTCTCCTTGAGCAAATCCAATCATCTTTCTCTCTCCTAATGATTCTTGGTAGACCCTAGGTGCCCTAACAACTCATTCCAACCTTCATCCACCTTTCCCACCCACTCTCACACCCTCAAAATAGATAAAACTGCTCTCGGCCTCTTCCTGTAGGCCTCTTGTAGAATGTTGTTTTTCCTCTTGTAGATTTTCCTATAGGATTTCTTTTGAAGGCCGAGCGTGGGAAAAGCCTCAAGAAGGCCACTTGAGACCTCCTAGGACCCATCCACACCATTCTACATCCTCTCAAGCACAAAAACCACCTTTCAATACCACCTATTCGCTGCCACATTCAGAAACAATAAATCACATACATGTCAAATTCACATAAAAATAGATAAAAATCCAAAAGGATGTTTTTCACTCATTTACTTCCAGAAATAGCTTAGTTAGATGTTTTTTACTTCTTTGAATAGATAAACGGCATTCCTTTCATGGTTTTCATAGTGCTTTCTGCAAAAGTAGGATTAGTTGGATAAGTAGGATTTACTTGGTTTTCTTTACATTTCAGTCTTTCTCCTTTCTGCAGTTAGAGTAGTATTTGTAGAGTAGTCTTTCTCTCCTTTCATCACATATATAGTTTCTTCTGGAATCCATAGAATTTGGCTTGATCTCTTAGTGATCTTGCGCCGACTGACCAAGTGACAACCTACAGTAAGAACTAGTACTTCTGCATACAACACTGTCGCTTCCAAGTTTGTTATGAACTACCGGGTTGATAAGAGTAAATAAGGAAGCCCAGGAGTTGCAGCATTATTGTTGCAATACTGGTGCTCACCATCTTTTTGGCGCCGTTGCCAGGGAAGTGTCAAAGTATTCTGTGATTACTACTTTCTTCTACATTATATTGCAAGATTCTGCTAATATTTTAGTTCAGCAAGAGTAGACTAGTCATTTCCTTTCCTTTCAAGTTCTGCATTTCCTTGCTTTCCTTTTCAATTCTGCAAATTTCATTTCAGCAAGTTCATTTCAGTTAGTTGCACTTTGTTTTGTTCAATCAATTTCAGTTTTGCAAATCAGTGTGGGGAAAAAGAAACAAAAACCAACCAAAAAATATTTCCTTTCATGCTTCGTAGGAATAGAGATAACTCAGGAAAAAATTTTCCCAACACCCCCACTGCTTCACACAGCCAACCTTCTCTCTTCTTCAGTGGATGCAATCAAGAAGAACCCTTAGGTGAACAACGAGACATATTTGAAGAATCTATACAGGAAGAAGAAGAAGAAAACATTCCTTTGGAGCCAATGGCTGAACAGAGAAATGCTAGGGGGAATGGAGAAAGAATAGAGGGTACCTTTCCCATTCGGGAGACCAATGGGAACACAAAAATGAAGAATATAAGCCATTCCACCCTACCTCATTTCCATGTTCTGACTACAAAAGATCCTGACACCTTCTTGTTTGAGTTTGTTGTTATCTGTCGAACCTATGAACCTAGAAATAGCATCACAACTTGGGCTCAGATGTAGCAAGTCTTTAGCAACAAGTATCAAGACTATTGTAGGTCAAAAAATACTAAAGAAGAAATTTTCCGAATGACCATAGGAAGTGATGAGTCCCTGGAAGACTATGAGGAGAGGTTCCAACTCAGTTACAAAAGGGCTGGGTGTACATTTGACCCTGAGTCTCTGAATCTGGTCCTGCTTAGGGGAATTCGGGAAGATCTTTTAGACACCCTCCATCTACTAGGCGGGGGAGACATCTACCAACTATCCTATGAGGACATAAAGACTGCTTTTAGAAACCATTCTAGAGCATCCAGAAAGAAAGGTAGGGTGAGTCAACCCATAGCTAGTACCTCTTCCTCTAACTCATCCATTAAAGGAGAAATTGGAAACATGTTGGAAGACTTCAAGAGTGTGATGCTGCAAACTCTTTCCATGCAAATGGACACCTTGCAAATCAGAAGAAAACAAGAGGAAGCAAAGAGGGCTTTGGCCATTTTTTTCCCTATGTGCACCAGGAGGCATCCTAGGAATGAATGCCCATTGAACTCTATAGACATTTGTTCAATCTGTGAAGAAAATCATTCTACAGACAAGTGTCCTTCCTTATCCAGACTTAAAGCTGTATATCAAGGGGTTAAGGGAGTCACTGAATAACTCTATTACATAAATCAAAGGAGGCCGCAAGGACCTAGACCATATCAGCAGGGGATGCAAGGGATATCTCAAGCATACTACAACCCCAACCAAGTCACTTCCATTCCTTCTTGGGCCCCCCTGCTCATCCATCCTGGTCCACACCTCCTCCTTGGTCCTTCACATCTCCATATCATGCCCAACTAGCCACCCATTCATTTCAATCCTATGCTCAACTGCAGCCTCAGTGGAATGCATCTCATTAGGAGTGGAGGCCCCAATACAACTCTCCTCCCGTTCTTTTGCCTCCACCGCCTGCCCAACCACAACCGTTACCTCTACTCCACCAAAGCAACCCCAAATGCCTGCCCATCCAAATCTGAACCTGAACGATAGACATGCTCATGAAGTGTATAGTGGGGAAGCATCATGCCCAACTTATGCTGTGGAGATTCAGGAAATTAACTTGCGATGTGGGAAAGTTCTCCCAGATAGCTAGCCTCCACCCAGGGAGGTTGAGGAAGATAAAGAGGAAAGTGAACCTAAAGCAATTCCACCCTTTCCTGAGAGATTATCCGTGACAGTCCAACCTACTCTAGAAGAAACTGAACTCCTGGGGGAATTGAAACACTTAAGTGTGAAGATAACACTTCTCCAAGCCATAAAAGATGTGTCTATCTACAATAGGTTGATCAAAGAGAAGTTCTTTAGGCATCGAGGAAGGTGCAAGAGAGATTCCCCAACCATCATTGTCATAGGGCAACTATCCGAACTGATGTTGGGGTAGGTAATCTATCCAAAGTATCCGGACCCTGGAAGCCTAGTAGTTGCTATCCAAATCAATGGCACCATGATCCCACACACTTTGATTGATATGGGAGATGACATTAATATGATGCCAAAGGACACAATGCTCAAACTCAACCTCCAGGGCTCCTTGAGGAAGACCACAACCATGCTATAGTTAGCAGACTGATCCACCGTGACCCCTGAGGGGATTGTGGAAGATGTGATGGTATCCATTGATTCTTGGGAGTACCCTACTACTTTCTTAGTTCTCCAGCCAAAGGCAAAGCTCATTGGGTATCCTCTCATTCTGGGAAGACCCTGGTTGGCTACCGTTGATGCCTACATCAGCTGTTGAGCTGGGAACATGACCATAAAGAACGGGCATATGTCCAAGCCGTTAATCCTATATCCTCCTGCCCAACCCTTGGTAGAACATGATTTACCTCTTTGGTTAAAGAAGGAAGATGAGGATGAAATCTATGCTTCATTACTTTGTGCATTAGAAATTGCCACGGGGAAAAAACCGCCAGATGAGGATGATATGATTGAAAAATTGATTCAAAATCCACCTCCCAATGTATCACCATTAGAGGGCATAGTGAGAGAAACCCAAAACAACCCCTCAACCGATCTCTGTGCGGCCGACTCCACCTCTTACCATGTTAAGAATACAGAGTTCGGCCTAGAAAGAACCTTGAAAATCAATCCATCCCTATCCACTTCCCAGGAGAAGGAACTATGTAGCTTGCTGAGAAAACACTTAGATGCCTTCGCCTGGAGTTATAATCCATCCCTATCCACTTCCCAGGAGAAGGAACTATGTAGCTTGCTGAGAAAACACCTAAATGCCTTCGCCTGGAGTTATAAGGAGATGAAGGGAGTTCACCCTTCATTATGTACTCATCATATATACATCAAGGAGGATTGCAAGCCAGTTAGGCAGCCTCAAAGGAGGATGAATCCAACACTTAAATATATTGTTAAGGAATAACTATAGAAACTGCTTGATGCAGGATTCATCTATCCCATCTCTAACAGTGAATGGGTCTCTCCTTTGGTGCTAGTGCCAAAGCAAAATGGTAAGTGGAGAATCTATGTCGACTATTGAGAATTGAACAAAGCCACTAAAAATGACCATTTTCCTTTACCTTTCATAGATTAAGTGTTAGACAGTTTGGTAGGGAATTTTTTTTTCTCTTTCCTAGACAATTTTAGCGGGTACAATCAGATTCCAATCAGCTTGGAAGACCAAGATAAGACCACTTTCACTTTCCCTTGGGGTACCTTTGCATACCGGGTCCTTCCTTTTGGTTTGTGTAATTCTCCAGCCACTTTCCAAAGAGTGGTACTGAGTATATTTTCTGAATTATTTCATGATGCAGTAGAGATATACATGGATGACTTTACTCCTTATGGCTCTGACTTTCAAGAAGCCTTATCTAATCTAGGAAAAGTTCTAGACAAATGAATTGAGATGAACCTGTCCCTTAGTCCAAAAAAATGTGAATTTTTTACGACTGAAGGGATCATGCTAGGTCATGCAATATCTCAACAAGGACTACAGGTGGACCCCAACAAAATTTCCATCATCCAAAGGGTCCCACCTCCTCAAAAGGTGTGAGATGTCAGAAGTTTCCTATGCTCAGTGGGGTATTACCTGAGATTCATTAAAGATTTCAACAAGCTAGCCTCTCTTTTTTTGACCTTTTAGGTAAATATGTCGAGTTTATATGGTCATAAAACTATTAAGAAGCCCTAGATACCTTGAAGAGCAAACTCGTGGCTGACCCAATTCTGAGAGGCCCAAACTGGGCCCTACCTTTTTACATTCACACAGATGCCTCGGACAAAGCAATAGGAGTAGCCTTGGGACAAATTGATGAAAAGTTCCCTTTTACCATATACTTTATAACCAAAAACTTGTCAAAGGTAGAGTTAAACTATACGGTGACCGAGAAGGAACTCCTAGTTGTTGTGCATTCCTTAAAGAAATTTAGAAATTATATCACATGCTATCAAATGTTTGTGCACACTGATCATGTTGCAATTAGATATTTAATGAACAAACCGGATGTGAATGCTCGTATTATTAGATAGTTTCTTTTACTGCAGCGGTTTGATTTGACCATTATTGGTAAGCCTGGTAAAGAAAATGTGGTTTCTGACTTTTTGTCTAGAGTAAATTTTCTTGCAGGTGAAGAAGGAATGGTGGATGACCAAATGCCAGATGAACACCTGTTTGCCATCTTAGTACTCTCTCCATGGTTTGCTGATATAGCAAACTACTTGGTTTCAGCACAGTTTCCACCACATATGTCCT
This sequence comes from Pinus tabuliformis, assembly GCA_031772625.1. Lineage (NCBI taxonomy): Eukaryota > Viridiplantae > Streptophyta > Pinopsida > Pinales > Pinaceae > Pinus > Pinus tabuliformis. Next base: position 708,211,843 of record CM062808.1, on the reverse strand, counting down.
CAAAAGAGAAGAGAAAGATAGTGAGGAAAAGCGCCCCTTTCACCTGGATTGGGGGCAATCTCTTCAAACTTGGCCCAGATCAAATCTTGAGAAGATGTGTCAGGGAGGAGGAAGTCTTTGACATCCTCCTGACCTGTCATGATGGGCCTTGTGGAGGTCATTTTACAGCAAAAAGAACCGCCTTCAAGATACTACAAGCAGGCTACTACTAGCCCACTCTTCATCAGGATGTGAGGAGATATACCAGCCAGTGTGATCGATGCTAGAGGATGGGGAAACCTACTCCAAAGGATGAGATGCCCATGCAACCTCAAGTGACCTTTGAGACATTTGAGAAGTGGGCCATGGACTTTGTGGGGCCTATCAACCCTCCTTCAAAGCAGAAGCAATACATCATTGTGTGCACCGATTACTTGACAAAGTGGGAAGAGACAAAAGCAATCAAAGCAGTGATAGAGGAAAAAGTAGCTAGATTTTTCAGAGAGAACATATTCTACAAGTTTGGGTATCCAAGAGAATTAGTCACAGATCAAGGTAGTCAGTTTACTTCCAATCTGATTGAAGACCTACTCACACATCATAGAATCAAGCACAAAAATTCAACCCCTTATCATCCATAAGCCAATAGGCAGGTGGAGGTCACTAACAGAGCACTGGAAGGGATCCTAACAAAGGTAGTGAGCAAGAGCAGAAAATATTGGGCGGATAGATTAGTTGAGGCCACATGGGCCTGCAACACAACATGGAAGACCACTACAGGGTTCACACCCTATGAGCTAGTCTATGGGAAGAAGGCTTTGCTGTTAATAGAATTTGAATTAAATACCCTGATGATGGCATCTCAGTTGGACCTAGATCTCAAACATGCATAGAAAGAAATATTACTTCAGCTCAATGGATTAGATGAACACAAAATGCAGGCCCTTCTCCATACAGAGGTAGTTCAACTTTAGAGAAAGATATGGCATGTCAAAAATATCAAGGAGAAGCAATTCTAAGAGGGAGATTGGGCACTACTCTATGATTCAAGATACAAAGATTTCAAGGGCAAGCTAAGGACAAGACGGTTGGGACCCTACACTATGGAGAAATGCAATGACAATGGTTTAGTTCTGATCAGAACCATTGATGATGAAGCCATCCCCATGCTTGTCAATGGACATCAGTTGAAAGTCTATAGAAAACCCCCCTCCAAGTGAGAGTTCATTGAAGATTTGAATAAGATAGTGATGGTAGTGGAGCATGTCTTAGCCTCCACTTCATCCACTCATTGAAGAAAACGAAAAATAAAAAAAAATAAGGACTCAAGTGAAAACCTCCATGAGGTGCTTGAGTCCCATCATTAGGTTGAAAACCTCCTCTGAGGCGGCCCAGTGATGTCAAAAAAAAGAAGAGAAAAATAATATCCCTGGGTGAAAACCTCCCTTGGAGGTGCCCAGGGCAGGCAATTAGGGTGAAAACCTCCCTGAGGCACCCTAGTCGTTTTCAAAAGAAAATAAAGAGAGAGAAAAAGAGGAAAAGAAAAATGAATTTCCAGTTGCATTGTAGGTTTTCCAGAGGAATACAAGAAGCAACAGAAGGTGCCAAGCGAGCCCTGAAACTAACACCAGCACCTATCCTACCTTCCCACACCTTTCTCCATCTTTCTTGGCATTTTTTTCACCTCACTATGCTTCCTTTTCAAAAACTGTGTTTTCTACAGGAGGCTCTGTGTTTTCTATAAGAGGCTCCTGTAGGAATTACAGAGAGCTAGAAATGGGTGTTAAAGGCAGTCTGAGGGACAAGGAAGCTTCATAAAAAAATATATAAATCCTACTACAATCTCCAAACCTCTTTACCATTATTTCCAAGCCTGCATCACACCCCAAGCATCATTCTTCTTCCTGTCCAAGAAAAACACAGAAAAAACAGTTCTTCAGGAAAAGAAAAAAAAAACAAAAAAATAAGAAAGGGAACAACACCATCAACCTCACCTGAAGCCCACCTACTACCTCTCCATCTTTATCTACATCTCTGGCATCATCCTCATAGCTCCAAGCATAGAAATAAGCCAAAGTTTCAAGCGGAGAAGCAGCCACAGGAGCTCCTGTAGGAATTCCCGTAGGAGTTGATCCCATTAAAATCTTGCATCAGCAACAAGAGGGTGCAAATATGAAGGTTGAAGAAGACACCTAAAGAGTAGATCTAGGCAGAGAAGAACCTGAACAAAGCACAACCACACATTTGCAAGTAGACAACATGCATCAAAAGAAACAAAGGCATGCAGCAGAGAGAAAGAACCACAACCCTCACAACAAATGCATTCAGATCTTAGGTAAGTAACTAACCCACTCCTCTGTTTGCATTTGTGTAATTAGAAGGCATGCAACAACAACGAGATGGTTGAGGTTGAACAAGGGAAAGGTGTCCAATTAACTTGGCCACCTTCATCTAGTTGACTCCACTCATTCGAAGATGTCACCCACACGTGCGCATAGTCAACTCAAGAGAGATGTCAAGGACATGTAGTGGAGGAAGTGTGAACTCTGATGCAATCATGAGGGATGGTTACAAGGAGAGGTCCAACATGAGGGATGGTTAAGGGGACCAACAGTCCAAATATGGCCAACGTATGCTTGGCCATCTCACCCTCCATCACCGGAAATATCCATAAAAAGCAATAAGTACTCCTCCCCGAGCACTCTCACCACCTTTTCCTTCATTCTCTCCTCGAAACTCCGCATCTACAATCTCCTCATGCCCCCACAACCTTGTAACCATCATTCTCCATTGATCTCTCCCATATTCCTGCTCTCAGCGTTTTCTACAGGAGCACTTACAGGTTCTACAGGAGAACCTACAGGAATTCTACAGGAGGGACATCAGTCTTCTACAGGAGGGCCAGTGAGTTGTTTTGAAGGGAGAAAACATGGGTTTTAGCACAATTCTCGGGCTGAGGAGGTAGGTTCTATGCATACCCCCATTTAATATCAAGATATGAAAGCAGTGGTTTAATTTTGAGGAGGAAATAAAGAACACATATTTCATTAAATTTGGAACTAAATAGTGGATCTAGAATTTCAAAATAACCAAAAAGTTCAATTCTAGTGATGTCCTTGTAATAAAATATTTCCAATTTTAATGAAATATGTGTTAAAGCCTTTAGGTGGAGGAAATACATAAAATAATTTCTGCTTATTTCTTAAAAAAAACACAGCCTCTCTGTTTCTCTATTTTTCTTCAAAAATTGTTGTCTCCATCTCCACATTTGGTTTCCCAAAGAAGCATAAACAAAATGACAAGAGGTTTTATGAGGAAGGATCCTACCAACTCCTATAGGCTCCATGCACATCCCCAAGTAGTGGACATATTCACAAGAGAAAATTGGATGAACTTTTTTGAGAAATTTTGAGGGTTTGATGAGGAAATTGCTCAAGAATTTTCCCACTCTCTGGTCCCTCAAACCAGAACACATGCCACTATCACCTTTAGAGAACTTTCCATGGAGATAACCCTTGAATTTATCAGTAGGGTCACTACCCTTCCTCTTGGATTTCCTTGGAGTAAGGATGAGAAACCAATTTGCCAAGCTACTAAGAAAAACTTTTTCAAAAACAATGAAACCCCTATAGAGGATAAAAATGGCATTAGAAGGGCTATCATACCATATCCTTGCGATGAGGTTAGCTACCAAATAATCAAATATATTTCCTATGAGGGGAGGTACAACATTGTTTATGGTTACCATTTTAGAATCTTTCATGAATTAAGATATGGCATGGACACTCTAGCCCCTCAGAAGCTTAGCATCCCCTACTTCCTCCTGCAGTCCCTGATTGACTCCAGTACTAAAGTAAAAGCAAGAAATCTAGAGTAGCTATCTCACCATGGGCTAATAAAAATTTTAGTGGAAGAATCCCTCCATACATTTACACTCCCTATAGCATGGGAAATCTTCCGAAACATGACTGTAGCTGAAGATGACATAAAGACCTTGACCTATGATATCAGTCCTACTGTTAGTGAGGAGGAAGAGCAACAAGGGGGAGAAGGTGAAGCAACTAGTGATTTAGAAGAACAAGAAGGGAAGAAGGAAGAAACCAAGATGGAGGAGGAGAAATGTTGGCTTATATCAGCCTGACCCAGGTTCAAAAGAATTGTTTAGGCAAACAAATCCTACAACTACCGACCCTTTCGGCAACAGTCAGCGGAGCGCGGACCGAGGTCTCACCCGAGGTAGCAGGGGAGGGTGCTAGAACCAAGTTCTACACCCTTGGGATGCCTATATGTGGTTTGGAGGCTTCGGGCACCGTTCCGTGGCTTCGCGATGCTCTGAATTCATGTAGATTCGGACCCAGAATAACCCTTAATTTCTATTATCGTGCTGTTACAGATCTAATATATTTGAGTAATGTAAATTAGATCTACTTGGAAGGGTCTTTAAGCAAACATTTAACAGATTTAACCAGTTCGCACACTTAGAATAAACTTAGAGTCACATACGTCTATACCATAAGCATATGTGCATAGATCAAACAGTTATATTAACCATGCACAAAGTCAGATCCGTGATAACTCAGATTGTAACACAGAAATTGCAGAAGAAACTTATCTTTATTTTCACTTTATCACTAGTACATCCAGATCCGCCCTGCACACTCAACTGCAGGGGCCTACACGCATAGCTATAGACTCTTCCAAGCCTCTATGCACACAGATGCAGAGCCTCTATCTACTACCCAAACCCTCGACTTAGACTTACAGACGCTTTCAAACTATTCTCCTCAAAAACCCATTACAATCTAGATCCAAGATCATACCCCAAAAAGAACTGCCTTTCCCTCATAGAGTAGTGCTTTATTTATACCTTCCTATGGTCCACGGACTAACTTACTTCCTATTATTCTATATTATTTCTTGGGCGAACAACCCTTTGACTTGACCTTTTACATTTCACGCTCCACATATTTCAAAGGTTTACAATATTTTTATCCTACTTTCTAGGCTATCAGACCCAAAACTGTTATGCGGGACCTCCGCTACCCAATAGTCCCCCAACACAATCATTGTGACTTGTCCTGAGTCACTTGTTGGTGCGGCGAGATGCGCTGCCGTGGCTTCGTGGTTCACCTTCCTCTGAGTGATGCTCGTCATCTTACTGCTTCTTTGTTGTCTCCTACAACACTTCATTCAGCTCTTGCTTCATTGTTTCTACCAATTCTAGCGACTGATAATGCTCATTCTGCTCCTCTCGATAAACACAGAGCACCCATTTCTAGGATTTTAGCTCTAGCGAGGGAGCCGCATCCAGGACCTCCTTGTACCACTGCAACCATTTTCGACCTTCGTATCTACTCTTCACACTGTCTGCTGTAGCTTGTATTGCAATTTTCCAAGACCTGTGCTGTTTTCCATGAGATCCCAATCCTCAAGGTCCTTCAGAGATGACTTATTAACTTCATTTCTACCCGTGGTCTCTGTTTGTCCATCCTTTTGACTTTCTTTTATGGTTCACTGGCTTGCCCTTGGGCGAGGCGATAACATTCGGACCAATTCTGCTTCATGTCTCCCCTTTTCTGGTACATTCCCTACTATTGAGGTTGTCTTCTGCGGGACACCTACATATGTCAACACCATGCTCGTTAGAGAGTCCTGCTTATCCGTTGGCCATGTCACCAACCTTGGGCTTACTCCTTGTGCAAAGATAATGAACAACTCCATATCGATAACTAGCATGTATTTTCCAGAAGTGCAGGTCGCCCGGTGGATGCCCCTTAGTGATTTATAGGTGATTCGAATTTCAAATTCATTAGTTCCCGCTTGTTCTAGCGTCCTCATGTACAATATGGCAGCTCATTCCATATTTGACTCATACTCCCTCTCTTAGTTGCCTGCAGCCCGCTCCCTTTTTCCATAATGCCGACATCTTGTCATGAATAGTGATAAGAACGATCACCTCTCTTCTTAGCAATGCATCGATGCACTTCTTATCACACAACCACGATATTTTTGATGAGCCAAATCGACACGTAGCCTGGTACTCGTGCCTCTTTCACCCAGACTGCTTTACCGTCTCGCACTCTCTTTCAACTGGCTGAAGCGATGAGAGTATCCCTCGAACGGTTAGTCAGGTGGCCTACCCACCTGTGTAGAGCTTCAGGCAACTGCCATTTACTCGGCTCAGGAAGGGGTCTCCATTGAGTTTGGCAAGCTGAATTGCACCCCCATCAGTAACTTCTTTGATGACATAGGGTCCCAACCAATGCATTCAAAGTTTGCCAGGGAATTTCTCGAACTTACTGTCGTATCGCACCTTGATATGGCGATCATGCCATGCTTTCTCGTGCTGCTTCTATACTTGCTGATGGAATCCAGCCAAAAACCATTCCTCCTCCAGTTCCACTAGCTATGCGAGCCTTTCCTCCAAAGCCCCATGGTCTGCCATACCTGTGATTTCCGCGATCTGCAAACTAGGCACAATATATTCCATAGGCATCATGGCCTCCTTGCCATAGACTAACCGAAAAGGTGTCTGGCCCGTCAACTTCTTGCACATGGTTTGGTATGCCCATAGCATAGCAGGGATGTGCAAGTCCCAGTCATTTCATTGCGCATTACAGACCTTGGTCAATGTTGTCTCCAAGATTTTGTTGAATGCCTCAACGGTCCCATTCGCTTGCGGGTGGTATGGCGTACTCTGTTGGTGATATATCCAGAATTCCTTAGTGAGTGCACTAATTGTTTCATTCAGAAAATGCATTCCCCGATTGCTCATGAGAATTTTGGGACATCCAAACCTTGTCAGTACGTTCTCGAACAAAAATTTCGTAGCTGCGCAGTCCTTAACCAGTTGTGCTTCTGCCCATCGGGTCAAATATTCGGTCGTGGTAATGATATAACGCACACCCCTCTTCTCTCACGGCTCGATAGGTCCTATGAATTCGATTGCCCACTTCTCAAATGGTTGTAGCGTCGTCTGTGGCTGGAGCGACATTTCATCTCTTCGTGATGGTTTTCTTGTCCATTGACAACCGTCGCAGGCTTAGTAGTATGATTTCAAATCCTGATGCAAAGTGGGCCACCATAATCCTGCACGAAGAATCTTCTAGGTTGTGGCGCGACCCGCATAATGTCTGCCAGCAACCCCCGCATGTTCTTCGGCTAGGATCTGTCCTAGCTTGAATTCCAGGACATACCTACGGAAGATTTCATCATTGCCCATTTTATAGAGGTGTCCTGCAATCACGGTGAAGTCTGCTGCGCATATCACCAATTCTTTCTTTTGCTAAACAAAATATCCTTGCGGCACAGTTCCTATAGTTAAGAATGGATTATATCCTCAAAATGGCCATCCACTACGCACACCGCATATAGCTGTTCATCTGGGAGTCTGTCCTCTAGATTTGTGGGTTCTTCATCGGTCTCAATTTGGGACAGGTGATCTGGGCCTGTGTTTAGACGTCCTGGCTTTACTATGACCTCAAAATCATATTCCTGGAATAACAACAACCACCTACAAATGTGCCCCCCCAACACAGACTTCTTCAGTTGGTATTTTAATGTCAAGTGATCGGTATACATCTTAATGTGGCCTCCAAGTAGATAGTGGTAGAATTTTTGAATCGTGTATATCATTGCTAATCCCTCACGCTTGGTAGTGGAGTAATTCTTCTCGACTTTTGACAAATGGAGACTTGCGAAAGCAATCAGATGGTCAACTCCCTCCACTCTTGGTTGAGTAAGTATTGCCCCAAGTGCGATACATGACACATTGACATGCACATGAAACTCGACATCCAATTTCGGAAAGACCAATATAGGGGCTAATGCCATCTTTTCCTTAAGCATCTCCAGACTTTTTTTGCATTCCTCATTCCAGCAATAAATAGCATCCTTATACAACAATTGTTCCACCGGAGCCGTGATCTGGGCATATCTTTTGATGAACTTCCGATAGTAGCCCGTGTGTCCTAGTGTGGTGCGTAGTTGTTTGACACTTCGCGGCGCTTTTAGATTGAGTATGACAACGATCTTTGCTGGATCCACCATCAGGCCCTGCTTACAGACCACATGGTCCAACAGGTTCTCAAACGGGACAAGGAAAGTACACTTCTTTAGATTTAGCGTAATCTGGTGGTGGCAGCAAGTATCCAGCATTAACTGTATGCTCGCTACATGCTTCTTAATCAGTCCAAACACGGTAAAGTCATCAAGATAGACCTCTAAGAACTTGTGTATAAATTCCTTGAATGTCGCTACCACTATTCGTGAAAATATCGCCAGCGTGTTCTTCAGTCCAAAGGGCATCACCCTGTACTGAAAGCAACCCCATTCGATGGTGAGCGTTGTTTTACTCCTATCTTCTGGTGCGATCTTGATCTGGTGGTATCCTGAGAACCCATCCATGAAGGAGTAGGCTTCCTGCGCCCCCAGATTGTCCAATACTTCATCTTTAAATGGTGTTGGAAACAGATCGTTAACGCAGGCATCATTGAGCTTCCTAAGATCCATGTAGATACGAATATCTCCCTTTTGTTTTTTCTCTTTCACAACCATCGGACTTGCCCAGTCGGACTCCTCGATAGGTTCAATGATCCTTGCTGCCAGCATCTTGTCCAGTTTGTCGTGGACCTCTGCTTTATATTTTGGATTCAATTGGTAGGGTTTCTGCTTAACTGGTTTCGTGTCTGGCTTCAACATTATCTTCATCATTCCCAAGTTTCCTAGGATCCCTTCTAGCTTCATGATTTTTTTGGGAACAAATCTAGATATTCCTAAAGCAATTCAATGACCTTCTCCACTGTAGTGTCGTCCCAATAGTCCCCAAGCGTTGCATACTTCGATTCCTCTTCTATTCTGATATTGACTTGTTTCGTTTTCAACAGCGCCGTGATATCAGGATCTTCAATTTCATGTCCATGCACCTCACGACTCCCCTCTGATTCTGGAATATTGATGGTTCATGGATTGTCCTCATCATCTTCTACCTGAACATTATAGCATTCGATGGCCTAGCTCAGCTGCCGCGACCAGTCGAGCTGCACAGTTTCTTCTGATTTTAGTGGCATCTTGAAAATGGCGGCCTTTACCAGCTGTAATGCTTCACCCACGGGATCCATCCATTGATCTTCGAAGAAGAATGTTGACTAAAACCCTTCATGCAAGATATCCTATTTGCCTGTGTCGTGTCGGAGCTCCACTTCAATATACCAGTTTCTGGGAATGAAGTCCAAGGTGTGATAACATAAGTGCATCCATTCTGGCTGAGGTTCCTCTCCGTAGGCTTTGATCCATCTGGTAAGGTGCATGCGTGGGTCAACAAGTCCATCGTACTTCTCCGTTAGGTGTAATTCCAGCTTCCCAAATCTGATCTTCATCATACACCTGCAGGCGTGCCAATTTTCAAAAGTCCCTTCATGTGTTCCCCACCATTACGCAGGGGTCACGCACAACATCCACCTCATCGCATCAAACCATTGGTGCTCTAGTACTGCGATTTCAAATTTTGTTAGGAATTCATCTATTATTGTCAACCCATCATATGTCAACAATTCGCGATCCTGGGCCCTCACACAGTATAGAGATTTAGTCACCATGTTGCAGTGTAGCATGGTCACTCTGTTTAACCTATTGCGCCACCACTCGTCTTCCTCATCTGAATCAGAAGTGTAAGATTCTCCATAGCCTTGTGATATTATTCTATCCTCTATTGTCTTGGCCCATTCTTGCCTTTGTACAGACATTTTTTAGCTACACTCTACGTCGTCGTTGCTTTCTCTATCGCGCACAGGTTCAATGTAGTGCGGTCCTCCAGCCAGATCTAGCAGAATGACTACGCGGAGCGACTTTGTTCAAATACCATAGTCCACTTCTTTAAATTAATAACCCCGTTCATGTCGGTGGCCCTCTCTATTCCTAACAATGCAGGATATGGCGTACTTTCATTTATGAGCTCAATAACTTCAAAGTCCGTCTGAGTACTTGCGTCATCAAGGTCTATCGTAACTCCTTGCAGCCTTCCCATGGGCAGCACCTTCTGCTGATTTGCCATTCGCAGTTGGATAGGGGACCATTATAGCGTAGGCTTAACCATGTGCTCCCAAGTCTATTTAGGTAGTATGTTGGCATCTTAACCTAGATCCAAAATGACCTGATCCATTTCATACTCACCGATCTGTGCTGTTAGTCGCATTTCCTTCTTGGTCTGCGACGCATGTCTTCCCAACTTTTGAACTACACGAGGTTCACTCCATCCTGCGCATCTATTTGTCAATTCCTGTAAGCCTTTAACTACCTTATTGTCATGAAGCAATTTTATACATGTCTCTAAAATGGTAGTTATCATCGAGGGATCCCTGACTAGCTCAGGTTGATCCCTACTACCTGGGGTAGAGACTTCCGCAAAGCTCTCCCAAGCTTCTAGACATGTCTCCTTACCCACCCCTACGTCTTCCTTACTTAAGCTCCTTTTATATGCTCATGTGGACTTGCCACTTCTCAGTGCCATGTTGAATTTGGGATCTTCCTCACGGGGTTCGGACCTCATCATTTGCACGTTCTGGGTTGTTGTTGGCTGCACTACCCTTTTTTCATGAATCTATGCTATCAGTGTAGGAAAATCTATCATTTGATGATCGAATTGCTCACAATAACTACACGAAATTTTGGTGGGATTGGTAAAATCCCGCGTCTAATGTCCTGGACCTCCATAGTTGTAGCAGATTAGCTACCTGCGACCCCTTCCTGGCCACATTCCTCCCTATCCTCTTCCACGCCCCTGGAACCCACCGTGCGTGATTGCCACAGCTAGATCGTGACCTTGTGCCTCAGTCTGCATTCTGTAAGCAGGTGATTGGTCCATTCATGATTGGTAGCTACGATAGTCCCTTTCCTTGTGGCCCACCGATCTGCAAAAGTTGCAAAATAGCTGTTGGGGGGTCTGGTTGTATTTTGGCAATAGATGACAGTTATCAGTGTTGTGATTTCCTCCCACCTAACAGATTGCGCACTAGAGCAGGGTTGTCGGGCTCAGCTGCGCCTGTGCCTCTGGTCGCAATGGTATCGGTCCCCCTGTTTCCACATAATTTACTGAGAACAGGTAGTGATCTTTATCGTGTCCCTGACTCCTGCACTTTATACACCATACTTCCTCTTAGACTCCTGGTCACGGTGCCTGTTCTTGTTTTAACTTCTTCATTTCCAAAAACAAATTTTGAGTCTGCGCTTGGATTTGCTGAACTCCCAACCCTGGGTCTTGTAATGGAGTTTCATGGAAACTCATCGCTGTCTCTAATGCTTCAGCTTGGGTTGAGATATTTTGTTGTGACAAAGCCGTCCTTAGATGTGGTGTTAAGGATGCCATAAACCAAGCATAGTGATGTGCATCTGTCGATGTCATGTTAGCCTCGCGAATAATACTTTTTAGTCTTTGGTCCAGATCCCACGGTGTTTGACCAGGCATCATCGCGATCTCCTTGAATCCTATGATCGACTGTGTTTCTGACTTCGGCCGGCTAAACTCTTTCTTTAGCTCGGTCTGGATTTCTGTTATCCCCGCCATTGGGTGATAACCTGAGTACTTTATGTACCATGTCAGCGCTTAATCCTACAGCGCGCAGACTAAGGTAGCCTTTCTGATATTATCATCTACAATTCGTTGTGTGTTCCATACTGATGTTAACACAAACCAAAATTGTTTCGGGTCTTCGCCTCCTACTCCTTTGAATACCAGTAGCTGGATCGTGCTCGTCATTGTTACCCTTGTGAATGTACTCTAAGATACTAATGTCCCTGGTTCCTTTGATCCTTCAAGTCCTCGCATTTCACATCAAACACCCCTTATGCAGATCTTGGTCTTGGCAACGGAACCATTTGTTGGCTTATATGGGCCTGACCTAGGTTCGGAAGAATTGTTTAGCCAAACAAATCCCTCAACTACCAGCCCTTTTGGCAACACTCCGTAGAGCACGGACTGAGGACTCACCCGAGGTAGTAGGGGAGGGTGCTAGAACTAGGTTTTCGCACCCTTGGGATGTCTAGATGTGGTCTGGAGGCTTCGCGCACCATTCCGTGGCTTTTCACTGCTCTGTATTCACGTATATTCGGACCCAGAATAACCCTTACTTTCTATTATCGCGTTGTTACAGATCTAATCTATTTGATGAAGTAATGTAAACCAAATCTACTTGGAAGGGTCTTTAAGCAAACATTTAACAAATTTAACCAGTTCGCTCACTTAGAATAAACTTAGATTCACATACATCTATACCATAAGAATATGCACATAGATCAAACAGTTATATTAACCATGAACAAAGTCAGATCTGCGATAACTCAGATTGTAACACAGAAATTGGAGAAGAAACTTATCTTTATTTTCACTTTATCACTACTACATCCAGATCTTCCCTGCACACTCAGCTACAGGGGTCTGTGCACATAGCTGTGGACTCTTCCAGGCCTTTGCGCACACAACTGCAGAGCCTCTATCTACTACCCAAACCCTTGACTCAAACTTACAAACACTTTCAGACTATTCTCCTAAAAAACCCATTACAATTTAGATCCAAGATCATACCCCAAAAAGAATTGCCTTTCCCTCATAGAGTCGCACTCTATTTATACCTTCCTATGGTCCGTGGACCGACTTACTTCCTATTATTTTATATTATTTCTTGGGTGGACAACCCTTTAACTTGACCTTTTACATTTTGCACTCCGCATATTTCGGAGGTTTATAATATTTTTATCCTACTTTCTAGGCTATCAAACCCAAAACTATTACGCGGGACCTCCGCTACCCAACAAGAAAGCTGAAGAAACAAAGCAGGGAGAAACAGAGCAAACAGAGATAGAGAAAGAGACAGAAGGAGGAGAAAAAGGGGCAGAAAAGACAGAAGTGTCCCCTGAGACTCTAGAAAGAGAGGCAGCAGCTGCTCTCACTACCCTCAGCACACCAATTAAGCCAAAACAGAAGAGGAAGAGGTAGACCTCAATGTATTTCAGGGCTAGGAAGAGCACAAGAATCAAAACAGGGAAACCCCAGCCTTCTTCAAAAGTGCCAATTATTATTGAAGATTCACCCTCTACCCAAGGAAAAGAATCCCCTTCCAAGGCACCTATCACATATGAAAGGGGGACTCCTAGATCCCCCACATGGAAAGAAAAGGTAGAACTACAGGACCCAAAAATAGTCCTATAGGAGGCACAGAGAATTCTATAGGATACCCTGTCAAAATTACAGGAGACCCAAAATCTTGAGAAAAGGGTAGAAGGACAACCACAGAGAAAGGAGAAAGAAACAGAGCTACAAGAACTTGATCCCCAGCCCAGTCTTGGCTCCTACTACAATCTTCTTGAGGGGGGAAGAATTGTTCCACAAAAATTTGCAATTCCACTATTCTTTGAATTAGAGAAAGAGAGAATAAGAAAACACAGGTGGATGCAAATATCCAAATCCAAGGGAGTTGAGGATATTGGCCATATGGAGAGCAAACTCAGAGAAATGGGCCAAGAGTTAAGTGTTGTCAGACACAGAGAAGTAATCACAAGAAGCCACCTTGAAACTAAAAATGAATTGCTAAGAATATAGTTGCAAGAGAAAGAGACCCAACTGGCATGCATGGCCAGCTAGTCCATGGAGGCATTGCAATGTAGGACACCAATAAAATCCTATGGCCTTTATCTCAAGGACCAATGGTTGCAATTTCAGATAAAGACTTTGGCACAAAGAGGCACAATGCCTTTCCAAGATTACAGGCATTTCATGGACCTGTGTGACTAAAGCACATCAGATGATAAGGCAAAGATGGCATAATTCTCCTTGCATAACATGGCCCTCATAGACATGAATGTGTGGTACCCCAATGCTAGGTTAGGAGACCTGAAACTAATGGCCATGGCCTCATGAATGAACCATAAGGAGTTAAGGGCAACAAAAATAAAAAGGTTGATGATAAAGGAGGAGAATGAGCCATTAATGATCAGAGCTAAGCCATCAAACCCCATGGCACTCATTAGCACACATAACCTGCTTGCTAATAATCCTCATATTTCCCCTAGATATATAAGTGATCAGGCACAAGCCATTGCACATTTTGAGGATATGGAAAGGTTACTTGGGGATGAATGTGTGCATGCATGTATGAGGAGATGGAATACCTTACCACACAGTTTGTAGATCAGGGAATATCATTCCCCAGTGAGGATGAGGGAGGCATTAAGGAGAGTGCCAATGTATAAGTACTCCATGCAGAGGCTGAAGGTTATTTTGATAGGCCTCAAATTGATTCCCCCACTATTGTTAGGTGTGCTGGAAGGCAGAAGAGAAGAAGAAGAGCAGGAGCAGTGGGAAGAAATAGACAGGAAGGCAGGATTCTATGAAAAGAAAGAGGAGACCACATCAGAAGCATGGGATGCTAGGGAGGCCACCAGGGCCATAAACGATGAGGAGATGGACTAAGTTGCTTAGAAGATGAGCAACACTTTCAGTAGGGGGGTGATGATGAGCCTCATAAATGGGTAATTATATGGGCTCATTTTACCTCCTAACCTAGTCAAATAAACCATTCTCTTAGCTTATTGTATGATTTTCTGATTATATTTGTGCTTATAGAGTGAGTTGAGTTAGTTATGATGCCATGTGGTCTAATATGTGTTTAATGCAGATTATTGATGAATTTTATGGTCAAAGTCAAGGATCCAGTGGACAAATGGTAGCAATAACTCGAAGTCGACAAAGGAGAGGACTTATAGGAGGGATTCCCCCTCATTTATTACTTCTCACATCGAATTCCCCTTCGTTCAGCTCGAGGTACAGGCAGCCAAGTCATGCATTAGCAGGCAGCCGAGCAAGTGGAGGATGACTGATGACTATCTCAAGTGTTGGGAGCCAAGCCTCCCTAATTTTAAGGAAGCTATTGGTAGCTTCACTTGTATAAGTAGAGAGGCCTAGGGCCTCAGTAGGGTCAGATTTTTGTTTTACTTTTTCTTAGGTAAACTCTGCTCAACTTCGAGCTTATTATTTTGACAGTTCCATGTAATCTTGGTATTGTTTTGGAAATAAAGATGGAATCATTTTTGAGTTAGCATTGAGTTACCTCAAAGGGATGAAGATCTTGGGTTAGGTCCCAATCCAAGTAGCCAAGCTCCTCTTTACTTGTATTTGTATGTTTTATTTCAGTTGTAGGTTAGATTGATGTTAGATGTATTTCTTTCATGGTCAAGAATAGGTTACTTTTGATGATTTAGTAGTTTGCTTCCATTTGTTATTTCTATAGCAGGTTAAGTAGTGGTAAAGAAAAGATTCAAAAGGCTAGCAATAGTGCCTTTGCCTCTCTTCCTCCCTTTGGGACCATGATTTGAGGCAAAGAGCCTCTTGCTGCCCCAAAAACACAGATTTTCCTTATTCATAGGACTTCTGGTGTTTACAGATTTTTAGTTGGTTAACAGTCTAGTTTTCTTTGCTTCAGAACTTCTCCATCATGCTCACTTCTTTATTTACCATAGTCTTCTTCCATGCTTTCCTTTCTTGCAGCAGTTATCAACATTTCCTTTCATAGATCACAGTTTAGATTAGTTTTATGCAAAACTCTATTTTTCTAGATGCACTTATTTCATTGCTTGCTTCATCTCATTGGTTGACTATTATTTGTATATGCAGCAGATATATTCTCACAACAGGTTAGCTTATCAGCCATCCCATCCTCCATCTGATCCATGCCCTACAAGTCGCCAAGTCTCCCCTCAATTCTGCCTTAGTTTCCTGCATTTTCCATAGAGCTTCTTCCTCTCTCGTTGAGCAAATCCAATAATCTTTCTCTCTCCTAATGATTCTTGGTAGACCCTAGCTGCCCTAACACCTCATTCCAACTTTCATCCACCTTTTCCACCCACTCTCACACCCTCAAAACAGCCAAAACTTCTCTCGGCCTCCTCTTGTAGGCCTCTTATAGAACACTGTTTTTCCTCCTGTAGATTTCTTGTGTCCTCTTGTAGATTTTCCTGTAGGCTTTCTTTTGAAGGCTGAGTGTGGGAAGAGCCTCCAGAATGCCACTTGATACCTTCTAGGATCCAACCACACCATCCTACATCCTATCAAGCCCCAAAACCACCTTTCAACACCACCTATTCGCTGCCACATTCACAAACAATAAATCACATACATGTCAAATTCACATAAAAACACATAAAAATCCAAAACGATGTTCTTCGCTCATTTACTTCCAGAAATAGCTTAGTTAGATGTTGTTTACTTCTTTGAATAAATAGATGGAATTCTTTTCATAGTTTTCATAGTGCTTTCTGCAAAAGTAGGAATAGTTGGTTAAGGAGGATTTACTTGGTTTGCTTTACATTTCAGTCTTACTCCTTTCTGCAGTTAGAGTAGTATCTGTAGAGTAGTCTTTCTCTCCTTTCATCACATATAGAGCTTCTTCTGGAATCCATAGAAGTTTTCTTAAGCTCCTAGTGATTTTGCACCTGTTGACAAAGTGACAACTTGCAGTAAGAACTAGTACTTGTTCATACAACACTGTCGCTTCCAAGTTTGTTACGAAATACCGGTTTGATAAGAGAAAAGAATGCAGCCCAGGAGTTGTAGCATTATTGCTGCAATACTGGTGCTTACCAGTAAAAGCGGTATGGGAAGCACAAGGTGTCATGGATGACAATATTAAGAAAGCCACGCTGGTAAGCGCACTGCAATATCACACACTAACATGGTATATAAAGCATTCTAATGACCACCCGAACGCAGGTATTACAAAAATCCAGGCCACACTGAATAGGAAATTTAGCAGGCCAAAGTTAAAAAAGCAATCAATAATTGGGTTTAAAGGGATCGCGATGCTCCTGGGCAAGACTCCATGGGATTTGGATCAAAGGGTGAAGAGTACAATTCGCGAAGCCAATATGATGTTGACGAATGGACATCATCGTGCATGGTTTGTAGCATCTCTGACACCGCACTTGAGGATGGCGTTGTCACAGCAGAAAGTTTCCACTCAGGCCAAAGCATTATAAATGGTAATGAGATTACATGAGACCCCTATAAAAGACCCTGGGTTGGGAGTCCAACAAATCCACGCACAGCTACAGAATCTGTGTTTGGAAATGCAGAGTTTGAAATAGGATAGGGTACCTCGGCTAGAGGCGTGCGAGGAAGTATGGTTCATAAAATGCAAAGGCCAGGGCCACGACAAAGATCACTGTCCAGTGTTCACGAACTACTTGGCAGGAGGAGGGCCGATGCCATTGAGACTGGAGGCACAAACAAGGCCGAGAGTGGCACCTTCTTTATGGTGCGTGATCTGTTAAATAGGAGGGAAACACACTATGGATAATTTTCATTTGTTACAGAAGTATACGCAGACATCCCAACAATTTTTTTGTAATTTCTGCAGGTTGGTAGGCCACAATGAACACACTTGCTGCAGTTATGAACTAATGATGGATCAGACCCTACTTGTAGGGTGCAAACTGAAACGCGAGCCCTTGACCCAAATGCAGGGATGGTGTGCGCTGGATTTCAGGGGCGCAGTCGAGGACAAGGTGGAATGGGACTAGGAAGGGGTTTTTGACAACTAATTTGTTACAATTGTGGAGGGCCAGGGAAATATGCCCTCGATTGTACCAACTCGACCAGGATATCATGTTTATATTGTGCTCAGTTTGATCATGGGACATAAGACTGTCCTTCGTTGAACACAAGGATGTGTGAAAAAGGGGTATTCCAGCCCCCTTCGACTCAGAATATAAAAATGATGAGGTTTGAGCCACACGAAGAAGACCTGAATGTAAACATGATGCTCAGAAGCGGTATGACCAAAGGAGATGATAAGGGGAAGCATCTAGAAGAAATTACGTGGGTTCGCAAGGCTCCTATGAAGGAACCCGAGTTTGACTTAGAACGCGCAAATGAGACATTCATGGAAGCTAAGAAGAGCTTCACGGAGGCCTCCACTTCAAGTAGTAAGGATCAACTAAAAAAACCGGGAATGGATCCTTCAATGCTCACTACCTTTTTGGAGACATTCATGAAACTACTACGCGACAACAAAGCCATTGAGGGAATACAAGAACCGATCACCAGGTGCACGGGGTCAGGAGAACCGCCCATGGTCCAGAAACTAGGGAAGCATGCATTGCGCATTGGAAGGGAAATGTGGTTGACTGCGTAGATTGGTGAGTATGAAATGGATCAGGTAATCTTGGATCTGGGTTCGGATGCAAATTCATTACCAAAGAAAACATGGGAATGCATGGGTAGACCTTCGTTACAATGGTCCCTTATTCAATTATGAATGGCGAACCAGCAGAATATTTTTCCCATGGGGAGATTGCAAGGGGTAGCAGTAGATATTGAGGGTGTGAGCGTGCAGGCAGATTTTGAGGTAATAGAGATTGTCGATGACAGTAACCCCTATCTTGTGTTGCTAGGAATGAACTGGGCCACTGATATGCATGGAGTCATAAATCTGAAGAAGCGCTAATGATCTTCGAGAAAAAGTCACTATGCGTAGTAGTACCACTAGATCCAGCCAAAGGAGTGTGCTACACTGAACTAGTGTGCAATGATGATAGTGATGATGATCTTGATTGTATTTATAAGATAACTACGCGAGACTAGGATTGGGTGAATTTGACTGCAGATTCTAGAATCTTATGGGAGCGTGAAAGCTCCTACACTTCGGATTCAGACAAAGAAGTAGAGCAATGGCAGAATCGGTTGCATGAATTAACAATGCTTAATTGCAACATGATGGTTAGATCACTGAGTTGCATGACAACCAAGGCAAGGGAGTTGCCTACATATGATGCATTGTCAGCGGTGGATGAATTTCTAAGAAAATTTGAAACCGTAGTACCAGAACAGCAGCGGTTCGATGAGCTAAAGTGGGCACCGTGCACAACACCTGCACGATGGTGGGGTATGCATCAAGGAAATTTTGAGGATTGGCACGGATGCAGAAGGATGATGTGCCTACATTTTGGAAAACTCGAGCTTCGAATGAAAGTTGGTCAGTAGGGGTGGAACAACTTACGTGGCCACCTTTCGCGATGGGTACAAACACATGTTGTATAGCTCGCACAAGTGCACCCCAGCCCCAGAATAGAAATTTGGAGCAAATCGCAACAACAGGAAAGGCGATGCGCACCACAAATTTTCAATGTGGAAGCGTTCAATAGGGTGTGCGGAGTCCTAAACAAGGTTCACCGAGCAAGACGAACTGATTGGGACCTACGTGTGCCAGCGGTTCGACGGGCCTATAGGACCATGTGCAAAAACCTGAGTGCGGAGATGATTCCAAAGATGCGGAACATAATCGACACTGTAATTTCAGAAGAAAGGAATCCTCATGTAATAGCTCCCACAGTTGGGACAATACAAAAAGACCAGGGCAAAGAAATCACATAGCGACGTAAGGATGAACACATAAGGATTCAGGAAGCCATTCGGCGAGGGAACCTTAGACTTTGCGAACTCAAAGAAGATTAGGTACGATTGAGGGAGAAAAGCATGTTGATGGACACTGAGATCAAAAAACTAGAAAACGAGATCGTGCAATAATGTCTCATTGATAAACCAAGGATGACAAGGAAAGATACAGATAGCCATACCACTGCATTAGAAGAGTGTCACCAAGAATTTATAAATCCGCTACCATGGCTGCGACCACACCTTACCAACTATAGTAACCAAGGGAGCACACCACCTAAGGTAGAACGTGCAGCACTGACTGTCACAAGGGTAATTGAGGAGTGCCCATGGACTAGACTAGAAGTCGATTTTAAGTCTCACGCAGGTGGTGTGACCACCTGACCAGCTGTAGGGAGCACGGTCTCAATGCTCCAGGCAGTTGAAAGAGAGCGCGGGACTATAAAAAAGTCTGTGTGATAAGGGAGTTTTGCGCAGGATCAGCATGTCACAAGGGTTGCGCCCACGCATAGGGGGTTGCACTGCCATGCGGATAGGGTGGGAAGTGACCATTGGTGTCATTATTCATGACGAGATGTCTAATTGATGACAAAAGGGAGTAGGCAGCGGGTAAATAAGACACAAATTTAGAGCTAGATTTGGGACGATTTGCCGCCAAGAATGCATTAATGACTCAGAATTTGGGGGAATGGTCGAATTCAAATTCAAAAAATGCTATAAAAATCCAAGGGCTAGCCATAAGACAACACTTGTTCATTTGAGATTTGAGCTACTACGAAGAGCACAGAGTTTTGAGTGCCAAGTGATATTCGAGCCCCCAGAGTCTCAAACAACTACAGACAGTTCGAACAAGATGACAACTACCAGGAGAGGTGTGGGTTTTGCAGAGGGTACCACCGAGGAAGCCGCGCAGAACCCTTCGGTGCTGGTTGGTGATGCACCAGAAATTTTGAAATCACCTCAGATGCCGAGGGCGAAGAAGGATAAACAGGCAGTGGGACCAGTCCGCATGTCCCCGTGAAATCTACTGTTTGGTAAACTTTCCATGGCAGAAAAGGGAAACTATCACCATTGAGACAGACGATGAGGAGGAGGACCTACATGCTCTCGTAGATGAGATAGAGGCAGATGAAGAAATGGCGGTGTACATCTAGCTAATGTGCACTGCCGAAAAATTTCCTGAGTACGTTCGTCTGCGAAAAGGGAAAGCTAAGGTACCCAAGGATTTGGATGCTACTAAGAGAACACTCCAAACCGTGCTCCTCCCAGATGGAATTCTGTTTAAGGGCTCGGCCCTGGGCTGTGTGCCCACAATGATATTTGAATATTGGTACCTCACGGACAATGAGAAGTTCCCACATTTAGAGACAGAAAACCTCATGAAACAGAGCATGGAGGGGTCAGTTACAACGCTAGAGCTGCAGAAATGGTTGCGCGGTGTGGAGAAGGCCAGACTTCTCCACCTACTATGGATTCCGCACTTTCACTATGCACCTATCACAATCTTTGTTATCAGGTAGTTGATTTACCTGGTGCATGATGGGTACCTATGTTTGGAGGAGCCTATTCCCATCACGGTGGAGCTTATCCATAGGATTTCCCAGCTTCCTGTAAGGGAAAGGACCTCGCGGAGATAACCGGCAAAAGCGGATATTTGGTGCTAACAAAGGCCATGAAAAAGAAGTACAAATTAGAAAAGAAGAAGATGGGCTACGCAATTAGTAGGATTAAAGATAAAGGGTTGCGCGTAGCCACCCAACTCTTGGCCGGGAAAGTGATGAGAAAATGTCGCGGGGATGAGGTACCTGCGCCAGTAGTTGTGCTGGTAGAACAATGCACGGAGGGGGTCCAATTCAATTGGGCCAAGTTCCTCTATGAAGAATTCCTAATGAATTTCAAGGAAGCTCAAGAGCATGGCAAGACCTTCCACTATACGTTGTTGCTCTTGTCTATTTTATTGGTGATAGGGGAACTGCCTGAGGACAGTCAGTTCCCTCATATTGAACAGGACTTGCCATAGGCTACAAAATATGCATCGCTCTAGGCTACGAAGGACGCCACACAGATCCACGAAACTAAAATCTTTTGGGTGCTCATGGGGGCGAGCATTCGGATGTGGATTAATAGGAGGCCATGCCTATCCCCCATAGTGTACAACAGTCTGCGGAGATTTGCAGACTTCAAGGTGGATATGAAAAATGTGTATATCAAGGGACGTAAGGATCTAGCACAGACCTGGACCAAGCTTCCTTTCATTGCAATTGATGACGCATCTTCTCCATGCTTGAATCATGGCCTCCTGAGTGGCACACCCTGGACTTGGCAGAGCAGGATAGAAAAGTGGTGCAAAAGTAGAAGGATGCAACAAAGTTGCACATCACCCAGTTAGCCCAGCAAGAATGCAACGAAAAGTTGGCTGCAGAGGTAAGGGCTACTTGCGAAGCAACGAAGGCAGCCGCAGAACAGGCAAAGGCTACTAAAAAAGCAACAACAGCACTAGCAACAAGGGCTACCATGACACAGGAGGAAAGGTGCCTGACCACAGGACAAGAAGCAGAGGACATAGCCAAAGGCACGAACCCGAGCACAACATCTACACAGCTAAAACAGTCGCGCGATATGGAAATATCAGGCCCACAAAATAAAACCAAGGCTTCCAAACTAGACATTGAACCAATTACATTGACAGAGGGTGACCTCTACGACATCGGCGACACAGTTTGCGAGGTCACCAGGGAAGCACTCCAGGAAGCTATGACGGAGCAACAGAATGTGTTGGGGGCCCTAAGGGTGCAAATGTAGGAACTTCAGGTGTAGCCCCCATAGGAGGGAATAATAGCCACCTATGGCACTGCAGGTACATCAGCAGTGGAGTAGCTACTACGCACAAAAATGGCTAACACCATAGTGCTGCCGGAGGGAACGCTAACAGTTGAAAGTGAGGAGGACAGAGCCGCAGTGGGTAGGATCAAGGGACTTGACCTAAACTTGCCCGCCCTCCTGTGGGACACATTGTACTAGTTGCAGGATGGCATAATGATAGAGCTACATGCCCAGGAAGGCTGCGTGATCCAGGTATTGAGTGAGCAGAAGATCAACATCAAACAGCTTAGCCTGCAGCGTGATGAGCTAGTGGCATAGAATCGACAGATCGCACAAATAGTGGATGAAGCATGACAACGCATTCCAAAATTTTCCATCATCGCAGACCTACCAACCGAGATGTGGATGCACTGTCTAGTAAGTGGAGTTCAAAGCATGTGCAAGGAAACAACATGAGTATAGCTGGAGCTAAACCTCCAGATTGCTTATCTGCGGATGAAGGCACAACCTTCGACTCCTCTGGAAGTGAAAGAACAACGTGTTAGCACGATTCAGACAGGATTGGAAGAAATTGGAAGAGCAGTGCAGGACTGCACTAGTATGTTGGACCAAGTCCTCGACGTCCTCACATCATTACAGGAGGATCCCAACATATAGTGCCTAGAAACAGAGGCGTGCAAACTACAGCAGTAGTATGACAGTGTCCAAGGGACTGTGCGGACATTCATCCTCACTCAACGACTTGTGAAAATGCAACAAGCATGGGCACTAAAGACAACGAATTAGGGAGAAGAATAGAAATAGTTAAAGCATAGAAGAAGAGTCTAAATGTATTGGGTCGTAGTAGTAGGAAGAGGCTCTACAGCTGAGTGTGCAGAGGCCTAGTAGAGTCCGCAGCTGAGTGCGCATACCCCTGCAGCTGAGTGTGTAGGGAGGTGTCGAGTCTATAATCGAGATTGAAGATTAATAAAGACAAGGTTGATTCTGAATACTGTGTATCTAGGTTTCCTCTTACGTTTATGCATTTATATTGTTTAATAATTGCATGCACTTATATGAATGGTGAGTGATAAATAAGAATACTGGGCTCACATAGATAAGTTAAGTACTATAATAATAATGTAGTAAGTATAAGGAATCAGGGCAATACTTTCTTCGCGCTGTAAACAGAGTTGTGCGAAGGTAGCTTCACGGTCACAAGGGATACATAGTTGCATGAAGCAGCATGTGCAAAGGGTCGAACCGTGAACCTCCCAAAAATCATCAAGACATCCCTAGGGTGCAGAAACCTGGTTCTAGCACCCTTCCATACTACCTCGGGTGAGACCTCAGTCCGCGCACCACAGACTGTTGCTGAAAGGGCTGGTAGTTTCAGGATTTGTTTGGCTAAATCACCTCCAAACCTGGGACAGGCCCCAACAAGCCAACACACAGATATTAAGACAACTCAAAGACACTGTTGGTGCCATGTTAGGGAGACCTCCTAAGAACCAGACTCTGCCCCAGGACACTCATATATTGCTACAATTGGCTCTCTATTCACTAGTTCCCCATAGCATACACAAGGATGTGAGCTGGATAAACGTTGGTAAAGACTTTTGGAAACCTCCTCCTCATGGTTACTTGAAAATTAACAAATATGGAGCCTCTAAAGGAAACCTAGGGATGGCTGGTTTTGGCGGGGTCATCAAAGATGAGCAGGGGTGCATAAAGGACATCTTTCATAGTCATCTGGGAACTGCCACAAATAACATGGTGGAGCTCATGGCCTTAGAGCAGCACTAGGAAATACTAATTGTGTCAAATACTCATAATGTCATCGTTGAAGCAGACTCAGAATTGGTTATTAATGCGGCCAAGAAGATCTGCAATGGAAAAGCACCTGGAAAAGTATCAAAACATTGGCAACTTTTGTAGGTCTTTTAGTGTATTCATTCCTACCTTCAAACCCTAAGAACGACTAGCTTTGTTCATGTGGTAAGAAAAGCCAATATGCTAGCTGATCATATGGCAAATGAAGGAGTGTTTTGAAAAGAAATTTACAGTAGGCATGCATGGGACTCGACACCCTCGGGGAAATTGTGTGAGGATTGTCAAAGACAGTGGGACAAAGACATGGAAAAATTTCAAACTATTAGAACTGAACAAGAAGGAAGACTAATGGAAGAAGGAGAAAGTGGAAGTGGAAGTATTTTTTAACCGTTAATTTTGAAAAAAGAAGAAAAGTAAAAAAGGGGGGGGGGGTGGGGAAGATAAATGCTTTACATAGGGGAGAGGCACTTGGTAATGGCAGGTCTCTTCATTGGTCACTAGCCATGGATCTTGATAGCCTGTGCAATCTAATGGCCATCGGGTGGAAAAGCAATCGAAGGTTAACCAACAAGGCAGACCCGATGCTCTTTAGTCTAATGATTTATAATCCTCATCAGGTTCGAAAAGGCAGTTATAGACCGTGTAGGTTTCGGCTTCGATATCTCGAAGGACCGTCAGATCAATCGATGGGTTCTACAAGAAATCAGAGCTTAAGTTTCAAAACGGACTTGCACTTTTATAAACCAATCGCTCACATTCATTTCGGGTCCATGGACCAAGTAAAATGGGTGCAGTTTGCTGAGGTGAGAGTGTTTGTGATCGTTGGATCACATGATATCGTATATGGTTTCGGGTGTGTTTCAGGTTATGGATTTGGTTACCCTTCATAGGGTCAACCCTTGTTGATCCTTACTTTGTAAAGCCATGTAACATATTTAATATTTCTTTCGATTAATAGAAGGCTCCACTCTTATTTGAGAAAAAAACAAAACAATAAACATTTATCGGGCTATAATATGTCCTCCCCGTAGCCCGAGTCACAACAGGGGGATGCCTTTTGAATTTCAAATATTTCACATTTCTCTGACTAACCAATTGAACTGGGGGTGGGGACTAAAGTGAGATGGTTTGTATAACAAAAAACGTATTTTTATATTTTATTGGCTATAAAGTCTATCAACCTATAATCATTAATTAAAAGGTATTACAAACTTGGTGATCATTCTTTTCCTTTATGAAAGATATTGTGGAACAATTTAATCAGTACTTTTAATTATAAAAAATATTACAAACTCCATTATTATTTTCAGTTATGTAATGTATTGCAAAACAATTTGGTTATTACTAACAATAAATGAATAATTTTATCTTATTCTGAATAATACCATGATCAACATGTATGTTATATAGCAGCTTTTCGGTTGTTATTGAGGCCCAATATGTAAATAAATATTTATAGATAATGAAATTTAATATTAATAACAATAAATGAATAATTTTATCTTATTCTGAATAATACCATGATGAACATGTATGTTATATAGTAGTTTTTTGGTTGTTATTGAGGCCTGGCGTGTAAATGCATCCAAGTGTTGGTTAGATCACAATCATCTTAGCAGAGTAGACTATAATGATATATATATCCTAATAAAAATAAGATCTATAGAACACATTAGTATATACAAGCAAACGAGAATTATTCCTAAATATAATAGATATAGTATATAATGAAATATCTATATATATATATATATATATATATATATATAAAATTTAATTTCATACAAAATTAAATAATAAAATACAAAATTATAATAGTATTAAATAATTCACTCAAATTAATTTCTAAATTTTTAAAAATTATTTTGTATTAATTTCATTATATCTATATCATATTATTATATTTATATCATATTAATATAAAGGTAAAGATGATAGACGGAGAGAAGTCGGTGCAGAACAACGAAGGCGATCTTCTAGGGTTTCAGCAAGTTGCAGACAGTGTTCCTCATGGAGGGTCACAGAGGAGGGAGAGCCACTCCCTCCTTCAAGGAGGTCGTTGCTAGTAGAGGTAAGAAACCTCTAGAAAATGCTAGAGGTACTTCGGAGGAAGGGGAAAGAAATATGGAAGAGGAGACAGTAGAAGCCAACAATAAGGAAATCAATGGCACAAAGGACAAGGAGGTAGAAGACAAAAAACAGGGAACTAAAGACAAGAAACAAAAGGGACCCTGCAAACCCAAAGCTGAGTTCACACCCAGAGTTATTTTAAATGACCCTGCTCTGCAGGCACACAGGGATCACATGCAGACATATGCTATTATCTGTAAGTTCATGGGACTATGGCCCACTGAAAAAGCATTACAGACATGGATCAAATATCACTGGAAACCTAAAGGGAGCATTGACCTTCATCTTGGGTCAAAGGGATTCTTCACTGTGGTGTTCATGAATATTGAAGACAAGGACAGAGTATTTGAAGGAGGACCCTACTTCTATGCAGCAGTTGGACTCTACATGAGGCCATGGATGATGAATTTTGTCCCGGAATGTGAGACTTTTACTTCGGTACCGGTCTAGGTAAGACTCTATTCTTTACCTCTTGATTACTGGCAAAATGAATCGTTAACAGCCATAGGCAATAAATTAGGTCGTTTTGTCAAAGCTTCTGAAGCCACAAGAAGAGGGAAATACACTTCCTTTGCTAGGATATGTGTGGAAATGGATCTATCAGGAGCTCTACCAGATGAAGTGATCCTGGAAGTTTTTGATGAAGAATGGGTGCAAACAGTAGACTATGAGCATATTCCATTCAGATGTCGTAGATGTCATGAACATGGGCATCTATTTAGAGACTGTCCACTTGGTAAAGTGGTAAATAACAGCAAGGCTAACACAGTGAAGGAAACAGATAGCTACTAGAAAGTGGTGAATCAAGGAAAAGGCAGCAAGAGAGGACCAAAGCAACATCAAGGTGAAGGGCTAAAGGTCAGTCAAAATAAGTTCCAAGTTCTTGAGGAAGACTAAGAGATCACAAAGGAAGATCAAGCAATGGAAGGAAATCCCGGGGAAAAGAAAAAAGAAGAAGAACGTGACCAAACTCAAGAAACTGATTATCAGAAAGAAACCATGATGAGTGATACAAAACTTGAGATGGATCAGGAGATGACCCAGAGTGAAATGGACCTGGAGGACCATGAGCTACAGGAGATTCTTGATAAAGAAAACCTAGATCTGGAAGGGTTCTTGATTCAGGGAGCTACGGGAGTAGTGGATTCGGTAACTCAAGAAGAGCTCAATAGAATACAACAGTTGCTTTTATGGAAAACACAGGCTAATGCATTGGAGAAAGGAAAAAATATAGATAAGTAGGATAACAGAGGGGTGAATACGATGAAAACAACTCCGAGACTAGCAACAAGAAACCCATGTAAGAAAAGAGGTAGGAAAAAGCAGAATGAACTCTTGATGGAATGTGGCAAGATAATGATAGATTCAGGTAAGATGAAAGATCTAGCCAGCTATTCCTTTACAAATCTTTAATTATGAAGTTTACATCTTGGAATATCAAAGGTCTAGGGAGTAAGAGAAAGCAAAGAATTCTAGTAATAGGATGAAACAAGAAATGTTGGATATTATCTTTATCCAAGAAACAAAATGTTCCATTCAAAAATTAAGACAAGTCCATAGTAAATGCTTAGTAGATTTGAGTTTCTAGAAGTTAAATCAGAGGATTCAATGGGGGGAATTCTCACTCTTTGGAACCCTAAACAAATTAGCATAATAGATGATGAGGCTACCAGGAACTATCTATCAGTCGTTATTCAACCTGTAGGAGACAGGTACACCTATCTAGTCACAAATGTTTATGGCCCTCAAAGAATAGTTGACAAACTCAAGTTTCTAGACTCACTGGTGGATCTCAGGGACAGACATGCAGGAATACCTTGGATCATGGGGGGGGATTTCAACATGATCAAATCTCTTTCGAAGAAAAAATGAAGAATCATAATTCTAAGTAAAGACTCTTTCGAGTTTCAAACCTTTATAGACAATATGAACCTTATAGATACTGAAATGAATACTGGCCTCTTTACTTGGAATAATAAAAGAGGAGGAGAGTCTTAGGTAGCCTCAAAGTTAGACAGATTCATGATCTCAGAGGATCTGATGCTAACAAATAAGGAAATAATAGTGAAAGTTCTCCCCTTTGGAGGCTCAGATCACTAGCCGATTCAACTGGAGATCAAAGGTATGGGCATTCTCAGAAACAGACCTTTCAGATTTGAAAATATCTGGCTCTCCCATCTAGATTTCTTCAACAATATTAAAGAATGGTGGTCAGAAGATTTACAAATTCAGGGAACAAGAATGTTTCTTCTTCATAAAAGATTAAAGCATATCAAACTCAGACTAAAGGATTGGAATAGAAATGATTTTGGCAACATTTTTGTGGAGAAAAAATCTGTTGAAAACAAAATTAAGGTTCTCAACCAAGCTCTGATCAAGGATGGATTTGATAGAGTCAAAAGTAACCAAGTGGATAAATATCATCAAGAATGGGATAATCTATGTAAACAAGAGGAAATTTTTTGGAGACAAAAGTCTAGGGTTCAATGGCTAAAAGAAGGGGAGCGTAACACAAATTTTTTTCACAAGTCCACCATGGTGAATAGAACGCACAACAGAATATCTTCAATTAAGAACGAAGAAGGGAATCTTCTCACCTCCCATGAGAATATTGAAGATGTGTTAGTTCAACACTTCTGAAGCATTACTCAGGAAAACAATTCAAATAGAGAACAATCCATCAGTGAGATAACTAAAAACATACCAAAGATGGTATCCAGAGAGGAAAATTTCAATCTAAATAGGCCAGTTTCTGAAAAGGAGGTAGATGATGTCCTCAAAGAAATGCAGAATGGAAAAGCACCAGGCCCGGATGGTTTTAATGTGGATTTTTTTAAAGCATGTTGGAATATTGTTAAGCAGGATATTTTAAATGTAGTGGAGGATTCCAGGTTGAACAGAACTATTTTGAAAGTGCTCAATACCTCGTTTATCTCCCTTATCCCTAAGTAGGACATTGCTCAAACACCAGATAAGTTTAGACCCATAGCTCTATGCAATGTGGTTTACAAGATAATATCTAAAGTAGTGGCTAATAGACTTAAACCTCTGCTTCCTACCCTAGTTTCAATGGAACAATCCGATTATGTGGAAGGTAGACAAATTTTAGACAACATCATTCAAGCCCAAGAGGTGGTTCACTCGTTATGTAGTAATAGGAAAGCTGGAATGATCATGCAATTAGATATAGCCAAAGCTTATGATAAGGTAAACTGGACCTATATGAAGAGGGTACTTATTGCTTTTGGTTTTAATCATAATTGGGTCAGGTGGGTGATGGCCTTAGTACTTCCTCCAGCTTCTCTATTTTGGTGAATGGATCCCCCTCTGAGATTTTTAGTCCTTCTAAAGGCCTTAGACAGGGATACCCAATCTCCCCATTTCTTTTCATTCTCATGATGGAAGGACTTGGTAGGTCCATCAAGCATGCTAAAGTAACAAGAAAGATTAATGGCCTTCAACTAACTGAGAATGGTCAGGCTCTAACACATCAACAATTTGTAGATGATACAATGCTACAAGGAGTCCCCATAGTCAAAGAAGCTACAACATATAAACAAATCCTGAACGTCTTTGCCATGGCCACAGGTATGGAAGTTAATCTCTCCAAATCAAAAATCTTTTTCTTTAATACCAATATTGCGATTCAAAGGAATATTTCCAGAATTCTTGGCTTTCAAAGGGATTCCCTTCCCTCAAAATATTTGGGAGTCCCTCTAACTGCTAAACCAATGCTCAA
Source organism: Pinus tabuliformis (assembly GCA_031772625.1). Taxonomy (NCBI): domain Eukaryota; kingdom Viridiplantae; phylum Streptophyta; class Pinopsida; order Pinales; family Pinaceae; genus Pinus; species Pinus tabuliformis. The sequence continues at coordinate 708,181,922 of CM062808.1, read as the reverse complement.
AAGCATTTGGGAACCCTTGATTAATAAGTTGCAGGATAAAGTTAGTAAATGGACCTTCAGATCTTTAAATCTTGCAAGCAGGTTGGTTCTCACAAAAGCTGTTCTGCAAGCCATCCCTATTTTTATATTATCTGCCCTCCCAGCTCTAAAAGGAGTCCTTAGTACTTCCTCCAGCTTCTCTATTTTGGTGAATGGCTCTCCCTCTGATATTTTTAGTCCTTCCAGAGGCCTCAGACAGGGAGACCCACTCTCCCCATTTCTTTTCATTCTCATGATGGAAGGACTTGGTAGGTCCATAAAGCATGCTAAAGTAACAGGAAAGATTAATGGCCTTCAACTAACTGAGAATGGTTAGGCTCTAACACATCAACAATTTGTAGATGATACAATGCTACAAGGAGTCCCCATAGTCAAAGAAGCTACATCATATAAACAAATCCTGAACGTCTTTGCCATGGCCACAGGTATGGAAATTAATCTCTCCAAAACAAAAATCTTTTTCTTTAATACCAATATTGCGATTCAAAGGAATATTTCTAGAATTCTTGGCTTTCAAAGGGATTCCCTTCCCTCAAAATATTTGGGAGTCCCTCTAATTGCTAAACCAATGCTCAAAAGTATTTGGGAACCCTTGATTAATAAGTTGCAGGATAAAGTCAGTAAATGGACCTTCAGATCTTTAAATCTTGCAAGCAGGTTGGTTCTCACAAAAGTTGTTCTGCAAGCCATCCCTATTTTTATGTTATCTGCCCTCCCAACTCCAAAAGGAGTCCTACAGTAATTCAGAAATATACAAAGAAACTTCCTCTGGGGTAAGGAGGAGATGAAGAAGAAATGGGCCTTAGTATCCTGGGAAAAAATTTGTATACCCAACAACCATGGAGGGATTGGCTTGGATGATCAAGAAATACTCAGCAAGGTTTTAGGAGCCAAACTTTGGTGACGCTGGGTTCAGAATCCAAAAACCCAATGGGAAAATATCTAGAAAGAAAAATATGCAAGATCCTGGAAAACTTTTGATCTCATAAAAATTTCAGGTAATATTAAGGGCTCATACATCTGGATCAAAGCTTGGGAAAACAGAAGATTAGTTCAAGAAAATAGTTTCTGGGAAACTGGAGAAGAGAATCTAGCTCTTTTTTGGGAATATAAGTGGAACAAGAACCAATACTGTTAAAAGAAGACTTCCTCGACCTTAAACATGAGACAGATTCACAAGGATTAATTAAAGTAAAGGACTTCTGGGATAATACTCAACAGATGGAGAAATGGAGAATCTGGAAAAACATTGATTGTAGAAATAACAACCCCTTGAAAACAAAAGTAGAGGAGCTAAGGAAAATGGTGGAACAAAGGATGATCTTAGTTTCAGAGGGACAAGACCAACTAATATGGGGCAACAATAAAGAGGGCACCTTTAATATTAAAGAAGCAAAAGGCATTCTCCTTGAACTGGATCCCTAGGTTCTAGACAAAATCTGGCAGAAACTTTGGAGGCACCAAGGGTGGATGAAAATTAAACTCTTCATGTGGTTGGTTTACCACAGGAAAATCCTGACTTGGGACAACATCAGGAAGAGGGGTGTTCTGGGGCCTTCTATATGCCTACTCTGTGGGGAGCAAGAAGAAACTATGGAGCATCTACTCAACAACTACATTTTCACCTCCTGGTTATGGGACATATTTGCCAAAATCTTTCAACAATCCAACAGGGACAGAGGGAGCATCATCAATACCCTCAATAGTTGGAGGGGAAATTTTTCGGACTATGAAATTCTCAACTCAACCTGGGCCCTTACACCAAGCTTCATTATATGGAATGTTTGGAAGGAGAGGAACAAAAGAACATTCAAGGAGGAAAAAAATACCCCATATCACCTATTTGAGACAATCCTGAAACAACTTAAGGAGATAGTGGGTACCACTGTTCGCAACCACCCTAATAATCCTCCCTCAGATATGGATGGGAAAATTCTCAGACAACTGGGGTTGCAGGGACTAACTCCTCAAGGTCTTAATAGGAAGGTTATAGCAAGGGACATGGAGAAGGATTTCTGGCATCCTCCCCCAGAAGGATATCTAAAATACAACATTGATGGAGTGTCAAAAGGAAAATGGGAACTGCTGGGTATGGAGGAGTCCTTGGGGATGCCAAGGGAAGTATTATCTTCATTTTGCATTGTCACCTAGGAACAACTACGAATAACATGGCTGAGCTAATGGCTTTGAAGCAATGCCTGGATTTTCTAAGTCAAGATAATTGCTGCAATGTGATAATAGAAGCAGACTCTTAACTAATTATTAACTCAGTGAAAAGAATAAATAGTGGAACAGCGCTGGAGAAAGTCTCCAAACACTGGAAATTAATCAGGGTTTTCCAGAGAATTCAGGATCACCTACAAAACCTGTGCACTGTCAGCTTCCATCATGTTCGCAGAAAAGCCAACAAGCTGGCAGATCTTCTTGCCAATCAGGGGGTCAGTAGTACAGAGGTCAAGGTTTCGATGGAGTGGTAGGAGTTGCGACAAAGCAGACTGAGAACTCTTTGCTATGAGCAAGAGGAAGAAGATAGGAGAGTGTTCAGACACAAAGCCATGGAGGCAAGCTCTTAACCTTTTGGCCTTCGTATGTGTCATCAGTTTCTAGCAAATAGGTCTTTGGTGGGGGGACGAACATGGATGGTCGCTAGATACCCCGGAGTCAGCGAGATGGTCTTTACTGTTCATTAGGGGGAGCGCAGCGGCCACCATAGTTCCTTAATTAATGGTGTGCCTCTCTTCTTCTCTGGGATGTAGGCTCAGGCAAGAAAGTCGAGCAGACGTAGAAGGAATCCCTGTTTTACCGGTAGCCGGAATCTTCGCATTTTTGGGCCTCGGAGAGGAAAACCGCTTCCTTGGCGGTATTTGGATGATCGCACCGCTCTTAAGTGGGAAACGGTTTTAGTGATTTTGCAGTGATCCCATCCATTATCCTACACGTGGCAGAGTGAGGGTTCGGAAAACCGCCCTCCATCACATACTAATGCCTGGTTAACTTGTGCGGTGCGATTTGATTCTCTACCGTTGGATCTCTCTGTGTGGATCAACGGTCATGATTGTTCGTGCAGCTTGGTGGGGCGGCCCATTAAATCTCAGTCGTCTTTGCTGTGTGATATCTTCCTTGACCGTTGGTTTAGGTGTCGGAATGAATGGCTCAGATCAAAGGGACTCTTCTGGGGTCTGATGGGTGGAAGATCTCGCAGGCTTCTGGGGGCGGGTTGCAATTTTGGGTTATCTAAATTTTGGGTCAAGATTCACTGTTATCTTCCGAGCATGTTGAGTCATGAGGTCAGAATCGGTGGATTTCGGGCGGATTACATGAGCAATGTTTACTCCACCATTCGGACCCGAAATCTATTTTGTATGGTTTCTATTTTTTCATCAGGTCTGTTTTGGGATTCAAAGAATATGCCTTTTTTGGTCCCGATATGCGTCTCATTAGACAGATCTTTATAAACAGTTCGGGCGGTTTAGGCATTGGTTTGTTTTTTGGAGGTCTCGCAGTTAAGTTTGTGGGCCCTTGGACCGTTTGTCAAGCTTTTGGCTTGGTACCCAAGCCTTGAGTGGATTGTTGATTTTATGTCCCTCAGGTCTCTTTGGGTAGTTGTATTATATGTAACTTGTGTCTTTGTTTATAATGAATAGAAGGTACAACTCTTGCTTTAGCAAAAAAAAAATATAAAGGTAAAGATAAAAAAAAAAATGAAAATAATTATTTATTTTATGTATTATTATTTTTTTTACAAATGAAAACAATAATTTACCTATTAACTAATTAACATAATAATTTTTTTTAGTATTCCAAAATAAATATCAATATTTAAGAAGTGTTGTTTTCAATATTCTAATATCTAGTTTTTTAGCTAACATTTTTTTCGCCAATCCCAATCATGTCATGTGACTAATTGAAATGTGATGGTTTGTATACAAAGAAACATACTACTAGTTGGCTAATATCTATCATAAAAGAAAAAAAAGTGTTTGTTTATCATCATGTAAAGAGAAATCTATTTTGATATCAAAGTGTAAATTATAGCTATAACTTAGCCTATATATTTTCATTTTAAAATGCAATAATATTATTTTGAAGGAATTTTATTCACTATAATTTATGTAAACCCATGATCATTACTTTCAATTATCAAAGATTTTACAAACTTGATGATGATTACTATTAATATTTAGAGTTTAAAAAAAATGTTTCTTTGTCAAAAAAAATTTTAAAAAATATATTATTTTGATATCAAAATGTAAATTGATTTTATTAATTAGTTTTGTACATTTTCATTTAGAAATGCAAAAAAAAAAATATTATTTTGAAGAAATTTTATTGCCTTATATAAATTCTATTAACTCATAATCATTATTTTTAATTATAAAAATATATTACAAGCTCCATGATCATTTTTTATATCAAGGGTATTGCAAATCCATGATCATTATTTTTAGTTATGAAAGATATTGCAAAACGATTTGAATATTTAATCTATCATGATTACTTTATGATTATGGGGTTGTTGCTTCCGTTGATGAAGAAAAAGTATATTGTGTTGACCTAGAAGCAACAATTGATTCTAACACTTGACTACTAGGATCGATGCTAACATTTGACTACTAGTAACACTGTCATATTAGTTAAAAGAAAAAATAGAGGAAAAACAAGTTGTTTCATAGAAGGAATTTTATTGGTTATATAGTCTATTAACCCATAATCATTAATTAAAACATATTACAAATTCGATGATCATTATTTTTAGTTATGATAGATATTGCAAAACAATTTAATCATTACTTTTAATTATAAAAGATATTACAAACTTCATGATTATTATTTTCAGTTATGTAATGTATTGCAAAACAATTTGGCAATTTGATAAAAAGAGGGGGCGATTAAGATGAAATTTAATCATGATATAAATAAATAAATATTTATAGATAATGAAATTTAATATTAATAACAATAAATGAATAATTTTATCTTATTCTGAGTAATACCATGATGAACATGTATATTATATAGCAACCTTTTAGTTGTTATTGAGGCTCAAAGCACAAATGCATCTAGAGTGTTAGTTGCAGCACAATCATCTTAGTAGAGTAGCCCATAAGAATATATATATATATATATATATATATATATATATATATATATATATATATATATATATATATATATATATATCCTAATAATAATAGCGATCTATAGAGCACATAGGTTGGTATATATGAATTGGTATATATGATTGTTACCACACTTTTTTCAGCAGTTTGATATAAACGAGCACAAGTTCTAAGAAAAAAACCTTGAAAAACTATTATAATACGTCAAACCCAATTGGTGAGACCTCCGAAAGATGAATGGGATTTTCTATTGACTTGAAGGTCTTGGGGTGGCAAAAGGAGGATAAGGTGGAATATCAAAAAATTAGTTGATTCACAATTATTTTCAAGACTAACATATGTTTTTTCCCCTCTATTAATCCTTTCTTAATGTTATATTTTTAGAGGTTTTAGGGTATATTTTTGAATTAATTTCCAATAAGTTGGTATTTCCATATATAAAATTAGTGTAAGTGATCATTTTCTATTTGATAAACATAACCTTTATGTTTTTAGTGTTTACCCTCATACCCATGCCATAATATAAATCCTTGCAAATTCCCAGTTAACTGATAATGTTAGAGAAAATCTTTAGCATAGGAACAACATCATCAATGTAGAGAAGAAGAATGATGACTCCTATAGCTAAATTGTTCCAACAAAATCAGTTTCTCCTAAACATGCCTCTAACTTGTTAATGTAAATGCCAAAAGGGGTAGGTCATAGAGAACGTCCTTGCTTATCTCCTATATTACAAGTAATCTCCTCTCACCAACCATCAATGTTCCTAAACTTTGTGAAAAAATTATTTTATGAGGTTGTCAAGTCAAATGGACCCTTTAACTCTTCCTATATATTCCAAATGAAAATTCCACAAACCATGTCAAATGTCTTCCTAGATTCGATAATGGAATTTTCTCTATAACTCTTTTGCTACGAATTTTTAGAAGCTAAAAAAAACCCATTTGAGAAGAAATCGGTCCGAATCTTGGCTCTGAATTTTGGATCCTGTCTTGCTATATTTTTGGAGATATAATCTGAGGAAGTTATGGTTTTTGTAGACCCCCTAATTAAACTCCAAACATGTCACCTTAGGAAAATCGTCATAACTTTCGCTCTGAGCATCAGATTGAATTTTCGTAAGAAGTTATAGAAAGAGGAAGGATTATAGTTTGTTTTGGTATCATTTTTAGATCCTAACATTCAAACAGTGACCCACGGCACGTCATACAATTTCGCTCTACTGAACAAGTCTATACTCAGGTCATCATGGGAGATTTGGCATATCTCTTCATTGGAGAATCCAATCTTGACCAGACTCGCACGGTTAGAAAGATTAATCAGAGGGTTACCACAAGAAGAAATTTCAAATCTGGGAGATCCAAATTTACAGAGATACATCAGATTCAATATCAAGATCCTACAAAGTGAAAAATGGTGTGTAGTTTTTTTGTTTATTTTTGCATAAGCTTGGTTTGAAAAATTAATTTGAAGGAATTCAAAGAGCATAGTGAAGCATTATTATCGGTAATTGATGCCCAGAGGAAAGAAAATGGAAACACCTAGTAAGCATCCTGAAAGATCTAGCATGACTCATGAAGAACATGAATAAATGCAACATGACATATCAAAATTATGAGACCAAGTGCAACAAATTTCACTCACACAGAAAGTAACAGAAAATAAGATGGATGGTTTAAAGAAAGACGTAGAAGCTAAGATGGATGATTTAAAGAAAGGCATAGAAGCTAATATGTATGATGTGGAAGCTAATATGGATGGCGTGGAAGCTAAGATGGAAAACTTGGAAGCTAAGATGGATGATTTAAAGAAAGGCATGGAAGATTTGAAGACATATTTGACAAAGTTTATACAAGAAATGCTTACTAATGGCGAAAGGGTAGTAAAGGAAACTCATGATGGGAACAAAATAAACGTTAATCATGATTTAATAGACTCTAACATTGGATCAAAGAACCACCATGTTCCAAAGATTGATATGAGGAAGTTTGATGGCAAGGATCCTAAAACATGGATACTACAGATGGAGAAATTTTTCGATCTCGACAATGTGCAAAACACACAAAAGGTACGCATTGCAACTTTATATTTAGAACAAAATCAGTTTGTATGGTATCGATGGATTTTCTCTCGTAAACAAATTGTCTCTCGGGATATTTTAACAGATGAAATGATAGCACATTATGAGAATACAAAAAGAAACAATTTTTTATCCAATTGATAAATCTCAAACAAAAGGGTTCAATGATGGAGCACATTGACTGTTATGAAACCATCTCAAGAAAAGATAGAAAATATAGATCAACGCCTTAGAATTCAGCCTCTTCGAGGGGGCAACCTCCTTTACATTACATAAATGAACAATTCTTGGATGATTCAAATGACAAAACCTCCTTTCTATATATAGGAGTCTAAGGAGTCACAATATAATCCAACCGACCTAACAATAATAATGTAAAGCCACAAAAATAACAATAGAGGGATTCTATGGGGCACAGTAATAACAATATGGGGGTAATAGGGGCACAAAAATATTAATAAGGGGTATAACTACAATAGTAATGGGGTAATCACTAGTATTATAGGGACCCAACATGCCCCTCTCCTTCAAAAAAGTGTTGTCCTCAACGCTTGAGTAGTTCTGGATACTTCTGCATAAAATTCTCATCCTCCCATGTGGAATCTTCAGTGGATAAGTTCTTCCACTTGATAAGATACTCTGAAATTGATCGATTTCGTAGCTGTCGAGTTCTTGTTTCTGTGACTGCTTCCGGTTCCAATATAATTTTTCCTTCCTCATCAAGTTCTGGAAATATTGTTTGAACTGGGAGCTTGTCACCTATAACCTTCTTTAAACATGAAACATGGAAAACTGGGTGCAATCGAGAAGCTGCAGGAAGCTCCAATTTGTATGCCATAGTACCAATCTTTTGCAACACCTTGTACGAACCATAATACTTTGGTGATAATTTATTATCCTTCTTAGCTTGCTTGAGGGACATTTGCTTATATGGTTGTAGCCGTAGGAATACCCAATCACCTACATCAAAACTTCTTTCACTGCGATGTTGATCTGCCTGTTGTTTCATTCTATTCTGTGCCAACACGAGGTTATCCTTTAAGAGTTGGAGGACTTGTTGTTGATGTTCGATGTGATGTTCCACTCCTGAACCTTAGAATTTTCTCTTAAATATGATGTGATGGATGGTGGTTGATACCCATAAAGTGCCATAAATGGGGTCATTTTTGTTGCTGTATGGAAGGAAGTGTTATACCACCATTCAGCCAGAGGCAACCATTTGACCCATTGTGTCTGTTTATCAGATACAAAGCAACGAAGATATCCTTCCAAACATTTGTTTACTATCTCAGTTTGCCCATCAGATTGAGGATGATAAGATGAGCTATGAGCTAACTGAGTACCAAGACAAGAAAATAATTCTGTCCAAAAATTTCCAGTGAAAATGGGATCTCTGTCACTTACAATAATCTTTGGGTTTCCATGTAGCTTTTGAATTGTTTCCATAAATGCAGTAGAAACTGTACTGGCTTTAAATGGATGTGATAATGCACAAAAGTGTGCATACTTGGTAAGTCTGTCAACTACCACCATGATGACACTCTTTCCCTCAGACTTGGGTAAACCTGTGATAAAATCCATTGAAACCTCCTCCCAACGTTGGCTTGGAATGGATAAAGGTTGTAATAGACCCGGTGTCTTAATTGTTTCAACTTTATTTTGTTGGCAAACCAAACATTCAGCCACAAACTTTTGAATATCTGATTTAAGGCCATCCCAAAAAAATTCCTTCTTAACCCTGTGGTAAGTTTTTAAAAATCCTGAGTGCCCTCCTAAGGGAGAAGTGTGCAATTCCATAAGAATCTTTTGTTTTAGCTGGGAATTCTTACAGAGGTATAAGCGATCTTTGTACCATAACGAATCATTTTTCCAGCTAAATGTATCAGACGTACTGGAATCTTGTTGTAACTTTCGAATAAGTGCCCACACTTCTTCGTCATTCTTCCATTCCTCCCTTGCTTCGTTTATCCAATCTGGTTGGATAATAGAAATGGCGCACAACAATGCTTCCACATCCTCATCCTTTCTTGAGAGTGCATCTGCCACCACATTTTGCTTCCCTTTTTTGTAGATGATTTCAAAGTCATAACCCAACATCTTTGTGACCCACTTTTGTTGCTCTTCAGAGGATAATCTTTGTTCTAAAAAGTATTTAAGGCTATCATGATCCGTTTTTACCTTGAAGTGTCTTCCCATTAGGTAGGGTCGCCATTTCTTAAGTGCATGGAGTATTGCCAACATTTCCTTCTCATAAATAGCTTTGCTTAAAAACTTTCCCTTGATTGGACGACTTTCAAAAGCAATGGGTCTTTCATCTTGCATTAGAACAGCACCAATTCCATTTCCTGAAGCATCACATTCCACAATAAAGGTTTTTGTGAAGTCCGGTGTAGCTAAGACCGGTGCTTGGCACATTGCCTCTTTAAGATGTTCAAAGGCCTTTGTTGCTTCCGGAGTCCATGAAAATGCATCTTTCTTCAATAATGTTGTTAGAGGTGCTGCTATTCTCCCATAATTCTTAACAAACTTGCGATAATACCCTGTCAACCCGAGAAATCCTCGCAGATGCTTTATGGATGTGGGGATTTTCCATTCCTTAATGGCTTTAATTTTGCTAGGGTCTACCTTAACTCCTTCATGAGATACAATATGACCCAAATATTCCACCTCCTGGACTCCAAAGAAACATTTGGATCTTTTTGCATATAATTGTTTCTCCTCCAATAGTTGTAGCACCTTGTCAACATGTTCAACATGATCCTTCCAAGACTTGCTGTAGATTAGTATATCATCAAAAAATACTAACACAAATTTTCTAAGGAATGGTTTGAAAATTGAATTCATCAAACCTTGAAATGTTGAAGGTGCATTGGTAAGGCCAAAAGGCATGACCAAAAATTCATAATGACCCTCATGAGTTCTAAATGCTGTTTTTGGAATGTCTTCAGTCTTCATTCTGATTTGATGATATCCTGAACGAAGATCCAACTTGGTGAAGTAAATTGATCCATGCAATTCATCCAGTAATTCATCAATGACAGGAATGGGGAACTTATCTTTAATAGTGAGCTTGTTGAGCTCCCTATAATCCGGACACATGCGCCATGATCCATCCTTCTTGTGCACCAATACTACTGGAGCAGAGAAAGAACTTTGACTCGGTTGAATTATACCAGCCTCTAGCATTTCTGCAACCATACGTTCAATTTCACTCTTTTGGACATAGGGATATCTGTACGGCCTGATGTTTGGAGGAACACTTCCTGGAATCAGATGAATAGCATGATCATGATCACGCATAGGTGGGAGACCTTTGGGAGTCTCAAATACCTTGGAATGATTGTCCAGGACTTTTTGGAGATCTGGAGAAATAGATGATTCCGATGTGGAAACATCTAGCGAACATAATTGTGCAATTACACCTCTTTGCTCCTTTTTTAGAAGCTTTGTCATACCATTAGAGCTGATTATCTTTCCTGGTTTCCCTGCAATACCCCTTAATTCAACTTCCTTTCCTTCCGTAGAAAATTTGATGAAAAGTTCTTGAAAATTAAAAGCTATTGTACCCAAGGATTGTAGCCATTGGACTCCTAGTACAACATCAGCACCTCCCATTGGAATGGAAAGCATTGGGCTAGTCAATACATATTCTCCCATGGATAGCTTGATATTATGGCACTTTCCAGAGCAATTTATTGTTCCTCCATTTGCAATCATCACTTGACACTCTGGTGCTGGATATAGGAAGCAATTCAATTCTTTTGCTACCTTACAATGAATAAAATTGTGGGTGCTTCCTGAATCAATCAACACTATTACCTTTTTCTTCTTGATTTGTCCTTCTATCTTGATGGTTTGAGGAGTGGTAATTCCCGCCAATGCATTACAAGATATGGTCGGATTTATTTGTTCTTCATCTAGGCTTTGTTCCTGGAGTATATCCTCTTCTTTTGACCTTTCTTGCTCCTTTTCTTCTTCCTCTTCACAATCTATGTAGAATAATTTCTTCTCAGCACACTTATGACCTTTAGTGTATTTGCTATCACAACTGTAACAAAGCCCTTTTGCTCTTTTTTCTTCCAATTGTTGTGGTGTCAACCTTATAGGTTGTGGAAGACTAGGGCAACAACACTTCCGTCTTTATAGTTGTGAGTGGTATGCTTCCTGGTTGCCATAATTTTGCTTTCCATTTTTCTTGCTAACCTGAATGCCTTCTCTAATGAATCAGGTTCCCAAAGGCGAACATCATGTTGGATATTATCCTTTAAAGACCCTATGAACACATCAATCCTATGCTCCTCTGGAATATCTTTTACCCTTATGTTCAATTTTTGGAACTCCTCAATGTGCTCCATTATTGAACCCTTTTGTTTGAGACTTATCAATTGGCTAAAAAAAGTGTTGCTTTTTGTATCCTCATAATGTGCTATCAATTCTTCCGTAAAAATTGCCCAAGTGATAAATTGTTTACGAGAGCAAAGCCATTGATACCATACAAACTGATTTGGTTCCAAATATAAAGTTTCCATACGTACCTTTTGTGTGTTTTGCACATTATTGAGATCGAAGAATTGCTCCATCTGTAATATCCATGTGGCAGGATCCTTGCCATCAAACTTCCTCATATCGATTTTTGGAATATGGTGAGTCTTCGATCCAACATTAGCGTCTATGGAATCATGATTAACATTTCTTTTGTTCTCATCATGAGTTTCCTTTAGTACCCTTTCACCCTTAGGGACCATTTCTTGTAGCAACTTATTCATATTTATCTTCAATTCGTCCATGTCTGTCTTCAAATCTATCTTCAAATCATCCATCTTAGCTTCCACGTCAATCATCTTAGCTTCTACACCTTTCTTTAAACAATCCATCTTAGCTTCTACACCTTTCTTTAAACCATCCATCTTAGCTTCTACATCTTTCTTTAAACCATCCATCTTAGATTCTGTTCCTTTTTGTGCAAGTGACAATTGTTGCACTTGTTCTTGTAATTTTGATATATCATGTTGCATTTCTTCCTCTTCTTCATGAGTCATGCTAGAGCTTTCAGGTTCCTTACTAGGTGTTTGCATTTTCTTTCCTCGGGGCATCAGTTACCGATAATAATGCTCTACTATGCCCTTTGAATTCCTTCAAAATAAATTTTCAAACCAAGCTTAAGCAAAAATTTAAGAAAATATACACACCTTTTTTCACTTTGTAGGAGCTCAATATTGCCTCTGATGTATCTCTGTACTTTCCAATCATCTAGTTCCAAATTTGTGATTTGTAGTAGCCCTCTATGTCCTATTTCCAATGCCACAAGTTTGACCCAAATTGGATTCTCCAAGGAAGAGTTATGTGAAATCTCCCACAGTGACTTGCTTATAGACTAGTTCAGTAGAGCGAACTTGTATGATGTGCCACGAGTCACTGTTTTGACCTTTGGATCTGAAACATGCATACAAGAAACTACAGTCCGTCCTCTTTCTGTATCTTCTTACGAAATTTCAATCCGATCCCTAGAGAGAAAGTTATGATGATTTTTCCCAGGTCACCTGTTTTGAATGTAATTCAGGAGTCTGCAAAAATACCAACTTCCTCAGATCATATCTCCTCAAATATCACGTAAAAATATTTGAAATTCAGACCCAAGGTTCAACGCGATTTCTTCTCAAATGGGTATTTTTTGTGACTTCTGAAACGTCACAGAAAAAAAGTTATAGCAAAAATTCCACGATGACCTGTTTGGAGCAGCGAAACCCTAGAATCCAAAGCTCTGATACCAAATGTTATGAAACCAGTTCAAGAAAAGATAGAAAAGATAGATCAACGCCTTAGAATTCAGCCTCTTTGAGGGGGAAACCTCCTTTACATTACATAAATGAACAATTCTTGGATGATTCAAATGACAAAACCTCCTTTCTATATATAGGAGTCTAAGGAGTCACAATATAATCCAGCCGACCTAACAATAATAATATAAAGCCACAAAAATAACAATAGAGGGATTCTATGGGGCACAGTAATAACAATATGGGGGCAATAGGGGCACAACAATATTAATAAGGGGTATAACTACAATAGTAATGGGGTAATCACTAGTATTATAGGGACCCAACATTGAGGACTCCCAAAAATTGAATATAAGGGTAAACGATTTTCCACAGGAGCATAGGATTGATGTGTTCATAGGGACTTTAAAAGATAACATCGAACATGAGGTTTGGCTTTGGGAACTAGATTCATTGGAGAAGACATTCAAGTTGGCAAAAAAAATGGAAAGCAAAATTATGGCAACAAGGAAGCCTACCACTCACAATCATAAAGATGGAAGTGTTGCTACCCCTAGCCATCCACAACTTAAAAGGTTGACACCACAACAATTGGAAGAAAAAAAATCAAAAGGGCTTTGTTATAGTTGTGATAGAAAATACACTAAAGGTCATAAGTGTGTTGAGAAGAAATTATTTTACATAGATTGTGAAAAGGAGTAAGAAAAGAACAAGAAATGTCAAAAGAAGAGGATATACACCAGGAACAAACCCTATAAAAAGAAGAAATGAATCCGACCATGTCTTGTAATGCATTGGCTAGAATTACCACTCTTCAAACTATCAAGATAGAAGGGCATATCAAGAAGAAAAATGTACTAGTGTTTATTGATTCAAGAAGTACCCATAATTTTATTCATTGTAAGATAGCCAAGGAATTGAATTTCTTCCTATATCTAGCACTAGAGTGTCAAGTGATGTTTGCAAGTAGAGGAACCATAAATAGTTGAGGAAAGTGCCAGAATATCAAGCTATCCATGGGAGAATATGTATTGAATAGCCCAATGCTTTCCATTCCAATGGTTGGTACTGATGTTGTACTAGGAGTCCAATGACTACAATCCTTGGGTACAATAGCTTTTAATTTTCAAGAACTTTTCATGAAATTATCTTCAGAAGGAAAGGAAGTTGAATTAAGGGGCATCGCAGGGAAACTAGGAAAGATAATCAGCTCTTATGGAATGAAAAAGCTTCTAAACAAAGAACAATGAGGCATAATTGCACAATTATGTTCACTAGAGGTTCCCACATCGAAATCATCCATTTCTCCAAATCTCCAAAAAGTCTTAGATAATAATTCCAATGTATTTGACACTTCCAAAGGCCTCCCACCTATTTGTGATCGTGATCATGCTATTAATTTGATTCCAGGAAGTGTTCCCCCAAACGTCAGTCCTTACAAATATCCCTATGTCCAAAAAAGTGAAATTGAACGTATGGTTGCAGAAATGCTAGAGGCTAGTATAATTCAACCTAGTCAAAGTTCTTTCTCTGCCCCAGTAGTATTGGTTCACAAGAAGGATGGATCAAGGTGCATGTGTCCAGATTATAGGGAGCTCAACAAGCTCACTATTAAAGATAAATTTCCCATTCCTGTCATTGATGAATTATTAGATGAATTGCATGGATCAATTTACTTCACCAAGTTGGATCTTCATTCAGGATATCATCAAATCAGAATGACGACTGAAGACATTCTAAAAACAGCATTTAGAACTCATGAGGGCCATTATGAATTTTTGGTCATGCATTTTGGCCTTACTAACAAACCTTATACATTTCAAGGTTTGATGAATTCCATTTTCAAACCCTTCCTTAGAAAATTTGTGTTAGTAGTTTTCTGATGATATACTAATCTACCACAAGTCTTGGAAGGATCATGTCCAACATGTTGACATGGTGCTCAAACTATTGGAGGAGAAACAATTATATGCAAAAATCTCCAAATTTTTCTTTGGAGTACAAGAGGTGGAATATATAAGTCATATTGTATCTCATGAAGTTGTTAAGGTAGACCCTAGCAAAATTAAAAACATTAAAGAATGGAAAATCCCCACATCCATAAAGCATCTACGAGGATTTCTCGGGTTGAGAGGGTATTATCGCAAGTTTGTTAAGAATTATGGGAGAATAGCAGCACCTCTAACAACATTACTGAAGAGAGATGCATTTTTGTGGACTCCAGAAGCAACAAAGGCCTTTGAACATCTTAAAGAGGCAATGTGCCAAGCACCAGTCTTAGCTACATTGGACTTCACAAAAAGCTCTATTGTGGAATGTGATGCCTCAGGGAATGGAATTGGTGCTATTCTAATGCAAGAAGAAAGACCCAATACTTTCGAAAGTCGTCCAATCAAAGGAAAGTATTTACACAAAGCTATTTATGAGAAGGAAATGTTGGAAATACTACATGAACTTAAGAAATCGAAACCCTACCTAATGGGAAGACACTTCAAGGTAAAAACATATCAACAAAGATTGTCTTTAGAAAAGCAACAAAAATGGGTCACAAAGATGTTGGGTTATGACTTTGAAATCATCTACAAAAAATGGAAGCAAAATGTTGTGGCATATGCACTCTCAAGAAAGGATGAGGATGTGGAAGCATTTCTTTGCGCCATTTCTATAATCCAACCAGATTGTATAAATGAAGAAAGGGATGAATGGAAGAATGACGAGGAAGTGTGGGCACTCATTGAAAAGATACAACAAAATCCCAGTACATCTGATACATTTAGCTAGAAAAATGATTCGTTATGGTACAAGGATCGGTTATACCTATGTAAGAATTCCCAACTGAAACAAAATATTCTTAGGGAATTACACACCTCCCTCTTAGGAGGGCACTGAGGATTTCTAAAAACCTATCATAGGGTTAAGAAATATTTTTTTTGGGATGGCCTTAAGTCGAACATTCAAAAGTTTGTGGCGAAATGTTTGGTTTTCCAACAAAATAAAGTTGAAACAATTAAGACCCGGGGTCTATTACAACCTTTATCCATTCCAAGCCAACAATGGGAGGAGGTTTCAATGGATTTTATCACAGGTTTACCCAAGTCTGAAGGAAAGAGTGTTATCATGGTTCTAGTTGACAGACTTACCAAGTATGCACACTTTTGTGCATTATCTCATCCATTTAAAGTGAGTACAGTTTCTACTGCATTTATGGAAATAATTCAAAATCTACATGGAAACCCAAATATTATTGTAAGTGACAGAGGTCCCATTTTCACTGGAAATTTTTGGACATAATTGTTTTCTTGTCTTGGTACTTAATTAGCTCATAGCTCATCTTATCATCCTCAATCTGATGGGAAAACTGAGATAGTAAACAAATGTTTGGAAGGATATCTTCATTGCTTTGTATCTGATAAACAAACACAATGGGTCAAATGGTTGCCTCTGGCTGAATGGTGGTATAACACTTCCTTCCATACTGCAACAAAAAGGAATCCATTTATGACACTTTATGGATATCATCCACCATCTATAACATCATATTTAAGAGATAATTCTAAGGTTCAAGTAGTGGAAGATTACATTGAGCATCAGCAACAAGTTCTCCAACTCTTAAAGGATAACCTCACCTTGGCACAGAATAGAATGAAACAGCAGGCAGATCAACATTGCAATAAAAGAAGTTTTGATGTAGGTGATTGGGTATTCCTATGACTGCAACCATATAAACAAATTTCACTCAAGCAAGCTAAGAAGGATAATAAATTATCACCAAAGTATTATGGTCTGTACAAGGTGTTGCAAAATATAGGTACTATGGCATACAAATTGGAGCTTCTTGTAGCTTCCCAAGTGCACCCAGTTTCCCATGTTTCATGCTTAAAGAAGGTTATAGGTGACAAACTTCCAGTTCAAACAATATTTCCAGAACTTCATGAGAAAGGAAATATCATATTGGAACATGAAGAATTCAAAGAAACAAGAACTCGATAGCTACGAAATCGATCAATTTCAGAGTATCTCATTAAGTGGAAGAACTTACCCGTTGAAGATTCCACATGGCAGGATGAGAATTTTATAAAGAAGCATCCATAAGTACTCAAGCATTGAGGACAACAATTTTTTGAAGGAGAGGGGCATGTTAGGTCCCTATAATACTAGTGATTCCCCCATTACTATTGTCGTTGTATCCCTTATTGTTATTGTTGTGCCCCTATTGTCCCCATATTGTTATTATTGTGCCTTTATATTATTATTGTTAGGTCAGCTTGGTTATATTTTAAACCCTTATACTCCTATATATAGAAAGGAGGTTTTGTCATTTGAATCATCCAAGAATTGTTCATTTCTGTAATGTAAAGGTGGTTACCCCCTCAAAGAGGCTGAATTCTAAGGTGTTGATCTATCTTTTCTATCTTTTTGTGAGTTGGTTTCATAACAACTTGGGATTGTCTAGTTTCTTTGCCTCACTTTGTCATACACATACATACCTTCTGGGAAAATCTTTTCTTCTCTGGGCCAAGCTCGCTGAGGTTAAAATAACCAAGATCTATAGGTGAAATTACTATCTTAAACATAATTGGTGACTCAACTAGGGACTCTGAGTACATTGATTTTATTTTCCTATTGCATTTCATTTTCCTTTGGAATTTTTTGTTTCCTTGATGTTTTATAGTGGCAATTAGTAATTTAAGAAGCTTTGCTTCAAAACCCAAGTCTCAAAACCTCTTAGATCTAGGTTTTTATTCTTTGTTTCATGCTAGCTTAAAGATGAATATCTAAGCTCCTTGGTACACACACTATTCTCATCAACTTGAAAACATCAACATTCTTCTACATCAATAACCTTATTTACTTGAAAACTTCATAGCTCAACATTCATCTACATCAATAACTTTATTTAGTTGACATTTTTAAGGAGGTAAAAATGTTGGCTCTGTTAGGTCCCTATAATACCAGTGATTCCCCCACTGCTATTGTCATTGTATACCTTATTGTTATTATTGTGTCCCTATTGTCCCCATATTGTTATTATTGTGCCCAATAGAAGCCCACTATTGTTATTGTTGTTCCCTTATATTATTATTGTTATGTCGGCTTTGATTATATTCTAACCCCTTAGAATCCTATATATAGAAAATAGTTTTTATCATTTGTATCATCCAAGAATTGTTCATTTGTGTAATGTAAAGGAGGAATACCCCTTGAAGAGGTTGATTTCTAAGGCGTTGATCTTTCTTTTCTATCTTTTTGTGAGCTGGTTTCATAACATTTGGTATCAGAGCTTTGGATTCTAGCATTTCATTCCTCCAAATAGGTTATTGTGGCATTTTCACTATAACTTTGTTTCTCAGATGTTTCAGAAGCTAAGAAAAAATCATTTGAGCTGAAATCATTCTAAACCTCAAGTCCGAATTTCAGATCTTGTCTTGATATATTTTTGGAGATATGATCTCATGAAGTTAAGGTTTTTGTAGACTCCCGAATTACATTCCAAACAGGTGACCTTGTGAAAATCTTCATAACTTTCTCTCTCAGCATCATATTGAAATTTCGTAAGAAGTTACAAAAATAGGACGAACTGTAGTTTTTTATGTATCCTTTTCAAATCCGAAAGTCGTCACAGTGACACATGGCATGTCGTACAAGTTCTCTCTACTGAAAAAATTATATAATCAAGTCATCTTGGGAGATTGTGCATCACCCTTTCTTGGAGAATCCAATTTTGATTGGATTGGTGGCATTAGAAAGAGGACTCAGAGGGATACCATGGGAATCAATTTCAGACCTTGGAGATATGGAATTAAAAAGGTACAAAAGATTCAATATCAAGCCTCTACAATGCGAAAAAATGTGTGTAGCCTTTTTAAAATTTTACATAAGTTTGGGTTGAAAAAATAGTTTGAAGTTAAAAGGGCATAGTGGAGCATAATTATCATTAATTGATGCTTCAAAGAAAGAAAATGGAAACACCTAGTAAGCAACCTGAAATCTCTAGCATGACACATGAAGAAAAGGAAGAAATGCAACATGATATTTCAAAATTACGAGACCAAGTCCAACAAATTTCACTCTCACAAAATGTAACAAAAGCTAAGATTGATGGTTTAAAGAAAGGCGTGGAAGCTAAGATGAAAGGAATGGAAGCTAATATGAATGACGTACAAGTTAAGATGGATAGCGTGGAAGCTAAGATGGATGGAATGGATGCTAAGATGGATGGTATAGAGGAGAAGATGAAAGGTGACATGGAATATTTGAAGATAGATTTGACTAAGTTTCTACAAGAAATGCTTACTAATTGTGAAATGGTAGTAAAGGAAACTCATGATAAGAAAAAAGAAAATTTTAATCATGATTTCATAGACTCTAACATTCGATTGAAGACCCATCATGTCCCAAATATTGATATGAGGAAGTTTGATGGCAAGGATCCCGTAACATGGATACTAGAGATGGAGCAATATTTCAATCTCCATAACGTGCAAAACACATAAAAGGTACACATTGCAACTTTATATTTGGAAAAAAATAAGTTTGTATGGTATCAATGGATTTTCTCTCATAAACAAATTGTCACTAGGGAAATTTTTACAAAAGAAATGATAGAACATTATGAGGATACAAAAAGAAACACTTTTTTAGCCAATTAATAAACCTCAAACAAAAGGTTTCAATGATGGAGCACATTGAGGACTTCCAAAACTTGAATATAAGGGTAAAAGATATTCCAGAGGAGAATAGGATTGATGTGTTCATAGGGACTTTAAAGGATAACACCCAACATGAGGTTCTCCTATGGGATCCTGACTCATTGGAGAAGGCATTTAGGTTGAAAAGAAAAATGGAAAGAAAAATTATGGAAAAAAGGAAGCCTACCACTCACAACTATAAGGATGGAAGTGTTGCTTCCCCTAGCCTTCCGCAACCTACAAGGTTGACACCCGAACAATTGGAAGAAAAAATAGCAAAAGGGCTTTGTTACAGTTGTGATAGAAAATATACTAAAGGTCATAAGTGTGCTCAGAAGAAATTATTTTACATAGATTGCGAAGAGGCGGAAGAAAAGGAAAAATAAACTTCAAAAGAAGAGGATATACACCATGAAAAAACCTAGAGAAAGAAGAAATGAATCTGATCATATCTTGTAATGCATTGGCCAGAATTACGACTCCTCAAACTATCAATATAGAAGGGCTAATCTGTGGAATATAATAAGAAAGAGAAGTAAACTGTTATAAGCATAGAACATACCATAATCTAACATGGTACCAGAGCTGAGGTGAAGAAAAAGCCTGAGCAAGAGCAAGAGCAATCACTAAAGAGAAGATTGGAAAGGCTATCCTAAAATAACTATGAGGTACTCAACACTCTTTCCTGCCAAAGACAAGCTCCGTGAGAAAGCAGACTGTCACGGATGGAAGATTCCTATCGATCTAACCATAGAAGATCAAGGAGTGTTGGACCATGTGAGAGGCAATATTTTTGAGCCTCCATCAAATGCATCCCTGTTGCCAGGAACAAATGGAAAACTAGAGAAGTCAAAATAAAGAAGATCATCTGGGACTCTATCAACAAGCACTTGGTGGCCTACATCTCCAACTTGAACACCTCCAAGGAAATCTATGATAGATTGGTGAGTTTATTTAAAGTAAATGATGCAAATCAAGTTTTGTTTCTTAGAAATAAGCTGAAGGAAATTAAGAAGGGTAATGATGAGAGTATGCAAGCATATTTCTTAAGGATCAACAAAATCAGGAATGATCTCCTATCTATTGGGGAGGCTATTACTAATAGGGAAATGGCACTCACGACTCTTGGAGGATTACCATCCGAATGGTATGTGTTCAGGACTACTCTTCTGAACAATAATGTAATTCTTGGTTTCTAGGAATTAGTGGCTAGATGCATTCAAGAAGAAACAAGGGTAGAAGAGTAAGAAATTCCCTTGCCTAAAGGTCCTCATGCTGCCTTTTATTCTCATGCTAAGAAAAGAAATAATTCTGAGTCTAAATCAAAAAGAAAGGCTGGACCTAAGGGTGGAAGAAAAGGACGATGTTACATTTGCAATAAAGTAGGTCACTATGCAAGGGAATGCGCTACTAGAAAGGACTCTCACCGTGATAATGATCAAAATCCCTCTCATGGTAATTGAAGGGATGGAAAATTCAATAGAAAAGGTAAAATGAATACTCGAAATCAAGGAAGAGGACAACCATTCAAGAAGGCTAGAAATTTCAGGATGTATTAAATGCACCTGACCTCCGAAAGAACTTGGTGTCCATATCGGCAATGGAAGACAAAGGCTACTAGGTAACCTTCAACGATGGCAAGGTACGTGTATCAAAAAATAATGTTAAAGGTGCCTTTACTCTTGGGTTTCGTGTTGATTCATTATATCAAGTCGATGAAAGTCAGGTAGGTATCATGTCTTATGACACATATCTTCAGTCCAAACTTTGGCATTGGAGGTTTGCCCACCTTCATTACAAAGATCTACCCGATGTAAGAGATATGGTAACAGGGATGCCCGAATTTTGAATAGAAAAAGAAGGTGTATGTTTGTGATGTGCCGAAGGAAAGCTCAAAAGGGGACCATTCCCCCCAAGCCTAAGCAAGACCTCCAATATATTACAGTTGGTTCACTCAGGCATACCTGAGATTGGCATTAAGAGGGAGACTACTACACCACATACTCCAGAGCAGAATGGTGTGGCACCATACGATTGTGGAAGTTGTCTCTATGGGTAGATGATGTAACAATGCCTGATGTGGAAGAAATTTATCCGCCTAAGCCTTCCTCTTCTAGGAAGAGGCCTTCATGGCTTAGGGGGATACTTGATGATGTTGAAAGACATGATGCACCTCGAGGAAACTTCCGTGAAAGTAAGAAACCTAACAAGTATCAGGGATACTGGACCATCATGATCACGATCATAAAAAATGAGCCTCCATCATTCTCAGATGTCGTCAAGCATCAAGTATGGAAGGATGCTATGACCAAAGAATATGATTCTATTATGGAGAATGGTGTCTGAGAAGTAGTTCCCAGATCCCAGGACAAGACAATTGTCACTTCTAAATGGCTTTGCAAGATAAAGCTGCAGGAGATGGAAGTACGGAATAGTATAAGGCTCGTTTTGTTGCCCGTGGTTTCTCCTAGAAGGAAGGTATAGACTATGATGTGATATTTTCACTTGTTGCCAGATATATGACCATCCACTTGATCATATCCCTTGTGGATTCAAAAGGGTGGAACCTACATCAGATAGATGTCAAGATCGTGTTCTTGCATGGTTCGATCAAAGAAGAGGTCTACGTCGAGCAACCTGAAGGATTTGAGATTTATGATCGAAAATCTCATGTATGCATGTTGAAGAAGGCTCTCTATGGGCTAAAGCAAGCACCCTGAGCATGGTATGAGAGGATCGATAGATACTTGATGAAGCTCGGATTCACTAGGAGTGAAGTCGATCCTAACCTTTACTTTAAGGTTGAAGATGAAAAGCCTCTCATTTTGGTGCTATATGTGGATGACCTCTTTTTAACAGGTGCAGACCCTCTCATTCACAAATGTAAGAGGGAGTTGGCTTCTGAATTTGAAATGAAGGACCAAGGACTTGAAGTGCGGCAGAAGCCAAGGGAAATTTTGCTATATCAAGGAAAATATGTGGTGAAGATTCTGAAAAGATTTGGTATGGTGGACTGCAAACCTATGACTACCTCGAGGATCTTAACTTTCAGAAGTTATATGGTAGTGATGTCAGACAAGATTTGGGAAATGCCTATGAGTTTCAAAAACTCATTCGCGTTGATGTTCTTGGTGAACCTCTGTCCGAACATATGTTTTGCAGTTAGCATTATGAGCTCATATTTGGTTGAGCCTCACTAGATTGGTGCCAAGAATCTTTTGAGATGTCTTTAGGACACAATCTCTCATGGATTGAGATATACTGCTGGAAATATGAAACTGCATGATTATTCGAAAGTTGATTAGGCATGTAGTGTGGAGGATCACTGGAGCACTTCTTAGTGCTATTTCTCTTTGGATTCTACTTCGATATAATGGATGAGTAGGAAGCAGAAGTCGGTTTCCATAAGCACCACTGAGACCGGATACATATCTACGAGTATGATCTCGTATGAAGCTGCCTAGTTGGGGAAGCTATTCAGTGAGCTATTTGAACACATATCACTGTGATTCTCTATAACAACCAGAGGTGGGATTTGATTATTGAGGAATCTCGTATTCTTCAATTGCTCCAGTAGATAGACATCATCTTGGATATGGTAAGTTGATGAGCAAGGAGGCTCCATCAAATTAATATGATGTACAGGTCGATACACCTTATCAAAGCCTCGAGGAAAGATCTAATCTGTGATTTTTCTAAATGACTTGGAGTCGTCAAGAAACCCTTGTATAAGGGTCCTCCATGTTGCATACATTGAGCTCTGGGAGCTCTGAGGGCTTGCGGTTCTTACTAGAGCAACATACAACCACAGGGTGACTGACCCTCCCCTGGTGGTGCGCACTAGAACAAGATGATTCACTCTCTTGTGGGACAAGATGATTCACTCTCTTGTGGAACAGGATGATTCGCTCTCCTGTGTAGCAGGATGATTAGTTCTCTTTTGAGGCCTGGATTGATGTGTTCTCCATGGTGATTGTTGCAGGATTGATGTGTTCTCCTATGAGGCCTGGATTGATGTGTTCTCCTGTGAGGCCTGGATTGATGTGTTCTCCATGGAAATTGTAGTAAGATTAATGTGTTCTCCTATTAGGCCTAGATTGATGTCTTCTCCATGGCAATTGTAGCAGGATTGAAGTGTTCTCCTGTGAGGCCTAGATTGATGTGTTCTCCATGGCGATCGTAGCAGGATTGATGTGTTCTCCTGTGAGGCCTGGATTGATGTGTTTTCCATGGCGATTGTAGTAGGATTTATGTGTTCTCCTATGAGGACAGTATTGATTAGTTCTCCTATTGAGGCATCCTACCCATGCAATTTGGGACTCATGGGAAGTACCTCTCATCTGTTCAATGAGCAGGGAAATGAAGTTAGGGACCATAGTAGTACCGATGGATGCATCATTGTATCTACCATACTCCCTACACTAATATGACCTCCATTGATCTGGGATCAATGATACTAGTCTGAGACCAGTGGTAGGAGTGGTACATTCTATGACATTGACTTCGGGTCGATTGTTATTGGTCTGGGACCAGTGGTAGGAGTTTTACTCACTATGACGCTGACTTCGGGTTGGTTGAGACTGGTCTGGAACTAGTGGTACATACTCTGAGATTGACTTTGAGTCAGTATGATACATCCTCAATCATTTCTTCTTCTTCATAATTTAGACAAAAGCAGAGCAGAACAGAACAAAGCAGAGCAGAGCATAATAGAGCAGAGCCATTCAGATCAGTATAGGGTAGAAAAAGACAAAGAAGAATAGGCAAAATAGAGTAGAGAAGGGCAAGGGTCAGGCTGTATAGGGTAGTGCATTTGATGGATGAATAGTAGCGACCGACAAACAAACTGCAGATGAAGTTCTCCCTAGCTGAGAGGGAGTGTTAAAATTGGAAACTAGGGCCAAACTTCATGTGGGTCATCTTATTCATGGCTAATAATATGTTCATTATATTCTTCTCATCGAGAGGTGTAGGATTGATCTAAATATCATCCAATTCCGATAAGTATTCATGGAGATATGAATTTATTTTTATTATGGAATTATTATCAAGCTGACCTACAACTCATGTAGGCTCAGAAGCCCAACAGTCGCATCTATTCAAACATCAACAGTTGTGTATAAATACAGGAGGAATTTTCCTCATTTGCACTCACTCATTTGATCACATCTCTCTCTCTCTCCTGCGCAGAAAAGAGTCTCTTCTCTACTGCGCAGAAAAGGGTCTCTCTCTCACACATGTGAAGCTGGAAGCTGCTGAAACTGAAGCTGCAACTGCAGATCCAAACTTTTACTAGTGTGGACCATCAAATCTCCACTTCTAATCTATGTTTTAGGTTCATCTGAACCTCCTTTGAAGGCTACAACTTTTGGTGGTCGAATCAAGTCGATCTGACGGACGGTTTACAAGATATCGACTGCCCTAATTTGAACGAAGTTGCTGAAACTGAAGCTGCAACTGCAAATCCAAAATTTAACTAGCGTGGACCATTAGACCTCCTCTTCTGATCTACGTTGTAGACTCATATGAACCTCCTCTAAATGATGCAACTTTTGGTGGTGGAATCAAGTCAATCCGACTGACGGTTTGCGAGATATCGACTGTCCTACTTTGAAGGAAGCTGCTGAAACTGAAGCTACAACTGCAGATCAAAAGTTTGACCAGTGTGGACCATCAAACCTCCTCTTCTGAACTATGTTGTAGGTTCATCTGAACCTCCTCTGAAGGTTGCAACTTTTGGTGGTGGAATCAAGTCGATCCGACGATCAGTTTGTGAGATATCGACTACCCTAGTTTTGATGATGAAGCCGCTAATGTTGATGCTGTTGATCTAGGGTTTGCTACTACTGATATAAATTAGATATATTATACTATTTCTCTCTGCTGAATTATTGAAGATAAAAGAAGATTTGATCAAAGGGTTTCCCCACACATTGTGGGGTTTGTCCTTGGCTAGCCGCCACATCTTGTGTCTCTTGTCTTGGCTTGTTTTCTGTCAATCGTTTAATGTTCTATTTACACTTTACTTTATGTACATGTGATTGCTAATATGTGGAATATAATAAGAAAAAGGAGTAAACTGTTATAAGCATAGAACATACCATAATCTAACATCAATTTACTTCACCAAGTTGGATCTTCGTTCAGGATATCATCAAATCCGAATGAAGACTGAAGACATTCCAAAAACAACATTTAGACCTCATGAGGGTCATTATGAATTTTTGGTCATGCCTTTTGGCCTTACCAATGCACCTTCTACATTTGAAGGTTTGATGAATTCCATTTTCAAACCCTTCCTTAGAAAATTTGTGTTAGTATTTATTCATGATATACCAATCAATAGAAAGTCTTGCAAGGATCATGTTCAACATGTTCAGAGGGTGCTCATACTATTGGAGGAAAAAAAATTATATGCAAAAAGTTCAAAATGTTTCTTTGGAGTACAAGAGGTGGAATATCTTAGTCATATTGTATCTCATGAAGGTGTTAAGGTAGACCCTAGCAAACTTAAAGCCATTAAGGAATGGAAAATCCCCATATCCATAAAGCATCTATGAGGATCTCTTAGGTTGACAGGGTATTATCACAAGTTCATTAATAATTATGGGAGAATAGCAGCACCTCTAACAACATTGTTGAAGAAAGATGCATTTCTATGGACTCCAGAAGCAACAAAGGCCTTTGAACATCTTAAAGAGGAAACATTCCAAGCACCAGTCTTAGCTACGTCAAACTTCACAAAAACCTTTATTGTGGAATGTGATGCCTCAGGGAATGGAATTGGTGTTGTTTTAATGCAAGAAGGAGGGCCCATTGCTTTCAGAAGTCTTCCAATCAAAGGAAATTATTTACACAAAGCTATTTATGAGAAGGAAATGTTGACAATACCACATGCACTTAAGAAATGGTGACCCTGCATAATACAAAGACACTTCAAGGTAAAACGGATCATGATAGTCTTACATATTTTTTAGAACAAATTTTATCTTCAGAAGAGAAGGAAAAATGGGTCCCAAAGATGTTAGGTTATGAATTTGAAATCATATACAACAAGGGGAAGCAAAATGTTGTGGCAGATGCACTCTCAAGAAAGGATGAGGATGTGGAAGCATTGATTTGTGTCATTTCTATTATCCAACCAGATTGGATAAACGAAGAAAGCGATGAATAGAAGAATGACGAAGAAGTGTGGGCACTCATTCAAAAGATACAACAAGATCCCAATAAATCTGATACATTTAGCTAGAAAAATGGTTTGTTATAGTACAAAGATCACTTATACCTATGTCAGAATTCCCAACTCAAACAAAATATTTGTATGGAATTGTACACCTCTCCCTTAGGAGGGAACTTGGGATTTTTAAAAGCATACCAAGGGGTTAAGAAGGAATTTTTTTCGGATGGCCTTAAATCTGATGTTCAAAATTATGTGGCGGAATGTTTGGTTTGACAACAAAATAAAGTTGAAACAATTAAGTCCCCTCGTCTATTACAACCTTTATACATTCCAAGTCAATGTTGGGAGGAGGTTTCAATGGATTTTATCACAGGTGTACCCAAGACCGAAGGAAAGAGTGTCATCATGGTGGCAGTTGACAGACTTACCAAGTATGCACAATTTTGTGCATTATATCATCCATTTAAAGTTAGTACAGTTTCTACTACATTTATGGAAACAATTCAAACGCTACATGGAAACCCAGAGATTATTGTAAGAGACAAAGATCCCATTTTCACTGGAATTTTTCGGACATAATTATTTTCTTGCCTTCGTACTCAGTTAGCTCAAAGCTCATCTTATCATCCTCAATCTGATGGAAAAAATGAGATAGTAAACAAATGTTTGGAAGGATATCTTTGTTTCTTTGTATTGGATAAACAAACATAATGGGTCAAATGGTTGCCTTTGGCTGAATGGTGGTATAACACTTCCTTCCATACTGCAGCCAAAGTGACCCCATTTATGGCACTTTATGGATATCACCCACCATCCATCACATCATATTTAAGAGAAAGTTATAAGGTTCAAGCAGTGGAAGATCACATCGAGCATCAAAACAAGTTCTCCAACTCTTATAGGATAACCTAACTTCGGCCCATAATAAAATGAAACAATAGGCAGATCAACATCGCAGCGAAAGAAGTTTTGATATAGCTAACTCGGTATTTCTACGGCTACAACCATATGAACAAATGTCCTTCAAGCAAGCTAAGAAGTATAATAAATTATCACCAAAGTATTATGGTCCATATAAGGTGTTACAAAAGATTGGTACTATGGCATACAAATTGGAGCTTCTTGCAGCTTCCCAAGTGCACTAGTTTTCCATGTTTCATTCTTAAAGAAGGTTATTGGTGACAAGCTCCCAATTCAAAAAATATAGACAAAATTGATGAGGAAGGAAAAATCATATTGGAACCTGAAGAAGTCATAGAAACAAGAACTCGACAGCTACGAAATCGATCAATTTTAGAGTATCTTGTCAAGTGGAAGAACTTACCTGCTGAAGACTCCACATAAGAGGATGAGAATTTTATATAGAAGCATCCAGAACTACTCAAGCATTGAGAACAATGCTTTTTTGAAGGAGTGGGGCATGTTAGGTCCATATAATACTAGTGATTCCCCCATTACTGTTGTCATTGTATTCCTTATTGTTATTGTTGTTCCCCTATTGTCCTCATATTGTTATTATTGTGCCCCATAGAAGCCCACTACTGTTACTCTTGTGCCATTATATTATTATTTTTATGTCAAATTTGATTATATTGTGACCCCTTAGACTCCTATATATAGAAAGGAGGTTTTTTCATTTGTATCATCCAAGATTTTTTCATTTGTGTAATGTAACGGAGGTTGCCCCCTCGAAGAGGCCGATTTCTAAGGCATTGATATTTCTTTTCTATCTTTTAATGAGCTGGTTTCGTATGGATCACATTAGATAAATGGAGGGAAGGATAACAAAATTCCTTTGTAAAGAAACACACATCTTTTCCATTATAGTGAACAAGGTTTCTTAATATTTGATGTAGCTAATTATCTTTTGACTTCATTTATTTTTCTTATAATCTTTAAATTACAATTTTTAATTTTCATATATTATTAATACTTTGTTACATTTTTAATTTATTTCTTCTCGATTATATTTACATACTTTTATAATATATTGTTTCTAAAAAATTTAAATAACATTTTATAGATATACTATATAAATCACTTGTAACTCTTTTTAGCAATATGTATCTCATTTAAAATCGTAAAATATTTTTTTAAATAGTTAAACCAAACTCTACCTTTCTTACTCATCAGAAATTCTGATACAAATTGAGACTTCATAATTGTGTGCAAGCCAAACACCATTAAACCTTAAGATATGTATATGCGTAAATATTTGTATTTTCCCTCTTTCAAGTTTGTAGTTTTTAATTTTATAAGACATTTAAACAACAAATCTTAGCTTGATGGTAAATGATAGAAAATTATATATAGTTTTTTTACATGGAAAGGGATGGAATATTGTGTGTGTGTGTGTGTGTGTGTAATAAGAACCAAAATATTTATTAATATAATAGATAATGGAAGAAGTGTCCTCAGACACGTAATTTTATTAATCAGAAAAAAATAATTACATATTTTATTTTGCAAGAGTTTACATCTGAACAACCAAACGCTCTTGCAATGAGCTATTTATAAGCTCAATGTCCTAACTACCTCTAATTATGGATCACTTATTAAATAACAAGTGTCCATTTACAATAAATGCTATTCAAAACAACTAGCTAAAAAATCTCCTAAAATAGAGCCTAAGATACGACACATTTGGAGAGTCATATCTTGTTACAACAATATACTAATTCTAAATGTCTCCATTAAATAATTAAATATTATAGAATAATAATTATCAATTTAATATCTTAAATTAATAATTATTTTATTTCAAATTTATAACCTATGATAATATTTTATTTTTGGATCATCTAACATTCCCCCTATGATCCAAAGATACATTACAACAGATACCAAGTTCATCCTTGAACTTAGTAAATTTTATTCTGCCAAGTGGTTTAGTGAAAATGTCGGAGATCTGATCTTCGGAAGGTCAATAAACTAGCTTGAGGAAATCTTTGGCAATGAGAGATTTGATATGATGATACTTGGTGTCCACATGCTTTGTCTTTGAATGAAAAACTGGGTTCTTGGCAAGTTTGATGGCTGACTGGCTGTCAATGAATAATGATGTAGCTTCTGCCTGAGAAATTCCCAAGTCCTACCAAATTCTACGCAACCAAACAATTTCACATGCTGCTTCACATGCTGAAATGTACTATGCTTCTGCTGAAGAAGTGGCCACTATAGCTTGTTTCTTACAACTCCAAGATACTGTTGTTGACCCCATGTTCATTAAATAACCTGATGTTGATGCTCGATCATCAATACTTCCAACAAAGTTGGCATCTGAATATCCACCAAGTACAAAGTTTTTAGTCTTTGTGTAAAGAAGACCAAAATATTTTGTTCCTTGGATATATCGAAGAACTCTTTTGGCTGCATTCTAGTGGCTGTCTCGTGGTTCTTGCATAAAACGTGAAAGAATACTGACTGCATAAGATAGATCAGGGCGAGTATTTGTCAAATAAATCAAGCTGCCAATCAACTGTCTGTAAGTCGTATTGTCCACCTTTCCCCCCCATCAAATTTTGAGAGTTTCATGTTTTGCTCCATGGGGGTGAGAACGGGCTTGCAATCCTGCATGCGAAATCACTAAAGAGCTTCCACTGCATACTTACTCTGAGAAATGAAAATATGATGTGGATGTTGGAAGACTTCAACTCCAAGATAGTAGTGAAGTAATCCCAAATCTGTCATCTTAAAACCTGCATGTAACTCCTTTTTCACTTGTGCAATATGATAATCATGGTTGCCAGTAATGATCAAATCATCTACATACATAACAAGAATTACTAGATATTTTCCTTGTTGTCACACATACAAAGTATCATCAGATTCACTTCATTGAAAACCAACTTTCTTAAGGTATTCATCCATCTTTGCATACCAAGCTTGGGGAGATTGTTTTAATCCATATAAAGCCTTGATCAATTTGCAGACTTTATGTTCTTTCCCTTCGATTTCAAAACCTGGTGGTTGTGTTATATACACTTCTTCCTGTAAATCCCCATTGAGAAAAGCACTTTTCACATCCATTTGATGAACTTTCCATCCTTTCTGATCAACCAATGCAAATGTTAATCAGATGGTGTTCCATTTAGTTGTAGGAGCAAACATTTCCTCATAATCAATGCCTTCGTGCTGCGTAAATCCTTTTGCGACAAGTCGTGCTTTATACTTTTCAAGTTCTCCCTTTTGATTATACTTAATTCTGTAAAACCATTTGCATCCTATGGGTTTAACATTTTGTGGACAATCTACAAGTTTCCAAGTGTTGTTATCAAATACTGCTTGATATTATTCAACCATAGCCTGTTGCCATTCTTTATGTTTTACTGCTTCTTTGTATGTGGAAGGTTTAGTAAAATCATTTGCTATCAAGGAAAAATTGCCTTCACTTCTATGTGACTTTCTGGTCCCTGTTTTATTCTACTCATTAGGCTTTACATCTTTCAAAAGTTGAACTGCCCATTTTGGTAGTTGATGCTCAGTTGTTTGAGATTATGAAAAGTCTACATCATTGTAAAGAGGATTAATATAAACTAAAGTTCATCGATTAGTTGGAGAGTCTGGAGGTGGAGAATCATTATCAGAAGAACTGCTGCTGTTTGGAGATGCGGCTAAACTGCTAGAAGATCTAGATGGTGTTGTTGAAGTAGATGGACTCGATGAATCATCTTTAGATGAAGGAAAATCAAGTTCATCCCAATTTGGTGAATTTTGTTGAATTTGCGTATTTCCCTTTTTTCGACTCCCTTTAGTTTCTAACTTTTGAAGAAGTCTTTCAATTTCTTCTGCACTCTTACTCTCTATTTCATAAAAAATGACATCCATTCTCATAATAAATTTTCCATTGGTCAAAAGATGATACCCTTTCTTCTCATTAGAATAGCCAATCATTGTGCATTTCAAACTTCTTGAGTCAAGATTAGTTCATTTTTCTTTCGGAACTAAGGCATAACATACTGATACAAAAACTCAAAGATGTTTAACTCAAGGTTTGAAACCAAACCAAGCTTCATAAGGTGTGATTTCGTCTAAAGAAGCAGTTGGAGATCTGTTTCTTAAGTAGACAGTTGTATGCATTGCTTTTGCCCAATATGTTGGACTTAACCTCTTGAGAGTTAACATGGATCTCGCCATTCCTAACAAGGTGCGATTCATTCTTTCGACTACTCCATTTTGTTGTGGAGTGTAAAAATTTGTAAGATGTCGTCTTATGCCATTTTCACTGCAATAAGTTTTTAATTCATTTGAAGTGAATTCTCCCCCATTATCTGTCCTGAGAGTACCTATCTTTTCTTTGACTTCATATTCAACAAGTTGGCGAAAAATTTTAAACTTCTCAAATGCTTCTGACTTGCTCTTCAAGAAGTAAACCCAAGTCATTCTATTGAAATCGTCAATGAATAGTAAGAAATATTTGCAACCACCAAATGAAGTTTGTAGTGGTCCACAAATATCACTGTGAACTAGTTGTAGCCGCCTGTTTGCACGCCATGAACTTGTTGGAAAACTTTCTCGACTTTGTTAGCCATAAATGAAAGCTTCACATTTTGCATTTTCCCTTTTGAAAGTTGGCAGTCCCTTAACCATCCCTTGTTTTTGCAATTGAGAAAGACTCTCAAAATTTAAATGTCCATATCTTACATGCCATAGTCTTATAGGTGAAATACCTGTAGTCACTGCCCCTGCAAAATCAGAATGCCTTGGAATAACTGTCCCTTTCATCCATAACAGTTTTCCATCTTCATAACCTGTCATCATAGTTTTCAAGCTCCGTTTGACTGAATTAATCTTAACTAAGCCATCTTCCATAATTACCTGATGTCCTGCTTGTCGAATCGTGACTAAAGACAACAAACTTTTCTTAAAGGTTGGTACATACCATACATTTGAAATCATTTTTTCTCCAATGCCAGTGAGAAAAACTTTAATTGCTCCTTTTCCGTAAGAGTATGTTTTGTATCATCTACAAGAAAAATGGAATTAAGTTGGAAATCTTGAAAATTCCAAAAAAAATCACGTCGACAAGTCATGTGCTGAGTTTCCCCTAAATCCAAGATCCATGCATCTTCATAATCACTTCTAAGACGGGATGAAAGTTGTAATTCCGGCAAGGAAGTAAAAACATATTCTGAGTTATCATCATTTTGATTATTTGCAAATTGAGCTGAGTGCTGATGAAACTTGGGAATTTTATTAAGAGAAGTTCGAAAATCTTCAACATAATGGCCAACTTTATTACATCTTCGACACACAATTTGACTTAAGTATCTTCCTCTTCCTGAAGATTGTCCTCTACCTCTACTTTGACTTCTATTTTGAGGTTGTCCTCTACCTTGATTATTATTTCCTTGTCCTTGAAAATAGCCTCTTCCTTGATTGTTTCCTCTACCTTGAAAATTATTCCTGCCTGAACTATTGCCTCTATTAAAGTTGTTTCCTCTGCTTTGGCTTCGACCTCGACTTTGTACATTATGTGCTGCTTGATTCTGATTGAAATTCCCTCTGCCTCTGTTTCTAGAACTGTCAGTCGATGATTTACTAGTGCTAGCCTCTATGAAAAAGACATCTTCACCAACTTTCTTCTTCTTCCCAAAGGTTTTATCATGTTGGGTCAACATTTCGCAGAGCTCATCAAACTTTAGTTTCTCTAACTTTCCAGTTAATTGTAGAGTCTCCAAAAAATGTGTGTAGGAAGAAGGAAGTCCAGCAATTAAAATTGTGACCATAAAACTATCATCTACTGCTGGAAAACCAACATTAATGATTTCCTGCCTAATATTCTTAAGTCTTGAGATATATTCAAGAAAATCACCTCCTTTAGTCAATTTTTGCTGCAACAATTTTAATTGTAGATCAACTTTCTTTGACTCAGGTTGAGTATCAAAGAGGTCTTTAAAAGTTTTCAAAGCAGACCATGCATCTATAGCATTTTCTATATGCACATACATTTCATCATTGACAGAAGATTTAATGAGAGCTAAGGCTTTGGCATTCTTAACTTCCCATTTTGCTAGTGCAACTGCATCTGTGGGTTTATTCGACTTAATATCACCATCACATATACCCTTCCATAATTCATTATAAATGAGAGTGATTTCGATGAGGCGTTGCCATGTTTTATAAGATTTTGTTCCTTCAAGTTTGTCGGAATCAGAAAACAAATTAATCAACTTTGACATTGTAGCGTTGAAGCTTCACACCAAGAATCAGACTCAGAAGAAAAAATATCAAGATGGGAAACACAACATGCAACACACAACACAATAAAAAATGATCTATCAGGGCTTGGCCTTGACCCTTGTATAATCGTTGAAGCAGGAGAAAAATGACTGAGCTTTGCACTTGGCTCTAGTCAATTTCTCAAATATTTACAAGGTAACTTTCAAAATTTGACTTTTACAATGATGCTCTTGCAAAACTTGGTAAAAAAAATTTAGCCTCCCTCAAAGTAAAATTACTTTGAGTTACAATGTGATGAACCCAAATTTACAAATTAAAATTAAAAAACTCTTCTTTGAGAAATTACACAACTCAACTTATTTCTCCATTACAAAAAAACTTTATGATCCACCTTATTTCTCCATTACAAAAAAACTTTATTATGCACCTTATCCCTCCATTAACATTACTCTCTTTTCTTTTAAAACTCCCATTAAAAAGAGTGAATTTTACGTGAACTTTAAAGCATACATCATGCTTTTAAAAAACCACATCCTTTGACCATTTAAAATAATTTACGGTGCATGCTTTTAGCAATCCACGCTGGCTTCTTGCTGGCAGGCTAGTTCACGTTGGCTTCTTGCTAGCAGACTGGCTCTCCCTGGTTGGCTTCTTGCTGCTGGTTTCACTGCAAAAAAAAAAAAATCATCGCAGATATCCAAATCGCACTACAAACAGGGCTCTCTGCTTTTTCTTTTTGTTCTCAGAGACTCCCCTATAAATTTCATACTAGCTACTTGGACAATAGAAGTGAATGTGCGAAAATGGCTTGGTCCATCACTTGATGTGATATAAAATGGACAACTAATTCTTGCTTTTTGTGTTGCATCCAGCAAAAGAACCTTGGATTCAATACTGCCATGTTCTCCACACGATGCATTAACACCCTGCAATGTATAATTTTCGCATTCTTCCAAGGATCTTAGAGTATGAGGAATTAACACTGGCTCAATGGGTAAAGCTAGGGGCCAATCGATTTTGGCAGATTTAGATGGCCATTAATATGTAGAAATAACAGAAGATTTACGCCATTTCTTGCCTTTGTTTCTGTATACCAAGAATAAATGCAGGAAAGCTCAAAGCGTGCCTATATTCCTCCTCTCAGCACCCATGAGATCATCTCTATAGATTTGGAGTCTCTGTTCATTAATCTCCGGTTTACAGAGATCTGCACAGTAGTATAGTTCTTGAATGAAAATTGTTGTTTCTGGATTGCATCAATGTCTTCTGAGAAGTTGTTACCTTGTGTGGAATTCTTTTCTTTAATGGGTTTTATTAAATTAAAAAAACAAATGAAACGCAAATTCGATCTTCATTAAATGGCCGCTGCTAATGGATACACTAGTTCTGTCTTCATTAAATGGTCGTTGCAAATGGATTCGCAGATTCTCCACCGAAATATCAGTAATCATGAAAATGACAAACACGATATCCAGGAATTTAATAACAATGGTCTTCTTATCATAAATCTGGAGGTAGTGGAGCAAGGCACTCTACTAATGCTTGCTCATGGAGATACAACAGAGTTGAGGCAGATAAAATAAAATGAAAATATTAACTGACCAAATAAATGGAGTTTTCCATGTGTTTGTAGAGTTGGAATCTCCTCCTCACATCCACTGCACATTATTGGAGCTCTGATACCACAATAATGGTAGAAGTGTCCTCAGACACGTAATTTTATTAATCAGAAAAAAAAATAATTACATATTTGATTTTGCAAGAGTTTACATCCAAACAACCAAACACTCTTGCAATGAGCTATTTATAAGCTCAATGTCCTAACTACCTCTAATTATGGATCTCTTATTAAATAACAAGTGTCCATTTACAATAAATGCTATTCAAAACAACTAGCTAACAAATCTCCTAAAATAAAGCCTAAGATACGACACATTTGGAGAGTCATATCTTGTTACAACAATATACTAATTCTAAATGTCTCCATTAAATAATTAAATATTCTAGAATAACAATTATTAATTTAATATCTTAAATTAATAATTATTTTATTACAACTTTATAACCTATGATAATATTTTATTTTTGGATCATCTAACAATAGAAATATAAAATTAAATATATTTTTGATAGAAAGGTTTACAAAGTTAACTAGTTTTATCTTAATAAAATTCTTATTATTTAGAAAAAATATTTTTATGATTTTTATGAAAAAAAATGATAAATAATATATAACATTCATCAAAATTATGATAAACTTATATTTTGAATTAATATCTTCAATTAATTAATTATATATTAATAATTTTAATTAATTAATTTGTTTAATTTCTGACAAGTTTAATAGTAATTAAATTAAAATAATAAGAGAGTAATTTATGAATGTTAAGAGTTTTTCCATAAAAATTACATTAGAAACAATTTATGGACTTGTTTCTAACCATCTAGTGTGGTTCATCATCATGACAAGATGAACCACACTAGATGGTTTGAACATCGGTACATTGTTTCTAATTTGATTCTTACTAAAAAAAGTCTCAACATTCTTAAGATGGATCCCATAAGCCCAAATTCAAAGTAATTTATGGTTTGAAAGAAAAAAAATTCTAAATAATTTATCAATTAAATGAAAAATTTACATACGTGACAAATACAATTATATTTAAGTTTGTTAATAATCAAATTAAAATGTTAAATAAAGAAATTAAAAGGATATTTATTTTAGATAATGTATCAACTAAGTAAATATTTGGACGTGTCAACAAACAGGTAAATTATACACCATAAATTTAGCATTCAAATATTAATGACAAAGACAAACTTATAAGTTTGAAAAATTAATTGATTAAATCAATAATTATGAAAACAAATTTATAAGTATGAAAAAAATTATTATGAAATTAATAATTTTGACAACAAAGTCATAAGTTTGAAAAGTAATATTTTCATTTCATAAATTTCCAATTAAATTAATGATTTAAACTTGCTATCAAATTTGTCTACTTTACACCATAAAATTAAATTAATGATGTAAACTTCTAATAAATATATATCCTTGATATTATAAATTTAACATTTAAATATTAATGATAAAAAAATTATATTTTTTTACTTAAATAATATATTAATTAAGTTCTCCCGATCGGGATTCAAGTCAATGTCAGAGAGGCCATGCTGGGATTTGATATGGGTAGTACGAAGGCCATAATGATCGCCGCCCCCCACATGCTCAAGGAAGGGGGTGCGATGTCCTTTGGAATGAATGGATAGATGGAGAGTGGGGAAGGTGGTAGAGAAAGGAATAAGGTAGGGTGGTGGAGAAGGCTAAGGCATTTGACGTGCAGGATAGGAGAGAGTAGTTGTGGAGAAGGGAGGCGATTTAGAGTTGGCGAAGGGTGAAGGAAAGAAGGAAACCTTGGTTGTGGACAAAAGACAGAATCTAAGTATGTAATTTGGTTCTGATCCTGTGTTGATTCCATGAACTGGATGGGGTTCTATTGGGGGAAGG
This sequence comes from Pinus tabuliformis, assembly GCA_031772625.1. Taxonomy (NCBI): domain Eukaryota; kingdom Viridiplantae; phylum Streptophyta; class Pinopsida; order Pinales; family Pinaceae; genus Pinus; species Pinus tabuliformis. The sequence goes on along the minus strand of CM062808.1, from coordinate 708,144,347 downwards.
GAGGGGCAAGCACCCGATGCAATTGGGATTAGCATTGTATAGGAAGCATTGGGGGTGGCAAGGGCATGCCATGGCTTGGTTCTGCATTTTGATTCTCTCCCAATTGATCCAGAACCATGGTTGTGGAGTGGGCAAGTGCAGGCTGCAAAGATATGTGGATCTATCTTTAGTTTCTCAGGCTAGGGGGATAAGTGATAGTGGTATTACAATTCCCGGGGGGCTGGGTGCTGAAGAGAGAGGTGAGAAAGATCTCAGGGTAGGGGGATGGGAATACAACCATGGCAGTAGGATTCAGAGTGGCCATTGGGAAAATGAGAACCCGCATGGAAATGAGGGCAAATATAAGAATCCCAGGCAACAATCTGGTTAGAGGAGCAATCGAAGCCATGAGTTGCATCTGCTGGTTGAGGGTGCAAGAAGCGGGTATAATTGCAGGCATCTTGCCAGGCTCTAGAAGGGCCTGTGGGCTTGGCTCCAGATGCAGCAGGACGATTGGCATATGAGCCATAGCAAGGGGGATGGGTACTATGAGGAGCCCTGGCAGAAGAGTTTGAAACGTACTTCCCTCGGGAAACTGTAGGCTCTGGGCTACTCTCACACTAGGGGGGAGAAGTGTGTAACAAAGGCAATGCATGAGTGGAAAAGGTGGAGTGTTGAGAAAGGTTAATGAATCTAACTTCGTTAGGATGTCAACAGGGCTCTACTACCCAGCTTATGGCTCGAGCAATGAGAGGATGTGGTCGTGGTAGGAAAGGCCCGACCCCCCAGAGAGATAAGGGGTCGATCACATTAGAAGCCCGCAGGGGTCGTAAGCCTGTAGAGCAACTCATAGTAGAGACATCAGCGACATACCAAGATGGGACGAATGCGAGAATTCAGAAGTTGATGGAAGACTAGGAAGTGGAGATTAAGCAGGAAAGCGAATCAGAGGATGAGCTTGACAATTGGAGTATGCTGGTCCCCAATCCACAGAATACCCGTGGGAGAACTAATCAGTTTAAACACACTCCCTATCTATATTTTTTAATGTAGAGCCTTCTTGAAAAAGCAATGGAACAAATCTCTGTGGGGATGGCAGTTACAGTCCAGGGCCTGCTGAATTACAAAAAGGATATGGAGAAAATCCTCTTCCAGTTGCACAAATAGGACATCAGGATGGATTGACTGCCATATCCCTTGCATTCTGGAGCTATATGGAATGGCAGGGGCGACTGATGAAGATCTTGCTCCTGATGAATTTGCCTCTGATGAGAAGAAAGACAAGATTCCCCATGCATAATTTTTGTTTATGCGGTTAGCTTTTAATTTTCCTATTGCATATGCTAGTTTTAACAGTTATGTAGTATCTGGACATGAGATCGAGACTTATCTAGCTTGGCTAGAAAGACTGAAACAATGTTATTTTTGGATGGCTTATAATGTTGACTGGTGGCCAACAGACTTGGTTTCCCCTCAGGGCAAGTTGAGGCCACCCAGTCAACCTATGTGGTGTAAAATTTCCTAATATATAATAGTAAATGAATGGATCTCCCAAGATTAACAAAATAATATATATTAATTAAGTTAATAATTTAAAATAATAAATAAATCCTCCCATCAACCACTTCAATGCTTTTAAACATATTACTCACAAATCAAGAAAGTAGCATATATATATATATATATATATATATATATATATATATATATAATAATTTTTGTTTATGCGGTTAGCTTTTAATTTTCCTATTGCATATGCTAGTTTTTACAGTTATGTAGTATCTAGACATGAGATCGAGACTTATCTAGCTTGGCTAGAAAGACTGAAACAATGTTATTTTTGGATGGCTTATAATGCTGACTGGTGGCCAACAGACTTGGTTTCCCCTCAGGGCAAGTTGAGGCCACTTGGTCAACCTATGTGGTGTAAAATTTCCTAATATATAATAGTAAATGAATGGATCTCCCAAGCTTAACAAAATAATATATATTAATTAAGTTAATAATTTAAAATAATAAATAAATCCTACCATCAACCACTTCAATGCGTTTAAACATATTACTCACAAATCAAGAAAGTAGCAGATATATATATATATATATATATATATATACAAAATTGAAAGGAAAAATATTTGTTTAATATAGCCGTTACTTGTTAATATTTGTTTTAATAAATTAATATCTTAACTGAACTATTATTTTTCAAAAACTAGTTGTTTAATATAGTTGTTAATAATATTTGTTTTTAATATATTAATAAATTAATATCTTAATTTAAATATTATTGTTCAAATATAGTCATTACTTGAAATTTTGGTCTCTATATTACTCTTTATTTAAGCTTTTTCCATGGTTTGGCTCATTAATTAATTATGGATCACAGAAGCCTGAACATAGAAAGAAAAAAATATTATTAATAGATGATTATTGTGAATATAAATTAAGAGAATTATTTATAAAATATATTAATTAATTTACTTTATATCTAAAATATATTAATTTAATTCACTTGGGGAATGTTAGGTCTAAGGTGAGCCTAAGTTAGATGTTGGAAAGGGAACACCCTCGCTACTGTGGGGTTTTATTGTGGGAGGATGTCCTATACAAATTCACAATTTTCTAGGAATGTTTGAGCTATGTGCATTTCAAACATGCAATGATCTTAAGACTAAGATAGAAGAAACCCTAGAAATAATAAATATAATGTTTTTGAAAAATTTGATATGTGTGGGAAGGAATTCTCTTAAATAGAATAAGGTATGACTAGAGATGAATCAAAATGCTAGGAAAAACAATAGGGATAGTGATGTCTAGTGTTTGCAATGAAGTGATATTTGAGTGCAAAGGAATTCTCTAAGAAGGAACGAGATATAAGGGAGTAGAGCGTGTGGAGTGGGAGTTTGTCCTCAAAGTATAATGCTAGAAGAGATATAGGTCCAAATTTTAAGATCATGTACCAATTGAAGAAAAATGGAACCTCTCAAACCAAAGAACCAATCATGAAGAGGGAAGCACAAAATTCGAAATCAATGATGCCCTAAAATAAGGGAGCAAGAAAAAGTATATACCAATATCCTCAAATTGAAATGGTTTCATCGTATTCTTCATAGAAAATGGCCTTCTATAGTTTGGCAATGGGTTCACACATTGATGCAAATATTTCAATAGGATAAATACATAATAAATAAACTAATGTGCATATCCCAAAGGACAAAAAGATTAAACTTCCTATGTATATGGTCACGTATCAATTAAATGCAAAGTAAATATGCTAGAAATCAGGGGAGAACTCTCGTAAGAGCTAGGTACTACTGTGGCTGAATCCTCCTTAGGGAGTGCACACAGATGTTATACATTACCTAGTCACCCTCTTATATTTCATGTTATTTTTTTTTCTTGTAAATTTCATAAAAAATCATAGCTACACTCTCAATGGGGAAAATGTTGGATTCTGTAAGGGGGAGAGACTATGGCATATTGCTTTTAATTTTAAGATTATAAATTATAAAATCCTTTTGGATTTTGGATTTTCTTTTGCAATTATCTATAGATGTTATCACCCAAAATTCACATCCATATAAGATAAAAGTAGTTTCAAGAGAATCAAAGTGGATGTTCTCTTTTGTGGGACAAAAATTTAGTTGATTCACAATTATTTTCAAGACTAACATATGTTTTTTTCCCTCTATTAATCCTTTCTTAATGTTATATTTTTAGAGGTTTTAGGGTATATTTTTGAATTAATTTCCAATAAGTTGGTATTTCCATATATAAAATTAGTATAAGTGATCATTTTCTATTTGATAAACATAACCTTTATGTTTTTAGTGTTTACCCTTATACCCATGCCATAATATAAATCCTTGCAGATTCCGAGTTAACTGATAATGTTAGAGAAACTCTTTAGCATAGGAACAACATCATCAATGTAAAGAATAAGAATGACGACTCCTATAGCTAAAATGTTCCAACAAAATCAGTTTCTCCTAAACATGCCTCTAACTTGTTAATGTAAATGCCAATAGGTGTAGGTCATAGAGAACGTCCTCGCTTATCTCCTATATTACAAGTAATATCCTCTCACCAACCATCAATGTTCCTAAACTTTGTGAAAAAATTCTTATATGAGGTTGTCAAGTCAAATGGACCCTATAACTCTTCCTATATACCATGTCAAATGTCTTCCTATAGTCGATAATGGAACACAAGGTATTGGTTTTATTACTATGTCATTCCTCTATAATGACCTCAAGCTATAACTAGGTGGTCCACAGTGGAATGATGGCTTGTAAAATCTTCTCAAGATTCTTTATTCCTTTCTCTTAACATTATAACCATATCCTAATATTTTTTTTTTTGCGAAATTATTATAGGTCTGACTTGGCCAGAATAGTAGCCTGGTGTATCATAATGGTCCTCTAGGTAGAGGGATTATTTAGTCCTCGATTTTAAAAGTAGGAGAAATGAAGCTTTAAGTCAATGGTTTGGGAAAACTTGCTTCACTACTAGATTGAATAGCTTGTGAGTGTGAAGGATCAAAATATAAGCTCCTATTATAGGATATCAATTTGATAGCGTGAAGGATCAAAATATGACCTCCTAATTTAGGATCTCAATTTGATAGCTTTGGACCTCCTCAATTTTCTCCTTTACAACTTGTTTAACCCAACATTCTATATCTTTCAAGCTAAAAAGTTGTTCTTTTTTGTTAAATGTTTAATATTGGAAGATACATAAATATTCTCTAGATATGAATTTCAATACAAAAAATAATATTGGAAGATACATAAATATTGGAAGTTACATAAATATTCTCTAGATATCCTAATCTTTTTTTTTGCAAAATTATTATAGGTCCGACTTGGCCAAAATAGTAGCCTGGTGTATCATAATGGTCCTCTAGGTAGAGGGATTATTTAGTCCTTGGTTTTAAAAGTAGGAGAAATGAAGCTTTAAGTCAATGGTTTGGGAAAACTTGCTTGACTACTAGATTGAATAACTTGTGAGTGTGAAGGATCAAAATATAAGCTCCTATTATAGCATATCAATTTGATAGCATGAAGGATCAAAATATGACCTAATTTAGGATATCAATTTGATAGCTTTGGACCTCCTCAATTTTCTCCTTTACAACTTGTTTAACCCAACATTCTATACCTTTCAAGCTAAAAAGTTGTTTTTTTTTGTTAAATATTTAATATTGCAAGATACATAAATATTCTCTAGATATGAATTTCAATACAACAATGAAATAATATTTTTTTTTTCTATTTTATTTTTACTAGTTCAAATATATCTTTGTAATTGTTGAATATCAAATTTTAAAAATGTAAGAATGCCTTTTCCTTTTATTTATTTAATATATAATGAAAAATAACATAATTTTATTTTCATTAGTTATATATAATTTAATTTCATAAAAAAATAAATAATAAAATAAAAAATTATAATATTAAAAAACAACTCACTTACATTATTCTCTAAATTTGTTAAAATTGTTTTATATTAATTTGATTATATTTATATCATATTATTATTATAAATGTAAAAATAACAACCAAAACAATGAAAATAATGTCTTCTTTTACATATAGTTAAATTTTTATGAATAAAAACAATAAATCATCTATCAACCAGTTGACTTAATTTCTACTATTCCTTTTTTCTTATTCCAAATTAAATATCTATATATAAAAAATGTTAGTTTCATTATTATAAAATGTGATGTTTTTTTGGTAACTCAACCAACATGACACTAACTACCACCAGTAACTATAATTTTTCAGTTAACATTTTTTTCTACGATCAAAGCTCACTTGACACATAACTAACAATAAGCCTTTATCGGGCTACAATATGTCCTCCTCCCCGTAGCCCATTCACTCCCCATAGCCCAAGTCACAATAGGGGATGCCTTTTGAATTTCAAAGATTTCACATTTCTCTGTTTAACCAATTGAACTAGGGTGGGGACTAAAATGAGATGGTTTGTATACAAAAAAAAAAAAACAAGTTATTTGATTAATGTTTAGAACAAAAAGAAGAAGTGCTTCTTTGTATTATTAAGAAAAAAAAAGAAGTATTTTTATATTTTTGGCTATAATCATTTAAAACTTATTACAAACTTGATGATCATTATTTTCCGTTATGTACTTTTAATTATAAAAAATATTACATACTCCATTATTATTTTCAGTGATGTAATGTATTGCAAAACAATTTGGTTATTTGATAAAAGAAGGGTGGGGCCATTAAGACAAATTTAATCATGATATAAATAAATAAATATTTATAGATAATGAAATTTAATATTACTAACAATAAATGAATAATTTTATCTTATTCTGAGTAATAAATGAATAATTTTATAATAACAATACCATGATGAAAATGTATGTTACATAGCAGATTTTTCATTGTTATTGAGGCCCATCATGTAAATAAGTATTTATAGATAATGAAATTTAATATTAATAACACTAAATAATAATTTTATCTTATTCTAAATAATACCATGTATGTTATATAGCAGTTTTTTGGTTGTTATTGAGGCCCAGTATATAGATGCATTGAGTGTTGGTTACATCACAATCATCTTAACAGAATAGCCCATAAAGATTTATATATCCTAATAAAAATAAGATATATAGAACACAGTAGTATATAGAAGCAAACGAGAATTATTCCTCTATATATATATATATATATATATATATATAATTTAATTTCAAACAAAATTAAATAATAAAATACAAAAATTATAATATTAAAAAATAATTCACTCGAACTAATTTCTAATTTTTTAAAAATTATTTTATATTAATTTCATTATATTTATATCATATTATTATAAAGATAAAGATAAAAAAATGAAAATAATTATTTATTTTATGTATAATTATTTTTTTTATAAATGAAAACAATAATTTACCTATTAACTAATTAACATAATTATTGTTATTTTTTTTTAGCATTCCAAAATAAATATCAATACTTAAGAAGCGTTGTTTTCAATATTCTAAAATCTAGTTTTTTGGCTAACATTTTTTTGGCCGATCTCAATCATGTCATGTGACTAATTGAAACGTGATAGTTTGTATACAAAGAAATATATTACTAGTTGGCTAATATCTAGAGTAAAAAAAAAATGCTTGTTTATCACAATGTAAAGAGAAATCTATTTTGATATCAAAGTGTAAATTATAGCTATAAATTAGCCTTATATATTTTCATTTTAAAATGAAAAATATTATTTTGAAGGAATTTTGTTCACTATAAATTTTGTAAACTCATGATCATTACTTTAAATTATCAAAGATTTTACAAACTTGATGACCATTACAATATTTAGAGTTAAAAAAAAATGTTTCTTTGTCAAAAATAATAATAAAAAAAAAAAAAACATTATTTTGATATCAAAATGTAAATTATTTTTATTAATTAGTTTTGTACATTTTCATTTAGAAATGCAAAAAAAATTATTATTTCAAAGAAATTATATTGCCTAATATAAAGTCTATTAACTCGTAATCATTATTTTTAATTATAAAATTATATTAGAAGCTCTATGATCATCATTTTATATCACATGTATTGCAAATCCGTGATCATTATTTTTAGTTATAAAAGATATTGCAAAACAATTTGGCTATTTAATCTATCATGATTAGTTTATGATTATGGGGTTGTTGCTTCAGTTGATGAAGCAAAAGTATATATTGTTGACCTAGAAGCAACAATTGATTCTAACACTTGACGACTAGTATCGATGCTAACATTGTATCAATATCATATTAGTTAACATTTGACCAATAGTATCAATATCATATTAGTTAAAATGATGTTTCTTTATTTCAAGAAAAAAAAAGAAAGATAATAAACCGTATTTTAGTATGAAAACGTAAATTATATTTTTTCATTTTAAAATAGAATAATATTATTTTAAGAAAAAAAAAAATCCCTCTAAAGTTTATGAATTTATAAAAGATTTTACAATTTTAATAATCATTACTTTTAATATTTAGATTTTAAAAGGATGCTTCTTTGTCCTAAAAAAACACCTTATTTTGAAGTCAAAAGCTAAATTATATTTATTAATTAGCCTGGTATATTTTCATTTTCAAATGTAATAATATTATTTAAAAAAAGTTGTATTAGCTATAAAAATATATTCTATTGATTTATAATCATTACTTTCAATTATAAAAGATATTAGAAACTTGATGATAATTACAATAATTATTTTGGGCTATTTAATTCATGATCATTACTTTGAGGTTATGTAAAGTATTTAATTCATGATCATTACTTTGAGGTTATGTAAAGTATTGCAGAACAATTTGGTTGTTTAGAAAAAGGAGATGATTAAGCTGCAGCACAATCACCACCGTAGCCAAAAGGACAAATCATTGAAATATATTGTAATAACAATATGATAGATAGAGCACACCCGTATATAGAAGCGAATAAGGATTATTTATAAATATAGTAGGAATAATAATAGGGATATATAGAGCACACAGGTTTGTTATTACACCTCAGGAGCCCTACCAATTACACTTTTATCAGCAGACGCACGATATAAACGACTCATTCTGAGGGAAAAAAGCCCCGAAAAACTATTACAATACGTCAAACACAACTGTTGAGAGCCCCGAAAGATGATGAATGGGATTTTCTATTGACTGGAAGGTCCTGGGGTGCCAAAAGGAGCATTAGAGTGGGGTTGGTGGAATATCGAAGGGAGTGGTGGGTTGTGGGGTTGGTGGAATATCGAAGGGAGAGGCTGCAGGAGTTTTGGGAAAGCGAGGAGGGCCTGGTCGTGGAAAATTGAATGGAGGTCGGGCGGGATGAAATTTGGGGAACCCTGGGGTGCCAGGTCGTGAAAAATTGAATGGAGGCCTTGGATGAAATTTGGGGAATCCTGGAGTGCCCGGTCGTGGAAAATTGAATGGATGCCCCGGAGGAAATTTGGGAAAGCCTGGAGTGACCGGTTGTTGAAGTGGTGGAAAACCGCGCGAAGACCATTGCAACGAGGGGGTTGTGGACGCTTGAAGGCCCGCTTCCAAATTTTGGCTGGTAGGTCCTGGGGTGCCAAAAGGAGCATCAGAGGGGGGGGACTCAGGTGGAAAGCCTAGAGCGGTGGGTGCGCCAAAAGGAGCATCAGAGGAGGGGGCCTGAGGTAGTGGAATATCGAAGGGAGGGCGTGGAGGCCCCGGTCGTCGAAAATTGAATGGAGGCCCCGGAGGAAATTTGGGGAAGCCTGGAGTGCCGGGTCTGAATGGAGGAAATTTGGGGAAGCCTGGAGTGCCCGGTCTAAATGCAGGAAAGCGTGGAGTACCTGGTTGTTGAAATGGTGGAAAACTGCGCGAAGGGTTTGTGGACTCCTGTAGGCCGGTTTCAGTCAAATATTCAGTGGTGCCAAAAGGAGCATCAGAGGCGGGCTGAGGTGGAAGGCCTGGAGTGGTGGGAGTGGGTTGGGGAAATGGTGGAGTACTGAACGGGGGAGTGTCGGGAAGAGGAGGAAAGGCAAAGCCCGAACCTGGAGTGGTCGGAGAATTGAAGGGAGGGCCGGGAGGATTTTTGGGAAAGCGTGGAGTGCCTGGTCGTGGCCAATTGAATGGAGGCCCTTGAGGAGTTTTGGGAAATGGCGGCCGAACGAAGGGAGCGCCGGGAGGAAGAGGAACTTTGGGAATGCGATAAGGTTGAAAAAATGGTGCATTACCCAAGGGAGACCACTGCAACGAAGGGTCAGGGTTTGTGTACGTCTGCGGGCCTACTTTCCAGTTTTGATCAAAATTCTCGGCCACCGCTCGACCCCTCATCATTCTCAACACGCCTTCGCCTTCGCCTTTGCTGTAACCACACGATGCCGGTACGGTTTCATGGCGGTAGCTGAAAGACCCTGCACTGTACGCGAGAACTCCATTGGAGAATGACTGTAGCGTGAGGCGTGAGGGTGCAGACTTTGAGGGAATCCTGCACGAGTTGTGAGGGCTTTTGAGCGGTTTCACCGAACACTTGCTCAATTGATAAGCAGAGTGAAAAATATTGGAAGGGAACGCCACCCTGAATTCTCCATTTTCATCTGTTTCCCCTGTGATGGATACGGTCATCGTACCTTTCCTGTTGAGGCGGCATTCCACAGCTACCGAAGCACCTGTTCGTTTGTTCATCAAAGGAGTTATGCATCTACCATATATGGAAAATGACTTTCATACCATATATCTAGTCTAGTAGATTTACCATATATAGAAAATAAATATGAAAATGACTTTCATACCAGATATGACGTAGCCATTTTGAGAGGGCCTGCCCTCTAAACATGCATCACAGAACACATTTCCAGTAACCACGACAGATCCAGAAGCCTTTTCTTCAGCTGCCGAATTAGTGGCGGCACCCAAAGCCAAGTAGCTTAGGAGAAAGCCAACCAGAATGGGTATTATTGCAGGAATTTCAACAGACGCCATGATCGGCACTGAAGTTACAGACAAGTGTGTGTGTATCCGTTGAGAGCATAGTAGCTTATATAGGTAGTGGTGTGGAGTACATTTCCTTGGCAGTTGCCGAGTAAAATGAATAATGAGATCAATGATTCGACGTAATCGTAGAAAATGTGTACGTGGATAGGTTTGAAGGCCATCTATCTTGGAATTTGACAATTCATGTTTTTATATTTGGGTTTGGAGTTGCGATCCATCGTTTTTCCGTTCGCGAGTTTTCCTCATGGTTTGAGTTTTCCTGATTTTATATTTGGGCTTGGAGTTGCGGTCGTTTTTACGTTCGCGAGTTTTCCTCATGGCCTCAGTTTTAGATTCAGTGAACTAGACGGTGGTTTTATACTTATGTTTGAAGTTGCCATTGTTTTACCCGTCGCCAATCTTTTCTTTTTAAATGAAGGAAATATAAATATTTTTCTTTTATTATTTTATTTATACGTGGATCTCAACGTATTTCCGTTTGTCGTGTGTATCTCTTTTGTAATTATCAGCGGCCACAAAAAAATATTAATATTAGTTATGTAAGTAAGTAGTTATCAATCATTGCTCATTTCAAATGACATGATACGCGTGATCACCCCAACCTGTAACTAGCTTGCCCTACTTTTCATTCTCCATTCTTTTTCTCTATCATGGAGAGTTTTCCCGTGTTTCTCTACTTTATGCCTTAGCCCTTTGGAATTTTACCCACCTTGAAATGGTAGCTTTCGATTAGTTAAGGTTTTCATGGATATGAATTGCGAAGTACTCTCAACCATTCAAAGAGAAATGACTCCATTGAAGATTTTATGGATTCATGGAGAGAGGGATAATTGAACCAAGAATGATTCATTTCTAAACGTTTGTGGGTTTTGGATGGGAAATATTCCATGTCAAGAATAATGGAACGATGATACTAGTCCTCTCTTATGGTTACCCACTACTTAAAATTGAGGTTTTGGCATAGAATTATTTCTAATATGAGGAAGAAATCTAATCATTTGGACGCAAGGGTCGAAAAAATCCTATTGTTTGACCAAGTAGGATGGATCTTCACATGAACAATGTCACATAGGTTGATGGATTCAAATAAATTGGTTAGGAAATCAGGGAGGGGGTAAGATATGGCCATACAACCCCAAACCTCATAGACCCCAACAGAGAAATTTAAATCTCCTTCGATGAGAGAGATGACTCAATCCACATAGGGAACACGAGATTTCGACTCAAAAATCCCATGAAAAAACCAACCATATGAAGAACTTGTAATAATCCCACTAGACTACCCTGTGGCATCATTGGCTACAAAGTCCACATGGGGAAAGCTTGATTCCAATGCATTTTCTTAATTTGTTGATTCTAATATTCATTTTTGGGGTAATATGAGTTATAGGTAATTTAACTTGGTTATATTTTTTATAATCAGTATTCTAGAAGGGTTGGAAATGCGCCTACGATTTAAAGATGGAATTTTCATTTTGAGACTTGAGAGGGACCTTAAGCTCTAAGGGCCTTAAAATAGTTTTTTCTTCCCAAAGGGAAGTTCAAAATGTGCTTTCTTTTAAGCTTAGATAAATATTAGGTATTTTATGCCTCTATTCAATGACCTAATTCTTTTTTCTTTGATCATTCCGAGGTTGCATCCAAGTTCATGAATAACAAGATCTCCAGAGTGTTCGACAAGAGAATGGAAGTGTATATTATAATGAGCAAGAGGGGGTAGGGAAGTGAGTTGGGGTGGAGGATGATATATGGGGAGTAAATTGGCACAAGATAGGGGAGATGAACGAGGAAAAGAGGGAAAGGAAGGGTTGAAGAAGAAAAATAGGGAAGAGAGGAGTGAGGAGTGGTCTAGGAGGGTGTCCAAAGGGGTAGGACTAGGGGAGGGATTCATGAACATAGTAGAGAAGGAACCCTTTAAATTATTCAACTCAAAACATGATAGAGGGAAGGGAATGGAAGTGTATATTATAATGAGCAAGAGGGGGTAGGGAAGTGAGTTGGGGTGGAGGATGATACATGGGGAGTAAATTGGCACAAGATAGGGGAGATGAAGGAGGAAAAGAGGGAAAAGAAGGGTTGAAGAAGAAAACTAGGGAAGAGAGGTGTGAGAAGTGGTCTAGGAGGGTGTCCAAAGGGGTAGGACTAGCGGAGGGATTCACGAACATAGTAGAGAAGGAACCCTTTAAATTATTCAACTCAAAACATGATAGAGGGAATGAACCATTCATACCTATGGAGTAGGGGCCCTCCTAAGAACATGTGCTTGATGGACCCTAAGTTGCTTCAAGCTCTTGGGTAGTCAAAATTAGGGCCTAATTAGTGCCTTCCAGAAGACTAGTCACCATAAAATCTTGAATTTGAGGGGAACTTTAGGAGGGGCATCCCAAGCCATTTATGCTGCTAGAGAAAGTTGAGGGGAGACTGAGTAGAGCAGATCCTTCCTTACACATTTGTCTTCCCAAGCTTCCTTGAGTTGGCTTTGTCAAATAGAGTTAAGGATCTAACGTTTAAAGATATGCCTTTTTTCTATTCTTGCAAATTTGAATGTGCTTGGGATTGTCTAGTTTCTTTGCCTCACTCCTTCATACACATACATACCTTCGAGGAAAGTCTTTGTTTCTCTGGGCCAAGCTTGCTGAGGTTAAAATAACCAAGATCTATAGGTGAAATTACTATCTTAAACATAATTGGTGACTCAACTAGGGACTCTGAGTACATTGATTTTCTTTTCCTATTGTATTTCATTTTCTTGGGAATTTTTTGTTTCCTTGATGTTTTATAGTGGCCATTAGTAATTTAAGAAGCCTTGTTTCAAAACCCAAGCCTTGAAACCTCTTAGATCTAGGTTTTTCTTTTTTGTTTCATGCTAGCTTAAAGATGAATAGCTAAGCTCCTTCGTACACACACTATTCTCATCAACTTGAAAACATCAACATTCTTTTACATCAATAACTTTATTTAGTTTAAAACTTCATAGCATAAACATTCTTCTATATCAATAACTTTATTTAGTTGACATTTTCAAGGAGGTAAAAATGTTGGCTCTGTTAGGTCCTTATAATACTAGTGATTCCCCCATTACTATTGTCATTGTAGCCCTTATTGTCATTATTGTGCCCCTATTGTCCCCATATTGTTATTATTGTGCCCAATAGAAGCCCACTATTGTTATTGTTGTGCCCTTATATTATTATTGTTATGTTGGCTTTGATTATATTATGACCCCTTAGACTCCTATATATAGAAAGGAGTTTTTGTCATTTGTATCATCCAAGAATTGTTCATTTGTGTAACGTAAAAGAGGATTCCCCCTCGAAGAGGCTGCTTTATAAGGCATTGATTTTTCTTTTTTATCTTTTTGTGAGTTGGTTTCATAACATTTGGTATCAAAGCTTTGGATTCTAGGGTTTCGTTGCTCCAAATAGGTCATCGTGACATTTTCGCTGTAACATTGTTTATGAGATGTTTTAGAAGCTAAAAATAAACTCATTTGAGACGAAATCGTTCTAAACCTTAGGTCCGAATTTCAGATATTGTCTCGCTATATTTTCGGAGATATGATCTCAGGAAGTTAGGGTTTTTGCAGACTCCCGAATTAAGTTCCAAATAAGTTACAAAAATAGGACAAATAGTATTTTTTTATGTATCATTTTCAAATCCGAAGGTTGACACAGTGACGCATGGCACATCGTACAAGTTCTCTCTACTGAAAAATTATATAATCAGGTTATCTTGGGAGATTGTGCATCACTCTTTCTTGGAGAATCCAATCATGATCAGATTGGTGGCATTGGAAAGAGGAATCAGAGGGATACCGTAGGAATGAATTTCAAACCTTGGAGTCTGCAATTATAGAGATACAACATATTCAATATCAAGCTTCTAACAATGCAAAAAAATGTGCGTGGTCTTTTTAAAATTTTGCATAAGTTTGGGTTGAAAAATTAGTTTGAAGTTCAAAGGGCATAGTGAAGCATAATTATCATTAATTGATGCCTCGAAGAAAGGAAATGGAAACACCTATTATGCAACCTGAAATCTCTAGCATGACTCATGAAGAAGAGGAAGAAATACAACATGATATATCAAAATTACGAGACCAAGTGCAACAAATTTCACTCTCACAAAAGGTAACAAAAGCTAAGATTGATGGTTTAAAGAAAGGCGTGGAAGCTAAGATGAATGGAATGGAAGCTAATATGAATGGCGTACAAGTTAAGATGGATGGTGTGGAAGCTAAGATGGATGGCATGGATGCTAAGATGGATGGTATAGAAGAAAATATGAAAGGCAACATGGAAGATTTGAAGATAGATTTGACAAAGTTTCTATAGGAAATGCTTACTAATGGTGAAAGGGTAGTAAAGGAAACTCATGATGAGAGCAAAAGAAATTTTAATCATGATTTCACAGACTCTAACAGTGGATTGAAGACCCACCATGTTCCAAATATCAATATGAGGAATTTTGATGGCAAGGATCTCGTAACATGGATACTAGAGACGGAGCAATATTTCAATCTCTATAATGTGCGAAACACATAAAAGGTATGCATTGCAACTTTATATTTGGAACAAAATAAGTTTGTATGGTATCAATGGATTTTCTCTCATAAACAAATTGTCACTTGGGCAATTTTTATGGAAGAAATGATAGCACATTATGAGGCAACAAAAAGCTACACTTTTTTAGCCAATTGATAAACCTCAAACAAAAAGTTTAAGTGATGGAGCACATCGAGGACTTCCAAAACTTGAATATAAGGGTAAAATATATTCTAGAGGAGAATAGGATTGATGTGTTCATAGGGACTTTAAAGGATAACATCCAACATGAGGTTCTCCTGTGGGAATCTAACTCATTGGAGAAGGAATTCAGGTTGGCAAGGAAAATGGAAAGAAAAATTATGGAAACAAGGAAGCCTACCACTCACAACCATAATGATGAAAGTGTTGTTTCCCATAGCCTTCCAAAACCTACAAGGTTGACACCCCAGGAATTGGAAGAAAAAATTGCAAAAGGGCTTTGTTACAGTTGTGATAGAAAATACACTAAAGGTCATAAGTGTGCTCAGAAGAAATTATTTTACATAGATTGCGAAGAGGAGGAAGAAAAGGAAAAAGAAACGTCAAAATAAGAGGATATACACCATGAAAAAACCTAGAGAAAGAAGAAATGAATCCGATCATATCTTGTAATGCATTGGCTAGAATTACCACTCCTCAAACTATCAATATAGAAGGGCATATCAAGAATAAAGAGGTAAAAGTTTTGATTGATTCGTGGAGTACCCATAATTTTATTCATTGCAAGATAACCAAGGAATTAAATTGCTTCCTATATGTAGCACCAGAGTGTGAAGTGATGGTTGCAAGTGGAGGTACCATAAATTGGTCTGGAAAGTGTCATAATATTAAGATATCCATGGGATAATATGTATTGAATAGCCCAATTCTTTCCATTCCAATGGGTGGTGCTAATGTTGTATTGGGAGTCCAATGGCTACAATCCTCAGGTACAATTGATTTTAATTTTCAAGAACTTTTCATGAAATTTTCTTGGGAAGGAAAGGAAGCTGAATTAAGAGGCATCGTAGGGAAATCGAGAAAGATAATCACCTCTAATGGAATGACAAACCTTATAAATAAATCTCAATGATGAGTAATTGCACAATTATGTTCACTAGAGGTTCCCACATCGAAGTCATATATTTCTCTAGATATCCAAAAAGTCTTGGACAATCATTCCAAGGTATTTGGGGTGGAGGATGATATATGGGGAGTAAATTGGCACACGATAGGGGAGATGAAGGAGAAAAAGAGGGAAAAGAAGGGTTGAAGAAGAAAACTAGGGAAGAGAGGTGTGAGAAGTGGTCTAGGAGGGTGTCCAAAGGGGTAGGACTAGGGGAGGGATTCACGAACATAGTAGAGAAGGAACCCTTTAAATTATTCAACTCAAAACATGATAGAGGGAATGAACCATTCATACCTATGGAGTAGGGGCCCTCCTAAGAACATGTGCTTGATGGACCCTAAGTTGCTTCAAGCTCTTGGGTAGTCAAAATTAGGGCCTAATTAGTGCCTTCCAGAAGACTAGTCACCACAAAATCTTGAATTTGAGGGGAACTTTAGGAGGGGAATCCCAAGCCATTTATGCCACTAGAGAAAGTTGAGGGGAGACTGAGTAGAGGGGATCCTTCCTTACACATTTGTCTTCCCAAGCTTCCTAGAGTTGGCTTTGTCAAATAGAGTTAAGGATCTAATGTTTAAAGATATGCCTTTTTTCTATTCTTGCAAATTTGAATGTGCTTGGGATTGTCTAGTTTCTTTGCCTCACTGCTTCATACACATACATACCTTTTGGGAAAGTCTTTGTTTCTCTGGGCCAAGCTTGCTGAGGTTAAAATAACCAAGATCTATAGGTGAAATTACTATCTTAAACATAATTGGTGACTCAACTAGGGACTCTGAGTACATTGATTTTATTTTCCTATTGTATTTCATTTTCTTGAGAATTTTTTGTTTCCTTGATGTTTTATAGTGGCCATTAGTAATTTAAGAAGCATTGTTTCAAAACCCAAGCCTCGAAACCTCTTAGATCTAGGTTTTTCTTTTTTGTTTCATGCTAGCTTAAAGATGAATAGCTAAGCTCCTTGGTACACACATTATTCTCATCAACTTGAAAACATCAACATTTTTTTACATCAATAACTTTATTTAGTTGAAAGCTTCATAGCATAAACATTCTTCTACATCAATAACTTTATTTAGTTGACATTTTTAAGGAGGTAAAAATGTTGGCTCTGTTAGGTCCTTATAATACTAGTGATTCCCCCATTACTATTGTCATTGTAGCCCTTATTGTCATTATTGTGCCCCTATTGTCCCCATATTGTTATTATTGTGCCCAATAGAAGCCCACTATTGTTATTGTTGTGCCCTTATATTGATATTGTTATGTCGGCTTTGATTATATTATGACCCCTCAGACTCCTATATATAGAAAGGAGTTTTTGTCATTTGTATCATCCAAGAATTGTTCATTTTTGTAACGTAAAGGAGGATTCCCCCTCGAAGAGGCTGATTTATAAGGCGTTGATCTTTCTTTTCTATCTTTTTGTGAGCTGGTTTCATAACATTTGGTATCAAAGCTTTGGATTCTAGGGTTTCGTTGCTCCAAACAGGTCATTGTGGCATTTTCATTGTAACATTGTTTCTGAGATGTTTTAGAAGCTAAAAATAAACTCATTTGAGATGAAATCGTTCTGAACCTTAGGAGAAAGTTGAGGGGATATTGAGTAGAGGGTATCTTTCCATACACATTTGTCTTCCGAACCTTCCTAGAGTTAGCTTTGTCAAATAGAGTTAAGGATCTAATGTTTAAAGATATGCCTTTTTCTATTCTTGCAAATTTGAATGTGCTTGTGTTAGGTCCCTATAATACTAGTGATTCCCCCATTACTATTGTCGTTATATCCCTTATTGTTATTGTTGTGCCCCTATTGTCCCCATATTGTTATTATTGTGCACCAAAGAATCCCTCTATTGTTATTTTTGTGCTTTTATATTATTATTGTTAGGTCAGCTTCGTTATATTGTGACCTCTTAGACTCCTATATATAGAAAGGAGGTTTTGTCATTTGAATCATCCAAGAATTGTTCATTTGTGTAATGTAAAGGACATTTCGCCCTTAAAGAGGTTGAATTCTAAGGAGTTGATCTATATTTTCTATCTTTTTGTGAGCTGGTTTCATAACATTTGGTATCAGAGCTTTGGATTCTATGGTTTTGCTGCTCCAAACAGGTCATCGTGGAATTTCCACTGTAACATTTTTTTCTGCAACATTTTAGAATCTAAAAATAAAACAAATTTGAGATCAAATCGTGCTGAACCTCGGATCTAAATTTCAGATTTTTTCTCGTTATATTTTCGGAGATATGATCTGAGGAAGTTATGGTTTTTGCAAGCTCCAGAATTTTGTCTAAAACAGGTTATCGTGGAATTTTCTCTAAAGCTCTTTCGCTAGGAAGTTTTAGAAGCTAAAAAAAACCCATTTGAGAAGAAATCAGTCTGAACCTCAATGCTGAATTTCAGATCCTGCCTCACTATATTTTCGGAGATATAATCTGAGGAAGTTAGGGTTTTTGCAGACCCCGAATTACATTCCAAACAGGTCACCTTAGGAAATGCATCATAACTTTCACTCTGAGAATCAGATTGAATTTTCGTAAGAAGTTATAGAAAGAGGATAGACTGTAGTTTATTTTGGTATCATTTTCAGAACCTAAGGTTGAAATAGTGACTCGCAGCATGTCGTACAAGTTCGCTCTACTAAACCATTCTATACTCAGGCCATTGTGCGATATCTGGTATAACTCTTCATTGGAGCATCCAATCTTGATCAGACTTGTGGGGATAGAAAGATTACTCAGAGGGTTACTGCAATAAGAAATTTTAGACCTGGAAAATCCAAAATTAAAGAGATAAATAAGATTCAATATAGAGCTCCTACAAAATGAAAAAATGTGTGTAGTTTTTATTTAAATTTTTGCATAAGCATGGTTTGAAAAATTAGTTTGAAGCAATTCAAAGAGCATAGTAAAGCATTATTATCGGTAATTGATGCCCCGAAGAAAGAAAATGGAAACACCTAGTAAGAATCCTGAAAGCTCTAGCATGACTCATGAATAAGATGAAGAAATGCAACATGATATATCAAAATTACGAGACCAAGTGCAACAAATTTCACTTGCACAAAAAGTAACAGAAAATAAGATGGATGGTTTAAAGAAAGACGTAGAAGCCAAAATGGATGGTTTAAAGAAAGGCATAGAAGCTAAAATGAATGACGTGGAAGCTAATATGGATGGTGTGGAAGCTAAGATGGATGATTTAAAGAAAGGCATGAAATATTTGAAGACAGATTTGACAAAGTTTCTACAAGAAATGCTTACTAATGTCGAAAGAGTAGTAAAAGAAACTCATGACGAGAACAAAATAAATGTTAATCATGATTTCATAGAGTCTAATGTTGGATCGAAGAACCACCATGTTCCAAAGATCGATATGAGGAAGTTTGATGGCAAGGATCCTGGAACATGGATACTATAAATAGAGCAATTTTTCGATCTCCATAATGTGCAAAACACACAAAAGGTACGCATTGCAACTTTATATTTAGAACCAAATCAGTTTGTATGGTATCGATGGCTTTTCTCTCGTAAACAAATTGTCACTTGGGATATTTTTATGGATGAAATGATAGCACATTATGAGGATATAAAAAGAAACACCTTTTTTAGCCAATTGATAAATCTCAAACAAAAGGGTTCAATCATGGAACACATTGAGGAATTCCAAAAATTGAATATAAGGGTAAAATATATTCCAGAGGAGCATAGGATTGATGTGTTCATAGGGACTTTAAAAAATAACATCGAACATGAGGTTCACCTTTGGGAAACAGATTCATTGGAGAAGGCATTGAGGTTGGCAAGAAAAATGGAAAGAAAAATTATGGCAACAAGGAAGCCTACCACTCACAATCATAAAGATGGAAGTGTTGTTGCCCCTATGCATCCACAACCTACGAGGTTGACACCACAACAATTGGAAAAAGAGGAGCAAAAGGGCTTTGTTACAGTTGTGATAGCAAATACACTAAAGGTCACAAGTGTGCTGAGAAGAAATTATTTTACATATATTGCGAAGAGGAGGAAGAAAAGGAATAAGAAACGTCAAAAGAAGAGGATATATACCAGGAACAAACCCTAGAAAAAGAAGAAATGAATCCGATAATATCTTGTAATGCATTGGCTGGAATTACCACTCCTCAAACTATCAAGATAGAAGGGCATATTAAGAAGATTAAGGTAATAGTTTTGATTGATTTAGGAAGTACCCATAGTTTTATTCATTGTAAGATAGCCAAGGAATTAAATTTCTTCCTATATGCAGCACCAGAGTGTCAATTGATGGTTGAAACTGGAGGAACCATAAATTGCTCATGAAAGTGCCATAATATCAAGCTATCCAGGGGAGAATATGTATTTAATAGCCTAATGCTTTCCATTCCAATGGGTGGTGTCGATGTTGTACTAGGAGTCCAATGGCTACAATCCTTGGGTACAATAGCTTTTAATTTTCAAGAACTTTTCATGAAATTCTCTTCAGAAGGAAAGGAAGTTGAATTAAGGGGTATCGCAGGGAAACTGGGAAAGATAATCACCTCTAACGGAATGAAAAAACTTCTAAAGAATAAACAACGAGGCATAATTGCGCAATTATGTTCACTAGAGGTTCCCACATCGAAATCATCCATTTCTCCAGATCTCCAAAAAGTCTTGGACAATCATTCCAAGGTATTTAAGACTCCTAAAGGCATCCCACCTATTCATGATCATGATCATGTTATTAATTTGTTTCTAGGAAGACTTCCTCCAAACATCAGGCCTTATAGATATCCCTATGTCCAAAAGAGTGAAATTGAACGTATGGTTGCAAAAATGCTAGAGGCTGGTATAATTAAACCTAGTCAAAGTTCTTTCTCTGCTCCAGTAGTATTGGTTCATAAGAAGGATGGATCATGGTGCATGTGTCTAGATTATAGGGAGCTCAACAAGCTCACTATTAAAGATAAATTTCCCATTCCTGTCACTCATGAATTATTGGATGAATTGCATGGATCAATTTACTTCACCAAGTTGGATCTTCGTTCAGGGTATCATAAAATCGGAATGAAGACTGAATACATTCCAAAAACAACATTTAGAACTCATGAGGGTCATTATGAATTTTTGGTCATGCCTTTTGGCCTTAATAATGCACCTTCTACATTTCAAAGTTTAATGAATTCCATTTTCAAAGCCTTACTTAGAAAATTTGTGTTAGTATTTTTTGATGATATACTAATCTACAGCAAGTCTTGGAAGGATCATGTCCAACATGTTGACATGGTGCTCAAATTATTGGAGCAGAAACAATTATATGTTAAAATCTCCAAATGTTTCTTTGGAGTACAAGAGGTGAAATATCTGTGTCATATTGTATCTCATGAAGGTGTTAAGGTAGACCCTAGGAAAATTAAAACCATTAAGGAATGGAAAACCCCCACATCCATAAAGCATCTATGAGGAATTCTCGGGTTGATAGGGTATTATCGCAAGTTTTTTAAGAATTATGGGAGAATAGCAGCACCTCTAACAACATTATTGAAGAAAGATGCATTTTCGTGGACTCTAGAAGAAACAAAGGCCTTTCAAGATCTTAAAGAGGCAACGTGCCAAGCACTAGTCTTAGCTACACCGGACTTCACAAAAACCTTTATTGTGGAATGTGTTACCTCAGGAAATGGAATTGGTGTTGTTTTAATGAAAGAAGATAGACCCATTTATTTCGAAAGGCATCTAATCAAAGAAAAGTATTTACACAAAGCTATTTATGAGAAGGAAATGTTGGCAATACTATATGCACTTAAGAAATGGAAACCCTACCTAATGGGAAGACACTCCAAGGTAAAAAAGGATCATGATAGTCTTGAATACTTTTTAGAACAAAGATTATCTTCAGAAGAGCAACAAGAAGGGGTCACAAATATGTTGGGTTATGACTTTGAAATCATCTACAAAAAAGGGAAGAAAAATGTTGTGGCAGATGCACTCTCAAGAAAGGATGAGGATGTGGAAGCATTTTCTTTGGGCAATTTCTATTATCCAACCAGATTGGATAAAAAAAGCAAGGGATCAATCGAAGAATGATGAGGAAGTGTGGGAACTCATTCAAAAGATACAATAAGATCCCAGTACATATGATACATTTAGCTGGAAAAAAGATTCGTTATGGTACAAGGATCGTTTATACCTATGTAATAATTCCCAACTCAAACAAATGATTCTTATGGAATTGCACACCTCTCCCTTAGGAGGGTACTCAGGATTTCTAAAAACCTATCACAGGGTTAAGAAGAATTTTTTTTGGGATGGCCTTAAATCGGATATTCAAATGTTTTTGGAGGAATGTTTGGTTTGCCAACAAAATAAAGTTGAAAAAATTAAGACCACATGACTTGTTAGCCTCCTGTTGCAACAGGTGTTCATATTTCATGATTGACATTTTTACATTCCAAATATGTCATCTTTCTTGCTGCAAGGTTCCATATTTCCAGAAGAGGCCAAAGAAGAGACCATGAAAGTGTGCTAGTCTAAATGCCACTAATGTACTCCAATTTTGATGAGTTGTTCCATTTTTGAAGAAGTTTTTCAGTTAAGGGAAGGCCAAATAGCTTAATCTTGGCCTCTCTAGGTTTCAATTTCTTGTTTTAGAATATAGAGAATCATTATCTATCCAAACAGCTTAATCTTGGCAGATTTGTAGATAGGTAGAGAATCAAAGGAGCCCAACTGCTTAATCTGGGTCGTTGGTAGAAATAAGTGTAGATTTAGATAGGAGGACAGTCAAAAGAAAAATTGTAAAGTTGGGTCTGCAAGTCTAAGTGCACCCAAACCAAAAAGAAGAAAAAATGTTAGGCCAGTAGGCTGGGTAGGTAGTTTTGAGGTTGCAGAATGATGATTCATGATCAATTTTGTGTTTTAAAGTGTTATATCTTTTCAGATCACAGGTTGGAGGCAGTTTTCCATTTGGAGGAGCTCAAGCTGGATATCTCTAACTTCCCCATTCTTCCTTATCCCCAAAACACTTACTAATTTCCCTGAAAGAGGTCAAGATCTGCTTGAGCCTCTTACTCTCATCATGTTTCATAACATTTGCCTAAGAACAGATCTGCTTTACTTAGAGACACTCATATCTTTTCTACAAGTTCTATTTTCCCTCTGTAGCCTAAGGTCCCTTACCTTAGCGCTTTCTTGTCATCTCCATATTAACTCCTAACTCTATTATCTAGCCCCCTATCTATTTCCCGTTCCCTTACTAAAACAATGTATAAAAATCCCAAAAATATAATAATACCCCTTCCCTGGCACTATAGCCCTATTCATCTAAGTCTGGGAGAAAACAGTGCAGCTGGGGCTGTTTTTAGCCCATCCGTGTCCTTACAGGGGTTAGTTTGACCTCTGGTCAAACTAATAACCATTTCCCCTAAGCCCTAACCCTGAGAAAACCCATTTTCCGCGTCATCCTAAGGTCTTACCCACCAGATATTCGACCCACTCACTTTTAAAATCCCCAAAAACCCACATTTCCTAAGTTTTAAACCCCCCCCCACGGCATTGTATTAAAAATTTGAATATTCGCGCGCCCGTCCCTTAACCCTCAACCGCCTCGTCCATGCCGCCGGCCATCCGATCGCCCGCGCCCCAGATCTACGGTGGGCGAGCCTCCTCATATCCCAAATAGCCCGAGGGTTAGCGTCCGGGAGATGGGCGGTTTTCCCGCTGTACTCCCGCCACGCGTCGCCCTCTCGGCTGTGGCGGAGCCCCTCCGCCGATACCGCCGTCTGCCCAAAGGCGGTGCGCCCAAAACCGAAAACCGCTTACGCCCTCCTACGTCAGTGCCACGTCACCCGCTCACGTCATCTACCTCCGTTGGCCTCCTACCACTGCACTACCTAGTCACCCTGCCACGTCACTGCCATACTGGGTCCCACCCGCTAACGTCATGATGATGTCATCAGCAAAAAAGGCGCGAAGGCAAAAATCGTGCTTAGGAAGCCCGGATTCAAATTCTGAGGCAGTTTTTCATGCGCGATTAGCGCCTAGCGCTAATCGCGCATGGCTACGGGAAATGGGCCAAAGTGGAAAGACCCTCATTAAGCAGCCCCCAGCAAGCCCGAAAGGCGCAAAATGACCCATTTTTCTTCGCGAGGCATTCAGAAAGGGGCAAACACAGTTTTTAAAGCAGCAGAGGGCCGAACAACGGCCATTAACTATTGATCTGACAGTTTCATACACAGCGAAAGAGAGAAACGGCCCGTTTCCAC
Organism: Pinus tabuliformis; assembly: GCA_031772625.1. Classification (NCBI taxonomy): domain Eukaryota; kingdom Viridiplantae; phylum Streptophyta; class Pinopsida; order Pinales; family Pinaceae; genus Pinus; species Pinus tabuliformis. Next base: position 708,119,949 of record CM062808.1, on the reverse strand, counting down.
TGCGAAAGAGTATCAGAGGAAAGATGGAGCGGCAAAGAGTATCAGTTGGATGTTTTAATCAAAATCTTCATTTCCCAAGGCAGCTTAGCATTGAATGGCCTCCAACAAAGTCAAATAAAGCGGTGTAAGCCCATTAATGCTCTCAAATCACAGTTAAAGCATTTAAAGCCGCCGAACAGCAATGGACCAGAGACCCATGCACAGTTATTGCAGAAACCCTACACCAAGTCATCAAGGACAACACATTAACTCAGTTTTGATACGGTTTCCCTTAGCGCAGCTCAAAGATATTTCCTTGCATTTATTGCTGGATAGGATTAGGTTAAAGTAATCATTCTTCTTTCAGACCTGTTTAGGTCAAGTTGTAATAGACAATTATGGATATTTTTCCCTATATATACCACCCTCTGTATTGTTTTAAGGGTTGGTTGGTTGATAGTCTTCATTAGAGACTCACACTGGATATATGAAATGTTTTATTTAATCAAAGATTGCTGAAAAGCTTGGAGGAATGACTGTCTGCTCTGTGTCTAATGGTCTGAAGAAATGAATGTGGAATTCTTGTGCTGCAGTATGAATCAATAAGTGTTTCTTACCTCTGTTATTCCAATTTCACATATGCTTAAGTTACAGAACAAAGGATTGGTTTAGAATTTGCTTAGCTGCACTCTATGCTCAGTTTCTGTGGCTTATTAATGTTTTCCTCTTTATTTAGGCATAAATATGAATTCCTTTGTGGCTCATGTTTGATCTATTTCACATATGAATTACTGTTGTCTAGGAATTCTTAACTGCTCCTAGATAGGGCTCATTTATCTCCTTTCTGCTAAACTGACTGAGAGATTCTTAATTTCCTCTCATTCCTTAGCCTTTCATCCATCTTTTACCTTGAATGATTGTTTTGTATGCGGCTAGCTTGCTCCATATTCTTTCTTGTGACCAAGAAAACACTCCGGCAGTCTTACTCCTTGACTCCACGCCCAATGGTTCTAAAACTTTCGTGCTATCCCTGCCTCTTTACCTGAAATATCATCCTTCCCACCAAAACTTAAACAAAACCCCCTCGAACTCAATAACTAGCCTAAAAATCATCTCCAAGAAAGCTAAATCAGAAAGAGAGAGCCCTCTCTAATTGTAGGTGGGCTTGAACCTGCAGTCCAAAGATTGGTCTGTGGTTACCTCGGCCGTATCCTTTTGCGCTGATGAAAAGGACAACCTGAGCGATAACATAATGGCGACTCCACTGGGGAAAAATCAATTGTTCAAGTGCTATCTGCTCCTTAAAACTACAGATGAAGTCTGAATATCAGCTAGGGAGCCTTTGAAACTGTTCTTGCTTTGCATTTTCAGGAGTAAATAAACGCTGCTTCAGTCAATCTTCATGCTATTTTTAAGCTGCAGATAGTTGTTCCCAAATTTTGATCAGTTCCTTGCTAATTCTAAAGGCATTCCCAGAAAAATACCTAAAACAAATTTGGAAGCTGGCTCCCAAAAAGAACTTACGTCATACAAGGTCAAACCCAGATCTAAACCTCCCAGCTGTTTTTGAAAATCCGAACTTAATCCCAAAGATCCTTAGGAAGCAAGAAATACAAGAAGATTTTGCTGATTTGAGTCCTGAAGCAGCTCACCCTAGCTGTGTTCCAACTCCTGTTACCGTTGTTGTTGTTGTTGTTGCTGATTTGAGTCCTGAAGCAGCTCACCCTAGCTGTGTTCCAGATGCTGTTGCTGTTGTTGCTGATTGGAAAGGTGGTGTTGCTGTTGTGGCCACATAATTTGACAATACTACTTCCCAACACTGATGACAAATACCAAGATTAAATCATTATAAAGGTATAAGGATTAATTTTAGTTGGATAAGCTTACCATGCCATGCAGCGAGAGAACATGAACAGTATCAACAGTAGTTATTCCTTTTAGGACAGCATGAAGTAATGGTGCAGAGGCTACTAAATGACTTCCAGGTCCATGCCCATGATAGTCTGCAGGAACAGGAGGTGAAAGCAGCTTCACTACCAAGCGTACAGTATGTTCCTGTAGGTATGGCCGATAATGAGTAAGCAGAGGGCAAAACGTAACAAAATGGAGAAGCTTTTTTTATTTATTTACTTAAACATTTAAGTGAAACATTCCCTGGAAGGAACGATAGAAGAGAACAGACAAGACGAGAAGTTCCAACGTTTACGCACATAGCTCCCTAAAATTTGTATATCAGATGGGAATGTAGTATCTGAATTTCTAATCATTATAATGTAGCAAATCCAGTCAACATGGTTTCAGTGACTTTTATTATAGACTGCAGTAATCTATTCTTTTCAACATTCCACAAATAGATGCATTTATCACCTGTACATTCCATCCACGTATAAGAGATGCACCACACAAAATGCTAGCTGCAGCAGACCTTTCCTCCTCTGGTCCATTAATTGCAATGTGATATATTTTCTCCAATTCTGCTAAGCTTCCACCAGATCCATGAAAGTTCAATTATATTGTTCTATCAATAATTGATGATAGCAGACAAAATCCATGATGTAGAAACGAGACATGACTAGGAACTCAAAACAGTAAAATGGTTGAATTGAAACTCAGATTGTAGAATTTATGGCCTTGGGAGAGATATCACACTAAGAGAAAGTTTGATATGCAGTTGCGGAGAGATTCATGGAAGGATCCCCATTATCCATTTCACTAAGAAATGCTCTCATTACAACTCCTGCTTCAAGGTATTCTGGGAACAACTATCTGCAGCTTAAAAATAGCATGAAGATTGACTGAAGCAGCTTTTATTTACTCCTGAAAATGAAAAGCAAGAACAGTTTCAAAGGCTCCCAAAAAAGAACTTACGTCATACAAGGTCAAACCCAGATCCAAACCTCCCAGCTGTTTTTGAAAATCCGAACTTAATCCCAAAGATCCTTAGGAAGCAAGAAAGACAAGAAGATTTTGCTGATTTGAGTCCTGAAGCAGCTCACCCTAGCTGTGTTCCAACTCGTTCAACCCCTGCTTCCCCTTGTTCATCATCCACATCTCAAAGCACTCCTTCCACACCTTCATTCACTGCACATACTCCTATTACCACTACTGTTGTCACAGTTGTTCCTGCAGTTCTTGCTGTTCCTGTTGTTCCTATTGTTCCACTTATCCCTGTGAATATGGCTAATAGATATGCACCCTTGCAATTTCCTGCTAATCCTGGGGCCTTGCCCCAAGATTACCAATCCAAAATTACATATTTTGATAGTACTGGTCCTTTCACTGCACTTCAGCATACCAAGAAAATGCAGGACTATTTTGAAAACTACGAAATAGATGATGATAGTGTGAGAATGAAAATTTTTGTTCAAAGTCTAACAGGTGATATAAGAACTTGGTTTAGATCACTTGCTGCAAATTCTATAACCACTTCGGATGAGCTTTACCATTCCTTTACCAACAGATGGGAGAAAAAGAAAGACCCCTTGCACATACTGGCCGAATATGATACAATTAAAAGAGGTCCTCAAGAGACTGTTTTGGAGTATTGTGCAAGGTTCAATAATGTCTATAATGCAATACCACAGAACTTAAGACCATCACCTGACCTTGCCTTGTATAAATTCCCTGATGGATTCGACCCGGATATGGCATACCAGTTAAAAGAAAGAGCCCCTCAGACCCTTGCAGACATGCAAAATGTTGTTGTTAGCGTAGAGGCCAACCTAATTGCCAAAAGAAATAGAGCTAGAATGGAAAGAAGAACCACCTTTAAGGAAGAACCCTCAGCCTTAGAAAAAACGCTTGATGCTATTATCAATGGCATGCAAAGGCTGGGAGACAGAGTAAAGAGTGTTGAGAGGAAGTCATCATGGGAAGGACAACAGTCTAATACCATAAGGAACCCAAATTTTAGGAAAACACAGAACACAAACGTTGGTAGGTCAAGCCCAGATCATGACATAAGACCCCCTTTCCAAGAAAACTATACTGAGGCATCCACTTCTAGTGAACCCATAGAAGACACTCACATGAATCTGATGGATCTAAAGGGTGAGCATCAAACTTTCTTGAGCCAAGAAGACCAAGATGAGCATGACTTTAGTCAATTTCAGACTAAGTCTGGTGAGTCTTTTGATTTTAAACAAGGTTATGATACTGTTGTGTATGAAGTACACAAACAATATAAGCTGAGAACTAGGACCATTGACATTTCTGAACCTAGCAAACCAAAGGATGGCAAACAGCCCAACAAGATTAAAGGCAAGGCTGTCATAACAAAACCAGCTGATATACCTATCCCAAACCCGCATCAAGTGATTGTAGAAGACATAACAGAAATACAACCTTCTATTGATCAGCCTCTACCACCTTCTTCCTCGGAGCAAAATTCGACCAGTGTTCCAAAAAGCTCTCCTAAAACTGAAAAACCGCAAGCGATCAATTCCCATAATGCTGATAAACAAGAGCAAATCGCTGGTAATTCAAAGGAAGAAGAAAAAACTGCCATTATCAACACCAAGACTCCATTGGAAAAGCCATTAATTTAGAGGCAAAGATTGGAAAACTTAAGATATCCATCCCCCTCTCAGAACTTTCCAAACACGATGTATATAGGCAACAAATTCAAAGGTCACTTCAAATCCCAGAGATCAAGGATGATGTAAATGTTTTGGATGATACCCCTGAACTTTTGTTTGGTCTAGAAGTTAATGGAAAATAAACACATGGATCTGTCTTGCCCTTCTATGTTAGTTTGCATATACATGACAAAATTTTGCACAACGCTATGTTTGACTCAGGAGCATCACACAATATTATGCCCAAAGCAGTTATGGAAAAGCTGAACCTTGATATCACAAGACCCTACAAAGATCTATTTTCCTTTGAATCAAGTCAAGTCAAGTGTTTAGCCCTCATCAAAGACTTGTGTGTCTCCTTAGTCCAATATCCCAACAAGACCATCCTCATGGATGTGGTGGTGGCTGACATCCCACCAAAGTACGGTATGCTCCTATCAAGATCATGGGGAGAAAAGCTCCAAGGATCCCTCCAATTAGACCTCTCCTATGCCACTATTTCAGTCTTTGGGCAACCAAAGAGACTGTACAGAGAAACACTCATGAAATATGTGGTAAGTAGTGAGGGCAAGCCTGAAAATTTTCCCATTTACTCAATCCATTCTGATATGGATTCTTTTATTTTGTTTAAAGATGATACAAATTCTCCAACTGATGATGAGCCTTTAGCTCTAGAAAAACAAACACACATCAATGAAGAGTCGGTTGCACATACTGATGAAATTGTCAAAATAGTTAATGCAGCCAGCATACAAGAAGAACCTCCCCAAACAGAAACTGCAAATCTGCCCAATCCTAAAAGGGCTGAAACTCTTAGTACTAACCACAAGCAAGAAATCACATGGTATTTAGAGTTTGATGGCTCTGTCAACAAGTTAGGAGCAGGGGCAGGTGTATGGATTCACAATACATATAACAATCATGCAGAAGGCCATGCCTACAGACTGAACTTCAAATGCACCAACAACATGGCAGCGTATGAGGCTCTGCTTTTAGGCCTTAAACTGCTCAAAGCTTTAGGAGCTGCAAAAGTGTCCATTTTAGGTGACTCTGATTTAATCATACAACAGATGAAAGGTAACTTTTTTACCAATGACAATAGAATGAGGGCCTATAGGAATGCTGCCACTAATATACTCAATGCATTCACTGAATCCAAGCTTGCCAAAATCTCAAGAGATCATAACATTCATGCACACAGCCTAGCCACTTTTGCTAGTACATGCAAGCTTCCCTTTGAGCCAAATCATCATTTTACAGCTGAAATAAAACATAGGCCTGCTGTCCCAAATAACGTTAAAGACTGGCAAGTGTTCGAAAATGATGCCCAGATTAATAATTTCCTCACTCTTGAGCATGAATTTGCAAATATTAACATTGGCATGGATGCTATGAACGATTCCCAACAGCAAAAAAATGAAATTCAGTAGGCTGTAACAGCTGCAACAGCCAAACAAATCCTAAACCCAACTGTTTTTAACAAAACAAACATAGAACAGCTGAAACAAATGCATTTGGAGGAAATTGACAAAACAGAGGCAAAAATATTGACTTAAAGGATAACGTTTTGCTTGCTGGCCTAACCCCATTAGAAGACATGTTTGATGCAAATGATGTTCCTAAAAAACCAAAATTGCAACCATTGAACTTTGATATAGAAGAACACAATATTGGGACAACAGAGAAGCCAAAAATGATCAAACTGTCCAAAAATTTGCCACCTGATCAAAAGCCCAAGTATATTGATTTATTTAAAGAGTTCCAAGATGTATTTGCTTGGAGTTATGAGGACTTGAAGTCCTATGACACCTCAGTAATTCAACACACCATTCCCTTAAAACCAAACCAGAAGCCCTTCAAACAGAAACTGAGGAGAATCAATCCTGTGCTTCTCCCTTTGATTGAAAAAGAAGTGAAAAGAATGTTTGAAGCAGGTATCATAGCACCCATCAGATTTTCTAAATGGGTATCCAATCTTGTTCCCACAAGAAAGAAAACAGGTGAGATTAGACTTTGTGTAGATCTGAGAACTTTAAACCAAGTCTCCCTAAAAGACCACTATCCATTGCCAAAGATGGATCACATCCTGCAAAGAGTAGTGGGGTCATCTAGAATCTCTCTGCTAGATGGCTTTTCAGGTTTCAATCAAATACTCATTCACCCGGATGACCAAGACAAGACAGCCTTTACCACACCGTGGGGAACATTTAAGTATGTAAAGATGCCATTCGGACTAAAAAACGCTGGTGCCACCTTTCAAAGAGCAATGGATATTGGATTTGCCAAGGAAATACATGATTTCCTAGTTGTTTACCTTGATGACTTGACCCCATTTTCCAGCACCTCAAACACTTAAGGCAAATATTCATGACATGCAGAAAATATGGCATTTCCCTGAACCCCAAGAAGTCTGTCTTTGGCCTTGAAGAAGGAAAATTACTTGGCCACATCATATCAAAGGATGGGATTAGAATTGATCCTGAAAGAATCCAAGCCATCCTCCAAATCCCATATCCAAGAAACATAAAAGAGCTGCAAGCTTTCCTTGGAAAGATCATTTTCCTAAGGAGATTTATCCCAAATCTAGCCAAGCTGATAAGACTGTTAAGCAACATGTTAAAAAAGGGTGCCAAGGTAAAATGGTCTCTTGAAACCAAGCAGGCCTTTGAGAGTATAAAATCTGCCTTAACCCAAACCCCTGTCCTCACTAGCCCACAATTTGACAAAGATTTTATCATTTTTTCTTTTGCATATGATCACACCATAGTTGCTATCCTTCTGCAAAAGGATGAACAGGGAGTTGAAAAGCCGATTGCATTTTTCAGCCGAGCCTTAAGAGATGCCCCTTTGAAGTACCCAATCATGGAGAAGTAGGCCTATGCACTCGTTAAGGCCATTAAGGATTTCAGAGTGTACATTTTATATTCACATGTGATTGCCTATGTCCCAAATGTTGTTGTAAAAGACATACTAACCCAAGAGGGATTAGAAGGCAAAAGAGGCAAGTGGATTGCAAACATCCTTGAGTATGACATAGAAATAAAACCAACCAAACTGATAAAGGGACAAGGTTTAGCCAAACTGATGTCCGAAACAAACTTTCAAGCCTTGGACATTAACCAACTGGACAATGAACAGGAGCTGGCGACTCCACAGATCAGTGAAACCTTTTTACAATCCCCATGGTATGCTGATATATTTTTTGTACTGTTAAACCTGTTTTCTCCCCCAGGATTGTCCAGAACCAAGAAAAGATTTTTGAAAATGAAGGCTTTAAAGTTTTGTGTCATAGATGGTGCATTATTTTGGAGAAATCATGAAGGTATATTGCTTAATTGTTTAACCATGAGTGAAACTAACAATATCATGAAAGAATTCCATGCAGGTGACTGTGGAGGACATCTATATTGGAAGTCCACTGCTGATAAAATTTTAAGGGTTGGTTTCTACTGGCCCTCTCTTTTGCAGATGTAAAGAAATTTTCCATGACATGTCACAAATGCCAAATCTTTGAGGGCAAAAGAAAGCTGTTGCCCCTGCCCCTGAAACCCATCTCAATCGAAAAACCTTTTCAACAATGGGGTCTTGACTTCATTGGAGAAATCCATCCCTCTTCCTCAGGCCAGCACAAATGGATTTTAACAGCCACCGACTATTTCACCAAGTGGGTTGAAGCCATCCCATGTAGGCAAGCCAATGACACCATCATTATCCAATTCCTTGAGTGCAATATCCTTTCTAGATTTGGTTGCCCTGAGAAGATCATCACTGAAAATGCCGCTGCCTTCAAATCCAAAAAGATGATCAATTTTTGCCACCAATTTCATATTACCTTGGGCCACTCTACAGCCTATTACCCTCAAGGTAATGGCTTGGCCAAATCATCCAACAAGAGCCTCATCAACATCATAAAGAAAGTGCTAGAAGAAAACAAGAAGAATTGGCACAAGAAGCTGGTAAATGGCCTATGGGCAGACAGACTTTCAACAAAGAGATCTATTGGGATGAGCCCTTATGAGCTAGTATATGGCATGGAGGCCAGATTTCCTTCATCCTTGGGCATTCCTACTATCAGACTGTTACAGGAAATTCAGGCTGAACCAAATTACATTCAAAGAAGGATTAATCAGACCATTCATCTTCAGCAAACCAGAGAACAAGTTTATGACAGAGCTCAAATTTTGCAAGAAAAGCTCAAAAAGGTGTTTGATAAGAGAGTTAAGGCTGAGGATTTCTACATTGGTGACAACGTTCTAAGGTGGGATTCACGAAGAGAAGACAAGGGAAAACATGCAAAGTTTGATTTTTTATGGAAAGGGCCATTTGTTGTTTCTGCTGTTCAGGGAAATAACACATATTTTCTCAAACCTATAGAGGGCAGCTCTACTGAAGAAGGCCCTGTTAATGGCCATATGCTGAAACATTACCATGATCCCTTTTGAGGGACACAGTGCAGTTCTGTATATACCTTTTGTACATTGATATTTGTATATGTTGGTATCATCCTGAGACCCTTTTTCCTTCCCAAAAACATATCATTTCTCCATACATTTTCATCATATTTCCCTCAAAATCCTTGAATATTGATTATTAATTGTTCTATAGTTATTAAATTGCATAGAAATTAATTTAGGGGTTTTATGTTCCAGAATTAGAGGTTTTTGATGACATGATTACAGGAAGTACCCACATCCTGTAATGGGCTTACCGTTTGACATGTGGCGCAGCAGATGAGCGAGAACGAAAGGCATGGGCGAAAAGCAGAATGTCCAAGCATGGACAAACACCTCTCACCCAGCCAAATCGAGCCTCCTATGCATGCGGTCAACTTCAGTCAAAGCAGGGTACTCTGGCGCATAAAAGCAGCAACAACATCGTTCTATTTTCATTTTGATTTTTGTTCTTTTTGAAACATATGGTATGGAAACATTTTGAAAAAGCTATGTAATAAACGCGGCAACAACACTATGTAATTCATTGCATCGATGACATGGCTGTATGTACGCATGTGTAAATACAGTTAGTTCAATGTTTTGAAGGTTAATCAATTGTTGAAACATTTTCTCGGAACAGAGTTTTAGTTAATACACAGAACCATTTACAGTCACAACGTGTGTATACTCTTTTGCATTGGTTGATTGCTGAACGGTGGTAGTCAGTATACCCTTAGGCGCGGACGGGCCCTGCATTCTTCGTTTGGTATACTGCTCTTCGTTTTGTTACATTTCAGTCCTTATATATTTGCACAGCGTTGTATTAGATTCGATTTGTATGTTTGCACAGCGTTGTATTGAATTCGATTTATGTATCACACAGGTTGCATCATAGTTTCGATTTACATAACTGTTGATTCACATAGCATACGGGTTGCAGTCATATAAGCTTTCGATTCCTTTATGTTTTGAGTTTCATTACATGTATATGGTGTGCGCATCTGAAGGGTTTATTGTTATGTTGAATGGTCGGCATTAAGATCTGGAACGAGAACCTTGTAAGGGATTTGGTCCTTGTGCGACTTATAGATGCATGCTCATAAACTCTGTTTCAGTTTATAGATCATTTATGCTCTTTTTATATAGTTTAATAGTGTAAATATCTTGCATGCTGTGTGTGTTTACCAAGCAAAGGTTTTCTGAGTGATACCTCTGTAAGGAGGTTAGAATCATTGCCACAGTCATACACAGGACTTAGATTCATGGGTTGCTTTGATAGATGCATTTCATAACCAGCATTGTAGTCAAGTACATCAGTAGGGAAATCTAGGTGTGTGAAGGATAGGTTGCATATCACGGTCTTCCGTAAAGAAGCCTTGCAATTTACCTCATAATCACCTGGGCGGTAATTCTTTATGTCTATATATTTTAGACCACGCCTCTAAGCTTACGCACCTTGGTCAATATTAAATATAGAGTCTAGTCTAGTACCCTAGCTAGAACCACTACATTTTGGCGCCGTTGCCGGGGAGGCGTACGTAAAGAATTCAAACAAGCAAAAATAAAAAATTTCAATACACAAAAACAACCAAAAACAAAGTTAGAATCATGTTCATATATCCCTAGACTTAGGGACACTCAAGGGAGATTTGTGAGAACCCTCCACCATCTCAACACTAACCCATCATCATCAGGAGCAGACTCTCCAGGGAAAACAACACCAACTGAAGAGGATATTCAAACAATAGCTGAGAAATTTTATTCAGGACAGCACATTACTCTCGTTGAGAGGGAAACTCTGTTTGCACATAAATCACAGCATCCACCCTTTCCTAACTCTTCTACACAAGGGAAAAGTAGCACCATTACCAAACAATTTTCCTTTCTCTCTTTTCCACCAAGAGACCAAGTAGAATGGCTGAGGAGGGATCTGGATCAATTCCCCATCAAGAGGAGGAGGAATCCACTTTTAAATTCCCTATACAAGAACCACAGGAGGATGAAGAGATCAAAATGAAAAATATACCCCCATCCGTGCTACCCAATTTCTATGGAATGGCATCAGAGGATCCAGACTCATTCTTATTCGAGTTCGATATTGTGTGTCGAACTTATGGATATACTGATGATGCTCACAGACTGAGATTGTTTCCAGCCACATTAAAGGAAGCAACCTTGAAATGGTTTATGGGGCTAGGTGAGCATGCCATAGTGGATTGGGATGGCATGAGGAGAATATTTCTGAGGAAATATCAGCCTTATTGCAGATCCAAAGATTCTAAAGATGACATCTTTAGAATGAGTCAGCAGGAGGATGAGACCTTAGAAGAATATCTAGAACGGTTTGTTTATAACTTGCAAAAATCTAAACACCGAACCATGCCTCCTGATCTAGTCCGCACAATCTTTTTGAAAGGTATCAGGGAAGAATACATGGATGATCTCAACTTAATGGGCAAAGGTGATATCTCTGCCCTACCCTTTGAAGAAATAGCTAAACTGTGTGAAAAATATTCAAGAAGTAAAGCCAAAATGGGAAAGAGGACCTTGTCATCTAGGGTCATAAAAACTGCCTCTGCTAGTGTCACCCGGGCTGAAATTGGTAATCTTTTAGAAGAGTTCAAAACAGATTTGTTGAGTACTCTAGGAAACAAAATTGATACCTTAAAAGCCAAAAAGAAACAAGAGGAAGAAGACAATATAATGGCTATTTTCTGCCCCAAGTGTCGCAAGAAGCATGCATTAAAAGACTGTCCTCTAGACAATATACAAGTATGTGCTTTCTGTACTGAGCATTATGATATGTTTAACTGTCCTAAAGTTAAAATTGTGCAGAACTGTAACATGGCAGCCAACACAGAGATGGAGAACGTGTACTACATGGGTGCAAAGCGACCATGGCAACCAAGGTATGTTTCCTAATCAAAATATGCAATTTCCTATGAATGATCAGATGTATGCACAAAACTCATGGAATATACCTATGCCATGGCAGCATGGAAACCAATCACAAAATCAATGGAGACCATCTCAACAATATCCCCAATCCTACCATCAGTATCCTCAATCATACCCACCTTACTCACAGCCATATCAGCAGTACCAACAGCCATATCCATCACAATCATAGTCATATCAGCAGCACCCTCAGCCGGTTGTTTATCAGCCCCAACCTTCTCAACAGACCTTACCTGCTCCTCCACAAATAAATGTACCACAACTTCAATTTCCAACTAACCCGCAACCTCCCAGACCCACACAAATACCTGCTCAAACTGTCCCAAATCCGAACAATAGAGCAGAGAGGCCAGTTTATAATGTAGAGGAAGGAACCTCCTACTCCACACTGCCTTTGCAAAACATTAATCTGAGGTCTGGTAGGGTGCTCCAGAAGAATTCTCTAATAACAGATCAGCAAGAAGAAAACTTAGAAAAAGAAAATGAAATGACCACTCAAACAAAACCAAGCAGTGAAACCAAGGACAAACAGATGCAATCACTGCAACCACCTTTTCCGGACCGTTTGGTTCACGTAAAACCACCATTGCCTCCACCACAATTTGATGTCTTGGATGAACTTAAAAATGTCTACATAAAAATCCCATTGCTGCAAGCTATAAAGGACATTCCTATTTACACCAAAGCCATCAAAGACATGTGTCTCAAGAAACCTGCTAGAAAGAGGATTAATCCTCAGACCATTCATGTTTTAGGAAATTTAGCAGGCCTTATGAGCAATACCATCTCCATGGAGAAGTATGTTGATCCAGGCATTCCAAAAGTAACCACCATCATTAACAACATACGGATCCCAAACACTTTGATAGATCTTGGAGCTGCAATCAATGTCATGACCCTTGAAACTATGAGAACACTCCAGCTTGTGAATTTGCAACATACCACAATTGTTCTTGAACTAGCTGATAGGTCCAAAGTCATTCCTGAGGGGATTTTGGAAGATATCATTGTTTCACTGGACGCTTGGGAGTATCCGGTGGATTTCCTAGTCCTTCAACCCAAATCCAATCTAGGAGGACATCCTATCATTCTAGGTAGACCATGGTTAGCGACTGCTAATGCATTTATTGGATGCCGATCAGGTAACATTATTATCTCTAGAGGGACCGAAAGGAAACAACTCACCCTCTATCCATCGGCACAATCACCTGCAGTAACACATAACTTGTGGCTTGATGACAAATTTAATGACAAAGAGGAGGTACAATCTGTTTTTAGCATTGACCAGATCTATGATTTCCATGAAGATAATACTGATTTGGTAGAATTATTTCTCTCACAGCCTGATATATCTGAAAACTTGAGAAATGAACAATATAATGCTGCAGATGTACTTCTAGCTCAAAACTTTCAAGAAACATGCACTATCCACTCCTTGCAATCTACATTTCATGACATCTTTCCAGTTCAATCCATCACCAATACTCAGAGTCAAGTCATAGAGATCAGTCCGGGAAAAACTTTGAACATAGGCAACCACCTAGACTCATCTCAACAAGAAAAATTGATTAGACTCTTGACGAAGTACCAAAAAGCCTTTGCATGGGATTACACTGACATGCATGGGATTCACCCCGACACATGCACTCACCACATCTACACAGATAGCACCATTAAACCGGTGAGGCAACCACAACGAAGAATGAACCCCATGCTCCAAGACATTGTCAGAGAGGAGTTGCAAAAACTCTTGAGAGTCAACTTTATATATCCTATTTCTGATAGTCAGTGGGTATCCCCATTGGTTATTGTGCCTAAGAAGAATGGCAAGTGGCGTATCTGTGTTGACTACAGACAGTTAAACAAAGCCACACTCAAAGACTACTTCCCACTGCCATTCATTGACCAAGTGTTAGACACCCTAGCCGGCAAATCATCATTTTCCTTTCTTGACGGTTTCAGTGGCTACAACCAGATCCAGATTGCCTCTGAAGACCAGGACAAAACCACCTTCACCCGTCCATGGGGCACCTATGCCTACAATGTTTTTCCATTTGGACTTTGTAACGCTCCAGCTACATTTCAGCGAGCTGTGTTAGCTATCTTTGCTGATTTGATTCATGATTGTGTTGAAGTGTATATGGATGATTTTTCAGTATATGGCAATTCTTTTGAACATGCATTAGAAAATCTAGAAAGAGTTTTGAAAAGGTGTATTGAAGCTAACCTATCCCTCGGCAACGAAAAGTGCTTCATGATGCTAAATGAAGGGATAGTGTTGGGCCATTATATCTCTTTTCAAGGCATCCAGGTTGACCCAGCCAAGATCCAGATTATTGCCGATTTGCCTATTCCACAGAACTAGAGAGAGGTAAGAAGTTTTCTCGGGTATGCTAGCTATTACCGCAGATTCATTAAACATTTTAGCAAGATAGCCTTACCTTTGTTTAAACTTCTTGCCAAAGATGTACTTTTTAATTGGACTGAGAACTGCCAACATGCATTTGAACAACTTAAGAAGAAACTATCTACTGCACCAGTCCTGAGAGGGCCTAATTGGAGTTTACCATTTCATATTTTTACCGATACATCTGACACTGCCATAGGTGCATGCTTAGGCCAAAAAGAAGAATCTTGTACATATGCAATTTATTTCATTAGTAAAAATCTCACACCTGCCGAGCTAAACTATACAGTTACAGAAAAGGAAACACTTGCCATCATTTATGCTGTGAATAAATTTCGCCATTACATAACTGGTTATGAAGTCTTTGTACATACTGATCACTCTGCCATTCGACATCTCATGAATAAACCAATAACTAGTGGCAGAGTTACTAGATGGTTACTATTGCTGCAGGAATTTAACATCACAGTGTTAGATAGACCAGGCAAAGAAAACCAGGTGGCAGATTTCCTCTCTAGACTGCAAAATCCAGGTGAGATTGTTCCTGTTGAGGACTCTTTTCCCGATGAGCACTTATTCGTAATTTCCATAGTAACTCCTTGGTTTGCTGATTTAGCTAATTACTTGTCTACAGGTAGGACACCTCCACATTTCACTGCAAAGGAAAGGAAAAGACTGATCAAACAAAGTGTTAGATATTCTTGGCTTAATGGCGATCTCTTTTACACTGGTTTTGATATGATCATTAGGAGATGTGTCCGAAATGATGAGGTAATTGACATTTTAAAATCTTGCCATGATGAACCGTGTGGTGGGCATTTTGCAGCGAGGCGGACAGCCTTCAAAGTTCTTACTCTTGGATACTATTGGCCATCCATTTTCAAGGATGCCAAGAAGTATGTAAAGAGTTGTGACAGCTGCCAAAGGATGGGCAGACCCACAGCTACGGATCAGATGCCCCTTCAGCCCCAAGTTCACTTAGAACCATTTGATAAGTGGGCTCTGGACTTCATAGGACCGATCAACCCAACCTCTAATGGTAAGAAGTACATCTTAGTGTGTACTGATTATGTCACAAAGTGGGCAGAAGCGAAAGCACTGGTAAGAGCAACCGAACACACAGTAGTCAATTTCCTTTTTGAGGAGATCTTTGTGAGGTATGGAGTGCCAAGAGAAATTGTCACTGATCAAGGTACCCAATTCACCTCAAAGCTCATGAAGGACATCACAGACAAGTACCAGATAAAGCATAGGAAAAGTACCCCCTACCATCCATAGGCCAATGGGCAGGTGGAATCAACCAAAAAGACTTTGGAGGGGATCATTACCAAAACTGTTGCAATGAACCGCAAAAACTGGGAGGAAAAGCTCAAAGAGGCACTCTGGGCTTACCGGATTACTTGGAAAGATACCACCGGATTTACACCATACCAGTTGGTGTACGGTAAGGATGTCATGCTTCCTATTGAGTTCCAAATTCACACTTTTAAATTAGCTGCAGATTTACTAATTGATTTAGATCAAGCACAGAAAGAGAGAATCCAACAGTTGAACCAGCTGGATGAGATGAGACAACAAGCAGAACAAACCACCACCCTCATGCAAAAGCACAGGAAGCAATGGCATGATTCACACATTAAGAAGAAGCACTTCAAAGAAGGTGACTGGGCTCTGCTTTTTGATTCAAAATTCAAGGATCATAAAGCTAAGTTCACCACCCATTGGATGGGCCCTTATGAAATTTTTCAGGCTTATGACAATGGTTCAGTAAAACTCCAAACTATTGATGGCAAAGGTCATTCTTTCACAGTCAATGGTCATCGCCTGAAGCTGTACAACAAGCCCCTCATTAAGCAGCCCCCAGCAAGCCCGAAAGGCGCAGAATGACCCGTTTTTCTTCGCGAGACATTCAGAAAGGGGCAAACATAGTTTTTAAAGTAGCAGAGGGCCGAACAATGGCCATTAACTATTGATCTGACAGTTTCATACACAACGAAAGAGAGAAACAGCCCGTTTCCACTGTGAAAGAGTATCAGAGGAAAGATGGAGCGGCAAAGAGTATCAGTTGGATGTTTTAATCAAAACCTTCATTTCCCAAGGCAGCTTAGCATTGAATGGCCTCCAACAAAGTCAAATAAAGCGGTGTAAGCCTATTGATGCTCTCAAATCACAGTTAAAGCATTTAAAGCCGTCGAACAGCAATGGAGCAGAGACCCATGCACAGTTATTACAGAAACCCTACACCAAGTCACCAAGGACAACACATTAACTTAGTTTTGATACGGCTGCCCTCAGCGCAACTCAAAGATATTTCCTTGCATTTATTGTTGGATAGGATTAGGTTAAAGTAATCATTCTTCTTTCAGACCTGTTTAGGTCAAGTTGTAATAGACAATTGTGGATATTTTTCCCTATATATACCACCCTCTGTATTGTTTTAAGGGTTGGTTGGTTGATAGTCTTCATTAGAGACTCGCACTGGATATCTGAAATGTTTTATTTAATCAAAATTGCTGAAAAGGTTGGAGGAATGATTGTCTGCTCTGTGTCTAATGGTCTGAAGAAATGAATGTGGAATTCTTGTGCTGCAGTATGAATCAATAAGTGTTTCTTACCTCTATTATTCCAATTTCACATATGCTTAAGTTACAGAACAAAGGATTGGTTTACAATTTGCTTAGCTGCACTCTATGCTCAGTTTCTGTGGTTTATTAATGTTTTCCTCTTGATTTAGGCATAAATATGAATTCCTTTGTGGCTCATGTTTGATCTATTTCACATATGAATGACTGTTATCTAGGAATTCTTAACTGCTCCTAGATAGGGCTCATTTATCTCCTTTCTGCTAAACTGACTAAGAGATTCTTAATTGCCTCTCATTCCTTAGCCTTTCATCCATCTTTTACCTTGAATGATTGTTTCGTATGCGGCTAGCTTGCTCCATATTCTTTCTTGTGACCAAGAAAACGCACCAGCAGTCTTACTCCTTGACTCCATGCCCAATGGTTCTAGAACTTTCGTGCTATCCCTGCCTCTTTACCTGAAATATCATCCTTCCCACCAAAACTTAAACAAAACCCCCTCGAACTCAATAACTAGCCTAAAAATCATCTCCAACAAAGCTAAATCAGAAAGAGAGAGCCCTCTCTGATTGCAGGTGGGCTAGAACCTGCAGTCCAAAGATTGGTCTGTGGTTACCTCGGCTGTATCCTTTTGCGCTGATCAAAAGGACAACCTGAGCGATAACAGGACTATTACAACCTTTATCCATTCCAAGCCAGTGTTGGGAGGAGGTTTCAATGGATTTTATCATAGGTTTGCCCAAGTCCAAAGGAAAGAGTATTATCATGGTAGTAGTTGACCGACTTACCAAGTATGCACACTTGTGTGCATTATCTCATCCATTTAAAGCGAGTACAGTTTCTACTACATTTATGGAAACAATTCAAAAGCTACATGGAAACCCAAAGATTATTATAAGCTACAGAGATCCCATTTTCACTGGAAATTTTTGGACAAAATTATTTTCTTGTCTTGGTACTCAGTTAGCTCATAGCTCATATTATCATCCTCAATCTGATGGGAAAACTGAGATAGTAAACAAATGTTTGGAAGGATATCTTTGTTTCTTTGTATATGATAAACGTACACAATGGGTCAAATGGTTGCCTTTGGCTGAATGGTGCTATAACACTTCCTTCCATACTGCAACAAAAATGAATCCATTTATGGAACTTTATGGATATCATCCACCATCCATCACATCATATTTAAGAGAAAATTCTAAGTTTCAAGTAGTGGAAGATCACATCGAGCATCAGCAACAAGTTCTCCAACTCTTAAAGGATAACCTCACCTTGGCACTGAATAGAATGAAACAGCAGGCAGATCAACATCGCAGCGAAATAAGTTTTGATGTAGGTAATTGGGGTTTCCTATGGCTACAAGCATATAAACAAATGTCCCTCAAGCAAGCTAAGAAGGATAATAAATTATCACCAAAGTATTATTGTCTGTACAAGGTGTTGCAAAAGATAGGTACTATGGAATACAAATTGGAGCTTCCTGTAGCTTCCCGAGTGCACCCATTTTTCCATGTTTCATGCTTAAAGAAGGTTACAGGTGACAAGCTTCCAGTTCAAACAATATTTTCAGAACTTGACGAGGAAGGAAAAAACATATTGGAACCTGAAGCAGTCAAAGAAACAAGAACTCGACAGCTACGAAATCGATCAATTTCAGAGTATCTCATCAAGTTGAAGAACTTACATGTTGAAGATTCCACATGGGAGGATGAGAATTTTATACAGAAGCATCCAGAACTACTCAAGCATTAAGGACAAAACTTTTTTGAAGGAGAGGGGCGTGTTAGGTCCCTATAATACTAGTGATTCCCACCCCCCCATTACTATTTTCACTGTATCCCTTATTGTTATTTTTGTTTCCCTATTGTCCCCATATTGTTATTATTGTGCCCCATAGAATCCCTCTATTGTTATTTTTGTGCCTTTATATTATTATTTTTAGGTTGGCTTGGTTATATTGTGACCCCTTAGACTCCTATATATAGAAAGGAGGTTTTGTCATTTGAATCATCCAAGAATTGTTCATTTGTGTAATGTAAAGGAGGTTGCCTCCTTGAAGAGGCTGAATTATAAGGCGTTGATCTATCTTTTCTATCATTTTGTGAGCTGGTTTCATAACATTTGGTATCAGAGCCTTGGATTCCAGGGTTTTGTTGCTCCAAACATGTCATCTTGGAATTTTCGCTATAACATTTGTTCTGCGATGTTTCAGAAGATAAAAATAAAACCCGTTTGAGACTAAATCACGCTGAACCTCGGGTCCATATTTCAGATTTTTTCTCACTATATTTTCGGAGATATGATATGAGAAAGTTAGGGTTTTTGTAAGCTCCACAATTTCATCTAAAATAGGTCATTGTGGAATTTTCTCAATAAATCTTTTGCTATGAAGTTTTAGAAGCTAAAAAAAACCATTTGAGAAGAAATCGATCTGAACCTCGCTCTGAATTTTAGATCCTGTCTCGCTATATTTTTGGAGATATAATCTGAGGAAGTTAGGGTTTTTGCAGACCCCCGAATTACTTTCTAGAAAGGTCACCTTGGGAAAATCATCATAACTTTCGCTCTGAGCATCAGATTGAATTTTCGTAAGAAGTTATAGAAAGAGGACGAACTGTAGTTTTTTGTATCATTTTCACAACCTAAGGTTAAAACAGTGACCTGCGGCATGTCGTACAAGTTCGCTCTACTGAACTAGTCTATACTCAAGTCATCGTGGGAGATTTGGCATAACTCTTCATTGGAAAATCCAATCTTGATCAAACTTGCAGGGTTAGAAAGATTCCTTAGAGGGTTACCGCAAGAAGAAATTTCAGACCTGGGAGATCCAAAATTACAGAGATATATTAGGTTCAATATCGAGCTCCAAAAAAGTGAAAAAAGGTGTGTAGTTTTTTTAAAAATTTTGCATAAGCTTTGTTTGAAAAATTATTTCGAAGGAATTCAAAGAGCATAATGAAGCATTATTATCGGTAATTGATGCCCTAAAGAAAGAAAATGGAAACACCTAGTAAGCATCCTGAAAGCTCTAGCATGACTCATGAAGAAGAGGAAGAAATGCAACATGATATATCAAAATTACGAGACCAAGTGCAACAAATTTCAATCGCACAAAAGGTAACAAAAAATAAGATGGATGGTTTAAAGAAAGACATAGAAGCTAATATGGATGGTTTAAAGAAAGGCATAGAATCTAATACGGATGACGTGGAAGCTAAGATGGATGGCGTGGAAGCTAAGATGGATGGCATGGAAGCTAAGGTGGATGGTGTGGAAGCTAAGATGGATGATTTAAAGAAAGACATGGAAGATTTGAAGACATATTTGACAAAGTTTCTACAAGAAATGCTTACTAATGGCGAAAGGTTAGTAAAGGAAACTCATGATGAGAACAAAATAAATGTTAATCATGATTTCATAGACTCTAACATTGGATCGAAGAACCACCATGTTCCAAAGATTGATATGAGGAAGTTTAATGGCAAGGATCCTGGAACATGGATACTACAGATGGAGCAATTTTTCGATCTCCGTAATGTGAAAAACACACAAAAGGTATGCATTGCAACTTTATATTTAGAACCAAATCAGTTTGTATGGTATCGATGACTTTGCTCTCGTAAACAAATTTTCACTTGGGATATTTTTACAGATGAAATGATAGCACATTATGAGGATACAAAAAGAAACACTTTTTTAAGCCAATTGAGAAATCTCAAACAAAAGGGTTCAATGATGGAGCACATTGAGGACTTCCAAAAATTGGATATACAGATAAAAGATATTCCAAAGGAGCATAGGATTGATGTGTTCATAGGTACTTTAAAAGGTAACATCCAACATGAGGTTCACCTTTGGGAACTAGATTCATTGGAGAAGGCATTCAGGTTGGCAAGAAAAATGGAAAGCAAAATTATGGAAACAAGGAAGCCTACCACTCACAATCATAAAGATGGAAGTGTTGCTACCCCTAGCCATCCACAACCTACAAGGTTGACACCACAACAATTGGAAGAAAAAGGAGCAAAAGGGCTTTGTTACAATTGTGATAGAAAATACACTAAAGGTCATAAGTGTGCTGAGAAGAAATTATTTTACATAGCTTCTAAAGAGGAGGAAGAAAAGGAACATGAAATGTCAAAATAAGAGGAAATACACAAGGAACAAACCTTAGAAAAATAAGAAATGAATTCGACCATATCTTGTAATGCATTTGCTGGAATTACCACTCCTCAAACTATCAATATAGAAGGGCATATCAAGAAGAAAAAGGTAATAGTGTTGACTGATTCAGGAAGAACACATAATTTTATTCATTGTAAGATAGCCAAGGAATTGAATTGCTTCCTATATCTAGCACAAGAGTGTCAAGTGATGGTTGCAAGTGGAGGAACCATAAATTGCACAAGAAAGTGCCATAATATCAATCTATCCATGGGATAATATGTATTGAATAGCCTAATGCTTTCCATTCCAATGGGTGGTGCTGATGTTGTACTAGGAGTCCAATGGCTACAATCCTTCTGTACAATAGCTTTTAATTTTCAAGAAATTTTCATGAAATTCTCTTCAGAAGGAAAGGAAGTTGAATTAAGAGGCATCGTAGGGAAACCAAGAAAGATAATCACCTCTAATGGAATGAAAAACCCTATAAAAAAAGAACAATGGGGAGTAATTGCACAATTATGTTCGCTAGAGGTTCCCACATTGAAATCATCTATTTCTCCAGATCTCCAAAAAGTCTCGGACAATCATTCCAAGGTATTTGAGACTCCCAAAGGTCCCACCTATTCGTGATCATGATCATATTATTCATTTGATTCCAGGAAGTGTTCCTTCAAACATCCAACCTTACAAATATCCCTATGTGCAAAAGAGTGAAATTGAATGTATGGTTGCAGAAATGATAGAGGCTGGTATAATTCAACTTGTTTAGCCTAACACACTATATCTTCCAAGCTAAAAAACTTTTTTTTTTTTGTTAAAGGTTTGATATTGCAAGATACATTAAGATATGAATTTCTATACAACAACGAAGTAGTGTTATTTTCTTTTATTTTACTAATTAAAATTTATCTTTGTAATGGCTTGATACCAAATTTTAAAAGTTTAAAAATATCTCCTACCTTTTATTGATATAATATATAATGAAAAGCAACATATTTTTATTTTCATTATTTATATAGTTTGTTTTCATACAAAATGAAATAATAATATATAATAGTAAAAACTATCTCTCTTAAATTATTATTTAAATTTTTTATAAAATAATTATAATTATTTTATATAAATTACATTATATTTATATCATATTATTATTATAAATAATTTTATATGTAATTAACCTTTAAAAAAAAAAATCTATTAAAAAATCAACCAAATAACTTAATTTTTATTATTTCTTTTTCCATATTCCAAATTAAATATCTATACTTGAAAGTGTTATTTTCAATATTCTAAAATCAAAGTATTTGGTTAAGATATTTTTCTACGATCTCAATCATGTCATGTGATTAATTAAAATGTGATGTTTTTTAGGTAACTCAGCCCACGTGACACATAACTACCTGTAAATCTTTAGGGGACTTAAATTATTATTTATTTTTTTTATAAAAGAAATTGTAAATATATAGTTAACACTTTTTGCTACTATCAACAACCCACCTATACATAACTAATAGTAAACCTTTATGGGGCTATAATATGTCCTACCTTCTCCCCGTAGCCCGAGTCACAACAAGGAGATGCCTTTTGAATTTCAACCATTTCACATTTCTCTAATTAACCAATTGAACTATGGGTGGGGACTAAAATGAGATGGTTTTTTACAAAAAAAACAAGTTATTAGATTAATGTTTAGAGCAAAAAAAACGAAGTGCTTCTTTGTATTATTTAAGAAAATATATTTTTATATTTTATTGGCTATAAAGTCTATTAATCCATAATCATTAATTAAAAGGTATTACAAACTCGATCATCATTATTTTTCATTATGAAAGATATTGCGAAACAATTTAATCAGTACTTTTAATTATAAAAAAAGTATTACAAACTCCATTATTAGTTTCAGTTATGTAATGTATTGCAAAACAATTTGGTTATTTGATAAAAAAAGAGGGGCCATAAAATGAAATTTAATCATGATATAAATAAATAAATATTTATAGATAATGAAATTTAATATTACTAACCATAAATGAATAATTTTATCTTATTTTGAATAATACCATGATGAACATGTATGTTATATTACAACGTTTTGGTTGTTATTAAGGCCCAGCATGTAAATGCATCTGAATAAATAAATATTTATAGATAATAAAATTTAATGTTAATAACAATAAATGAATAATTTTATCTTATTCTGAATAATACCATGATGAACATGTATGCTATATAGCAATTTTTTGGTTGTTATTGAGGCCCAATGTGTAAATGCATCCAAGTGTTGGTTACAACACAATCATCTTAGCAGAGTAGCCCATAAAGATATATATATTCTAATAAAAATAAGATCTATAGAGCACACATATATATATATATATATATATATGAATGATAATTTAAAATTAAAAACTAATTCACTCAAATTAATTTCTAAATTTTTTAAAATTATTTTATACTAATGTCATTATATTTATATCATATTATTATTTTATATTATAAAGGTAAAGATAGAAAAATGAAAATAATGATTTATTTATGTATAATTATTTTCTATAAATGAAAACAATAATTCACCTATAAACTAATTAAAATAATTTTTATTCTTATTTTTTAGTATTCCAAAATAAATATCAATATTTAAGAAGTGATGTTTTCAATATTCTAAAATCTAGTTTTTTGTCTAACATTTTTTTCGTCGATCTCAATCATGCCATGTGACTAATTGAAATGTGATGGTTTGTATTCAAAGAAACATGCTACTAGTTGGTTAATATCTAGAGTAAAAAAAAAGTGTTTGTTTATCATTAATATCTAGAGTAAAAAAAAAGTGTTTGTTTATCAAAATGTAAAGAGAAATCTATTTTGATATCAAAATGTAAATTATAGCTATAAATTAGCTTTATATATTTTCATTTTAAAATGCAATAATATTATTTTGAAGGAATTTTATTCACTATAAATTCTGTAAACCCATGATCATTACTTTCAATTATAAAAATTTTACAAATTTAATCACCATTACTATTAATATTTAGAGTTAAAAAAAAGAATGTTTCTTTGTAAAAAAGTAATAAAAAAGACATTATTTTGATATCAAAATGTAAATTACTTTTATTAATTAGTTTTGTACATTTTCATTTGGAAATGCAAAAAAAAAAAAAAAATTGAAAAAAAATTATTGCCTTTTATAAAGTATATTAACTCGTAATTGTTATTTTTAATTATAAAATTATATTACAAGCTCCATGATCATTATTTTATATCAAAGGTATTGCAAATCCGTGATCATTATTTTTAGTTATGAAAGATATTGCTAGAAATTTTTGCTATTTAATCTATGATGATTACGTGATGATTATGGGGTTGTTGCTTCCTTTGATGAAGCAAAAGTATATCTTGTTGATCTAGAAGCAACAATTGATCCTATCGATGCTAACATTTGACTACTAGTATTAGTGCCATATTAGTTAAAAGAAAAAAAAGAGGAAACCCAAGTTGTATCATAGAAGGAATTTTATTGGCTATAAACTCTATTAACCCATAATCATCAATGTAGAGAAGAAGAATGATGACTCTTCTAGCTAATGTAATTCCAACACAATCAATTTCTCTGAAACATGCCTCTAACTTGTCAATGTAAATGCCAAAATGGGTAGGGAATAGAGAACATCCTTACTTATCTCGTATATTACAAGTAATCTCCTCCAACCGACCATCAATGTTCCTAAATTTATTAAAAACACTCTTATACAACCTTTTGAAGAGGTTGTCAACTCAAATGGACCCTATAAGTCTTCCTATATATTCCGAAGGACAATTCCAAGCACCATTTCAAATGCTTTCTTATAGTCGACAACTGAACACCAAGTATTATCTATATTACTATGTCATTCTTCTCTGATGCCCTTAATCTATAACTACAGGGTCCATAGTGGGATGCTGGCTTGTAAAACATGGTCATGATTTATTCCCTTTGTCTTGACATTCTGATAATATAGGATTTTGTTTTTGTGAAATTGTCATAGATCTCGCTTGGCTCAAATAAGGTGTATCATAATGGTCTTGTAGGTAGTGGGTTTGTTTTCTCTTTTCTTTTAAAAACATGATCAATAAAGCTTTAAGTCAAAGCTTTAAGATATGAATTTATATACAACAACGAAGTAGCATTATTTTCTTTTATTTTACTACTTAAAATTTATCTTTGTAATGGTTTGATATCAAATTTTAAAAATGTAAAAATATCTCCTACCTTTTATTTATATAATGTATAATGAAAAGAAACATATTTTTATTTTCATTATTTATATAGTTTATTTTCGTAAAAATTTAATAAAATATAAAATTACAATAGTAAAAACTATCTTGGTTAAATTATTATTTAAATTTTTAATAAAATAATTATAATTATTTGATATTAACTACATTATATTTATATCATATTATTATTATAAATTATTTTATATATAATTAACCTTTTAAATAAAAATATTAATTTTTCTATTAAAAAATCAACCAAATAACTTAATTTTTATTATTTCTTTTTCCATGTTCCAAATTAAATTTCGATACTCAGAAGCGTTATTTTCAATATTCTAAAATCAAAGTATTTGGTTAAGAGTTTTCTCTACGATCTCAATCATGTCATGTGATTAATTAAAATATGATGTTTTTTTGGTAACTCAACCCATGTGACACGTAACTACCACCAGTAATTATAGTTACTTGGTTAACACTTTTTTCTATGATCAACAACCCACCTGACATGTAACTAATAATAAACCTTTATTGGATATTTAATTATTTTGTCTTACTGCAGTGAAATCTCACCCCCCCTTGATTGTCATTTTTGGGAATTCGCTCTTGGAAACGGATCTAGGGTTTGAGTCATAGTTTGAAGCTGGTGACTATGGCGGGTCATAGAGGAGGGAGTTCTTCTCCCTCCTACAATCACATAGTAGAAAACGGAAACAAGGAATCTGATCTGCATCACTTCAAGGAACCAATAGAGGGGATCACTGGGGACACTAACTCAGGAAAAATAAAATCTCACGAACAAAGAGCAAATCATGAGGAAGATAGTAGGGAGAAGAGGAAAGAGGGAAACAGTAAGAAGGCTACACCTTTGAGGGCGACATGGGGCTACAAACCCAAGTCGACCATCACTCCCCGGGTTGTTTTAAGTGATCCAGAGCTATAGGTGCAAAAAGATCACATGGCGAAACACGCAATCATATGCAAATTTATGGGGACTTGGCCGACGGAGAAGGCCTTACATGCATGGATAAGGTACAACTGGAAACCGAAAGGAGAAATAAACGTTGACCTTGGATCCAAGGGTTTCTTCATGGTGGTGTTCACGAGCTTAGAAGATAAAGACAGAGTATTCGAGGGAGGACCCTATTTTTACGTTGCTGTAGGACTGTACATGCAACCATGGGTGATGAACTTTGTCTCAAAACAAGAAACGTTCACTTCAGTACCAGTATGGATAAGACTTTACTCCCTTCCTTTAGATTATTGGTTTCCGGAGTCTCTAAAGGCTATTGGCAATAAACTAGGGCATTCTATAAAGATATCAGATGCGACATTAAGAGGAAAATACACTTCCTTCGCCTGACTCTGTGTGGAAATGGACCTATCTGGAGCACTCCCAGATGAGATCATTTTAGAAGTTTATGATGAGGAATGGGTGCAGGAGGTGGACTATGAGCATGTCCCATTTAGGTGACGCAAGTGCCATGAACATGGGAACCTATACAGAGACTGCCCATTAAACAAACTGGAAAGCGACAAAAAAACCACCACAAGAAAAGATCCCGAGGGTTTCAATAAGGTGGGGGATAAGGGGAAAGGAGGAAAGCGACACCAAAGGAAAGCCAACGAGGATAGACAATGGAGCCACAATAGTTTCAAAATCCTAGAAGAAGAAATGGGAAACAATGAGGAAAACTAGAAATCGGAGACCAAGACCAATGAGAAGGATAAGGATACTAGCATGGAGGACATACCAGAGAACAACCAGCAGTAGGATGATCTACCAAGCATGGTGGAGCTCAGCAGGGACCATGAGATGAACCCAAGTGAGGCGGGAATGGAGGATCATGAACTACATAGGATTCTTGAGAAGGAAAACTTGGATCTAGAAATGTTTTTGGAGCAGGGTATTACCAAAGCAGTTGACTCCCTACCAAAAGAGGAGTTTGATAGGGTTCAACAACTCTTCCTATGGAGATCCCAATCGAAAAGATCTGGAGTCAAAAGAAACCATGAAATCGAAGAAAATAGAGGGATGAAGATAATGGAGGAAACACCGGGGCACTCTTCCAAGAACCCAGGTAGGAAAAGAGGAAGGAAAAGATAAAATGAGCTGCTAACAGAATGTGGAAAACTCATGATCAAATCAGGTAAGATGAAATATCTAACTAGTTACTCTTTTAAAAATATTTCTTAATGAAGTTCACAACCTGGAATATTAGGGGCCTAGGAAGTAAAAGGAAACAAAGAAATCTCAGTAGTAGAATAAAAGAAGGAAAACCAGACATGGTTTTCATTTAGGAAACAAAATGCTCGATGGATAAAATCAGAGAAATACATAGCAAATGGTTGAGCAGGTATGAGTATCTAGAGGTTAAGGAAAATAACTTGGCAGAAGGGATTCTCATGCTCCGGGATCCTCAAAAACTCGGAATCCTGGATGCGGAAGTGTCCAGGAACTATCTTTCATTGGTAATACAACCTGTGGGTGATAAAGAGAGTTACATGATTACAAATGTCTATGGTCCTCAAAAAATAGCAGACAAACTCAAGTTTCTCCCTTCCCTTGAGGAACTAAGAGAGAGATATCCCAATATTCCTTGGATTCTGGTAGGGGATTTCAATATGATCAAATCTCTTACATAGAAAAGAGGGGGCACCAGAACACTACGCAAAGACTCCATTGCCTTCAAGAACTTCATAAATAACATGAGATTAGTGGATGTTGTACAGTAAATGATACCTTCACCTAGAACAACAAGAGAGGAGGGGCTTCTCAAGTTGCTTCTAAACTAGATAGATTCATGATCTTAGAGGACCTATTTCTCACAGGCCCTGACATGTCAGCTTTAATCCTTCCTTTTGGAGGCTTAGACCACTGGCCAGTCCAGCTTGAAGCCACTTTTATGGGCACACCGAGGAACAAACCTTTCAAGTTTGAAAATGTATGGCTTTCTCACCCTGACTTCACCAACAATATTGATAAATGGTGGATGGAAGAGTTGCCCCTTCAAGGAACCAAAATGTTCATGCTACAACAAAGACTTAAACACATTAAATTCAGACTCAAATATTGGAACAAAAAATAGTTTGGTAACATTTTTGAAGCCAAAAAGGAAGTTGAACAGAAACTTCAGGGGATTAATCAGCTTATGATCACAGATGGCTTTAACGAGGAAAGGAAATCTCAGGCAAATGTTCTTCAGAAGGAATGGGATGCAAGATGCAGGCAAAAGGAGATTTTTTGGAGATAGAAATTGAGAGTACAGTGGATTAAGGAAGGGGAAAGAAATAAAAAGTTTTTTCACAATTCAACTTTGAGTCACAGGTCACACAACAGAATTATAAAACTCAAAGACTCTGAAGGGAAAGAGCTCGTCACCCACAA
Source organism: Pinus tabuliformis (assembly GCA_031772625.1). Taxonomy (NCBI): domain Eukaryota; kingdom Viridiplantae; phylum Streptophyta; class Pinopsida; order Pinales; family Pinaceae; genus Pinus; species Pinus tabuliformis. Next base: position 708,091,201 of record CM062808.1, on the reverse strand, counting down.
AGAAATGGAATCTATCCTAGTACAACACTTCCTTAGCATTACAAAGGAGCCTCTCTTAGACAGGTCACAATTCATTAGTAAATTCACAACGTACATTCCCAAGCTTGTCACAAATTAAGACAATCATAATATCAATATGCAAGTATCTAGAGATGAGGTCAGTGAAGTTATCAACAGGGTGCAAAATGGGAAAGCACCTGGACTGGATGGTTTCAATGTGGACTTTTTCAAAGCATGCTGGAAAACAATTAAAGAAGACATCCTTGAGGTGGTGGAAGACTCAAGAAGATCCAAATTGGTCCTGAAGGCTCTCAATGCCTCTTTCATAGTTTAGATTCCAAAGCAGAGGAAAGCCATCACACCGGACAGATTCAAACCCATAGCTTTATGTAATGTGGTGTACAAGATAATCTCAAAAGTGATTGCTAATAGACTTAAGCCCCTTCTTCCAACTCTCATCTCAGAGGAGCAAACTGCTTATGTGCAAGGAAGACAGATTCTCAATAATATCATACAAGCTCATGAGATGGTACACTCTCTGAAAAGCAACAAGCAAGCTAGAATGATCATACAACTTGACCTAGCGAAAGCTTATGACAAGCCAAGCTGGTCTTACATCAGGGCAGTGTTGAAAGCTTATGGTTTTGACCACAATTGGATCAGATGGGTTATGGCCCTTGCATCCATGACCAGTTTCTCAATCCTGCTTAATGGCCCGCCCTCAAGAACCTTCATTCCCTCTAGGGGAATAAAGCAAGGAGAACTACACTCCCCCTTCCTCTTTGTGCTCCTGATGGAAGGGCGAAGCAGAGCGATAAAAATGGCAAGTGTTGAGGGAAGAATCAAGGGTTTGAAACTCACCACAGATGGATCGACCTCAACTCACCAACAATTTTTGGACGACACTATGCTGCAGGGAATTCCCATAGTCAAGGAAGCGAAAGATTTTAAACAAATCTTGAATGACTTTGTTATGGCCACTGGTACAGAGGTAAGCCTTAACAAATCAAAAGTTTTATTTTTTAACACTGAAATTGCTATTCAAAGAAATCTTACCAGAATTCTAGGGTTCCAAAGGGATTAGTTACCCTCTAAGTACCTAGGAATGCCCCTTACAGACAAACCTCTAAGCAGGGGAGTCTAGGAGCTGGTCATTAATAAAATTCAGGATAAGGTTAGGAAATGGACATGCAAATATTTAAATTTAGCAGGGCACCTTGTGCTCACAAAAGCTATCCTGCAGGCCATACCCATTTTCATAATGTATGATCTTCCTGTTCCTAAAGGAGTTTCACAACAGATTAGGAACATTCAAAGAGATTTTCTCTGGGGCAAAGGGCAAGAGAAAAAGAAGTGGGCTTTGGTATCTTGGGACAAGCTATCCAAACCTAAGGCCCATGGTGGATTGGGCCTTCATGACCCCGAAACCCTCAGCAGAGTTTCGATTGCAAGGCTTTGATGGAGGTGGCTCAAGGAGTCGGCAACCCCATGGGCGAAGCTTTGGAAACAGAAATATGTAAGAAATTGGTAGGAAAGGGATCACATTCGAATGTATGGGCTTATCAAGGGCTCCCACATATGAAACCTTGCTTGGGAAAATAGAGGTATTATCAAGCAGCACAGCTTCTGGGAGATCCGAGATGGGAACCTAGCAAGATTGTGGGAGGACAACTGGTAGCAAGAATAAAACATATTTAGGGAAGAACTAACTGATCTCAAGAATGACACCGACAACAAAGGCTTGTGCATGGTAAGTGAATCTAGGAGTAGGTAAGAAACAATGGCAAATGGAGAATATGGAAGGATCTAGGCTACAGGGAAGAGACCCCTTTGAAAGCTCAGGCAAACTCTCTTGCTATGGACTTGGAACAAAGGAAAATTTTGGTTTCATCCTCGCCTGACCAACTGAGATGGGGAAGAAACACAGAAGGTAACTTTAACCTAAAAGAAGCCAAACAATTATCTCTAGGGTTTGATTATCAAAACCGTGATAAGACATGGAAGAACCTTTGGCAACACATGCATTGGATGAAGATAGAGCTATTCATGTGGTTAGTTCAACAAAAGAAAATTATAACTTGGGAAAATCTTCTAAAGAAAGGTTTGTTGGCCCCTCCAAATGCTATCTGTGTGGCACACAAGAGGAGGTGATGGAACACTTACTCAACCTTTTCCCCTTCACCTCAACATTGTGGGATTGGGTGGCCTCAGTATTACTAACACTTTGAGGAATTGGAGAAGGAACTTATCAGGCAATGAGATCATCAACAATGCTTGGAATCTGGTTCCAAGCTTCTTAATCTGGGATGTCTGGAAAGAATGCAATGGCAGGATTTTCAAGGGAAAAACTGGCTCAACCCAAAACACTATTGCACAGATATTAAGACAGCTCAAAGACACGGTTGGTGCCATGTTAGGGAGACCTCCTGAGAACTAGACTCTACCCCAGGACACTCGTACACTGCTGCAGTTGGGTCTCCATTCACTAGTTCCCTAGAGCATACATAAGGATGTGAGCTGGACAAACATTGGTAAAGGCTTTTGGAAACCTCCTCCTCATGGTTTCTTGAAAATTAACATAGATGGAGCCTCTAAAGAAAACCTAGGGATGGTTGGTTTTGGCGGGGTCATCAGAGATGAGCAGGGGTGCATAAAGGACATCTTTCATAGTCATCTGGGAACTGCCACAAATAACATGGAGGAGCTCATGGCCTTAGAGTAGTGCCTGAAAATACTAATTGAGTCAAATAATCATAATGTCATCATTGAAGCAGACTTAGAATTGGTTATTAATGCGGCCAAGAAGATCTACAATCGAAAAGCACCTGGAAAAGTATCAAAACATTGGCAACTTTTGCACATCTTTCAGCATATTCATTCCACCTTCAAACCCTATGAACAGTCAGCTTTGTTCATGCACGAAGAAAAGCCAATATGCTAGCTGATCGTCTGGCAAAGGAAGGAGTGTTTTACAAAGAAATTTACAGCAGGCATGAATGGGACTCGACACCCTCGGGGAAATTGCGTGAGGATTGTCAAAGACATGCGGACAAAGACATGGAAAGCTTCAAAACTATTAGAACTTAACAAGAAGGAAGACTAGTGGAAGTAGGAGAAAGCGGAAGTGGAAGTTTTTTTTAACCGTTAATTTTCAAAAAAGAAGAAAAGGAAAAAAAGGGGGGGAAGATAAATGCTTTCCACAGGGGAGAGGCACTTGGTAATAGTAGGTCTCTTCATTGGTCGCCAGCCATGGATCTTGACAGCCTGTGAAATATAATGGCCATCAGGCAGAAAAGCAATCAAAGGTTAACCAACAAGGTAGACCTGATGCTCTTTAGTCTAACGGTTTATAATCCTCATTGGGTCCGAAAAGGCAGTTATAGATTGTGCAGGTTTCAACTCCGATATCTCGGAGGACCGTCAGATCAATCATTGGGTTCTACAAGAAATCAGAGCTTAAGTTTAAAAACCGACCCAAACTTTTATAAACCAATGGCTCACATTCATTTCGGGTCTGCGAACCAAGTAAACGGGGCGCAGTTTGTCGAGGTGAGAGTGTTTGTGATCGTCAGATCACACGAGATATTAGATGGTTTCGGGTGTGTTTCGAGTTATGGATTTAGTTACCCTTCATAGGGTCAGCCGTTGTTGATCCTTACTTTGTAAATCCATGTAACATATGTAATATTTCTTGCGATTAATAGAAGGCTCCACTCTTATTTGACCAAGAAAAAAACAATAAACCTTTATCGGGCTACAATCTATCCTCCTCTTCGTAGCCCGATTCACTCCCCGTAGCCCAAGTCACAAGAGGGGGATGCGTTTTGAATTTCAAAGATTTCACATTTCTCTGATTAACCAATTGAACTAGGGGTGGGGACTAAAATGAGATGGTTTGTATAAGAAAAAGGTATTTTTATATTTTATTGGCTATAAAGTTTTTTAACCCATAATCATTAATTAAAATGCATTACAAACTCGATGATCATTATTTTCCTTTATGAAAGATATTGCAAAACAATTTAATCAGTACTTTTAATTATAAAAAAATATTACAAACTCCATTGTTATTTTTAGTTATGTAATTATTGCAAACAATTTGGTTATTTGATAAAAAAAGAGTAGGGCCATTAAGACAAAATTTAATCATGATATAAATAAATAAATGTTTATAGATAATGAAATTTAATATTATTAACAATAAATGAATAATTTTATCTTATTGTGAATAATAAATGAATAATTTTATCTTATTCTGAATAATACCATGATGAACATGTATGTTATATAACAGTGATTTGGTTGTTATTGAGGCCCAGCGTGTAAATGCATTCGAGTGTTGGTTACATCACAATCATCTTAACATAGTAGACCATAAAGATATATATATCCTAATAAAAATAAGATCTATAGAACATGTTAGTATATAGAAGCAAACGAGAATTATTCCTATATATATATATATATATAATTTAATTTCATACAAAATTAAATAATAAAATACAAAATTATAATATTAAAAACCAATTCACTCAAATTAATTTCTAAATTTTTTAAAATTATTTTATATTAATTTCATTATATTTATATCATATTATTATAAAGATAAAGATAAATAAAATAAAATAATTATTTATTTTATGTATAATTATTTATTTATATAAATGAAAACAATAATTTACCTATTAACTAATTAACATAATAATTATTATTTTTTTAGTATTCCAAAATAAATATCAATATTTAAGAAGCGTTGTTTTCAATATTCTAAAATCTAGTTTTTTAGCTAACATTTTTTTCGTCGATCCCAATCATGTCATGTGACTAATTGAAATGTGATGGTTTGTATACAAAGAAACATACTACTAGTTGGCTAATATCTAGTGTAAAAAAAAATTGTTTGTTTATCAGAATGTAAAGAGAAATCTATTTTGATATCAAAGTGTAAATTATAGCTACAAATTAGCCTTATATATTTTCATTTTAGAATGCAATAATATTATTTTGAAGGAATTTTATTCAATATAAATTCTGTAAACTTGTGATCATTACTTTCAATTATGAAAGGTTTTACAAACTTGATGACCATTACTATTAATATTTAGAGTTAAAAAAAATGTTTCTTTGTCAAAAAAAAGTAATAAAAAACATTATTTTGATATCAAAATGTAAATTATTTTTATTAATTAGTTTTGTACATTTTCATTTAGAAATGCAAAAAAATTTATTATTTTGAAGAAATTTTATTGCCTTATATAAAGTCTATTAACTCGTAATCATTATTTTTAATTATAAAAATATATTACAAGCTCCATGATCATTATTTTATATCAAGGGTATTGCAAATCCGTGATCATTATTTTCAGTTATGAAAGATATTGCAAAACAATTTGGCTATTTAATCTATCATGATTACTTTATGATTATGGGTTGTTGCTTTCGTTGATGAAGCAAAAGCATATCGTGTTGACCTAGAAGCAACAATTGATTCTAACACTTGACTACTAGGATCGATGCTAACATTTGACTACTAGTATCGATGTCATATTAGTTAAAAGAAAAAATAGAGGAAAAGCAAGTTGTTTCATAGAAGGAATTTTATTGGTTATAAATTATATTAACCCATAATCATTAATTAAAACATACTACAAATTCGATGATCATTATTTTCAGTTATGAAAGATATTGCAAAACAATTTAATCATTACTTTTAATTATAAAAGATATTACAAACTCCATGATTATTATTTTCAGTTATGTAATGTATTGCAAAACAATTTGGTTATTTGATAAAAAGAGGGGGTGATTAAGATGAAAATTAATCATGATATAAATAAATAAATATTTATAGATAATGAAATTTAATATTAATAACAATAAATGAATAATTTTATCTTATTTTGAATAATACCATGATGAACATGTATATTATATAGCATATTTTTAGTTGTTATTGAGGCTCAAGGCACAAATGCATCCAAAGTGTTAGTTGTAGCATAATCATCTTAGTAGAGTAGCCCATAAGAATATATATATCCTAATATTAATAGGATCTATGGAGCACATTGGTATATAGAAGCAAAAGAGAATTATTAGTAAATATAGTAGCTATAATAATAGCGATCTATAGAGTGCACAGGTTGGTATATATATGATTATTACCACACTTTTATCAGTAGTTTGATATAAACGAGCACAAGTGCTAAGAAAAAAACCTCGAAAAACTATTACAATACGTCAAACCCAACTGGCAAGACCTCTAAAAGACGAATGGGATTTTCTATTGACTTGAAGGTCCTGGGGTGGAAAAAGGAGGATTAGAGGGGGGCTAAGGTGGAATATCAAAAATTTAGTTGGTTCACAATTATTTTCAAGACTAACATATGTGTTTTTCTCTCTATTAATCCTTTCTTAATGTTATATTTTTAGAGGTTTCAGGGTATATTTTTGAATTAATTTCCAATAAATTGGTATTTCCATATATAAAATTAGTGTAAGTGATCATTTTCTATTTGATAAACATAACCTTTATGTTTTTAGTGTTTACCCTCATACCATTGCCATAATATAAATCCTTGCAAATTCTCAGTTAACTGATAATGTTAGAGAAACTCTTTAGCATAGGAACAACATCATGAATGTAGAGAAGAAGAATGATGACTCCTATAGCTAAATTGTTCCAAAAAAACAAGTTTCTCCCAAACATGCCTCTAACTTGTTAATGTAAATGCCAAAAGGGGTAGGTCATAGACAACATCCTTGCTTATCTCCTATATTATAGGTAATCTCCTCTCACCAACCATCAATGTTCCTAAACTTTGTGAAAAAGTTCTTTTATGAGGTTGTCAAGTCAAATGGACCCTATAACTCTTCCTATATATTCCAAATGAAAATTCCACGAACCATGTCAAATGTCTTCCTATAGTTGATAATGGAATTTTCTCTATAACTCTTTTGCTACGAATTTTTAGAAGCTAAAAAAAAACCATTTGAGAAGAAATTGGTCTGAACCTTGGCTCTGAATTTCGGTTCTTGTCTCACTATATTTTCGGAGATATAATCTGAGGAAGTTAGGGTTTTTGCAGACCCCCTAATTAAATTCCGAATAGATCACCTTAGGAAAATCGTCATAACTTTCGCTCTGAGCATCAAATTGAATTTTCAGAACCTAACATTCAAACAGTGACCCACAACACGTCATACAAGTTCGCTCTACTGAACCAGTCTATATTAAGGATCGTGGGAGATTTGGCATAAATCTTCATTGGAGATTCCAATCTTGATCAGACTTGTGGGGTTAGAAAGATTAATTAGAGGGTCACCGTAGGAATAAATTTCAGATTTGGGGGATCCAAAATTACAGAGATACATCAGATTCAAAATCAAGATCCTACAAAGTGAAAAAAGGTGTGTAGTTTTTTTTAATTTTTGCATAAGCTTGGTTTGAAAAATTAGTTTGAAGGAAGTCAAAGAGAATAGTGAAGCATTATTATTGGTAATTGATGCCCCGAAGAAAGAAAATGGAAACACCTAGTAAGCATCCTAAAATCTCTAGCATGACTCATGAAGAAGAGGAAAAAAATGCAACATGATATATCAAAATTACGAGACCAAGTGCAACAAATTTCTCTCGCACAAAAAGTAACAGAAAATAAGATGGATGGTTTAAAGAAAGACGTAGAAGCTAAGATGGATGGTTTAAAGAAAGGCATAGAAGCTAAGATGGAAAGCGTGGAAGCTAAGATGGATGATTTAAAGAAAGGCATGGAAGATTTGAAGACAGATTTGACAAAGTTTATACAAGAAATGCTTACTATTGTCGAAAGGGTAGTAAAAGAAACTCATGATGAGAACAAAATAAATGTTAATCATGATTTCATAGACTCTGACGTTGGATCCAAGAACCAGCAGGTTCCAAAGATCGATATGAGGAAGTTTGACGGCAAGGATCCTGGAACATGGATACTACAGATGGAGCAATTTTTCAATCTCCATAATGTGCAAAACACACAAAAAGTACGCATTGCAACTTTATATTTAGAACCAGATCAGTTTGTATGGGATCGATGGCTTTTCTCTCTTAAAAAAATTGTCACTTGGGCTATTTTTACGGATGAAATGATAGCACATTATGAGGATAAAAAAAGCAACACTTTTTTAGCCAATTGATAAATCTAAAACAAAAGGGTTCAATGATGGAGCACATTGAGGACTGACCCAAAAATTGAATATAAGGGTAAAAGATATTCCAGAGGAGCATAGGATTGATGTGTTCATAGGGACTTTAAAAGATAACATCCAACATGAGGTTTGCCTTTGGGAACCAGATTCATTGGAGAAGGCATTCAGGTTGGAAAGAAAAATGGAAAGCAAAATTATGGCAACAAGGAAGCCTACCACTCACAATCATAAAGATGGAAGTGTGGCTACGCCTAGCCATCCACAACCTACAAGGTTGACATGACAACAATTGGAAGAAAATAGAGCAAAAGGGCTTTGTTATAGTTGTGATAGAAAATACACTAAAGGCCATAAGTGTGCTGAGAATAAATTATTTTACATGGATTGTGAAGAGGAGGAAGAAAAGGAATAAGAAATGTCAAAAGAAGAGGATATACACCAGGAAAAAACCATAGAAAAAGAATTTGACCATATCTTGTAATGCAATGGCTGGAATTACTGCTCCTCAAACTATCAAGATAGAAGGGCATATCAAGAAGAAAAAGGTACTAGTGTTGATTGATTCGGGAAGTACCCATAATTTTATTCATTGTAAGATAGCCAAGGAATTGAATTGCTTCATATATCCAACACCAGAGTGTCAAGTGATGTTTGCAAGTGGAGGAACCATAAATTTCTCAAGAAAGTTCCATAATATCAAGCTATCCATGGGAGAATATGTATTGAATAGCCCAATGCTTTCCATTCCAATGGGTGGTGCTGATGTTGTACTAGGAGTCCAATGGCTACAATCCTTGGGTACAATAACTTTTAATTTTCAAGAAATTTTCATGAAATTCTCTTCAAAAGGAAAGGAAGTTGAATTAAGGTGTATCGTAGGGAAACCGAGAAAGATAATCAGCTCTAACGGAATGACAAAGCTTTTAAATAAACAACAACGAGGCATACTTGCACAATTATGTTCACTAGAGGTTCCGACATAGAAATCATCCATTACTCCAGATCTCCAAAAAGTCTTGCACAATAATTCCAATGTATTTGACACTCCCAAAGGCCTCCACCTATTTGTGATCATGATCATGCTATTAATTTGATTCCAGGAAGTGTTCCTCCAAATATTAGGCCTTACAGATATCCCTATGTCCAAAAGAGTGAAATTGAACGTATGGTTGTAGAAATGCTAGAGGCTGGTATAATTCAACCTAGTCAGAGTTCTTTCTCTGGTCCAGTAGTATTGGTTCACAAGAAGGATGGATCATGGTGCATGTGTCCAGATTATAGGGATCTCAACAAGCTCACTATTAAAGATAAATTTCCCATTCCTGTCATTGATAAATTATTGGATGAATTGCATGGACCAATTTACTTCACCAAGTTGGATCTTCGTTCAGGATATCACCAAATCAGAATGAAGACTGAAGACATTCCAAAAACAACATTTAGAACTCATGAGGGTCATTATGAATTTTTGGTCATGCATTTTGGCCTTACTAATGCACCTTATACATTTCAAGGTTTGATGAATTCCATTTTCAAACCCTTCCTTAGAAAATTTGTGTTAGTATTTTTGACGATATAGTAATATATAGCAAGTCTTGGAAGGATCATGTCCAACATGTTGACATGGTGCTCAAACTATTGGAGGAGAAACAATTATATGCAAAAATATCCAAATGTTTCTTTGGAGTACAAGAGGTGGAATATCTGGGTATTATTGTATCTCATGAAGTTGTTAAGGTAGACCCTAGGAAAATTAAAACCATTAAGGAATGGAAAATCCTCACATCCATAAAGCATCTACGAGGATTTCTCAGTTTGACAGGGTATTATCGCAAGTTTTTTAAGAATTATGGGAGAATAGCAGCACCTCTAACAACATTATTGAAGAAAGAAGCATTTTCGTGGACTCTAGAAGCAACAAAGGCCTTTGAAGATCTTAAAGAGGCAATGTTCCAAGCACCAGTCTTAGCTGCACCAAACTTCACAAAAACCTTTATTGTGGAATGTGATGCCTCAGGAAATGGAATTGGTGTTGTTTTAATGCAAGAAGAAAGACCCATTTCTTTCGAAAGTCGTCCAATCAAAGGAAATTATTTACACAAAGCTATTTATGAGAAGGAAATGTTGGCAATACTACATGCACTTAAGAAATGGCGACCCTACCTAATGGGAAGACACTTCAAGGTAAAAACAGATCATGATAGTCTTAAATACTTTTTAGAACAAAGATTATCTTTAGAAGAGCAAAAAAATGGGTCACAAAGATGTTGGGTTATGAATTTGAAATCATCTACAAAAAGGGGAAGAAAAATGTTGTGGCATATGCACTCTCAAGAAAGGATGAGGATGTGGAAGCATTTCTTTGCGCGCTTTCTATTATCCAACCAGATTGGATAAACGAAGCAAGGGATGAATGGAAGAATGATGAGGAAGTGTGGGCACTCATTCAAAAGATGCAACAAGATCCCAGTACATCTGATACATTTAGCTGGAAAAATGATTCGTTATGGTACAAGGATCAGTTTTACCTATGTAAGAATTCCCAACTCAAACAAAAGATTCTTAGGGAATTGCACACCTCTCCCTTAGGAGGGCACTCAGGATTTCTAAACTCCTATCACAGGGTTAAGAAGGATTTTTTTTGGGATGGCCTTAAATCAAATTTTCAAAAGTTTGTGGTGGAATGTTTGGTTTTCCAACAAAATAAAGTTGAAACAATTAAGACCCCAGGACTATTACAACATTTATCCATTCCAAGCCAACGTTGGGAGGATGTTTCAATGGATTTTATCACACGTTTACCCAACTCCAAAGGAAAGAGTGTTATCATGGTAGTAGTTGACAGACTTACCAAGTATGCACACTTTTGTGCATTATCTCATCCATTTAAAGCGAGTACAGTTTCTACTGCATTTATGGAAACAATTCAAAAGCTACATGGAAACCTAAAGATTATTGTAAGTGACAGAGATCCCATTTTCACTGGAAATTTTTGGATATAATTATTTTCTTGTCTTGCTACTCAGTTAGTGTTGGCTTGTTGGGGCCTGACCCAAGTTCTGGAGTGTTTTAGCTAAACAAATCCCACACTACCAGCCCTTTCGACAAAAATCCGCGGGGTGCGGACTGAATTCTCACCCGAGGTAGTATGAGAGGGTGCTGGAACCAGGTTTCCGCACCCGAGGGATGTCTTGATGAGGTCTGGAGGGTTCGTGAACCGCTCTGCACTTTCGCGCTGCTCTGCGTAGCTATCTTGCTTTCGCATAGCGGGGTACTTCTTAGATTCCTTATTATTATTATGGTTATTATAGATCTGATCTAATTCTTAGGGTCTTAATCAAGCATTCAATAGTTATAACCAGTGTGCGCAACCATAAATCTTAAAGATATACATAAAACAGTAACATAAGAACAAACATACAGATATGTGATTAGATGCACAATAATTCATGAACACTTATCTTATATTAATCTTATGTTTCAATACAATCCAATTCCGTCCTGTGCACTCAGCTGCAGGGGTTCGCGGACACAGCTGCAGACTCTACCAGTCCTCTACACACACAGCTACAGAGCCTACTCTAACTACTACCAACCACAACTCGGATTGACAGACTCAAAGCAATCTTGCCTTTACAAACCCATATGCTTTTATCTTAATCCCCCCCATACTCCCTTCTACCCTTAGATCCTCGCTCTATTTATACATTCCCATGGTCCGTGGACCATGGGTAGGCTGACATATTCTATATTAAATTTACATTATTTTCTAGTGGACAACGCTTTGACTTAACTCATTACAATTTGTGCTCCACGCACTTTGCGTAACATTTACAATATTAGTGCCCAAAATTGTGGGCTTTAAGCCCCAAAACCATTCCGCAGGGGATCTGCTACCCAACAGGCCCCCAACACAATCATCGTGACTCGTCACGAGTCACTCGTCGGTTTGGCGAGACGCGTTACCAAGGCGTCGTGATCCAACATCCCTGCGAGTGACACACTACGTTCTGTTACTCCATCTTTGCCTTCTGCAAAACTTCTTCAAGCTCCTGGTCCATTGCCTCTACTAATTTTCTCAACCAATGATGCTCATTCTACTTTGCTCGTTTAACACAAAGCGACCCCTCATAGGATTTTAGCTCTAGTTGAGATGAAAAAGGTGGGAATTCGTTGTGCTAGAGCAGCAAGTTTCCGATCTCTGGTCCAGTATACGCACTGTCTGCTGAAGCTTGTGTTGCATTTTTGCAAGAGAGATGTTGCTGTCCGCAATGTCCCAATCTTCAAGGTGCGTCAGAGATGAACTGTTAACTGGAATTCCATCATTTGTCTCAAGATTCACCATCTTTCCCTTATCTTTCATGTATCGTCTGCCAGACCGTTGTTTAGGCAGCGGCATCCGAACCAGTCCTGCTACTTCTCTGAGGATTTCCAGTACATCCCCTACCTTCGCTATTGAGCTCGGCACGCCATCTACAACCGTCGACATTACACTATCCAGAAGGTCCTTTATCTCTTTTGGAAGTGTTGAAAATCTCGAGCTTACTCCCCTATCATTGAAGTTCATCGGTTCCATACCTATTGGAAGGCAGAATAGCTTAATTCTCCAGATACCACAGTTTTTTGAGTGGATGCCCCGCTATGATTTATAGGCCCGTTGAAATTCAAATTCAGCCGTTCCCTCCTTTTCTGGCTCATTAATGCTAGATCTACAGTAGATCATTTTGAATCTGGCTCGTACTTCGTATCTTAATTGCCTTCCGCCCGCTCCTTTTCGCCATAACTCAGACATATTATCATGAAAAGTGACAGCAATGGTCACCTTTTTATTTATCCATGCAGCAGCGCAGCCCCTTCTATGCAACCGCGACCCTTGTGACCTACCAATCCTGCGCGCGCTGCTGTTTTCGCGTAGCTCCCTAACAAATTGTTTTATTGTCCCGCGCTATCTTTCAACTGTCTGGAGCGGTCAGACCATGCTTCGGTTGGTTAGTCAAGTAGCCGACCCCCGTATAGGGCTTCAGGTGACTGCCATTTACTTTTCCTGGGAAGGGTTCCCCATTTAGTTTGACAAGTTGGACCGCGCCTCCGTCTGTGACCTCTTTTACCACATAGGGTCCTAACCAATTCATTCTAAATTTTTTGGGAAACTTTTCAAACTTATTGTCATATAACAATACTAAATAATTTATTTTTAATGTGTGCAACTTGATATGGTGATTGTGCCAAGCTTTCTCGTGCTATTTTTGTACCTGTTGATGGAATCCTGCCAGAAACCGTTCTTCTTCAAGTGCTTCCAATTGCATGAGCCTGTCTTCCAGAGCTTCGCGATTTTCCATGCTTGTTATAGCTGCGATCCGTAGACTGGGTACAATGTATTCCATTGGCATAACTACTTCCATGCCATAGACTAACCTGAACGATGTCTGACCCGTCAATTTCTTGCACGTGGTTCGGTAAGCCCATAATACAACAGGTATACGCAAGTCCCAATCGTTTTGCTGCGCGTTACACACTTTAGTCAGTGCATGCTCTAGAATTTTGTTAACTTCTACTGTCCCATTGGCTTGCGGATGATATGGCGTACTCTGCTGATGATACAGCTGGAATTCTTCGGTGAGTGTGTTGATAGTTTCGTTTAGAAAGTGTGTTCCATTGTCACTCATGAGAATTTTCAGACATCCAAACCGTGTCAGCACGTTTTCGAACAAAAATTTCATGGTCATGGCCACTGTGCAGTCTTTAACCAGTGGTGCTTCCGCCCATTGCGTCAGGTACTCAGTCACGGTGATGATGTAGCGCGCACCCGTTTTCCCCTAAGGCTTGATCGACCCTACAAAATCTATTGCCCATTTTTCGAATGGTTGCAACGTCATTTGTGGATTGAGTGGTATCTCATCCCTTCATGATGGTTTCCCAGTCCATTGACATACGTTTCAGGCACGACAATATGCTTTCGATTCTTGATGTAGGGTTGGCCACCATAGGCTGGCACAAAGAATCTTCTGCGCGGTCACCCATCCCGCATAGTGTCCTCCTACAACCCCCCCATGTGCTTCTGCGAGGATCTGTCCTCGTTCAAATTCTGGTACATATCTTCGTAATATCTCATCATTTCCCATTTTATAGAGGTGCTCAGTGATGAAAGAAAAATCTGCCACTCGTATCACCAATTCTTTCTTTTGCTAGACTGAATATCCCTGTGGTATGGTCCCTGTGGTTAAGAAATGGATGATATCTTTGAAGTGGCCATCCGCAACCCACACTACATAGAGCTGTGTATCAGGTAGTCCTTCCTCCAAATTTGTTGGCTCCTCACCGGTCTCAATTCGTGACAGGTGATCTAGTCCTGCATTTAAGCATCCTAGTTTTATGATGACCTTGAAGTCATACTCTTGAAACAGGAGTAGCCACCAGCATATGCGCCCCCCTAACATAGGCTTATTCACTAAGTATTTCAACGTGGAATGATCAGTATACATCTTAAAGTGCCCACCCAGTAGATAGTGGCAGTATTTCTGAAGTGTGTATACCATCGCCAATCCTTCACGCTCAGTAGTAGAATAGTTATTTTCAGCTTTGGACAGCCATTGGCTTGCGAACGCGATTGGGTGATCGACACCTTCTGCACCTTCCTACGTAAGTACATCACCCAGCGTGATACACGATGCATCAACATGTACATGAAATTCAATGTCCCATTTTGGAAAGACCAGAATGGGAGCAGATGCCATTTTTTCCTTGAGAACCTCTAGGCTTTTCTTACATTCCTCATTTCAACAATATGTAGCATCCTTTTTCAACAACTATTCCATTGGTGCCATAATTTATGCATAGTTCTTAATGAACTTCCGATAGTAACCAGTGTGGCCCAACGTGGCACACAGTTGTTTGACACTTTGCGGTGCTTCCAGATTGAGTATGACAACAAACTTCGTGGGATCCACCATCAGGCCTTGTCTGCAGACCACATGGCTAAGAAAATTTCCAAAGGGAACAAGGAAGGTGTACTTCTTAAGATTCAACGTAATTTGGTGCCATCGGCAAGTATCCAGCATCAATCGTAATCTTGCTATATGTTTCTTGACTAGCCCAAATATAGTCCAATCGTCAAAATAAACCTCCAAAAACTTATGGATGAATTCCTTGAATGCGGCCACTACTACGTGCGAAAATATCGTTGGCACATTCTTCAACCCAAAGGGCATAACAGTGTACTGAAAACATCCCCATTCGGTCGTGAAGGTTGTCTTGCTTCTATCTTCGAGTGTGAACTTGGTCTGATGGTACCCTGAGAACCCATCCGTGAATGAGTATGCTTCCTGTCCGCCAACATTCTCCAGGACTTCATCGATAAATGGAGTCAGGAATGGATCATGAACATAGGCATCATTTAGCTTTCGGAGTTCCACGCAGATTGAAATTTCTCCCTTCTATTTTTTCTCCTACACTATCATATGACTCACCCAGTAAGAATAGAAGGATCCATTCCCGGATCTGGTTGATCCTTACTACCTGAAGTAGAGGCCTCCGTGAAGCTCTTCTTAGCTTCCATAAACATTTTCTTTGCGCGTTCTAAGTCAAACTCAGGTTCCTTCATGGGGGCCTTGTGAACCCTTGTATCGTCTTCAGATTGCTTTCCCCTATCTTCTCCTGTGGCTGTGCCACTTCTGAGCATCATGTTCACATTGGGGTCTTCCTCGCGTGGTTCAGACCTCATCATTTGGATATTCTGAGTTGGCATAGGCTGTGCTACCCGTTTCTCATGTATTTATGCTATCAACGTGGGACAATATATCATTTCATGATCGAAATGCTCACAGTACGAACACGATATTCTAGTTGGGTTGGTACAGTCATGAGCGTAGTGCCCTGGTCCTCCGCAATTATCATAGATTAGCTATCTGCGGCCCCTTCCTGGCCCTATTCCCCCTCATCCTCGACCCTACCCTTGAAATCCAGCACACACCATCCCTGCGGCCGGATCAAGGCCTAGCGTCTCCATCTACATCCTATAGGCAGGAGTTCGGTCCATTAACAATTCATAACTTCGACAATTTTGCTCATCGTGGCCTACGGATCTACAAAAATTGCAAAATAGTTGTTGGGGGTCTGTGTAAACTTTTGCAATAGATTACAGTTATCCGTCGTGTGCTTTCCTCCCACATGATAGATTGTGCACCAGAGCATGGGCACCGCACTTGGTCCTGCCTGTGCCTCTAGTCTCAACGGAATTGGTTCCCCCCCGCTAGATAGTTCGCGAATACTGAACAATGATCCTTATCGTGGCCCTGGCTTTTATATTTTATCCACCACACATCTTGTCGTGCTTTTGGCCAGGGTGCCCTATCCTATTTCAAACTCTGCATCTCCAAGCATAGGTTTTGTAGTTGCACGTGGATCTATTGGACTCCCAACCCAGGATCCTGTGTCAAAGTTTCATGCAACCTCATCACTATTTCCAATGCTTCTGCCTAGGTTGAAAGCTTCTGCCATGATAGCGGCGTCCTCAGATGTGGTGTCAAAGATGCCACAAACCATGAGCAGTGCTGCACATCCGTCAGTGTCATGTTAGCCTCGCGGATCATTCTCTTCAGTCTCTGATCTAGATCCCAGGGGTTTCGCTTGGCAACATCGCAATCTCCTTGAATCTGATGATTGACTGTGTCTCCGATTTCGGCCGGCTAAATTCTTTGTTTAACGCAAGCTGGATTTCCACTATCCCGACATTCGGATGATCATTTGAGTGCTTGATATACCAAGTCAACGCGTGATCCTGCAACGCACTTACCAAGGTGGCCTTCTTAATGTTATCATCCATAACTCCGTGCGCTTCCCACACTACTCTTACTATGAACCAAAACTGATCGGGATCTTCACTCCCTACCCCTCTGAATATAGGAAACTTGATCGCGCTCGCCATGCTAAACCACTGGTTTGGTGGAGGTGGTGTGGGTGAAGATGGAGGTGAAGGAGCTGACGCGAGTGGTTTTGTTAGCGGAGATGATAGCTATGGAATGTGTTGCCTTATCAAACCGATTACACTCCTTGGAGAAGCCCAAGTGTGCTCTTCCTCGCCCTCTCACAGAGGCGAAATTAAAAGACTGTTTCCTAACCCTTTGATACCCTTGTAGGCCCTCCCACTCTGCGTCGTTCCACTCATTAATGGACTCGCATCACCTGTTTTTCACATAACAGCATATTAATCCAGGTATTCAGGGATTTGATGTACCTACCTCGCAATCCCTTGAGAAAATTTCTTTCTGCTTCGTTATAGCTGACAGTCGTGTCTATCGCGAATTCAGTGATAAACCCTCCTATTATCCAATCCAGTCAATGATCCACGACCCGTGCGATCTTATCTTCAGATGCCTCTAGCCTACATACCAACTCTGGAGTCCACACTATGGGTTTCTCAAGCTTGCACCTTCCTTGTCTATCTGCTAGCCTTGTGATCCAATCATACAGCTCTGAAGAGAAAGACATGAAGAAGATCTCGTGAATCTCTGTATATACGTAGCGATCTAGCCACCTCTTCTTAGATATCTACGGGGTTTTATTTTGTACAACCAATCTTCAATCTCTTTATTCGTAGGGTTCCAGTGTTTCGAAATCAGACATCCCTTATGCAGATCTCGGTCCCAGCAACAGAACCATTTGTTGGCTTATTAGGACCTGATCCAGGTTCGGAAGTGTTTTAGCCAAACAAATCTCGCACTACCGGCCCTTTCAGCAACAATCTGTGAGGCGCGGACTGAAGTATCACCTGAGGTAGTATGGGAGGGTGCTGGAACGAGGTTTCTGCACCCTAGGGATGTCATGATGAGGTCTAGAGGGGTCGCAAACTGCTCTACGCTCTCGCGCTACTTTGTGTAGCTATCTTGCCTTCGCATAGCAGGGTACTTCTTAGATTCCTTATTATTATTGTGGTTATTATAGATCCGATCTAATTCCTAGGGTCTTAATCAAGCATTCAATAGTTATAACCAGCGCGCATAACCATAAATCTTAAAGATATATATAAAACCATAGCATAAGAACAAACATACAGATCTGTGATTAGATTCACAATAATATAGGAACACTTATCTTATATTAATCTTCTGTTTCAGTACAATCCAATTCTGCCCTTCCCACTCAGCTATAGGGGTCCATGCACATAGCTGCGGACTCTACTAGGCCTCTGTGCACACAGCTGCAGAGCCTACTCTAACTACTACCAACCACAACTCAGACTGACAGACTCAGAGCAATCTTGCCTTTACAAACCCATACGCTTTTTATCTTAATCCCCCCATCCTCCCTTCTACCCTTAGAGCCTCACTCTATTTATACATTCCCATGGTCCGCGGACAATATTAGTGCCCAACATTATGGGCTTTAAGCCCCAAAAACGTTACGCGGGGGATACGCTGCCCAATAGTTAGCTCATAGCTCATCTTATCATCCTCAATTTGATGGGAAAACAAAGATAGTAAACAAATGTTTGGAAGGAAATCTTTGTTGCTTTGTATCTGATAAACAGACATAATGGGTCAAATGGTTGCCTCTAGCTGAATGGTGGTATAACACTTCCTTTCATACTGCAACAAAGATGAATCCATTTATGGAACTTTATGGATATCATCCACCATCCATCACATCATATTTAAGATAAAATTCTAAGGTTCAAGCAGTGGAAGATCACATCGAGCATCAACAACAAGTTCTCCAACTCTTAAAGGATAACCTCACCTTGGCGCTGAATAGAATGAAACAACAGGCAGATCAACATCGCAACAAAAGAAGTTTTGATGTAGGTGATTGGGTATTCCTATGGATACAACCATATAAACAAATGTCCCTCAAGCAAGCTAAGAAGGATAATAAATTATCACCAAAATATTATGGTCCGTACAAGGTGTTGCAAAAGATAGGTACTATGGCATACAAATCGGAGCTTCCTGCAGCTTCCTGAGTGCACCCAGTTTTCCATGTTTCATGCTTAAAGAAGGTTATACGTGATAAGCTTCTAGTTCAAACAATATTGATAGAACTTGATGAGGAAGGAAAATCATATTGGAACCTGAAGTAGTCAAAGAAAGAAGAACTCGATAGCTATGGAATCGATCAATTTTAGTGTATATGATCAAGTGGAAGAACTTATCTGTTGAAGATTCCACATGGGGGGATGAGAATTTTATACAGAAGTATCCAAAACTACTCAAACATTGAGGACAACACATTTTTGAAGGAGATGGGCATGTTAGGTCCCTATAATACTAGTGATTCCCCCATTACTATTGTCATTGTATCCGTTATTGTTATTGTTGTGCTCCTATTGTCGCCATACTTTTTATTATTGTGCCCCATAGAATCCCTCTATTGTTATTTTTGTGCCTTCATATTATCATTGTTAGGTCAGCTTGGTTATATTTTAACCCCTTATACTCCTATATATAGAAAGGAGGTTTTGTCATTTGAATCATCCAAGAATTGTTCATTTGTGTAATGTGAAGTAGGTTGCCCACTCAAAGAGGCTGAATTCTAAGGCGTTGATCTATCTTTTCTATCTTTTTGTGAGCTAGTTTCATAACATCTTGGGATTGTCTAGTTTCTTTGCCTCACTCCATCATACACATACATACCTTCTAGGAAAATCTTTGCTTCTCTAGGCCAAGCTTGCTGAGGTTAAAATAACCAAGATCTATAGGTGAAATTAATATCTTAAATGTTGGCATTTTGGCTCAGGTGTGGCGCTATGATACAGGTGTTGTCCTTGATGGCAACTCTCTTTGATGACAGATCTCCGTTCAGACTACAAGAATGAAGAGAAATCTCATATACGCAGGTTAATTAAGTCAAAGTTGCATATACACGCTGGTGATATGCATAATAAGTCGCGTATACGCAGGAGATCTATATACAAAGGCGCGTATACACGCAGATGCATGAACAGAAAAGGGTGTATATGTCGGGAAGTTTCCTTTTGGTCCATGGTAGTTAGTCCTCGGTACTTGTGCCCATGTCTTTGGACCAAAGTACCTCGACAGACGTGTAGATCTCTAGTTTTGAAGTTGATGGTTTTGGATTTCTATGGTTTTGGCTCTTGGTATTGAGCAAGGCCTAAGGCTATATAAGGAGAAGAAGATCATTAGGCAAGAACATCTTGAAAAGGCTTGAATATCTGAAAAAGAAAGAGATCTGGTATGCAGGTTCTGGGTTGCTTGATCTAAGCTAAGGAGAGATCACATCGGTTGATGGAAGTCTAGATCTAAGGATAGATCGAGGTCTATTGGTTTGAAATGCACTATTATGATATGGTTGATCATGCGTATTTCTAGATCTGCATACTGACGCAATGTTATGTTCTGGGTCTAACTGATGTCTGGTACAGCTGCAAGTTAAGAGAATTTATTTTTAGATCTGTACGCTGTTTGCCTTCGGTAAAAGCGCGTGTATACGCGGGTTTCTCTCATTGAAGTAGCGTATATCTTTTGAAGTTTGATTTTGGGGTTGCAGTTGGATCTGACTGCTATTGCAGAGTTCTGTAATCTGCTCTATGTTCTTGTGACTGGTGTTGACAGGGTTTTCAGTGGTTCAGTGATTCAAAGATTGATGATGCTAGTATTGGTTGTTTTGTGCTTCAATGATCTGTTGTGAAAGTTGAATGAATTGTGATCTTCAGATTGTAATGTTGTGCTTCAGGAATATCCAGTCTGAAAATGTATGAAAGGTGGTACCTGAAAGAAAGAAGATTGTAGGTCAGCACCTACGTACTAGTATCTTAGCTAGTACAAGAGCAAAGGGGGTTGGAGCTCCCTTCCAAGGAAGTTTGGAGAACGAGAGAAGGTTGTAGCCTTCTGCAGGTTGTAGCCTGCGTACTGGTATAAGGCTGCACCAGTACAAAAAGATTGTAAACTGAAGTTTCATATTAAAGAAAGATAGAGACAACTTGCAGCAGGTGGTTTTCACCCACATTGGGTTTCCACCTTATATCTTGGTGTTCATGTGTGTGGTTTTTGTGTGATGATCTGTTCTGTTATACTGCATCTGTTTTACTATCATGGTTAATAATGTCCTGATGCATTTACTGAAGATAAACTGCTGAATCATAAGTTTTCTGATTATACGCTGGTTTCTTTAGACACAGTAGCGTGTACACGCAGTTTTACTTAACTGAAGTAGCGTATATGTTTCTGAGCATTGAAAAAGTTTTACAGATCTGATAATACTGATTCACCCCCCCTCTCAGTATTATTTCCAACAATTGGTATCAGAGCAGGTCCTTCAGAGAAGCTTGATCGCTTGAAGGTAGATCATTCATCATGAGCAACTACGAGAAAGAAGCATCAATCAGGCCACCGGTTTTTGATGGGACAAACTTCAATTATTGGAAGGTAAGAGTTACTGCATATCTTCAATCTCTTGGTACAGAAGTTTGGGACATTGTAGAAACAGGCTATGCTTTTCCTTCAGCTACTCCTACAGATCCAGCTGAGAAAAAGAAGTATGAAACAAATGCAAAAGCAGTCAGTACTCTATTAGGAAGTATATCCCAAACGGAATTCATGAAGGTAATGCACTTCAAATCCGCAAAAGAGATATGGGACAAAATGGTCACAAGCTATGAAGGAGATGAACAGGTAAAGCGTGCTAAACTTCAAACTCTCAGGATTCAGTATGAGACTCTCAAGATGTATAATGATGAAAGTGTGGCTAATTATTTTCTTCGGGTAGATGAGATTGTTAATTGTATGAAAAATTTGGGTGAAGAAATAAAAGAGGCTATAGTAGTTGAAAAGGTTCTAAGATCATTGTCCCCCAAGTTTGAATCTAAAGTATCTGCAATAGAAGAAAAGGAAAATCTCCGAATTCTCACTATGTCTCAGCTTCATGGAATTCTAACCGCTTATGAAATGAGAAAGGGAGGTTCATCAGACAGAAGAGAAGCTGCCTTCAAAGCTTCAGGCAAAGAAGATTATTATGAAGCAAATCATGTGCCAGAAGATGAAGAAGAAGAATCAAATTTTGTCAGAAATCTTCAAAGGGGTTCCGGAAGGTTCAGAGGTAAGTTACCTTTTAAATGTTTTTCTTGTGGAAGAGTAGGTCATTATGCTGCCAAATGTCCTCAGAAAGATAAGAATGACAAGGGAAAGGAACCTGTTAGATGGAACAAGAAACAGAATGAAAAGAAGAAAAGCTATTACACTCATGAGGATAGTGATGGTCTTTCAAATAGTGATGAAGATGAACAAGGTAATAGATATAAACTTTTAATGGCTTTTGAAGATGATGACTACATGGATGCTATAGATGTAGAAGGCTTTTATGAAGAAATGAAAGATCTCAAAGTTTGTTTAGAAGAGAAGAATGCTATTATTGATTCTCTACAATGTCAACTAGCTGAAAAGGAAAAACATCTTGAAAAATTGGAATGTGAGATTGTTTGTCTTAGAAAGGAGATTGAGAAAACCAAAGCAATTAATCTTAAGTTTGTTAAAGGATCTGAAACCTTGGATGAGATTATCAATGTGCAGCGATCTCCTCTGATCAAGACAGGTCTTGGATATAATGGAGAAACATCTCAAGCCTCTACCTCTAAAAGTTATCTTGATGCAGCAAGGAGAAGCGAGCAAAGGCCAAATAAAAGTCATCAGGTGAATCAGGGACAGTTTATCTCAAGAACAAATAAAGACCATCAAGAAATTCAGGGACAAACTGCCTTAAGGACAAACAGAAGCTACAATCAGCCACAGGTAAAATCTTCCCAATTTGCTCCAAGAATGAATAGAAGCTACAATCGGTTGGATGATAGATCTGATTATTGCAGAAGTTTCTTTAATGGCCAATGCTTTTCTTGCTATAACTTCGGTCACAAAGCATCTCAATGTGTTGCCTACAAAACAATCATGACTAGAGAAGCTCAAAAGCAAGGGAGAATGACTGGAACCATGAAAAGGACTTATAACAATTTTTCGGTTCTTGAAAATGAAGTTGAATGCTCTATTTGTAATAACTTTGGTCATGAAGACTTTGAATGCAGGAGCAGATTCCGGAAGACAACTCAGAAGGAACAAACCTCAAATGTTAGAACATGGAGAATAAAAGAATCACAACCAGAAAGATGTGGGATAGCCTTTTATGCAGAAGGTCAAGAAAGTCTATGGTACATTGACAGCGGATGTTCGAAGCATATGACAGGGGACAAAGAAAAGCTTGAGTCATATACCGCATTAGAAAAAGGGAAGAAAGTTTCTTTTGGGAACGATATCTCTACAGCCATAAAAGGAAAAGGTGTTGCTCCGTTAAAAGAGAAAGTCAAAGCAGGAAATGTTTTATATGTTGATGGATTGAAGCATAATCTTCTAAGTGTCAGTCAGATGTGCGATCAAGGAACCGAGGTAATATTTAGATCAAATGGATGTTGTGTTCGCGATCTTGATACAGGTAAAACTGTGATCAAAGGAAGAAGGACTCCAAATAATCTATATATCTTTGAGGAAGGACAACAATGCTACTTAAGCAAGAATGATGAACATTGGCTATGGCATCGGAGGTTGGGGCATCTAAGCTTTTCACAAATAAGGAAAGCATGCAAATATCAGGTAGTTCGTGGTCTTCCAGATATCAAAATTCCAGACAATACCATATGCAAATCTTGTCAGTTTGGAAAACAAACCAGAACTAACTTTCCAGAGAAGGAAGGATCAGCTAGCATGCCTCTCGAGCTAGTCCATACAGATG
This sequence comes from Pinus tabuliformis, assembly GCA_031772625.1. Classification (NCBI taxonomy): domain Eukaryota; kingdom Viridiplantae; phylum Streptophyta; class Pinopsida; order Pinales; family Pinaceae; genus Pinus; species Pinus tabuliformis. Next base: position 708,067,294 of record CM062808.1, on the reverse strand, counting down.
TATGTGGTCCATTTAGGAAGAGGACACCTAGAGGAGAAGAATATTTGATATTATTCATTGATGATTTCTCTAGATTTGTTTGGTTAGGGCTCATGAAGCACAAAGATGAAGCATTCGAAAAATTCAAATCCTTCGAAGCCTTGGTTGAAAATGAATCAGGACACAAAATTAAGTGCCTCAGATCTGACAGAGGTGGGGAGTTCACCTCAAATGAATTTTTCGATTTCTGTGACGAACATGGGATAAGAAGAGAATTCTCTACAGCTAGAACTCCTCAGCAAAATGGGGTTGTGGAAAGAATGAACAGAACTATCCAACAAATGGCTCGTGCTATGCTCGATGAATCAGGTACTCCCGCAACCTTCTGGGGTGAAGCTGCACATGCTGCTGTTATTATTCTTAACAAAACAAATGTCCGAGTAAACAACACTCAAACACCTCATGAGCTCTGGAGTGGTAAGACTCCTTCGGTGAAGCACTTCAAAATCTTTGGGAGCAAATGTTATATTAAGAATACTGATGAGCAACTTGGAAAACTTGAACCAAGAGCAGATGAAGGTATTCTTCTTGGTTATTCTCCACATAGCAAAGCATACAAGTGCTACAATAAAAGACTTGGCAGAATTGTTGACAGCATTGATGTAGTGGTTGATGAGAAGGGATATATTCCTAGGCAAGTTCATCATGAAGACATTGAAGAAGATGAAGGCTACCCTCAAAGGCGGAATGATGAAGAAGAAGAACCTCAAGAAGAAGAAGAATCTCAAGAAGAACCAGAGGAGCAGACAAGAATAGAAGAGAAGACTCCATCCAGATATGTTCAAAAGAATCATCCAGAATCTCAGATTGTGGGGCAGAAAGAAGCAGGAGTACAAACAAGAAGGACACTTGCAGAAGCTTCAAGCTATTTGGCATTACTCTCCTCCACTGAACCACAAAATGTGAAAGAGGCATGCAAAGATGAATGTTGGGTCAAAGCAATGGATGAAGAACTTGAGCAGATAGAAAAGAACAACACTTGGGAACTGGTCCCTAGACCAAAAGATAAGAATGTCATAGGGACAAAATGGGTCTTCAAAAATAAATTGAATGAAAATGGAGAAGTAATTAGAAACAAGGCCAGACTTGTTTGTAAAGGGTATGCGCAGCAAGAAGGAATAGATTTTGAAGAGACCTTTGCTCCTGTAGCAAGACTTGAGGCCATCCGAATGTTCCTTGCTCTCTCAAGCTTTCAAAACTTCAAGGTATTTCAAATGGACGTGAAATCAGCTTTTCTGAATGGAGACTTAGAAGAAGAAGTATATATTGAGCAGCCAGATGGTTTCATTCTTGGGAATGATCCAAACCTTGTATGCAGATTGAAAAAGGCTCTCTATGGACTCAAACAAGCTCCAAGGGCTTGGTACTATTGGTTGGACAAATATCTTCACCAACAAGGCTTTTCAAAAGGATCAGCAGATATCAATCTCTATATAAAAGTTGAAAATAACAAATTGCTAATTCTTGTTGTTTATGTAGATGATATTATCTTTGGAAGCAATGAAGAGACTATGAGTCAAAACTTTGCCTTGGTTATGCAGAAAGAATTTGAAATGTCACTACTTGGAGAATTGACATATTTTCTTGGATTGCAAATCCAACAAAATGAAGGAGGTATCTTCTTGTCTCAAACCAAATACCTCAAGCAGATCTTGAAGAAGTATGGCATGGAAGAGTCAAAGCCAGTATGTACTCCCATGGTTACAGGATGCAGCCTCAGTGCAAATGATGAATCAGCAGCCGTTCACCAACCCACTTATAGATCCATGATTGGGAGTTCACTTTATTTGACAGGTACCCGACCAGATATTACATATGCAGTAGGAATTGTTGGAAGATTTCAAGCCAACCCAAAGGAAACTCATCTTCAGGCAGTCAAAAGAATCTTCAAGTATCTTCAAGGGACCCAAAACTATGGCTTATGGTATCCTAGAAATACAGATCTCACTCTTCATGCTTACACAGATGCAGATTGGGCTGGAAGTGTGGATGATAGGAAAAGCACAAGTGGTGGTGCCTTCTTCATGGGTTCCAGATTAGTATCATGGTTCAGCAAGAAACAGAGTTCGATTGCCTTATCTACAGCTGAAGCAGAATATGTGGCTGCGGCATCTTGTTGCACACAACTTCTTTGGATGATGCAGACCTTGCAGGACTTTCAAATCACTTGCACTCCACCAGTATCTATCTTATGTGACAATACAAGTGCAATCAGCATTTCAAAGAATCCAGTCATGCACTCAAAGACCAAGCACATACCAATCAAGTACCATTTTCTTCGGGAGCAAGTGCTTGAGCAGAAGGTCAAGTTGGAGTATGTTCCTTCTAAGGAACAAGTTGCTGATATTCTCACAAAACCACTGCCCAGGGAAACTTTTGAATATCTCAGACAAAAGCTGGGAGTAGTTGATGCTTCATCCTGCTGTTGAAGCATGTTTGTTCTACAGAAAAGTTGGTATACGCAGGTTACGTAAAGGATATCCGCGTATATACGCCTATTGGTGCGGGGTAAGTCGCGTGTATGTTGTACGCTTGTTGCAGAAAGTATATCCGCGTACATACGCTGGTTTATGCAGGAGAAATCGCGTATATGGAGTTCTGAACAGCAAGGGCAAACTCTGAGATGGGTATGTCAGAATTCATCAGACTCAGTTTCAGGGGGTGCAACAGGCACAGGTTCAGGGGGTGCAGCAGGCACAGGTTTAGGGGGAGCAGCTTAAAAGTCTCATTAAGCATTGTTGGCATTTAGATGTTTTGGTTGTTGGTTTCAGGAGAAGGAGCTCAGAAAGAAATCCTGGTTGTTGATCTAAAAGATGTTTATCAGATGCTGCTGGTGACTTTCATAAGTCTTGGTCTAGATCTATTGTCTCTATGTCATGTCTCTCTTTTGTGATATCTCTTTTATGGTGTCAAGGTCATGTAACGGCCTATGTTGGTTTCCCCACTATGCCTGGGATGAATGATGTAATATAATTGATTGTTTCTAAAGTGTCCCCTCTTGGTAGGGAGTATGGATGTATGTATTGAGTCTTTTGGTGATAGGAAGGTCCCTTATGGTGTATAAGTCTTGGTTCTTGTTGAAGAACATCTTTTGCAGATCTGGCCTACAGTCAGGGGGAGCATGTTTCAGCACAGCCAAGCAGAGGTATCAGCATGTACTCAGGGGGAGCACAGCCCTTTGCCCTTGATGACAAAGGGGGAGAATGATTCTAAGGTTGCCATCAAGTCCAAAGGGGGAGATTGTTGGCATTTTGGCTCAGGTGTGGCGCTATGATACAGGTGTTGTCCTTGATGGCAACTCTCTTTGATGACAGATCTCCGTTCAGACTACAAGAATGAAGAGAAATCTCATATACGCAGGTTAATTAAGTCAAAGTTGCGTATACACGCTGGTGATATGCATACTAAGTCGCGTATACGCAGGAGATCTATATACGAAGGCGCGTATACACGCAGATGCATGAACAGAAAAGGGCGTATATGTCGGGAAGTTTCCTTTTGGTCCATGGTAGTTAGTCCTCGGTACTTGTGCCCATGTCTTTGGACCAAAGTACCTCGACAGATGTGTAGATCTCTAGTTTTGAAGTTGATGGTTTTGGATTTCTATGGTTTTGGCTCTTGGTATTGAGCAAGGCCTAAGGCTATATAAGGAGAAGAAGATCATTAGGCAAGAACATCTTGAAAAGGCTTGAATATCTGAAAAAGAAAGAGATCTGGTATGCAGGTTCTGGGTTGCTTGATCTAAGCTAAGGAGAGATCACATCGGTTGATGGAAGTCTAGATCTAAGGATAGATCGAGGTCTATTGGTTTGAAATGCACTATTATGATATGGTTGATCATGCGTATTTCTAGATCTGCATACTCACGCAATGTTATGTTCTGGGTCTAACTGATGTCTGGTACAGCTGCAAGTTAAGAGAATTTATTTTTAGATCTGTACGTTGTTTGCCTTCGGTAAAAGCGCGTGTATACGCGGGTTTCTCTCATTGAAGTAGCGTATATCTTTTGAAGTTTGATTTTGGGGTTGCAGTTGGATCTGACTGCTATTGCAGAGTTCTGTAATCTGCTCTGTGTTCTTGTGACTGGTGTTGACAGGGTTTTCAGTGGTTCAGTGATTCAAAGATTGATGATGCTAGTATTGGTTGTTTTGTGCTTCAATGATCTGTTGTGAAAGTTGAATGAATTGTGGTCTTCAGATTGTAATGTTGTGCTTCAGGAATATCCAGTCTGAAAATGTATGAAAGGTGGTACCTGAAAGAAAGAAGATTGTAGGTCAGCACCTACGTACTAGTATCTTAGCTAGTACAAGAGCAAAGGGGGTTGGAGCTCCCTTCCAAGGAAGTTTGGAGAACGAGAGAAGGTTGTAGCCTTCTGCAGGTTGTAGCCTGCGTACTGGTATAAGGCTTCACCAGTACAAAAAGATTGTAAATTGAAGTTTCATATTAAAGAAAGATAGAGACAACTTGCAGCAGGTGGTTTTCACCCACATTGGGTTTCCACCTTATATCTTGGTGTTCATGTGTGTGGTTTTTGTGTGATGATCTGTTCTGTTATACTGCATCTGTTTTACTATCATGGTTAATAATGTCCTGATGCATTTACTGAAGATAAACTGCTGAATCATAAGTTTTCTGATTATACGCTGGTTTCTTTAGACACAGTAGCGTGTACACGCAGTTTTACTTAACTGAAGTAGCGTATATGTTTCTGAGCATTGAAAAAGTTTTACAGATCTGATAATACTGATTCACCCCCCCTCTCAGTATTATTTCCAACATTAAACATAATTGGTGACTCAACTAGGGACTCTGAGTACATTGATTTTCTTTCCCTATTGTATTTCATTTTTCTTGGGAATTTTTTGTTTCCTTGATGTTTTATAGTGGCCATTAGTAATTTAAGAAGCTTTGTTTCAAAACCCAAGTCTCGAAACCTCTTAGATCTAGGTTTTTATTCTTTGTTTCATGCTAGCTTAAAGATGAATAGCTAAGTTCCTTAGTACACACACTATTCTCATCAACTTGAAAACATCAACATTCTTCTACATCAATAACTTTATTTAGTTGACAAATTCATAGCGTCAAAATTCTTCTACATCAATAACTTTTTTAGTTGACATTTTTAAGGAGGTAAAAATGTTGGCTCCATTAGGTCCCTATAATACTAGTGATTGCCCCATTACTATTGTCATTGTATACCTTATTATTATTGTGCCCCTATTGTCCGCATATTGTTATTATTGTGCCCAATAGAAGCCCACTATTGTTATTGTTGTGCCCTTATATTATTATTGTTATGTCGGCTTGGTTATATTCTGACCCTTTAGACTCCTATATATAGAAAATAGTTTTTGTCATTTGTATCATCCAAGAATTTTTCATTTGTGTAATGTAAAGGAGGATTCCCCCTCGAAGAGGCTGATTTCTAAGGCGTTGATCTTTCTTTTCTATCTTTTTGTGAGCTGTTTTCATAACATTGGTATCAGAGCTTTGGATTCTAGGGTTTTGTTGCTTCAAATAGGTCATCGTGGCATTATTGTTATAACTTTGTTTCTTAGATGTTTCAGAAGCTGAAAAAAACTCATTTGAGCTGAAATCGTTTTGAACCTCGAGTCCAAATTTCAGATCTTGTCTCGCTATATTTTTGGAGATATGATCTCATGAAGTTAGGGTTTTTGCAGACTTCCAAATTACATTCCAAATAGGTGACCTTGTGAAAACCGTCATAACTTCCTCTCTAGAGAAATAGGACAGACTGTAGTTTTTGATGTATCCTTTTCAAATCCGAAAGTCGACACAATGACACATGGCATGTCATACATGTTATCTCTACTGAAAAATTATATAATCAAGTCATCTTGGGAGATTGCGCATCACTCTTTTTTGGAGAATCCAATTTTGATCAGATTGGTGGCATTGGAAAGAGGATTCAGAAGGATACTGTAGGAATCAATTTCAAACCTTGGAAATATGCAATTACAATGGTACAACAGATTCAATATCGAGCTTCTACAATGCGAAAAAATGTGTGTAGTCTTTTTAAAATTTTACATAAGTTTGGGTTGAAAAATTAGTTTGAAGTTCAAAGGGCATAGTGAAGCATAATTATCATTAATTGATGCCCCTGGGAAATAAAATGGAAACACCTAGTAAGCAACCTAAAAGCTCTAGCATTACTCATGAAGAAGAGGAAGAAATACAACATGATATATAGAAATTACGAGACCAAGTGCAACAAATTTCACTCTCACAAAAGGTAACAAAAGCTAAGATTGATGGTTTAAAGAAAGGCGTGGAAGCTAAGATGAATGGAATGGAGGCTAATATGAATGGCGTACAAGTTAATATGGGTGGCGTGGAATCTAAGATGGATGGCATGGATGCTAAGATGGATGGTATAGAAGAAAAGATGAAAGGCGCATGGAATATTTGAAGATAGATTTGACTAAGTTTCTACAAGAAATGCTTACTAATGGTGAAATGGTAGTAAAGGAAACTCATGATGAGAACAAAAGAAGTTTTAATCATGATTTCATAGAATCTAACTTTGGATTGAAGACCCACCATGTTCCAAATATTGATATGAGGAAGTTTGATGGCAAGGATCACATAACATGGATACTAGATATGGAGCAATATTTCAATCTCCATAACGTGCAAAACACATAAAAGGTACGCATTGAAACTTTATATTTGGAACCAAATAAGTTTGTATGGTATCAATTGATTTTCTCTCATAAACAAATTGTCACTAGGCCAATTTTTACGAAAGAAAAGATAGCACATTATGAGGATACAAAAAGCAACACTCTTTTAGCCAATTGAGAAACCTCAAACAAAAGGTTTCAATGATGGAGCACATTGAGGACTTCCAAAACTTGAATATAAGGGTAAAAGATATTCCAAAGGAGAATAGGATTGATGTGTTCATAGGGACTTTAAAGGATACCATCCAACATGAGGTTCTCCTATGGGAACTTGACTCATTGGAGAAGACATTCAGGTTGGCAAGAAAAATGTAAAGAAAACTTATGGCAACAGGGAAGCCTACCACTCACAACTATAAGGATGGAAGTGTTTCTTCCCCTAGCCTTCCACAACCTACAAGGTTGGCACCCCTACAATTGGAAGAAAAAATAGCAAAAGGGCTTTGTTACAGTTGTGATAGAGAATACACTGAAGGTCATAAGTGTGCTGAGAAGAAATTAGTTTACATAGATTGCAAAGAGGAGGAAGAAAAGGAAAAAGAAACATCAAAAGAAGAGGATATGCACCATTAAAAAACCTAGAGAAATAAGAAATGAATCCGATCATATCTTGTAATGCATTGGCCGTAATTACCACTCCTCAAACTATCTAGATAGAAGGACATATCAAGAAGAAAAAGGTAATAGTGTTGATTTGTTTGTGGAGTACCCATAAATTTATTCATTCTAAGATAGCCAAGGAATTGAATTGCTTCCTATATCTAGCACCAGAGTGTCAAGTGATGGTTGTAAGTGGAGGAACCACAAAATTGGTTTGGAAAGTGTCATAATATGAAGATATCCATGGGAGAATATGTATTGAATAGCCCAATTCTTTCCATTCCAATGGGTGGTGCTGATGTTGTATTAGGAGTCCAATGGATACAATCCTCGGGTACAATAGCTTTTAATTTTCAAGAACTTTTCATGAAATTTTCTTTGGAAGTAAAGGAAGTTGAATTAAGAGGCATCGTAGGGAAACCAAGAAAGATAATCACCTCTAATGGAATGACAAACCTTCTAAATAAAGAACAATGAGGAGTAATTGCACAATTATGTTCACTAGAGTTTCCCACATCGAAATCATCTATTTCTCCATATCTCCAAAAAGTCTTGGACAATCATTCCAAGGTATTTGAGACTCCCAAAGGTCTCCCACCTATTCATGATCATGATCATGTTATTCATTTGATTCTAGGAAGTGTTCCTCCAAACCTCAAGCCTTACAAATATCCCTATACCCAAAAGAGTGAAATTGAATGTATGGTTGCAGAAATGCTAGAGGTTGGTATAATTCAACCTAGTCAAAGTTCTTTCTCTGCTCCAGTAGTATTGGTCCACAAGAAGGATGGATTATGGTGCATGTATCTAGATTATAGGGATCTCAACAAGCTCACTATTAAAGATAAATTTCCCATTCCTGTCATTGATGAATTATTGGATGAATTGCATGGATCAATTTACTTCACCAAGTTGGATCTTCGTTCAGGATGTCATTAAATCAGAATGAAGACTGAAGACATTCTGAAAACAACATTTAGACCTCATGAGGGTCATTATGAATTTTTGGTCATGTCCTTTTGCCTTACCAATGCACCTTCTACATTTGAAGGTTTAATGAATTCCATTTTCAAACCCTTCCTTAGAAAATTTGTGTTAGTATTTTTTCATGATATACCAATCAATAAAAGTCTTGCAAGGATCATGCAACATGTTCAGAGGGTGCTCATACTATTGGAGGAAAAGCAATTATATGCAAAAAGTTCCAAATGTTTCTTTGGAGTACAAGAGGTGGAATATCTGGGTCATATTGTATCTCATGGAGGTGTTAAGGTAGACCCTAGCAAAATTAAATCCATTAAGGAATGGAAAATCCCCATATCCATAAAGCATCTCTGAGGATTTCTTGGGTTGATAGGGTATTATCACAAGTTTTTTAAGACTTATGGGAGAATAGCAGCAGCTCTAACAAAATTATTGAAGAAAGATGCATTTTTATGGACTCCAAAAGAAACAAAGGCCTTTGAACATCTTAAAGAGGAAATGTGCCAAGCACCGGTCTTAGCTAGGCCTAACTTCACAAAAACCTTTATTATGGAATTTGATGCCTTAGGAAATGGAATTGGTGTTGTTTTAATGCAAGAAGAAGGACCCATTGCTTTCAAAAGTCATCCATTACGAGGATATTATTTACACAAAGGTATTTATGAGAAGGAAATGTTGGAAATACTACATGCACTTAAGAAATGGCAACCCTACATAATAGGAAGACACTTCAAGGTAAAAACGGATCATGGTAGTCTTACATATATTTTAGAATAAAGATTCTCTTCAGAAGAGAAGGAAAAATGGGTCCCAAAGATGTCGGGTTATGAATTTGAAATCATATACAAAATGGGGAAGAAAAATTTTTTGGTAGATGCACTCTCAAGAAAGGATGAGGATGTGGAAGCATTGCTTTGTGTCATCTATTATCCAACCAGATTGGATAAATGAAGAAAGTGATGAATGGAAGAATGACGAAGAAGTGTGGGCACTCATTCAAAAGATACAACAAGATCCCAGTGAATCTGATACATTTAGCTAGAAAAATGGTTCGTTATGGTACAAAGATCGCTTATACCTATGTCAGAATTCCCAACTCAAACAAAATATTCATATGGAATTGTACGCCTCTCCCTTAGGAGGGAACTCAGGATTTTTAAAAACTTACCACAGGGTTAAGAAGGAATTTTTTTGGGATGACCTTAAATCTGATATTCAAAATTTTGTGGCGGAATGTTTGGTTTGCCAACAAAATAAAGTTGAAACAATTAAGTCCCCCATCTATTACAATCTTTATCCATTCCAAGTCAACGTTGGGAGGAGGTTTCAATGGATTTTATCACTGGTTTACCCAAGTCTGAAGGAAAGAGTATCATCATGGTGACAGTTTACAAGCTTACCAAGTATGCACTTTTGTGCATTATCTCATCCATTTAAAGTCACTATAGTTTCTACTACATTTATGGAAATAATTCAAACGCTACATGTAAACCCAAAGATTATTGTGAGAGACAAAGATCCCATTTTCACTGGAATTTTTTGGCAGAATTATTTTCTTGCCTTCATACTCAGTTAGCTCAAAGCTCATCTTATCATCCTCAATATGATGGGAAAATGAGATAGTAAACAAATGTTTGGAAGGATATCTTCGTTTATTTGTATTGGATAAACAAACATAATGGGTCAAATGGTTGCCTTTGGCTGAATGGTGGTATAACACTTCCTTCCATACTGCAGCCAAAATGACCCCATTTATGGCACTTTATGGATATCATCCACCATCCATCACGTCATATTTAAGAGAAAATTATAAGATTCAATCAGTGGAAGATCACATCGAGCATCAACAACAAGTTATCCAACTCTTAAAGGATAACCTTACTTCGGCACAGAATAGAATGAAACAATAGGCAGATCAACATCGTAGTGAAAGAAGTTTTTATATAGCTAACTGCGTATTTCTACGGCTACAACCATATGAACAAATGTCCCTCAAGCAAGCTAAGAAGTATAATAAATTATCACTAAAGTATTATGGTCCATACAAGGTGTTGCAAAATATTGGTACTATGGCATACAAATTGGAGCTTCCTGCAATTTCCCAAGTGCACCCAAATTTCCATGTTTCATGCTTAAAGAAGGTTATTAGTGACAAGCTCCTAGTTCAAAAAATATTGGCAGAACTTGATGAGGAAGGAAAAATCATATTGGAACATCAAGAAGTCATAGAAACAAGAACTCAACAGCTATGAAATCGATCAATTTCGGAGTATCTGTCAAGTGGAAGAACTTACCCATTGAAGATTCCACATGAGAGGATGATAATTTTATACAGAAGCATCCAGAACTACTCAAGCATTGAGGACAATGCTTTTTTGAAGGATTGGGGCATGTTAGGTCCATATAATACTAGTGATTCCCCCATTAATATTGTCATTTTAGCCCTTATTGTTATTGTTGTTCCCCTATTGTCCCCATATTGTTATTTTTGTGCCATTATATTATTATTGTTATGTCAGATTTGATTATGTTGTGACCCCTTAGAATCCTATATATAGAAAGGAGGTTTTTTCATTTGTATCATCCAAGAGTTTTTCATTTGTGTAATGTAAAGGAGGTTGCCCCCTCGAAGAGGCTGATTTCTAAGGCGTTGATCTTTCTTTTCTATCTTTTAATGAGCTGGTTTCATAACATGGATCACATTAGATAAATGGAGGGAAGGATAACCAAATTCCTTTGTAAAGAAACACACATCTTTCCCATTATAGTGAACAAGGTTTCTTAATCCTTGATGTAGCTAATTATCATTTGACTTCGTTTTTTTCTTATAATATTTAAATTACAATTTTTAATTTTCATAAATTATTAATAATTTATTACATTTTTAATTTATTTGTTCTCGATGAAATTTACATACTTTTATAATTTATTGTTTCTAAAAATTTTAAATAACATTTTATAGATATAATGTATAACGCACTTGTAACTCTTTTTAGAAATACGTATCTCATTTAAAATCGTAAAATATTCTTTTAAATAGTTAAACCAAACTTTACCTTTCTTACTCACGAGAAATTATGATACAAATTGAGACTTCATAATTGTGCGCAAGCCAAACACCATTAAACCTTAAGATATGTATATGCGGAAATATTTGTATTTTCCCTCTTTCAAGTTTGTAGTTCTTAATTTTATAATACATTTAAACAGTAGATCTTACCTTCATGGTAAATGATAGAAAATTATATATAGTCTTTTTACGTGGAAAGGGATGGAATATTGTATATAGTTTTTAATAAATATATTAACAATAAATAAATAATAAGTAATAAGAACTGAAATAATATAAAATTAAATATAATTTTAATACAAAGGTTTACAAAGTTAACTAGTTTTATCTTAATAAAATTCTTGATTTTTATGAAAAAAATAAACTATAAATAATATACAACATTCATCAAAATTATGATAAACTTATATTTTGAATTAATATTTTCAGTTAATTAATTATATATTAATAATTTTAATTAATTGATTTGTTTAATTTCTGACGAGTTTAATAGTAATTCAATTAAAATAATAAGAGAGTAATTTATGAATGTTGAGAGTTTTTCTGTAAAAATTACATTAGAAACAATTTGTGGACGTGTTTCTAACCATCTAGTGTGGTTCATCATCATGACAAGATGAACCATACTAGATGGTTTGAACATCGATACATTGTTTCTAATTTGATTCTTATTAAAAAACTCTCAACATTCTTAAGATGGATCCCATAAGCCCGAATTCAAAGTAATTTATTGTTTTGAAAGAAAAAAATCCAAATAATCTATCAATTAAATGAAAAAATTACATAGGTGACAAGTACAATTATATTTAAGTTTATTAGTAATCAAATTAAAATGTTAAACAAACAAATTAAAAGGATATTCTTTTAGATAATGTATCAACTAAGTAAATATTTTGACGTGTGAACAAACAGGTAAATTATACACCATAAATTTAGAATTCAAATATTAATGGCAAAGACAAACTTATAAGTTTGAAAAATTAATTTCTTGATTCCGCCAAGCCATGATTAAATTAATAATTATGAAAACAAATTTATAAGTTTGAAAAATAATGTTTATGAAATTAATAATTTCGACAACAAAGTCATAAGTTTGAAAAGTAATATTTTCGTTTCATAAATTTCCAATTAAATTAATGATTTAAACATGCTATCAAATTTGTCTGCTTTATACCATAAAATTAAATTAATGATGTAAACTTCTAATAAATATATATCCTTGACATTATAGATTTAACATTTAAATAATAATGATAAAAAAATTATAATTTTTTACTTAAATAATATAATAATTAAGATATCCCGACCGGGATGCGATTCAATGTCAGAGAGACCAGGCTGGGATTTGATATGGGTAGTACGAAGGCCATAACGACCGTTGCCCCCTACATGCTCAAGGAAGGGGGTGCGATGTCCTCCAGAATGAATGGATGGATGGAGACTGGGGAAGGTGGTAGAGAAAGGAATAAGGTAGGGTGGTGGAGAAGGCTAAGGCATTCGACATGCAGAATAGGAGAGAGTAGCTGTGGAGAAGGGAGGCGATTTAGATTTGGCGAAGGGTGAAGGAAAGAAGGAAACCTTGGCTGCAGACAAAAGACTGAATTCGAGTATGTAATTTCGTCATGATCCTATGTTGATTCCATGAACTGGTTGGGGTTCTGCTGGGGGGAAGGGAGGGGAAAGCACTCGACGCAATGGGGATTAGCATTGTATGGGAAGCATTGAGTGCGGCAAGGGCTTGCCATGGCCTGGTTCTACATTTTGATTCTCTCCCAATTGAACCATAACCATGGTTGCAGAGTGGGCAAGTGCGAGCTGTGAAGATATGTGGGTCTATATTTAGTTTCTCAGGTCAAGGGGATAAGGGATAGTGGTATTACAATTCCTAGGGTCTTGGTGCTGAAGCGAGAGGCAGGAAAGATTTGAGGATAGGGGTATGGGAATACAACCATGGCAGTAGGATTCAGAGTGGCCATTGGGAAAATGGGAACCCGCATGGCAATGAGGGCAAAGATAGGAACCCCAGGCAACAATCCAATTGGACAGGCAAGCGAAGCCATGACTTGCATCTGCTGTTTGAGGGAGAAAGAAGCGAGTATAACTAAAGGCATGCTACCAGGCTCTGGAAGGGACTATGGGCTTGGCTCCAAATGCAACGGCACGATCGGCATATAAGCCATAGCAAGGGGGATGGGTACTATGAGGAGGTCTGGGAGAAGAGTCTGAAACCCACTTCCCTCAGGCAACTGCAAGCTCTAGGCTACTCTTACACTAAGGGGGAGAAGTCTGTAAGAGAGGCAATACATGAGTGGAAAAGGTGGAGTGTTGAGAAAGGTTTGATGAATCTAACTTCATTTGGATGTCAACAGGGCTTTACTGCCCAGGTTATGGCTCGAGCAGCGAGAGGATGTGGGCGTGGTAGGAAAGGTCTGATCCCCAGAACAAACAAGGGGTCAAGCACGTTGGAAGCTCACAGGGGTTGTAAACCTGTGGAGCACCTCATAGCAGAGGCATCATCAGCATACCGAGATGGGACGGACGCAGGAATTCAGAAGTTGATGGAAGACTGGGAAGTAGAGATTAAGCAGGAAAGCGAATCAGAGGATGAGCTTGACAATTGGAGGACGCTGGTCCCCGATCCAAGGAATACTCGTGGGAGAAGTACTCAGTTTAAACACACTCTCTATCTATATTTCTTAATGAAGAGCCTTCTTGAAAAAGTGATGGAACAAATCTCTGTGGGGATGGCGGTTACAGTCCAAGGTCTGCCGAATTACAAAAAATATATGGAGAAAATCCTCTTCCAGTTACACAAATAGGACATCAGGATGGATAGGATTGACTGCCACATCCCTTGCATTCTGGTGCTGTATGGAATGCCAGGAGCGACTAATGAAGATCTTGCTCCTGTTGAATCTGCCTCTGATGAGTAGAAAGACGAGATTCCCCATGCATAATTTTTGTTTATGCAGTTAGCTTTTAATTTTCCTATTGCATATGCTAGTTTTTACAGTTAAATAATATCTAGACATGAGATTGAGACTTATCTAGCTTGGCTAGAAGGACTAAAACAATGTTATTTTTGGATGGCTTATAATGCTGACTAGTGGCCAACAGACTTGGTTTCCCATCGAGGCAAGTTGAGGCCACTCGGTCAACCTGGATGGTGTAAATTTGCCTAATATATAATAGAAAATGGATGGATCTACCAATCTTAACAAAAAAATATATATTAATTAAGTTAATAATTTAAAATAATAAATAAATAAATAAATCCTACCATCAACCACCTCAATGCTTTTAAACATATTACTCACAAATCATGAAAGTAGCATATATATATATATATATATATATATTCAAAGTTGGAAGGGAAATAAATATTTTTTCAATATAGCTGTTATTTATTGATATTTGTTTTAATAAATTAATAAATTAATATCCTAACGTAACTATTATTTTTCAAAAACTAGTTGTTTGATATGGTTGTTACTTAACAATATTTGCTTTTAATATATTAATAAATTAATATCTTAATTTAAATATTATTGTTCAAATATAGTTGTTACTTAAAATTTTGGTGTCTATATTTCTCTCTATATAAGCCTTTTCCATGGTCTGGCTCATCATTTGGTCATGATTTCTACCGAAAGACTTTGCTTAATTAATTATGGATCACAGAAACGGAATACAGAAAGAAAAAAATATTATTAATAGATGATTATTGTGAATATAAATTAAAATAATTATTTATAAAATATATTAATTAATATACTTTAGATCTAAAATATATTAATTTAATTCACTTGGGGAATGTTATGTCTAAGGTGAGCCTAATTCAAATGTTGGAAAGGAAACACCCTGGCTACTATGAGGTTTTATTGTGGGAGGATGTCCTATACAAATTCACAATTTGCTAGGAATGTTTGAGCTATGTGCATTTGAAACATGCAATGAGCTTAAGACTAAGATAGAAGAAACACTAGAAATAATAAATATAATGTTTTTGAAAAATTTGATATGTGTGGGAAGGAATTCTCTTAAATAGAATAAGGTATGACTAGAGATGAATCAAAATGGATGTTCTATTTTGTGGGACAAAAATTTAGTTGATTCACAATTATTTTCAAGACTAACATATGTTTTTTTTCCCTGTATTAATCCTTTCTTAATGTTATATTTTTAGAGGTTTTAGGGTATATTTTTTAATTAATTTCCAATAAGTTGGTATTTCCATATATAAAATTAGCGTAAGTGATCATTTTCTATTTGATAAACATAACCTTTATGTTTTTAGTGTTTACCCTCATACCCATGCCATAATATAAATCCTTGCAAATTCCGAGTTAAATGATAATTTTAGAGAAACTCTTTAGCATAGGAACAACATCATCAATGTAGAGAAGAAGAATGATGACTCCTATAGCTAAATTGTTCCAACAAAATCAGTTTCTCCTAAAGATGTCTCTAACTTGTTAATGTAAATGCCAAAAGGGGTAGGTCATAGAGAACGTCCTCGCTTATCTCCTATATTACAAGTAATCTCCTGTCACCAACCATCAATGTTCCTAAACTTTGTGAAAAGATTCTTATATGAGGTTGTCATCTCAAATGGACCCTATAACTCTTCCTATATATGCCAAACGAAAATTCCATGAACCATGTCAAATGTCTTCCTATAGTCGATAATGGAACACAAGGTACTAGTTTTATTACTATGTCGTTCCTCTATAATGACCTGAAGCTATAAGTAGGTGGTCCACAGTGGAATGATGGCTTGTAAAATCTTCTCAAGCTTCTTTATTCCTTTCTCTTAAAATTATAACCATATCCTAATCTTTTTTTTTGCGAAATTATTATAGGTTTGACTTGGCTAGAATAGCATGGTGTATCATAATGGTCCTCTAGGTAGATGGATTATTTAGTCCTTGGTTTTAAAAATAGGAGAAATGAAGCTTTAAGTCAATGGTTTGGGAAAACTTGCTTGACTACTAGATTGAATAGCTTGTGAGTGTGAAGGATCAAAATATAAGCTCCTATTTTAGGATATCAATTTGATAGTGTGAAGGATCAAAATATGACCTCCTAATTTAGGATCTCAATTTGATAGCTTTGGACCTCCTCAATTTTCTTCTTTACAACTTGTTTAACCCAACATTCTATACCTTTCAAGCTAAAAAGTTGTTCTTTTTTGTTAAATATTTAATATTGCAAGATACATAAATATTCTCTAGATATGAATTTCAATACAACAATGAAATAATATTATTTTTTACTTTTACTAATACAAATATTTTTTTTATTTTTATTTTATTTTTACTAATTCAAATATATCTTTGTAATTGCTGAATATCAAATTTTAAAAATGTAAGAATCCCTCTACCTTTTATTTATATGATATATAAAGAAAAACAACATAATTTTATTTTCATTAGTTATATATAGTTTAATTTCATAAAATTTTAAATAATAAAATAAAAAATTATAATATTAAAAGACAACTCACTTAAATTATTATCTAAATTTGTTAAAATTGTTTTATATTAATTTAATTATATTTATATCATATTATTATTATAAATGTAAAAATAACAACCAAAACAATGAAAAAATATATTCTTTTGCATATAGTTAAATTTTTATGAATAAAAACAATAAATCATCTATCAACCAATTGACTTAATTTCTGCTATTCCTCTTTTGTTATTCCAAATTAAATATCTATATATAAAAAGTGTTAGTTTCAATATTCTAAAATCAAGTTCCTTGGTTAACAATTTTTTTTCTAAAATGTTATGTGACTATTTAAAATGTGTTGATTTGTATACAAAGAAACAAGCTATTTGATTAATATTTAGAGTTTAAAAAAATAGTGTTTCTTTCTTTCAAGAAAAAAAAAAAGATAACGAACCTTATTTTAGTATCAAAATGTAAATTATATTTTTTCATTTTAAAATAGAATAATACTATTTTAAGAAAATTTTGTTCACTATAAAGTCTATAAAGTGTATGAATTTATGATCATTATTTTCAATTACAAAAGATTTTACAATCTTAATGATCATTACTTTTAATATTTAGAGTTTAAAAAATGCTTCTTTGTTCTTAAAAAACACCTTATTTTGATATTAGAAGCTAAATTATATTTATTAATTGGCCTGGTATATTTTCATTTTAAAATGTAATAATATTATTTAAAAAAAATTGTATTAGCTATAAAAATCTATTGGTTCATAATCATTACTTTCAATTATAAAAGATATTAGAAACTTGATGATAATTACAATAAGTATTTTCAATATTACAAAACAATTTGGCTATTTAATTCATGATCATTACTTTCAGGTTATGTAAAGTATTGCAGAACAATTTGGTTATTTAGAAAAAGGACATGATTAAGATGAAATTTACTCATATAATCATGATTAAATTTATAAGCTGCAGCACAATCACCACCATAGCCAAAAGGACAAATAATGAAATATATTGTAATAACAATATGGTATATAGAGCACACCCGTATATAGAAGCAAATAAGGATTATTTATAAATATAGTAGGAATAATAATAGGGATATATAGAGCACACACAATTGTTATTACACCTCAGGAGCCCTACCAATTACACTTTTATCAACAACATGATATAAATGATAACCGTAAATCAAGCACAACTCATTCTAATGGAAAAAAACCCCGAAAAACTATTACAATACGTCAAACACAACTGTTGAGAGCCCCGAAAGATGATGATTGGGATTTTCTATTGACTGGAAGGTCCTGGGGTGCCAAAAGGGGATTTAGAGGGGGGTTGAGGTGGAATATAGAAGGGAGTGGTGGGTTGTGGGGTTGGTGGAATATTGAAGGTAGGGGCTGCAGGAGTTTTGGGAAAGCGAGGAGGGCCTGGTCGTGGAAAATTGAATGGAGCTCGGG
The DNA here is from genome assembly GCA_031772625.1 of Pinus tabuliformis. Taxonomy (NCBI): domain Eukaryota; kingdom Viridiplantae; phylum Streptophyta; class Pinopsida; order Pinales; family Pinaceae; genus Pinus; species Pinus tabuliformis. The sequence goes on along the minus strand of CM062808.1, from coordinate 708,048,962 downwards.
CGGGATGAAATTTGGGGAACCCTGGGGTGCCAGGTCGTGAAAAATTGAATGGAGGCCTTGGATGAAAATTGGGGAATCCTGGAGTTCCTGGTCGTGGAAAATTGAATGGATCCCCCGAAGGAAATTTGGGAAAGTGTGGAGTACCCGGTTGTTGAAATGGTGGAAAACTGAGCGAAGACCATTGCAACGAATGGTTTGTCGATGCTTGAAGGCCCGCTTCAAAATTTTTTCTGGTGCCAAAAGGAGCATCAGATGGGGAGGGACTTGGTTGGAAAGCCTAGAGCAGTGGTTGCGCCAAAAGGAGCATCAGAGGAGGGGTGCTGAGGTAGTGGAATATCGAAGGGATGTTGTGGAGGCCCTGATTGTGAAAAATTGAATGGAGGCCCCAGAGGAAATTTGGGGAAGCCTGGAGTGTCGGTTTTGAATGGAGGAAACTTGCGGAAGCCAGGAGTGCCCTGTCTAAATGCAGGAAAGCGTGGAGTACCTGGTTGTTGACTTTAGCCTCCAGGGATTCATTTTCTTTGTGGTTAACATATCTTGGGATGATTCTAGCTATATCCAAGATGAGCCCTATAGTTTCTATGTTATCTTGTTGAAATATTTCTTTGAAATATTTGAAAAATCGTGAGGATATCCCTTGGAAAGATATGGCCACCAATCCATAATTTTTTTTAATTCCCCAGATATTATTTATTGAATTCGAGTTACTAGAAATTATATTAAAAAAATAGTGTTATCATCCCCAACTTGTAACTAGCTTTCCCTACTTTTCATTCTCCATTATTTTTCTCTATCATAGAGAGTTTTCCCCTGTTTCTCTAGAGTTTGAATGTATGTTCTATGGTCTATGAAGGTCTCCCTTGATATGCCTTGATTAATCGAGTATCTTAATTTAGATTGGATTTCATCCATGGATTTTTATGCCCTAGCCCTTTTGAATTTTACCCACCTTGAAATGGTAGCCTTTGATTACTTAAGGTTTTGATGGATATGAATTGCGAAGTATTCTGAACGATTCAAAGAGGAATGACTCCATTGAAGATTTATGGATTCATGGAGAGAGGGATAATTGAACCAAGAATGATTCAATTCTAAAGGATTGTGGGTTTTGGATGGGAAATATTCGTCAGACTAGCAGAGGGATTCATAGAGATAGTAGAGAAGGAACCCTTTAAATTATTCAACTAAAAACATGATAGAGGGAATGAACCATTCATACCTATGGAGTAGGGGCCGTCCTAAAAACATGTGGTTGATGGACCCTAAGTTGCTTCAAGCTCTTGGGTAGTCAAAATTAGGGCCTAATTAGTGCCTCGCAGAAGACTAGTCACCATAAAATCTTGAATTTGACGGGAACTTTAGGAGGGGCATCCCAGGCGATTGATGCCACTAGAGAAAGTTGAGGGGAGACTGCATAGAGGAGATCCTTCCTTACACATTTATGTTCCCAAGCTTCCTAGAGTTGGCTTTGTCAAATAGAGTTAAGGATCTAATGTTTAAAGATATGTCATTTTTTATTCTTGCGAATTTGAATGTGCTTGGGATTGTCTAGTTTCTTTGCCTCACTCCGTCATCCACATACACACCTTCTCAGAAAATCTTTGTTTCTCTAGGCCAAGCTTGTTGAGGTTAAAATAACAAAGATATATAGGTGAAATTACTATCTTAAACATAATTGGTGACTCAACTAGGGACTCTGAGTACATTGATTTTCTTTTCCTATTGTATTTCATCTTTCTTGGGATTTTTTTGTTTCCTTGATGTTTTATACTGGCCATTAGTAATTTAACAAGCATTGTTTCAAAACACAAGTCTCGAAACCTCTTAGATCTAGGTTTTTCTTCTCTGTTTCATGCTAGCTTAAAGATGAATAGCTAAGCTCCTTGGTACACACACTATTCTCATCAACTTGAAAACATAAACATTCTTCTACATCAATAACCTTATTTAGTTGACAAATTCACATCATCAACATTATTCTACATCAATAACTTTATTTAGTTGACATTTTTAAGGAGTTAAAAATGTTGGCTCTGTTAGGTCCCTATAATACTAGTGATTCCCCCATTACTATTTTTATTGTAGCCCTTATTGTTATTATTGTGCCCCTATTGTCCCCATATTGTTATTATTGTGCTCAATAGAAGCCCACTATCATTATTGTTGTGCCCTTATATTATTATTGTTATGTCGGATTTGATTATATTCTGACCCCTTAGACTCCTATATATAGAAAGTGGTTTTTTTCATTTGTATCATCCAAGAATTGTTCATTTGTGTAATGTAAAGGAGGATTCCCCCTCGAAGAGGCTGATTTCTAAGGTGTTGATCCTTCTTTTCTCTCTTTTTTGAGCTGGTTTCATAACATTTGGTATCAGAGCTTTGGATTCTAGGGTTTCGTTGCTCCAAACAGGTCATTGTGGTATTTTCGCTGTAAATTTGTTTTTGAGATGTTTCAGAAGCTAAAAAAAACTCATTTGAGATGAAATCGTTTCGAACCTTGAGTCTGAATTTAAGATATTGTCTCACTATATTTTCAGAGATTTGATCTCAGGAAGTTAGGGTTTTTGCAGACTCCCGAATTACATTCCAAACATGTGACCTTATGAAAATCGTCATAACTTTCTCTCTCAGCATCATATTGAAATTTCATAAGTTACAAAAATAGGATGGATAGTAGTTTTTTATGTATCCTTTTCAAATCTGAAGGTCGACACAGTGACACATGGCATGTTGTACAAGTTCTCTCTATTGAAAAATTATATAATCAGGTCATCTTGGGAGATTGTGCATCACTCTTTCTTGGAGAATCCAATTTTGATAAGATTGGTGGCATTGGAAAGAGGACTCAGAGGAATACCGTAGGAATCAATTTCAGACCTTGGAGATCTGCAATTACAGAGATACAACAAATTCAATATTGAGCTTCTACAATGTGAAAAAATGTGTGTAGTATTTTTAAAATTTTGCATAAGTTTGGGTTGAAAAATTAGTTTGAAGTTCAAAGGGCATAGTGAAGCATAATTATCATTAATTGATACCCCAAAGAAAGGAAATGGAAACACCTAGTAAGCAATCTGAAAGCTCTAGCATGACTCATGAAGAAGAGGAAGAAATGCAACATGATATACCAAAATTACGAGACCAAGTGCAACAACTTTCACTCTCACAAAAGGTAACAAAAGCTAAGATTGATGGTTTAAAGAAAGGCGTGGAAGCTAAGATGAATGGAATGGAAGCTAATATGAATGGCGTACACATTAAGATGGATGGCATGGAAGCTAAGATGGATGGCATGGATGCTAAGATGGATGGTATAGAAGAAAATATGAAAGGCGACATGGAAGATTTGAAGATAGATTTGACTAAGTTTCTACAAGAAATGCTTACTAATGGTGAAAGGGTAGTAAAGGAAACTCATGATGAGAACAAAGGAAATTTTAATCATGATTTCATAGACTCTGAAGTTGGATTGAAGACCCACCATGTTCCAAATATCGATATAAGGAATTTTGATGGCAAGGATCCCGTAACATGGATACTAGAGATGGAGAAATATTTCAATCTCCATAACGTGCAAAACACATAAAAATTACGCATTGCAACTTTATATTTGGAACCAAATAAGTTTGTATGGTATCAATGGATTTTATCTCATAAACAAATTGTCAATTGGGCAATTTTTATGGAAGAAATGATAGCGCATTATGAGGATACAAAAAGCAACACTTTTTTAGCCAATTGATAAACCTCAAACAAAAGGTTTCAATGATGGAGCACATTTAGGACTTCCAAAACTTGAATATAAGGGTAGAAGATATTCCTGAGGAGAATAGGATTGATGTGTTCATAGGGACTTTAAAGGATAACATCCAACATGAGGTTCTCCTATGGGAACCTGACTCATTGGAGAAGGCATTCACATTAGCAAGAAAAATGGAAAGAAAAATTATGGCAACAAGGAAGCCTACCATTCACAACTATAAGGATGGAAGTGTTGTTTCCCCTAGCCTTCCAAAACCTACAAGGTTTACAACCCAAGAATTGGAAGAAAAAATAGAAAAAGGGCTTTGTTACAGTTGTGATAGAAAATACACTAAAGGTCATAAGTGTGCTGAGAAGAAATTATCTTACATAGATTGCGAAGAGGAGGAAGAAAAGGAAAAAGAAACATCAAAAGAAGAGGATATACACCATGAAAAAACCTAGAGAAAGAAGAAATGAATCCGATCATATCTTGTAATGCATTGGCCAGAATTATCACGCCTCAAACTATCAATATAGAAGGACAAGTCAAGAAGAAAAGGGTAATAGTTTTGATTTATTCATGGAGTACCCATAATTTTATTCATTGTAAGATACCTAAGGAATTGAATTGCTTCCTAGATCTACCACCAGAGTGTCAAGTGATGGTTTCAAGTGGAGGAACCATAAATTGGTCTGGAAAGTGTCATAATATCAAGATATCCATGGGAGAATTTGTATTGAATAGCCCAATTCTTTCCATTCCAATGGGTGGTGCTGATGTTGTATTAGGAGTCCAATGGCTACAATCCTCGAGTACAATAGATTTTAATTTTCAAGAACTTTTCATTAAATTTTCTTGGGAAGGAAAGGAAGTTGAATTAAGAGGAATCGTAGGGAAACCAGGAAAGATAATCACCTCTAATGGAATGACAAACCTTCTAAATAAAGAACAATGAGGAGTAATTCAATAATTATGTTTGCTAGAGCTTCCCACATCGAAATCATATATTTCTCCAGATCTCCAAAAAGTCTTGGATAATCATTCCAAGGTATTTGAGACTCCCAAAGGTCTCCCACCTATTCGTGATCATGATCATGTTATTCATTTGATTCTAGAAAGTGTTCCTCCAAACATCAAGCCTTACAAATATCCCTATGCCCAAAAGTGTGAAATTGAATGTATGGTTGCAAAAATGCTAGAGCTTGGTATAATTCAACCTAGTCAAAGTTCTTTCTCTGCTCCAGTAGTATTGGTGCACTAGAAGGATGGGTCATGGTGCACGTGTCCACATTATAGGGAGCTCAACAAGCTCGCTATTAAATATAAATTCCCATTTCTGTCATTGATGAACCATTGGACGAATTGTATCGATCAATTTACTTCACCAAGTTGGATATTCATTTAGGATATCATCAAATCAGAATGAAGACTGAAGACATTCCAAAAACAACATTTAGACCTCATGAGGGTCATTATGAATTTTTGGTCATGCCTTTTGGCCTTACGAATGCACCTTCTACATTTGAAGGTTTGATGAATTCCATTTTCAAATCCTTCCTTAGAAAATTTGTGTTAGTATTTTGCCATGATAAACCAATCAATAGAAAGTCTTGCAAGGATCATGTTCAACATGTTCAGAGGGTGCTCATACTATTGGAGGAAAAAAAATTATATGCAAAAAGTTCCAAATGTTTCTTTGGAGTACAAGAGGTGGAATATCTCAGTCATATTGTATCTCATGAATTTGTTAAGGTAGACCCTAGCAAATTAAATCCATTAAGGAATGGAAAATCCCCATATCCATAAAGCATCTCTGAGGATTTCTCGGGTTGAAAGGGTATTATCACAATTTTGTTAAGATTTATGGGAGAATAGCAGCACCTCTAACAACATTATTGAAGAAAGATGCATTTTTATGGACTCCAGAAGCAATGAAGGCCTTTGAACATCTTAAAGAGGAAATGTACCAAGCATCGTTCTTAGCTACGCCGAACTTCACAAAAACCTTTATTGTGGAAAGTGATGACTCAGGAAATGGAATTGGTGTTGTTTTAATGTAAGAAGAAAGACCCATTTCTTTTGGAAGTCGTCCAATCAAAGGAAATTATTTACACAAAGGTATTTATGAGAAGGAAATATTGGCAATACTACATGCACTTAAAAAATGGCAACCCTGCCTAATAGGAAGACACTTCAAGGTAAAAATAGATCATGATAGCCTTAAATATTTTTTAGAACAAATATTATCTTTAGAATAGAAGAAAAAATGGGTCACAAAGATGTCAGGTTATGAATTTGAAATCACATACAAAAAAGGGAAGCAAAATGTTGTGGCAGATGCACTCTCAAGAAAGGATGAGGATGTGGAAGCGTTGCTTTGTGCCATTTCTATTATCCAACCAGATTGGATAAATGAAGAAAGCAATGATTCGTTATGGTACAAAGATCGCTTATACCTATCTCAGAATTCCCAACTCAAACAAAATATTCGTATGGAATTGCACGCCTCTCCCTTGGGAGGGCACTCGGGATTTTTTAAAACATACCACAAGGTTAAGAAGGAATTTTTTTGGGATGGCCTTAAATCTAATATTCAAAATTCTGTTGTGGAATGTTTGGTTTTCCAACAAAATAAAGTTGAAACAATTAAGTCCCCTCATCTATTACAACCTTTATCCATTCCAATTCAACGTTGGGAGGAGGTTTCAACGGGTTTTATCACAGGTTTACCTAAGTTTGAAGGAAAGAGTGTCATCATGGTGGTAGTTGACAGACTTACCAAATATGAACAATTTTTTGCATTATCTCATCCATTTAAAGTTAGTACAGTTTCTACTACATTTATGGAAACAAATCAAAAGCTACATGGAAACCCAAAGATTATTGTAAGAGACAAAGATCCCATTTTCACTTGAATTTTTTGAATAGAATTATTTTCTTGCCTTTGTACTCAGTTAGCTCAAAGCTCATCTTATCATCCTCAATCTGATGGGAAAAATGAGATAGGAAAAAATGTTTCGAAGGATATCTTCGTTTCTTTGTATCGGATAAACAGACACAGTGGGTCAAATGGTTGCATTTCTCTGAATAGTGGTATAACACTTCCTTCCATACTGTAGCCAAAATGACCCCATTTATGGCACTTTATGGATATCACCCACCATCCATCACATCATATTTAAGAGAAAATTATAAGGTTCAAGCAGTGGAAGATCACATCGAGCATCAACAACAAGTTCTCTAACTCTTAAAGGATAACCTAACTTTGGCACATAATAGAATGAAACAATAGACAGATCAACATCGCAGGGAAAGAAGTTTTGATATAGCTGACTCGGTATTTCTACGGCTACAACCATATGAACAAATTCCCCTCAAGAAAGCTAAGAAGTATAATAAATTATCACCAAAGTATTATGGTCCATACAAGGTGTTGCAAAAGATTGGTACTATGGCATACAAATTGGAGCTTCCTGCAGCTTCCCAAGTGCACCCAGCTTTCCATGTTTCATGCTTAAAGAAGGTTATTGGTGACAAGCTCCCAGTTCAAAAAATATTGGCAGAACTTGATGAGGAAAGAAAAATCATATTGGAACTTGATGAAGTCATAGAAACAGGAACTCGACAGCTATAAAATCGATCAATTTCGGAGTATCTTGTCAAGTGGAAGAACTTACCCGCTGAAGATTCCACATGGGAGGATGAGAATTTTATACAGAAGCATCTAGAACTACTCAATTGTTGAGGACAACGCTTTTTTGAAGGAGAGGGGCATGTTAGGTCCATATAATACTAGTGATTCCCCCATTACTATTGTCATTATAGCCCTTATTGTTATTGTTGTTCCCCTATTGTCCCCATATTGTTATTATTGTGCCCCATAGAAGCCCACTATTGCTATTGTTGTGCCATATATTATTATTGTTATGTCGGATTTGATTATATTGTGACCCCTTAGACTCCTATATATAGAAAGGAGGTTTTTTCATTTGTATCATCCAAGAATTTTTCAGTTGTGTAATGTGAAGGAGGTTACCTCCTTGAAGAGGCAGATTTCTAAGGCGTTGATCTTTATATTCTATCTTTTCATGAGCTGGTTTCATAACATGGATCACATTAGATAAATGGAGGGAAGGATAACCAAATTCCTTTGTAAAGAAACACACATCTTTCCCATTATAGTGAACAAAGTTTTTTAATATTTGATGTACTTAATTATGTTTTGACTTCATTTATTTTTCTTATATTCTTTAAATTACAATTTTTAATTTTCATAAATTATTAATAATTTATTACATTTTTAATTTATTTGTTCTCATGAAATTTACATAATTTTATAATTTATTATTTCTAAAAATTTTAAATAACATTTTATAGATATGATGTATAAAGCACTTATAACTCTTTTTAGCAATATGTATCTCATTTAAAATCCTAATTTTTTTTTTAAAGAGTTAAACCAAACTTTACCTTTCTTACTCACCAGAAATTCTGATACAAATTGAGACTTCATAATTGTGTGCAAGCCAAACACCATTAAACCTTAAGATATGTATATGCGTAAATATTTATATTTTCCCTCTTTCAAGTGTGTAGTTTTTAATTTTATAAGACATTTAAACAGTAGATCTTACCTTCATGGTAAGTGATAGAAAGTTATATATAGTTTTTTACATGGAAAGGGATGGAATATTGTATATAGTTTTCAATAAATATATTAAATATATATATATATATATAATATGAACCGAAATCTTTATTAATATAATAGAAATATAAAATTAAATATAATTTTAATACAAAGGTTTACATAGTTAACTAGTTTTATCTTAATAAAATTCTTGTTATTTAGAAAAAATATTTTAATGATTTTTATGAAAAAAATTAAATGATAAATAATATATAACATTCATCAAAATTATGATAAACTTATATTTTGAATTAATATTTTCAGTTAATTAATTATATATTAATAATTTTAATTAATTAATTTGTTTAATTTCTAACGAGTTTAATAGTAATTCAATTAAAATAATAATAAAGTAATTTATGAATGTTGAGAGTTTTTCCATAAAAATTACATTAGAAACAAATTGTGGACGTGTTTCTAACCATCTAGTGTGGTTCATCGTCATGACAAGATGAACCACACTAGTTGGTTTGAACATTGATAGATTGTTTCTAATTTGATTCTTACTAAAAAAACTCTCAACATTCTTAAGATGGATCCCATAAGCCTAAATTCAATGTAATTTATGATTTTGAAATAATAATAATAAAAAAATTCTAAATAATCTATCAATTAAATGAAAAATTTACATAGGTGACAAATACAATTATATTTAAGTTTATTAGTAATCAAATTAAAATGTTAAACAAACAAATTAAAAAGATATTTTGTTTAGATAATGTATAACTAAGTAAATATTTTGACGTGTGATCAAACATGTAAATTATACACCATAAATTTAGCATTCAAATATTAATGACAAAGACAAACTTATAAGTTTGAAAAATTAATTTCTTGATTCTGCCAAGTCATGATGAAATTAATAACTATGAAAACATATTTATAAGTTTGAAAAATAATGTTTATGAAATTAATAATTTCGACAACAAAGTCATAAGTTTGAAAAGTAATATTTTCATTTAATAAATTTCCAATTAAATTAATGATTTAAACTTGCTATCAAATCTGTCTACTTTACACCATAAAATTAAATTATTTTTTTACTCAAATAATATATTAATCAAGTTCTCCCGATCAGGATGCGAGTCAATGTCAAAGAGGCCAGGCTGGGATTTGATATGGGTAGTACGAAGGCCATAACAACCGCGACCTCCCACATGCTCAAGGAAGGGGGTGCGGTATCCTTCAGAATGAATGGATGGATGGTGAGTGGGGAAGGTGGCGGAGAAAGAAATAAGGTAGGTTGGTGGAGAAGGCTAACACATTCGATGTGTAGGATAGGAGAGAGTAGCTATGGAGACGGGAGGTGATTCAGAATTGGGGAAGGGTGAAGGAAAGAAGGAAACCTTGGTTGCGGAGAAAACATGGAATCTGGTTATGTAATTTGGTCCTACTCCTATATTGATTCCATGAATTGGTTGCAGTTTTGTTGGGGGGAAGGGAGGGGCAAGCGCCTGATGCAATGTGGATTAGCATTGTATGGGAAGCATTGGGGGTGGCAAGGGCATGCCATGGCCTGGTTCTGCATTTTGATTCCCTCCCAATTGAACCAGAACCATGGTTGCAGAGTGGGAAAGTGCGGGCTGCGAAGATATTTGGGTCTATCTTTAGTTTCTCAGGCCAGGGGGATAAGGGATAGTGGTATTACAATTCCCGGGGGGTTGGGTGCTTAATAGAGAGGTAGGAAAGAGTTGAGGGTAGTGAGATGGGAATACAACCATGGCAGTAAGATTCAGAGTGACCATTGGGAAAATGGGAACCTGCATGGCACTGAGGGCAAAGATAGGAACCTCAGGTGACAATCTGGTTGGAGGGGAAAGCGAAGCCATGACTTGCATCTGTTGGTTGAGGGTGCAAGAGGCGGGTATAATTGCAGACGTCCTACCAGGCTCTGGAAGGGCCTGCGGGCTCGGCTCCAGACACAGCGGGATGATCGGCATATGAGCCATAGTATGGGGGATGGGTACTATGAGGATCCCTAGGAGAAGAGTCTGAAACCCACTTCCCTCGTGCAACTGCGGGCTCTGGGCCACTCTTACACTTAGGGGGAGAAGTGTGTAAGAGAGGAAATGCATGAATGGCAAAGGTGGAGTGTTGAGAAAGGTTTGATGAATCTAACTTCGTTTGGATGTCAATAGGTCTCTACCGCCCAGGTTATGGCTCGAGCAGTGAGGGGATGTGGGCACGGTAGGAGAGGCCTGGCCCCCCGAACAGACAAGGCGTCGATTGGAAGCTCACTGGGATCGTAAGCCTGTAGAGCACCTCATAGCAGAGGCATCCATGGCATACCGAGATGGGACGAACGTGGGAATTTGGAAGTTGATGGAGGACTGGGAAGTAGAGGTTAAGCAGGAAAATGAATCAGAGGATGAGCTTGACAATTGTAGGATGCTAGTCCTTGATCCAGGGAATACCCGTGGGATAATTACTCAGTTTAAACACACTCTCTATCTGTATTTCTTAATGAAGAGCCTTCTTGAAAAAGTGATGGAACAAATCTCTGTGGGGATGGCAGTTATAGTCCAGGGCTTGTCGAATTACAAAAAGGTATGGAGAAAATCCTCTTCTAGTTGCACAAACAGGACATCAGGATGGATAGGATTGACTGCCACATCCCTTGCATTCTGGAGTTGTATGGAATGCCATGGGTGACTAATGAAGATCTTGCTCCTATTGCATCTACCTTTGATGAGCAGAAAGACAAGATTCCCCATGCATAATTTTTGTTTATGCGGTTAGCTTTTAATTTTCCTATTGTATATGCTAGCTTTTACAGTTATGTAGTATCTGGACATGAGATTGAGACTTATCTAGCTTGGCTAGAAAGACTAAAAAAATGTTATTTTTGGATGGCTTATAATGTTGACTGGTGGCCAACAAATTTGGTCTCCCCTCGGGGCAAGTTGAGGCCACCCGGTCAACCTGTGTGGTGTGAATTGTTAGTCTCACTCTCATGAGATGAAAACAATTATAAGTCCAAAACAACTAAATTAATTAAAATCAAGAAAGTTGGATTTAATCCTACCTTTCTAGATTGAGTTTGTTCCTCATGGTTAGGGGTCAGTTTAGGCTTAGTTGGTTGAGAGATTCTCTCCTACTAGTTAGGCTCCTAGATTTGTGTTTGGTTGAGATATTTTCTCAACCATAATGTCCAAGATAGACGCACTATCTTGAGACAAACTTCCTCATGGATTTATGTGTACTATTATCATTCTTTGTACATTGGATTGCATTATGTGAGGAATACAATGAGGTTGAGGCCTTTTCTGCCATTTCTATGTATCTGATATTTTTTATGTGTGTTAATTTTGTTTAAATATTCTACATGTGGTATTGGAGCCATGGGCTGAAAGAGTTAGTGAAATTTGTGAGAATTCTTATTTATTCATCAGTGGTGCATATGTAATGAATTTTGGACCTGCATAAACAGAGTTGTGTGTTCACCCATAAGAAAATCGGCCTAGACTGTGCATGAATGAACTACGTAGGCACTGTAGAAGCTAGATCTGCATGTTGATGGATGTACATGAGTTGTGGAGCTACAAAAGATCCAATGTCTGCGCATAGAGTAAAGCGTTGTGTTAACACTATGTGTAAGCCTATAAGTCGTTATGCATAACGCATGCGGCCAATTATAAAAGTTCAGATCAATTTGTAATTTTATTATGGTGTCAACGATATTTAGAAACGAATTTGTGCCTTGTTGCTGGCCACTTTAAGAAATTTGGCTAATTTTTGCAATTGATGAGCTGAATTTGTTCATAAGATCCAAATCTAGATCAGATCGAATGCACCCTACGAGAGTCATTGGTTAAAGAAAAGAGAGTAGAAAGAATATTCAGAAAAATTTCATACTGGAGGAACAATTTCTGAAATTAATTACAGATGTGCATGAATGAGCACTGGTTGTTTATAGTTTGTGACTCTGAGTAATGAATAGCCAAAGTATATTCCTCCTCATTGAGAGAAAGGGAGTTGCATGGTCATTGAAGGAGCCAATTTATTGTAGCATTGCAGAAACATCGTTGAGCCAAGTGTAGCCTATGTGAAACCCATTTGCGTTGCCCTCCATGTGGAATGTGCAACAAACAGTTCGAAATGTAATTATTTTTTCTTGTTGTCGATCTTGCCTAAGCTCGCTCAACCTCATTTGTAATAAGATCGAGTTCAGATTGCTTTGTTGCTCTATCCTCCTCTGATTGAGCTCAGAACTCAAACAACTGACTTTGGCCACGAGAGGCCTCTGACGTTTCTCAAGTATAACAGGGACGGGGACTTGTTGTTTTCTTGTGTGAAGGATCACATGTCCACCATCTGGTATGGACACAATAGGGAGTGCCTTGGGACCTACGAGGACACAATGATGTTGTCTAGTGTTGTGATTTCTCAAGGGACTATACACGTTTAATAACTAGTAGTGCATATCAGACTGACAAGTTATGGAACGTGGAGACAGGAACTCAACTAATTTCTTTTAACTTTGAATCCCTAGCTAGAGCAGTGAACCTTGTAGTAGGGGATAAGATTTTTGTAATATTATCCACCTCCCCTTGATATCCTTTGACCCCTACTCATCCAGCTTACTTCTCTCACTCTCGAGGTCAAAATATTTCCAGAAGCTTAAAATGACAACGATCAGAGATGATGAAGAATATGAAGAGGAGTTTATGGGTTTATCATTGTCTGCAACTCCCTCGCTTGGCTCCTCATAAGCTTCCATTGTAGCTTTACCTGAACTCGATCCCTGAAACCCTTCAAGAATTTGGACCTCTCTTTTTCACGAGAGACGTTGTGTGTCATTGCCACAGATTTGGTGATCCTATTTGCGTCATCAGGATTCAGACATTGTCCATAAGCATTACTAGTTTCAGAACTGGAGAGAGGGTAATCCCTTGGAAAATTGCCTCTAACAAGGAAGATGCTCCAGCCCACACCTTTAAGCATATCCAAGTAGGCAGAAAGGCAAAACTTGGAGAGATATTCAGGAGTAGGATAAAAGCTATTGAAATTGTACCACTCTCCACCTACTTTCATGATACAGAACCAGTGATTCTCAAGGTGACAAATACACCCATCTTCATTCTGAGGATGATCCAACTCATACCAGAGTTCCAGCGTGAGCCTGTTTGATGGATGCACATAAAGTATTCGCTAAAGTCTCTCTAACAAAATCACTTTATAAGGTGTGCATTATTTTTTTTAAGAAGGGAATGTGCACAAAATTTTGATTTTTGAATTCATTTCACTTTTATAAAGTGAAATCATACACATTATTTCACTTTTTTAAGTTACATCATAAAGTGAGTTTTTTTATATAAAGTGATATCAAGCCTTTTGGAGAGATAAGGAGTATTTGTAATTTTTTGTGTAATGGAGTCATAAGTGATTTTGTGAAGTCATAAGATGCATATTTTGTATTCGGAGTGATAAGTGAATTCTTTTTTAGAGAAAGTCATTGTTGTACTCCAAAGTAATTTTTTACTTTGAGAGCGATTGAGTCAGTGCAGGCAATTTTTGAAGACAATTTGCTTCCAAAGTTTGCAAGTGAGACATTCTCATTGAGAAGTTTCCACGACAAAGTTGTGAAATTGAAGAATTATGTACTCCAGTGATTAATAAAACCATAATTTTTGTGGTGCTTGTGTCCTAGATCTGCCTGAAATAGAATAATGGGATCTTAGGTACACTGTGTGTAATGGATGCATGTGCATGACTTGTGTTCAGATTATCAAAATTCTCTCTTTGTATTATGCTTAAACAACTACATGCACATAAGCAAGCTTAAGTATAAGAACACTTAATCAAGCTTAAGTACACAAGCACAAAGCGTCACATCATCAACTTGATAAGATGATCTTCCAAGAAAGCACATTTCACATCATGTCATCAAAGAAATCAAGTTAAGGATGCTACAAAATCAAGCATTTCAAGCCAAGATGACATCAACATCATCAACACTTTTTGTATCACTTACAGATAAACATTTTTTAACTGAATTGTACGAGTGCATTCTCAGTTGTAACCGACACCCTAATTTGAATTGTTAAGGTGAATACATTAAGTCAAATAAGTCTTCACCTAAGTCATCAAGATTGAACTTGTCATTTGTCTCTTGGGTGCATTTTCGACAGTGTTCGACACCCTTCTTTTTTTAAAATCGGCACATTCAGTGAGTACATTAAAGAAAGCACAAAGTGTCAGTTTCCAATCAAGCAAGTTCAAGCAAGCCATTTAGAAAGAAATCATCATCAAACAAGTGTGAATTCTAGTATTCTATTCTTCAAGTGAGCATCAAATCAAGCCAGTGTTTAACGCAAGTGCAATAAACAATAAATCAGGGGAGCGTTTCATTCAAACAACAAAGCAAGTGAGTGTGTCATTCAAACAACCAAACAATTGGGCGTGTCAAAATCAAGTGCGAAAGTTCAAATTACGACATCTACAACAAAAGAGCGAGTGTGAAGTTGATTGAAGCATTCACAAAGTGTTAGTGAAGAATTCAAGCAAAACGATCATCATCAAGCAAGCATGAAATCAAGAGTTCAAGCAACCAAGTTATAAAACTCTAGCAAGTGTTTAAAGAATTAGCCATAAGAAATAGTACAAGCGAGCCTGAGTTCAAAGTGAGCAAGCTAACATGGCGACACACATTCAACTGTCCCAAATTCTTAACAATTTGATTTTATCATCAGCTGATGACATGGTGAACATCAGCAAAATAACTCTTGCTGATATTCAAGTGCATCTTCAACTTGCACATGAAATGTTTGAGTTCCTTCAACTAGAGTCGCAACTACAAAGAAATGAGTTGCTAGAGAAGAGCGATGCTTCCAAGTCTTTTAACAATACAAATACAACTGATGATTCCAAGTCACTGATCCAACCAACTTTAAGTGTCGAAGTGGTCCCTGATCGGGTTCAACTTTCTTCCAAACCAATCATCAAGCCATGGGAAGAAATCCAAAGTAACAGAAATCGACGAGGCTTAGGATATGTCAAATATGACACCAAATTACATATCCTAGATTATTCAATGCCCATTAAGTTTGTCAGTGCAGGGTTTCTTTCCCAAATCACATCGGCTAGTTCTGAGAAAGTTGAAGACAAACAGAAATACCCACAAACTGAAGTTGTAGTCAAACCAAAATGCCTTCATTATCAAAGAAAAGGTCACATGGATGATCAATGTTTTGATCTCCATCCTTGTCACCATTGTGGCAAGAAGAATCATTCATCAGAGAATTGCTGCAAACAAGACCAACCTTCCAGATTAAAGATCAATTATGCCTGGATTGATCCTTGGGAATGGTCATCAACCGTAAAATGATTGTATACGTTTTACAACAGAATTCAATCTCAAATATTGAAACCAATAGTCAATTGAAGATGGTACTCTCATGCACCTAAAAGCGGGAGTACACCAGTGAAACTCTCCTCACCTGAAGGCGGGTAGTTTAGAAATCAAGTGCAAATGATTGTCTCTCCTTTCAGCTAACAAAGGGGGGAAATGATAATGAAATTAAGGGTGGATTTTAGACTGAAATTCTCGACAACATCATCAAAAGGAGCCAATGGGCATCTTTAAATCAGCTAGTGGACTTCTTCAAATCAACCAGTGGGCATCATAAACAAATTCGCCAGTGGGCGTTCTCAATATTTTGTTAGTGGACAAGAAAATTCGCTAGTGGGATCATCAACATTTTGTCAGTCAACAAATGATACTGATTGAAAGCAAAGGACATATGGATCCTTTTGTAGCTTGGCACATGATGGAGTCGTCAAGAAAAAATTTAGAGATGACTCAGACTTGCAGCTAATTCATGTTCTCTTCAGATTTTTATTTTTTTCAACATCCAACTTTGGCGGTTTTTCAGGTAGTGTTTTTTGACGATCAATAGTTTCAGCATGAGAACTTGGAAGATGGTTCCTGCTTCTTATTTTGGACTTATCATTGAGGGGGGGAATGTTAGCCTCACTCTCATGAGATGAAAACAATTATAAGTCCAAAACAATTAAATTAATTAAAATCAATAAAGTTGGATTTAATCCTAAATTTCTAGATTGAGTTTGTTCCTCATGGTTAGGAGTCAGTTTAGGCTTAGTTGGTTGAGAGATTCTCTCCAACTAGTTAGGCTCCTAGTTTAGTGTTTGGTTGAGATATTTGCTCAACCATAATGTCCAAGATAGATGCACTATCTTGAGACAAACTTCCTCATGTATTTATGTGTACTATTATCATTCTTTGTACATTGTATTGCATTATGTGAGGAATACAGTGAGGCTGAGGCCTTTTCTACCATTTCTATGTCTCTGATATTTTTTATGTGTGTTAATTTTGTTTAAATATTCTACATAAATGTGCATAATATATAATATAAAATGGATGGATTTGCCAAGCTTAACAAAAAGATATATATTAATTAAGTTAATAATTTAAAATAATAAATAAATCCTACCATCAACCACTTCAATGCTTTTAAACATATTACTCACAAATGAAGAAAGTAGCATATATATATATATATATATATATATATATATATCTATATATATATATATATATATATATATATATATATATATATATATATATATATATATATATATATTCAAAATTGAAAGGAAAAAAAATATTTGTTTTTTTTTTCTCAGTAAGACTACTCTAGGAAATTATATTATATACAGAGAGAAATTACATGCAGTGGAACAAGTTTTCCAAGGCCAGCGAAGGCACTGTGGTATTGCAGCTGACAGTTGCTTGCAATGAGCGCTGGATGCCCCGAAACCTTATCAGAAAGTCGAGGTTTTAACTTTGACATTGCCCACGCAGGGGCTGAGACTCAAAAACACTACCCACGCAGGGACGACCCTGTATATTAGCAGACTTCCATAATAAACTAGGTGACGTAATTGAAAACAGAGCAGGACCTATATTAAGATTACCAGACCCATTCGTAATAAGTGACCAAGACAGAGGACCGCAAAACAGAACCAAGCGACCAAGACAGAAGACTACAAAACAGGACCTGAAAGGAGGGAGGATGATGGTGCTATTCTTCTGGCTCCAATTCTTCCGGGTCCATCTCCACGATCGGGTACCCAAAGCCTTCGAAGGGGTCTTCCTGGACCTCTTTCACTCCCGCTCTGGACGAAGACGCCTCCTGCGTCTGAGTTTGGATGGGCACCTTCCCTTTTGCATCAACTGCTTGATCTTCGACTTTGTCCAACGGATTCGCAGAGGGTAATTCTCTGTTGCTTGCTCCCTCGAGGTCCTCCTCTGCGTCTCTGGCAAAGAGGATTGAAACATGGGCATTAAGATTGCCCAGCTTAAATACTGTTGTGCCGAACGCTGGAAGCGCAGGCTGCCTTGGCGGTTCCTCATTCGGGTTGGAGGTGTCCATGAACTGAGAGACTTGCAGGTGGGGAATTCCAACTCTACGAAAACAATAGCAGCAACAACAGTGGTGATGCCCTGCTGCCACTGCGGGAGGGCGAGAAGGTGCCCCACGACCAGGCCCTCTTCGACATGGTTGTCTTTCTCTTGTTCTTGCCATATGAATAGAGAAACTGCCCAAAATGTCTGCCTCACGAATCGAATTCCCAAACTCCAGAGTCTTCCGAGAGCAGAGAATGTTCCTGCTCGTCTGCACCTAAAACTGATCTTGCCAAGAATGTTGCTGTAACATCCTTGCTCCAGCTTTAAAATCCGCAGCCCTCTCTTGGAACCTGAGCGCCATGAATGTGCTTCTCTCTCACCTTCTGCCAACATTAATGTTCATTAATATCTGGAGCAGAGGCTCCCTCATTTATTCCCTCGGCATGATGTGCCTCGTCCCTCCACGGGCTGGCTCGTGGCAGCTCTTGCTGGCCATGTGGCCTTACCGTGCTTTCAGTCCTTTCACCCGCATCCGGGTGGCCTGCATCTTTCTGGATGAGGCCAATGAGATCCTTTGCTTGTTGTTGGTTTTGAATGATGGCCAAAGATCCTGAGCAGATGATCTGGTTGTTTTCAACCCCAACATTGGCTAATAAATCTGCAATCTTATTGCCTTCTCTCCGTGTGTGAGTGAAAGAAATGGCTTTGTTATTTCTGAGAAATTGCTCCATGATCTGTAGCCTGGCTTCTAGTCTCCAACTTGGGGCGATTTTTCTGGCTTGGGATCCATTCTGTAGGTGAGTAGCGATGTTGATGAGCAGTTGGGAATCCCCTTCCACGATCAGGGGCTGGAGATTAAGCTGATCCGCTAATAGGAGACCTTGCCATAGGCCCTCTAGCTCGGCCGAATTATTAGTGTCCCACCCCATATATCCAAAGTAGACTTGCAAGGTAGTGCCTGTATGGTTTCTTAAGATTCCTCCAAATCCTGCCTCCCCCGGATTTCCTTTGGACGCGCCATCAAAGTTGAGTTTGAAGGAGTTGTTGGGGGGGGGTTTCCAGCAGCTATCCTCTGCACTGGTGCCTCTGGAAGATTGCTGCCTGTTGTCTATATGAAATAATTGTAACTGCCAATTGTTGAGGATGTTTCGTTCATTGTCAGCAGAGGGGTAATCTTCCTTCGACCAATTTCTGAGCATTATGGTTTCCTGAAGATTTGCCTGAATTCTGTGCCAGATTTCCTCAAAGCGGGAGCTTGCATTTTTGAAGATGCGCTTATTCCTTTCCTTCCAGATGTTCCAAAGGGCTATGCCTGGGATAATTCTCCATAAGTGGTTGAGGAGCTCACAGTTGTAAGGACTTTTTGGCCACAGCCTGAGAGTGTTGATGATGTCGTCATCTACATTGCATCTTTTTTGACATCTGAAACTTATTTTTTCCCATATCTTGTTGGCTAGAGGGCAGGAAGCTAGAAGGTGCTGGAGGTTTTCTTCATGTTGAAAGCAGTTATGACATAGGGAAGGGCCTTGAAAGCCTCTTCGTCTGAGTTTGTCCCAAGTGAGAATTTTCCTATGCCCTACTAGCCAGAGGAAGTGGGAGATTTTGGGCCAAGCTCCTATATTCCATAGATTGCTCCATAGAGGATCAGTAGTAGGAGGAGGGTTACTGATCAGCTTGTAGGCTTCTGCTGCGGTGTAGGTTCCTTTGGGTTTATACCCCCATCTGAGAATGTCAAGGCCCTCATGATAACGAATTCTTCGTTTCCTTAATACTTCCTCAAGGTCCTCTACGTCTCTGCTGTTGGCGTAAGTGAGAATTTGATTACCTTGTTTCCAAGTCCTGTATCCCTGCTCCCCTTCCTGTGTCCAGAAGAGATGAATATTTTCCCTTAGCTGCTCCTGTCTTGTTGGAATTAGAGTTGGCGTGAGAGTGCTGGTTAGCCTGGGCATTTGATTCCATGCATCAGACCAAAATCTTGCGAATTTCCCATTCCTGATCTCCCAGAAGCTATGCTGTTGGATTAATTGATAGTGCTGCTTGGCAGCATTCCAAATTGAGGACCCTTTTTCCGTGGGCGTGAACCTGATGAGTTCTTCTGGAGGCCTGTGGTTGGCATACTTGGCCGTCCAGATTTTGACCCAAGGCTTTTCCTGGTTCGTCATCCATTGCCACCAGATCTTGGCATTCATGATAGCATTACTGAGTTCTGGATCCCGTAGGCCAATGCCACCATTGCCTTTGGGCTGGCAAGCAGTGGACCATTTAACCAGAGCCCATTTGCGGTTTGTGGCTGAGCTGCCCCAGAGAAATGCGCGCTGTAGGTTTCTGATTCTTTTGATGACCCACTTAGGAGCTGCAAGAACTGAAAAAAGATAGAGCGGCATGGATTGAAGGACGGATTTAATAAGCACTACCCTGCTGGCTAGGTTGAGAGATCTGAAGGTCCAGTGATTGAGGCGGGCGTCAAGCTTTTCAAGAAGGATGTTCCAAGCTGGCTGTTTTAAGGCAGAGGCAGTGAGGGGAGCGCCAAGATATTTGGAGGGAAGCGTTGCTGCAGGGATGCCCAGAATGCGAGTGATGGCAGATTTGACTTGAGGCGGGGTGTGAAAGAAAAAAATCTGCGATTTGGAAGCATTGACATGGGTGCCAGAAGCCTCAGCAAAATCGTTAAGGAGGGATTTGAATTGAGCTGCTTCCTGGGCAGAGGGATAGCCATAGAGCATAGTGTCATCAACAAATTGTTGATGAGAAGAGGCAGGGGTTTGATGGATCGAGATGCCCTTGAGCTTATGCGTGTGGAGAGCATGCTTTATGTGTCTGCCAAGACCCTCCGCCATCAGCACAAAGAGGAAGGGGGATAAGGGATCCCCTTGCCTTATACCACGCGAAGGCTTGAAGGGGCGGGAAGGGATACCATTAATCAGGATGGAAAAGTGCGAGGAGGTTATGAGGTTCATGATCCAACGGATCCACAAAGTGTCAAATCCAAAGGCTTTTAACATCTGCTGAATGTAAGACCAACTAAGCTTATCAAAGGCTTTTGAGAGATCCAGTTTGAGAATCATACCTGCTTGCTTTGAGTTCTTGAGGGAATGGATGATCTCATGCGTGAGGAGGATGCCATCCATTATTTGACGCCCTTCCACATACCCTGACTGTTCCGGCGAGATTAGCATAGGAAGCAGGGGCTTCAATCTGTTGGCAATGACTTTGGTTATGACTTTGTAAATGACATTGCATAGGGCAATGGGTCTAAACTTGTCAGGTGTGATGGAGTTCTCCTCTTTGGGGATGAGGGCGATGAAAGTAGAGTTGAGGGAGGGGAGGAGCCATCTTGTAGTTCTGGATTCCTCAACAATTTGCCATACCTCTTGTTTGATCAGGTCCCAGAAAGCATGGAAGAAAGTGGAGGTAAATCCGTCCGGGCCTGGGGCTTTTCCCTCTTTGAGCTGCTTCATTGCTTCATCAACCTCCTGGGGAAGAATGGGACTCATGAGAAGTTGGTTGTGATCCTCCGTTATGAGTTTAGGCACATTACGGATTATCTTTTCAATTGCCGGCTGCCTATCATTTGCTGGCTCCTTATGGACAAGCTGGAAATGACTCAGGAGTGCTTCTTCAATTTCTTCATGCGATTCTACTTTTTCCCCTGTCGGTTTTTGGATGAAGGGGATGGAGTTGTGTGTTCTTCTTTGCACCGTGGTTCTGTGGAAAAACTTTGTGTTGCGCTCCCCTTCTTTCAGCCACCTTACCCTGGATTTTTGTCTCCAATAAATTTCCTCCTGTTTCCTCCTAGTTTCCATTTGACTGTTGATGAGTCGTTCTTGCTCCAGGGTGGTCTCCGAATGTCCCTCTGTAATTATTTTTTGTTGGAGATTTTTCAGTTCTTGTTGTAGCTCTTGCTGCGCCGTGAAGATATTTCCAAAGATTTCCCGATTCCACCTTTTGAGCTGATTTTTTAGGAATCGCAATTTCTGTTGAAATTGATACATCCTAGCGCCTTCCGGTGGGACAAATGAGGTCCAGGTCGTTTTGACGAAGTCCTTGAATGCAGGATGAGTTAGCCAGAAGCTTTCGAATCGAAATGGTCTTTTTGTTTGATCTCCGGGTCTTCTCCATTGCAGAGCTATGGGCCAATGATCCGATCCCGAGTGGGCGAGAATTTCCGCTGAGAAGTCGCCGCCAAGGTGCACTGAGTTATCAGAAATAAGAAATCGGTCCAGTTTGGAGGCAATACGGGAGTTTCCAGCTCTGCGATTGCTCCAAGTAAAGGTTCCATTGCAGAATGGCATGTCGATGAGGGAAGTTGCTTGGATGAAGTCTTTGAAGTGTGCTGCATCCGGCTCCAGTCTGTGTCTTCCGCCCAGCTTTTCCTCACTTTTAGTAATCATATTAAAATCCCCTGCCATTATCCATAATGGGTGGCTTCTGTTGTGGCTGAGGGCTTCGATTGTGTCGAGGAGCCTGATTTTGCTGCCTGTGTCTTGCGGAAAGTAGACGTTGGTTAGGTTGCCATGAATGTTGGTACCCAGGATGTGGAAGGCTGCTTGAATGAAATGATGAGAGGCGTGAAAATCTTTGAGTGCAACCGCTTGGGAATTCCAGACTATAGCTAGCCCCCCTGAGGCCCCTATAGCATCAACAGATACAGATCTACATCCTGGCCAAGCCTTGGAAAGTATCTCTTCTAGGGTGGTACTGTTGCATTTTGTTTCCTGGAGAAAGCACATCTGAGGCTTTTCCATTTTTATCATATTCTTCAGCATCCGTAATTTTCCGGGGCTATTAAGCCCTCTTAGATTCCATGATGTGAGCTTCATTTATCAACTACTTGTGGAGGGACTGTAGTACTTCGTTAGCTTTGCATATCTACCTGAATCAACCAGGATCTTTCCAACTTCGATGGTTCGCTGAAGATATGTCTTCCGGCCTCTTTTCTTGAAGTCTTTTGGCTTTAGGTGGCTGTCCCAGTGACTGCCTGGTTGTATCCCAAGTTGGTGTTGCTGAAAGGCTTTGGAGATAACCATTTCGAGCTTGTCGAGTTGTAGCTCTGAGATAGATTCGTAAGCCCTTTTCCTGCATGCTGTTTCTAGCTCCTGAATATCTAGACCGTTGAGATCCATACCTTCCGTTCCCTCATCCATTTGCTGCACTGGTTCATCCTCATCCTTGTGATGCTCTGAGTCTTGGTAGACATCCTCCTTTCCATCCACCTCCATATTCTTGTTTGGCTGCTCAGGGTTAGTGCTGAGGACGGTTGAGGGAGCGGTAGGGGCAGAGGATTTGGTGGGCGGATCGGTGGGAGGGGGATGGGATGATGAAGATGGGCGCGAGGGGAAGGGATCCGAGGTGAGGGGTTGGTCCTCAGAGGTCTGGGCGAGTACGTCAAAGCTATTCTTGGATGCTGCATTGAAGGGCTGGTTGGGCTTAGGTTTAGGACCATTCTGAGGCTTCTTATGCATGCGTTTTCTGTGGGTGACTTTGGTGAAACCATCCTGAGATTGGTTTTCAGGGGGTGCATGGGTAAAGTCATTGACATTGAGAGGGCAGTCCCTGAAGAGATGTCCTAAAGCATGGCATCTTCTGCATCTGAAGGGGACATGCTCGTAATCCAGCGGCTGGGACCATTCTTCATCTCTATGGGAGAGTGTGATTGATTCTGGTAAAGCTTCATTCAATCGAATGAAAACACAAATTCGTGCATAGGATATGTACTTACGCATTTTGGTTTCTTCAGCTGTTTTAATGTATTCTCCCACTCTGTCTCCAATGCTTTTGAGGATTCTTTCGTCCCAGTATTCATCCGGCAGGGAATAGAGTCGGATCCAGACCGGGGCGCGATTCAGATCTTCTTTGTCTGGGTTGAATCTAGGGATCCAATCCCTGAGATACAGTCCTGCTGCATTGAAGAAGTAAGGCCCTCCTTCCAGGATTCTATATTTGTCCTCTAGACATACAAAGATAGCAGTGAAGAAACCCTTTGGCCCCAACTGAAGGGTAACGTCCCCTTTGGGTTTCCACTTTGCCGCTATCCACCCATATAAGGCCCGTTCGGTCGGCCAGAAACCAATGAATTTCCCTATGAGGGCATGCTCTGTCATATACTCTATTCTTTCATCTATTATTTCTCCTGGCAACTCTATTCTCGGCTTTTCCTTGGCGACAGGTCGACATGTGGAAGAGAAGACTTTTTGTCTTTGATCCGGAATATCATTTCCTTCTGGTTCGTGACTGTCCTCATTTGTCTGGTGATCCTTCTCATTGTCCTCCGTGTACTGCTGTTTCCCTCTGTTCAAAATTTCCTGACTCACTGAGCCAAAGATGACTGTCGATTCAGATGGGCGATGTGTGGGGGAGGGCTCTGACGCCCCCCCCTGGGGCTTTTCCATTGCCCTGGCTAAGATCCTGCAGCTCTGTCACGCTGCAGCACTGTGTTTGCTTGCCTGATGCGCCTGCTGTACAGAGCCGACGGCGCCGTTAGGGTTTGATCTCCTAACCCCTGATCGCATTCCAGAACGCTCCCGAGCTGTATTTCTTTTCTCGTAAAAAAAAAAAAATAAAAAAATAAAAAAATAAAAAAATATTTGTTTATTATAACCATTACTTATTAATATTTTTTTTAATAAACTAATAAATTAATATCCTAACGTAACTATTATTTTTCAAAACTAGTCGTTTAATATAGGTGTTACTTAATAGTATTTCTTTTTAATATATTAATAAATTAATATCCTAATTTCAATATTATTGTTCAAATATGTCCGTTACTTGAAATTTTGGTGTCTATATTGCTCTCTATTTAAGCGTTTTCCATGGTCTGGCTCGTCATCTGGTCATGATTTCTACCTAAACACTTTCCTTAATTAACTATGGATCACAGACTGCTGAATACAGAAAGAAAAAAATATTATTAATAGATGATTATTGTGAATATAAATTAAGAGAATTATTTATAAAATATATTAATTAATTTACTTTAGATCTAAAATATATTAATTTAATTCACTTGGGGAATCTTAGGTCTAAGGTGAGCCTAAGTTAGATGTTGGAAAGGGAACACATGGCTACTATGGGGTTTTATTGTGGGAGGATGTCCTATACAAATTATCAATTTGCTAGGAATGTTTGAGCTATTTGCATTTCAAACATGCAATGGTCTTAAGACTAAGATAGAAGAAACCCTAGAAATAATAAATATAACGTTTTTAAAAAATTTGATATGTGTGGGAAGGAATTCTCTTAAATAGAATAAGGTATGGCTAGAGATGAATCAAAATGCTAGGAAAAACCATAGGGATAGTGGTGTCTAGTGTTTGCAATGAAGTGATATTTGAGTGCAGAGGAATTCTCTAAGAAGGAACAAGATATAAGGGAGTAGAGCGTGTGGAGTGGGAGTTTGTCCTCAAAGTATAATGCTAGAAGAGATATAGGTCCAAATTTTAATGTTGTGTACCAATTGAAGAAAAATGGAACCTCTCAAACCAAAGAACCAATCACGAATAGGGAAGCACAAAATTCGAAATCAATGATGCCCTAAAATAAGGGAGCAAGAAAAAGTATATACCAATATCCTCAAATTGAAATGGTTTCATCGTATTCTTCATAGAAAATGGCCTTCAATAGTTTGGCAATGAGTTCACACATTGATGCAAATATTTCAATAGGATAAATACATAATAAATAAACTAATGTGCATATCCCGAAGGAAAGGAATATTAAACTTCCTATGTATATGGTCAAATATCAATTAAATGCAAAGTAAATATGCTAGAAATGAAGGTTTACAAAGTTAACTAGTTTTATCCTAATAAAATTCTTATTATTTAGAAAAAATATTTTAATGATTTTTATGGAAAAGAATGATAAATAATATATAAAATTCATCAAAATTATGATAAACTTATATTTTGAATTAATATTTTTAGTTAATTAATTATATATTAATAATTTTAATTAATTAATTTGTTTAATTTCTGAGGAGTTTAATAGTAATTCAATTAAAATAATAAGAGAGTAATTTATGAATGTTGAGAGTTTTTCCATAAAAATTACATTAGAAACAATTTGTGGACGTGTTTCTTACCATCTAGTGTGGTTCATCATCATGACAAGATGAACCACACTAGATGTGAACATCGATACATTGTTTCTAATTTGATTCTTACTAAAAAACCCTCAACATTCTTAAGATGGATCCCATAAGCCTGAATTCAAAGTAATTTATGGTTTTGAAAGAAAAAAAATTCTAAATAATCTATCAATTAAATGAAAAATTTACATAGGTGACAAATACAATTATAACTAAGTTTATTAGTAATCAAATTAAAATGTTAAACAAACAAATTAAAAATATATTTCTTTTAGATAATGTATCAACTAAGTAAATACTTTGACGTGTGAACAAATAGGTAAATTATACACCATAAATTTAGCATTCAAATATTAATGACAAAGACAAACTTATAAGTTTGAAAAATTAATTTCTTGATTCCACCAAGTCATGATTAAATTAATAATTATGAAAACAAACTTATAAGTTTGAAAAATAATGTTTAGGAAATTAATAATTTCGACAACAAAGTCATAAGTTTGAAAAGTTATATTTTCATTTCATAAATTTCCAATTAAATTAATGATTTAAACTTGCTATCAAATTTGTTTACTTTACACCATAAAATTAAATTAATGATGTAAACTTCTAATAAATATATATCATTGATATTATAAATTTAACATTTAAATATTAATGATAAAAAATTATAATTTTTTACTTAAATAATATATTAATTAAGCTCTCCCGATCGGGATGCGAGTCGATGCCAGAGAGGCCAGGGTGGGATTTGATATGGGTAGTATGAAGGCCATAATGGCTGTCGCCCCCCACATGCTCAAGGAAGGGGGTGCGGTGTCCTTCGGAATGAATGGATGGACAGAGAGTGGGGAAGATGGTGGAGAAAGGAATAAGGTAGGGTGGTGGAGAAGGCTAAGGCATTCAACGTGCAGGATAGGAGAGTAGTTGTGGAGACGGGAGGTGATTCAGAGTTGGCGAAGGGTGAAGGAAAGAAGGAAACCTTGGCTGCAGACAAAAGACGGAATCCGGGTATGTAATTTGGTCATGATCCTGTGTTGATTCCATGAATTGGCTGGGTTCTACTGGGGGGAAGGGAGGGGCAAGCGCCCGACGCAATGGGGATTATCATTGTATGGGAAGCATTGGGGGCAGCAAGGGCATGCCATGGCTTGGTTCTGCATTCTCATTCTCTCCCAATTGATCCAGAGCCATGGTTGCAGAGTGGGAAAGTGCGGGCTTCGAAGATATGTGGGTCTATATTTAGTTTCTTAGGCTAGGGGGATAAGAGATAGTGGTATTATAATTCCCGAGGGGATGCGTGTTGAAGAGAGAGGTAGGAAATATCTGACGGCAGGGGGATGGGAATACAACCATGGCAGTAGGATTCAGAGTGGTCATTGGGAAAATGGGAACCCACATGGCAATGAGGGCAAAGGTAGGAACCCCAGGCAACAATCTAGTCGAAGGGGCAAGCGAAGCCATGACTTGCATCTGCTGGTTGAGGGTGCAAGAAGCGGGCATAATTGTAGGCGTCCTGCTAGGCTCTGGAAGGGCCTGTGGGCTTGGCTCCAGATGTAGCGGGATGATCGGCATATGAGCCATAGCAAGGGGGATGGGTACTATGAGGAACTGTGGGAGAAGAGTTTGAAACCCACTTCCCTCAGGCAACTGTGGGCTCTGGGCTACTCTTACACTCAGGGGGAGAAGTGTGTAGGAGAGGCAATGCATGAGTGCAAAAGGTGGAGTGTTGAGAAAGGTTTGATGAATCTAACTTCGTTTGGGTGTTAACAGGGCTCTATTGCCCAGGTTATGGCTCGAGCAGCGAGAGGATGTGGGCATGGTAGGAAAGGCCTGATCCCTCGACAGACAAGGGGTCGAGCACGTTGGAAGCTCGCAAGGGTCGTAAGCCTATAGAGCACCTCATAGTAGAGGCATTAGCGGCATACTGAGATGGGACGAACGCGGGAATTCAGAAGTTGGTGGAAGACTGGGAAGCAGAGATTAAGCAGGAAAGCAAATCAAAGGATGACCTTGACAATTGGAGGACGCTGGTCCCCGATCCAGGGAATACCCATGGGAGAATTACTCAGTTTAAACACACTCTCTATCCATATTTTTTAATGAATAGCCTTCTTTAAAAAGCGATGGAACAAATCTATGTGGGGATGGTGGTTACAGTCTAGGGCTTGTCGAACTACAAAAAAGATATGGAGAAAATCCTCTTCTAGTTGCACAACAGGACATCGGGATGGATAGGATTGACCACCACACCCCTTGCATTCTGGAGCTATATGGAATGCTAGGGGCGACTGATGAAGATCTTGTTCCTATTGAATCTGCCTCTGATGAGCAGAAAGACAAGATTTCCCATGCATAATTTTTTTTTATGTAGTTAGCTTTTAATTTTCCTATTGCATATGCTAGTTTTTACAGTTATGTAGTATCTAGACATGAGATCGAGACTTATCTAGGTTGGCTAGAAAGAATGAAACGATGTTATTTTTTGATTGCTTATAATGCTGACTGGTGACCAAGAGACTTGGTTTCCCCTCGGGGCAAGTTGAGGCCACCCGATCAACTTATGTAGTGCAAATTTGCCTAATATATAATAGAAAATGGATGGATTTGCCAAGCTTAACAAAAAAATATATTAATTAAGTTAATAATTTAAAATAATAAATAAATAAATAAATCCTACCATCAACCACTTCAATGCTTTTAAACATATTACTCACAAATCAAGAAAGTAGCATATTATCTCTCTCTCTCTCTCTCTCTCTCTCTCTCTCTCTCTCTAGATATATATATATATATATATATATATATATATATATATATATATATATATATATATATATATATTCAAAATTGAAAGGAAAAAAATTATTTGTTTAATATAGTTGATACTTATCAATATTTGTTTTAATAAATTAATATCCTAACTTAACTATTATTTTTCAAAAACTAGTCGTTTAATATAGTTGTTACTTAATAATATTTGCTTTTAATATATTAATAAATTAATATCATAATTTAAATATTATTGTTCAAATATAGCCGTTACTTGAAATTTTGGTGTCTATATTGCTCTCCATTTAAGCCTTTTCCATGGTCTGGCTCGTCATCTGGTCATGATTTCTACCGAAAGACTTTGCTTAATTAATTATGGATCACAGAAGCCTGAATACAGAAAGAAAAAAATATTATTAATAGATGATTACTGTGAATATAAATTAAAAGAATTATTTATAAAATATGTTAATTAATTTACTTTAGATCTAAAATATATTAATTTAATTCACTTGGGGAATTTTAGGTCTAAGGTGAGCCTAAGTCAGATGTTGGAAAGGGAACACCCTGGCTACTATGGGGTTTTATTGTGCGAGGATGTCCTATACAAATTCACAATTTGCTGGGAATGTTTGAGCTATGTGCAATTCAAACATGCAATGAGCTTAAGACTAAGATAGAAGAAACCCTAGAAATAATAAATATAATGTTTTTGAAAAATTTGATATGTGTGGGAAAGAATTCTCTTAAAAATAATAAGGTATGACTAGAGATGAATCAAAATGCTAAGAAAAACCATAGGGATAGTGATGTCTAGTGTTTGCAATGAAGTGATATTTGAGTGAAAAGGAATTCTCTAAGAAGGAATGAGGTATAAGGGAGTAGAGTGTGTGGAGTGGGAGTTTGTCCTCAAAGTATAATGCCAGAAGAGATATAGGTCCAAATTTTAAGATCGTGTACCAATTGAAGAAAAATGGAACCTCTCAAACCAAAGAATCAATCACGAAGAGGGAAGCACAAAATTCGAAATCAATGATGCCCTAAAATAAGGGAGCAAGAAAAATTATATACCAATATCCTCAAATTGAAATGGTTCCATCGTATTCTTCATAGAAAATGGCCTTCTATATTTTGGCAATGGGTTCACACATTGATGCAAATATTTCAATAGGATAAATACATAATAAATAAACTAATGTACATATCCCAAAGGACAAAAAGATTAAACTTCCTATGTATATGGTCCATAGTGGAATGATAGCTTGTAAAATCTTCTCAAGCTTCTTTATTCCTTTCTCTTAAAATTATAACGATATCCTAATCTTTTTTCTTGTGAAATTATTATAGGTCTAACTTGGCTAGAATAGCATGGTGTATCATAATGGTCCTCTAGGTAGAGAGATTATTTAGTCCTTGGTTTTAAAAATAGGAGAAATGAAGCTTTAAGTCAATGGTTTGGGAAAACTTGCTTGACTACTAAATTGAATAGTTTGTGAGTGTGAAGGATAAAAATATAAGCTCCTATTTTAGGATATCAATTTGATAGCCTGAAGGATCAAAATATGACCTCCTAATTTAGGATCTCAATTTGATAGCTTTGGACCTCCTTAAGTTTCTCCTTTACAACTTGTTTAACCCAACATTCTATACCTTTCAAGCTAAAAAGTCGTTTTTTAGTTAAATGCTTAATATTGCAAGAAACATAAATATTCTCTAGATATGAATTTCAATACAACAATGAAATAATATTGTTTTTTCTATTTTTACTAATTCAAATATTTTTTTATTTTTATTTTTACTAATTCAAATATATCTTTGTAATTGTTGAATATCAAATTTTAAAAATGTAAGAATGCCTTTGCCTTTTATTTATATAATATATAATGAAAAATAGCATAATTTTATTCTCATTAGTTATATATAATTTAATTTCATAAACAATTAAATAAAAAAATAAAAATTGTAATATTAAAAAACAACTCACTTAAATTATTCTCTAAATTTGTTAAAATTGTTTTATATTAATTTAATTACATTTATATCATATTATTATTATAAATGTAAAAATAACAACCAAAACAATGAAAATAATGTCTTCTTTTACATATAGTTAAATTTTTATGAATAAAAACAATAAATCATCTATCAACCAGTTGACTTAATTTCTACTATTCCTTTTTTCTTATTCCAAATTAAATATCTATATATAAAAAATGTTAGTTTCATTATTATAAAATGTGATGTTTTTTTGGTAACTCAACCCACATGACACTAACTACCACCAGTAACTATAATTTTTCAGTTAACACTTTTTTCTACGATCAAAGCTCACCTGACACATAACTAACAATAAGCCTTTATTGGGCTACAATATGTCCTCCTCCCCGTAGCCCCATTCACTCCCCATAGCCCAAGTCACAATAGGGGATGCCTTTTGAATTTCAAAGATTTCACATTTCTCTATTTAACCAATTGAACTAGGGTGGGGATTAAAATGAGATGGTTTGTATACAAAAAAAAAAAAAAAAAAACAATTTATTTGCTTAATGTTTAGAACAAAAAGAAGAAGTGCTTCTTTGTATTATTAAGAAAAAAAAGAAGTATTTTTATATTTTTGGCTATAAAGTCTATTAACCCATAATCATTTAAAACGTATTACAAACTCGATGATCATTATTTTCCGTTATGAAAGATATTGCGGAAGAATTTAATCAGTACTTTTAATTATAAAAAAATATTACATACTCCATTATTATTTTCAGTGATGTAATGTATTGCAAAACAATTTGGTTATTTGATAAAAGAAGGGTGGGGTCATTAAGACAAATTTAATCATGATATAAATAAATAAATATTTATAGATAATGAAATTTAATATTACTAACAATAAATGAATAATTTTATCTTATTCTGAGTAATAAATGAATAATTTTATCTTATTCTGAATAACAATACCATGATG
This sequence comes from Pinus tabuliformis, assembly GCA_031772625.1. Lineage (NCBI taxonomy): Eukaryota > Viridiplantae > Streptophyta > Pinopsida > Pinales > Pinaceae > Pinus > Pinus tabuliformis. The sequence continues at coordinate 708,017,325 of CM062808.1, read as the reverse complement.
AAAATGTATGTTACATAGCAGATTTTTCATTGTTATTGAGGCCCATCATGTAAATAAGTATTTATAGATAATGAAATTTAATATTAATAACACTAAATAATAATTTTATCTTATTCTAAATAATACCATGTATGTTATATAGCAGTTTTTTGGTTGTTATTGAGGCCCAGTATATAAATGCATCTGAGTGTTGGTTACATCAGAATCATCTTGACAGAATAGCCCATAAAGATTTATATATCCTAATAAAAATAAGATATATAGAACACAGTAGTATATAGAAGCAAATGAGAATTATTCCTATATATATATATATATATATATATATATATATATATATATATATATATATATAATTTAATTTCAAACAAAATTAAATAATAAAATACAAAAATTATAATATTAAAAAATAATTCACTCGAACTAATTTCTAATTTTTTAAAAATTATTTTATATTAATTTCATTATATTTATATCATATTATTATAAAGATAAAGATAAAAAAATGAAAATAATTATTTATTTTATGTATAATTATTTTTTTTATAAATGAAAACAATAATTTACCTATTAACTAATTAACATAATTATTGTTATTTTTTTTTAGCATTCGAAAATAAATATCAATACTTAAGAAGCGTTGTTTTCAATATTCTAAAATCTAGTTTTTTGGCTAACATTTTTTTGGCCGATCTCAATCATGTCATGTGACTAATTGAAATGTGATAGTTTGTATACAAAGAAATATATTACTAGTTGGCTAATATCTAGAGTAAAAAAAAAATGCTTGTTTATCACAATGTAAAGAGAAATCTATTTTGATATCAAAGTGTAAATTATAGCTATAAATTAGCCTTATATATTTTCATTTTAAAATGAAAAATATTATTTTGAAGGAATTTTGTTCACTATAAATTTTGTAAACTCATGATCATTACTTTAAATTATCAAAGATTTTACAAACTTGATGACCATTACAATATTTAGAGTTAAAAAAAAATGTTTCTTTGTCAAAAATAATAATAAAAAAAAAAAAACATTATTTTGATATCAAAATGTAAATTATTTTTATTAATTAGTTTTGTACATTTTCATTTAGAAATGCAAAAAAAATTATTATTTCAAAGAAATTATATTGCCTAATATAAAGTCTATTAACTCGTAATCATTATTTTTAATTATAAAATTATATTACAAGCTCTATGATCATCATTTTATATCACATGTATTGCAAATCCGTGATCATTATTTTTAGTTATAAAAGATATTGCAAAACAATTTGGCTATTTAATCTATCATGATTAGTTTATGATTATGGGGTTGTTGCTTCAGTTGATGAAGCAAAAGTATATATTGTTGACCTAGAAGCAACAATTGATTCTAACACTTGACGACTAGTATAATATCATATTAGTTAACATTTGACCAATAGTATCAATATCATATTAGTTAAAATGATGTTTCTTTATTTCAAGAAAAAAAAAGAAAGATAATAAACCCTATTTTAGTATGAAAAAGTTAATTATATTTTTTCATTTTAAAATAGAATAATATTATTTTAAGAAAAAACAAAATCCCTCTAAAGTTTATGAATTTATAAAAGATTGTACAATTTTAATAATCATTACTTTTAATATTTAGATTTTAAAAGGATGCTTCTTTGTCCTAAAAAAACACCTTATTTTGAAGTCAAAAGCTAAATTATATTTATTAATTAGCCTGGTATATTTTCATTTTCAAATGTAATAATATTATTTAAAAAAAATTGTATTAGCTATAAAAATCTATTCTATTGATTTATAATCATTACTTTCAGTTATAAAAGATATTAGAAACTTGATGATAATTACAATAATTATTTTGGGCTATTTAATTCATGATCATTACTTTGAGGTTATGTAAAGTATTTAATTCATGATCATTACTTTGAGGTTATGTAAAGTATTGCAGAACAATTTGGTTGTTTAGAAAAAGGAGATGATTAAGCTGCAGCACAATCACGACCGTAGCCAAAAGGACAAATCATTGAAATATATTGTAATAACAATATGATAGATAGAGCACACCCGTATATAGAAGCGAATAAGGATTATTTATAAATATAGTAGGTATAATAATAGGGATATATAGAGCACACAGGTTTGTTATTACACCTCAGGAGCCCTACCAATTACACTTTTATCAGCAGACGCACGATATAAACGACTCATTCTGAGGGAAAAAAGCCCCGAAAAACTATTACAATACGTCAAACACAACTCTTGAGGGCCCCGAAAGATGATGAATGGGATTTTCTATTGACTGGAAGGTCCTGGGGTGCCAAAAGGAGCATTACAGTGGGGTTGGTGGAATATCGAAGGGAGTGGTGGGTTGTGGGGTTGGTGGAATATCGAAGGGAGTTTTGGGAAAGCGAGGAGGGCCTGGTCGTGGAAAATTGAATGGAGGTCGGGCGGGATGAAATTTGGGGAACCCTGGGGTGCCAGGTCGTGAAAAATTGAATGGAGGCCTTGGATGAAATTTGGGGAATCCTGGAGTGCCCGGTCGTGGAAAATTGAATGGATGCCCCGGAAAGCCTGGAGTGACCGGTTGTTGAAGTGGTGGAAAACCGCGCGAAGACCATTGCAACGAGGGGGTTGTGGACGATTGAAGGCCCGCTTCCAAATTTTGGCTGGTAGGTCCTGGGGTGCCAAAAGGAGCATCAGAGGGGGGGGACTCAGGTGGAAAGCCTAGAGCGGTGGGTGCGCCAAAAGGAGCATCAGAGGAGGGGGTCTGAGGTAGTGGAATATCGAAGGGAGGGCGTGGAGGCCCCGGTCGTCGAAAATTGAATGGAGGCCCCGGAGGAAATTTGGGGAAGCCTGGAGTGCCGGGTCTGAATGGAGGAAATTTGGGGAAGCCTGGAGTGCCCGGTCTAAATGCAGGAAAGCGTGGAGTACCTGGTTGTTGAAATGGTGGAAAACTGCGCGAAGGGTTTGTGGACTCCTGTAGGCCGGTTTCAGTCAAATATTCAGTGGTGCCAAAAGGAGCATCAGAGGCGGGCTGAGGTGGAAGGCCTGGAGTGGTGGGAGTGGGTTGGGGAAATGGTGGAGTACTGAACGGGGGAGTGTCGGGAAGAGGAGGAAAGGCAAAGCCCGAACCTGGAGTGGTCGGAGAATTGAAGGGAGGGCCGGGAGGATTTTTGGGAAAGCGTGGAGTGCCTGGTCGTGGCCAATTGAATGGAGGCCCTTGAGGAGTTTTGGGAAATGGCGGCCGAACGAAGGGAGCGCCGGGAGGAAGAGGAACTTTGGGAATGCGATAAGGTTGAAAAAATGGTGCATTACCCAAGGGAGACCACTGCAACGAAGGGTCAGGGTTTGTGTACGTCTGCGGGCCTACTTTCCAGTTTTGATCAAAATTCTCGGCCACCGCTCGACCCCTCATCATTCTCAACACGCCTTCGCCTTCGCCTTTGCTGTAACCACACGATGCCGGTACGGTTTCATGGCGGTAGCTGAAAGACCCTGCACTGTACGCGAGAACTCCATTGGAGAACGACTGTAGCGTGAGGCGTGAGGGTGCAGACTTTGAGGGAATCCTGCACGAGTTGTGAGGGCTTTTGAGCGGCTTCACCGAACACTTGCTCAATTGATAAGCAGAGTGAAAAATATTGGAAGGGAACGCCACCCTGAATTCTCCATTTTCATCTGTTTCCCCTGTGATGGATACGGTCATCGTACCTTTCCTGTTGAGGCGGCATTCCACAGCTACCGAAGCACCTGTTCGTTTGTTCATCAAAGGAGTTATGCATCTACCATATATGGAAAATGACTTTCATACCATATATCTAGTCTAGTAGATTTACCATATATAGAAAATAAATATGAAAATGACTTTCATACCAGATATGACGTAGCCATTTTGAGAGGGCCTGCCCTCTAAACATGCATCACAGAACACATTTCCAGTAACCACGACAGATCCAGAAGCCTTTTCTTCAGCTGCCGAATTAGTGGCGGCACCCAAAGCCAAGTAGCTTAGGAGAAAGCCAACCAGAATGGGTATTATTGCAGGAATTTCAACAGACGCCATGATCGGCACTGAAGTTACAGACAAGTGTGTGTGTGTGTATCCGTTGAGAGCAGAGTAGCTTATATAGGTAGTGGTGTGGAGTACATTTCCTTGGCAGTTGCCGAGTAAAATGAATAATGAGATCAATGATTCGACGTAATCGTAGAAAATGTGTACGTGGATAGGTTTGAAGGCCATCTATCTGGGAATTTGACAATTCATGTTTTTATATTTGGGTTTGGAGTTGCGATCCATCGTTTTTCCGTTCGCGAGTTTTCCTCATGGTTTGAGTTTTCCTGATTTTATATTTGGGCTTGGAGTTGCGGTCGTTTTTACGTTCGCGAGTTTTCCTCATGGCCTCAGTTTTAGATTCAGTGAACTAGACGGCGGTTTTATGCTTATGTTTGAAGTTGCCATTGTTTTACCCGTCGCCAATCTTTTCTTTTTAAATGAAGGAAATGTAAATATTTTTCTTTTATTATTTTATTTATACGTGGATCTCAACGTATTTCCGTTTGTCGTGTGTATCTCTTTTGTAATTATCAGAGGCCACAAAAAAATATTAATATTAGTTATGTAAGTAAGTAGTTATCAATCATTGCTCATTTCAAATGACATGATACGCGTGATCACCCCAACCTGTAACTAGCTTGCCCTACTTTTCATTCTCCATTCTTTTTCTCTATCATGGAGAGTTTTCCCCTGTTTCTCTACTTTATGCCTTAGCCCTTTGGAATTTTACCCACCTTGAAATGGTAGCCTTCGATTAGTTAAGGTTTTCATGGATATGAATTGCGAAGTACTCTGAACCATTCAAAGAGAAATGACTCCATTGAAGATTTTATGGATTCATGGAGAAAGGGATAATTGAACCAAAAATGATTCATTTCTAAACGTTTGTGGGTTTTGGATGGGAAATATTCCATGTCAAGAATAATGGAACGATGATATGAGTCCTCTCTTATGGTTACCCACTACTTAAAATTGAGGTTTTGGTATAGAATTATTTCTAATATGAGGAAGAAATCTAATCATTTGGACGCAAGGGTCGAAAAAATTCTATTGTTTGACCAAGTAGGATGGATCTTCACATGAACAATGTCACATAGGTTGATGGATTCAAATAAATTGGTTAGGAAATCAGGGAGGGGGTAAGATATGGCCATACAACCCCAAACCTCATAAACCCCAACAGAGAAATTTAAATCTCCTTCGATGAGAGAGATGACTCAATCCACATAGGGAACACGAGATTTCGACTCAAAAATCCCATGAAAAAACCAACCATATGAACCTATTGTGTCAACTTGTAATAATCCCACTAGACTACCCTATGGCATCATTGGCTACAAAGTCCACATGGGGAAAGCTTGATTCCAATGCATTTTCTTAATTTGTTGATTCTAATATTCATTTTTGGGGTAATATGAGTTATAGGTAATTTAAATTGGTTATATTTTTTATAATCAGTATTCTAGAAGGGTTGGAAATGCGCCTACGATTTAAAGATGGAATTTTCATTTTGAGACTTGAGAGGGACCTTAAGCTCTAAGGGCCTTAAAATAGTTTTTTCTTCCCAAAGGGAAGTTCAAAATGTGCTTTCTTTTAAGCTTAGATAAATATTAGGTATTTTATGCCTCTATTCAATGACCTAATTCTTTTTTCTTTGATCATTCCGAGGTTGCATCCAAGTTCATGAATAACAAGATCTCCAGAGTGTTCGACAAGAGAATGGAAGTGTATATTATAATGAGCAAGACGGGGTAGGGAAGTGAGTTGGGGTGGAGGATGATATATGGGGAGTAAATTGGCACAAGATAGGGGAGATGAATGAGGAAAAAAGGGAAAGGAAGGGTTGAAGAAGAAAACTAGGGAAGAGAGGAGTGAGGAGAGGTCTAGGAGGGTGTCCAAAGGGGTAGGACCAGGGGAGGGATTCATGAACATAGTAGAGAAGGAACCCTTTAAATTATTCAACTCAAAACATGATAGAGGGAATGAACCATTCATACTTGTGGAGTAGGGGCCCTCCTAAGAACATGTGCTTGATGGACCCTAAGTTGCTTCAAGCTCTTGGGTAGTCAAAATTAGGGCCTAATTAGTGCCTTCCAGAAGACTAGTCACCACAAAATCTTGAATTTGAGGGGAACTTTAGGAGGGGCATCCCAAGCCATTTATGCCGCGAGAGAAAGTTGAGGGGAGACTGAGTAGAGGGGATCCTTCCTTACACATTTGTCTTCCCAAGCTTCCTAGAGTTGGCTTTGTCAAATAGAGTTAAGGATCTAATGTTTAAAGATATGCCTTTTTTCTATTCTTGCAAATTTGAATGTGCTTGTGTTAGGTCTCTATAATACTAGTGATTCCCCCATTACTATTGTTGGTGTATCCCTTATTGTTATTGTTGTGCCCCTATTGTCCCCATATTGTTATTATTGTGCACCATAGAATCCCTCTATTGTTATTTTGTGCTTTTATATTCTTATTGTTAGTTGGCTTGGTTATATTGTGACCTCTTAGACTCCTATATAGAAAGGAGGTTTTGTCATTTGAATCATCCAAGAATTGTTCATTTGTGTAATGTAAAGGATGTTTCTCCCTTAAAGAGGTTGAATTCTAAGGCGTTGATCTATCTTTTCTATCTTTTTGTGAGCTGGTTTCATAACATTTGGTATCAGAGCTTTGGATTCTAGGGTTTCGCTACTCCAAACACGTCATCATGGAATTTCCGCTATAACTTTTTTTTGCAATGTTTCAGAATCTAAAAATAAAACCAATTTGAGATTAAATTGTGCTAAACCTCAGATCTGAATTTCAGATTTTGTCTCATTATATTTTCGGAGATATGATCTGAGGAAGTTATGGTTTTTGCAAGCTCCAGAATTTCATCTAAAACAGGTTATCATGGAATTTTCTCTATAACTCTTTCGCTACGATGTTTTAGAAGCTAGAAAAAAACCCGTTTGAGAAGAAATCGGTCTGAACCTCGGCTCCAAATTTGAGATCCTGTCTCACTATATTCTCGGAGATATAATCTGAGGAAGTTAGGGTTTTTGCAAACCTCGAATTACATTCCAAACAGGTCACCTTAGGAAATTCGTCATAACTTTCGCTCTGAGAATCAGATTGAATTTTCATAAGAAGTTATAGAAAGAGGACAGATTGTAGCTTTTTTTGGTATCATTTTAGCATTCAAGATAAATATCAATGGGAAATTCATTTGGACCTAGACTCTTTTCCTTTTGGAAACTATGTAGGACCTTCTCAAGTTCCAACTTAGTGACTTTAGCCTCCAGGGATTCATTTTCTTCGTGGTTAACATATCTTGGGAAGATTCTAGTTTTATCCAAGATGAGCCCTATAGTTTCTATGTTATCTTGTTGAAATATTTCTTTGAAATATTTGAAAAACCGTGACGATATCCCTTGGAAAGATATGCCACCAATCCATAATTTTTTTAATTCCTCGGATATTATTTATTGAATTCAAGTTACTAGAAATTATATAAAAAAATTTAGTGTTATCATCCCCAACTTGTAACTAGCTTGCCCTACTTTTCATTCTCCATTTTTTTTCTCTATCATAGAGAATTTTCCCCTATTTCTCTACAGTTTGAATGTATGTTCTATGGCCTATGAAGGTCTCCCTTGATATGCCTTGATTAATAGAGTATTTTAATTTAGATTGGATTTCATCCATGGCCTTTTATGCCTTAGCCCTTTTGAATTTTATCAAAAAATTGTAGTATTCAAGATAAATATCAATGGGAAATTCATTTGGACCTAGACTCTTTTCCTTTTGGAAACTATGTAGGATCTATAGGTGAAATTACTATCTTAAACATAATTGGTGACTCAACTAGGGACTCTGAGTACATTGATTTTCTTTTCCTATTGTATTTCATTTTTCTTCGGAATTTTTTGTTTCCTTGATGTTTTATAGTGGCCATTAGTAATTTAAGAAGCTTTGTTTCAAAAACCAGGTCTCGAAACCTCTTAGATCTAGGTTTTTCTTCTTTGTTTCATGCTAGCTTAAAGATGAATAGCTAAGCTCCTTGGTACACACACTATTCTCATCAACTTGAAAACATCAACATTCTTCTACATCAATAAGTTTATTTAGTTGACAACTTCATAGCATCAACATTCTTCTACATTAATAACTTTATTTAGTTGACATTTTTAACGAGGTAAAAATGTTGGCTCTGTTAGGTCCCTATAATACTAGTGATTCCCCCATTACTATTGTCATTGTAGCCCTTATTGTTATTATTGTGCCACTATTGTGCCCCTATTGTTATTATTGTGACCTTACTGTGCGCCTATTGATACGCGTGATAATAAGAGGTCATCTCCCACTGTAATAATAAAGTTTAAGTCATCCTCCCAACCCTCCCTTCAATTCTCCGACTACTCAAGGTTCAAGATTTTCCTTTCCTCCTCTTCCCGACACTCCCCCGTTCAGTACTCCACCATTTCCACAACCCACTCCCACCACTCTAGGCCTTCCACCTCAGCCCGCCTCTGATGCTCCTTTTGGCACCTGAGCACCTACCACTCAATATTTGACTAAAACCGGCCTACAGGAGTCCACAAACCCTTCACTCAATTTTCCACCATTTCAACAACCAGGCACTCCACGCTTTCCTACTTTTCCCAATTTTCCTCCTTTCAAACAGGGCACTCCAGGCTTTCCCAAATTTCCTTTGGGGCTTCCATTCAATTTTCCATAGCGAGGGCCTCCACGCCCTCCCTTCCATATTCCACTACCTCAACCCCCTCCTCTTATGCTCCTTTTGGCTCACCCACCTCTCTAGGCTTTCCACCTAAGTCCCCCCCCTCTGATTCTCCTTTTGGCACCCTAAAACCTACTAGCCAAAATTTGTAAGTGTGCCTTCAGGCATCCACAACCCCTTCATTGCAATGTTCTTCGTGCAGTTTCCCACCATTTCAATAGCCGGGCACTCCACGCTTTCCCAAATTTCCTCCGGGGTATCCATTCAATTTTCCATGACCGGGCACTCCTCGCTTTCCAAAAACTCCTCCAGCCCCTCCCTTCAATATTCCACCAAACCCACAACCCACCACTCACTTCGATATTCCACCAACCCCACAACCCACCACTCCCTTCGATATGCCACCAACCCCACAACCCACCACTCCCTTCGATATTCCACCTCAGCGCCCCTCTAATGCTCTTTTTGGCACCCCAAGACCTTCTAGTCAATAGAAAATCCCATTCGTCATCTTTCGGGGCTCTCAACAGTTGTGTTTGACGTATTGTAATAGCTTTTCGGGTTTTTTTTTTCCTCAGCATGAGTTGTGCTTGATTTACGGTTATCGTTTATATCATGTTGTTGATAAAAGTATAATTGGTAGGGCTCCTGAGGTGTAATAACAAACATGTGTGCTCTATAGATCGTTATTATTATTCCTACTATATTTATAAATAGTCCTTATTTGCTTCTATTTACGGGTGTGCTCTATATATCATATTGTTATTACAATATATTTCATTATTTGTTCTTTTGGCTACGGTGGTGATTGTGTTGTAGCTTATAAATTTAATCATGATTATATAAATAAATTTCATCTTAGTCATGTCCTTTTTCTAAATAACCAAATTGTTCTGCAATACTTTATATAACTGAAAGTAATGATCATGAATTAAATAGCCAAATTGTTTTGTAATATTGAAAATAATTATTGTAGTTATCATGAAGTTTCTAATATCTTTTATAATTGAAGGTAATGATTATGAATCAATAGATTTTTATAGCTAATATAATTTTTTTAAATAATATTATTACATTTTAAAATGAAAATATACCATGCTATTTAATAAATATAATTTAGCTTTTGACATCAAAATAAGGTGTTTTTTTACGACAAAGAAGCATTTTTTTAAAATCTAAATATTAAAAGTAATGATCATTAAGATTATAAAATCTTTTATAATTGAAAATAATGATCATAAATTCATACACTTTATAGAATTTATAGTGAACAATTTTTTCTTAAAATAATATTATTCTATTTTTAAAGCAGTTGTCTATAACGCGACTTTTTGAAAGCTTTTCCGGCAGGTTTTTCCGGTCGAAATTCGGCAGGAATTTATTGGAATCGCAAGTTTGATAGCTAGTTTCTGCACAATGAAAGCGTCCCAGGGGTTTTTCAAGGTGCTGAATCCAAATATGCAGTTAAAAAACCATTTTAACTGCAACAAATCAAGATTTAACCTCAATTTCTTCCGCCGGATACCGTCACCGGAATCTCCAAAAAGTCGCATTATAGACAACTCCATTTTTAAATGAAAAAATATAATTTACATTTTGATACTAAAATAAGGTTTGTTATGTTCTTCATTTTTTCTTGAAACAAAGAAATACTATTTTTTAAAAATCTAAATATTAATCAAATAGCTTGTTTCTTTGTATTCAAATCAACACATTTTAATTAGTCACATAACATTTTAGAAAAAAAATTGTTAACCAAAGAACTTGATTTTAGAATATTGAAAATAACACTTTTTATATATGGATATTTAATTTGGAATAAGAAAAAAGGAATAACTGAAATTAACTCAGTTGATTGATAGATGATTTATTGTTTTTATTCATAAAAGTTTAACTATATGTAAAAGAAGACATTATTTTCATTGTTTTGGTTGTTATTTTTACATTGATAATAATAATATGATATAAATATAATTAAATTAATATTAAACAGTTTTTAAAAATTTAGATAATAATTTAAGTGAGTTGTTTTTTAATATTATAATTTTTTATTTTATTATTTAATTTTTTATGAAATTAAATTATATATAACTAATGAAAATAAAATTATGTTATTTTTACATTTTTAAAATTTGATATTAAACAATTACAAAGATATATTTGAATTAGTAAAAGTAAAAATAAAAAAAATATTGAAATTAGTAAAAAAAAGTATTTCATTGTTGTATTGAAATTCATATCTAGAGAATATTTATGTATCTTGCAATATTAAACATTTAACAAAAAAGAATAACTTTTTAGCATGAAAGGTATAGAATGTTGGGTTAAACAAGTTGTAAAGGTGAAAATTGAGGAGGTCCAAAGCTATCAAATTGAGATCCTAAATCAGCGGGTCATATTTTGATCCTTCACACTATCAAATTGATATCCTAAAATAGGAGCTTATATTTTGATCCTTCACACTGACAAGCTATTCAATCTAGTAGTCAAGCAAGTTTTCCCAAACCATTGACTTAACGCTTCATTTCTCCTATTTTTAAAACCAAGGACTAAATAATCCCTCTACCTAGAGGACCATTATGATACACCAGGCTATTCTAGCCAAGTCAGACCTATAATAATTTCACAAAAAAAATATTAGGATATGGTTATAATGTTAAGGGGAAGGAATAAAGAAGCTTGAGAAGATTCTACAAGCCATCATTCCACTGTGGACCACCTAGTTATAGCTTAAGGTCATTATAGAGGAATGACATAGTAATAAAACTAATAACTTGTGCTCCATTATTGACTATAGGAAGACATTTGACATGGTTCGTGGAATTTTCTTTTGGAATATATAGGAAGAGTTATAGGGTCCATTTGACTTGACAACCTCATATAATAATTTTTTCACAAAGTTTAGGAACATTGATCGTTGGTGAGAGGATATTACTTGTAATATAGTAGATAAGCAAGGATGTTCTCTATGACCTACCCATTTTGGCATTTTCATTAAAAAGTTAGAGGCATGTTTACGAGAAACTGATTCTGTTGGAACAATTTAGCTATAGGAGTCATCATTTTTCTTCTCTACATTGATGATGTTGTTCCTATGCTAAAGAGTTTCTCTAACATTATCAGTTAACTCGGAATTTGCAAGCATTTATATTATGGCATGGGTATGAGGGTAAACACTAAAAACATAAAGGTTATTTTTATCAAATAGAAAATGATAACTTACCCTAAACCTCTAAAAATATAACATTAAGAAAGGATTAATACAGGGGAAAAAACATATGTTAGTCTTGAAAATAATTGTGAATCAACTAAATTTTTGTCCCACGAAAGTGAACATCCACTTTGATTCTCTTCAAACTACTTTTACCTTATATGGATGTGAATCTTGGGTGATAACATCTATAGATAATTGCAAAAGAAAATCCAAAATCCAAAAGGATTTTATAATTTATAATCTTAAAATTAAAAGAAATACGCCATAGTCTCTCTCCCTTACAAAATCCAACATTTTCCCCATTGAGAGTGTAGCTATGAGTTTTTATGAAATTGACAAGAAAACAAAAAATAACATGAAATTTAAGAGGATTACTAGGTAATGTATAACATTTGTGTGCACTTCCTAAGGAGGATTCAGCCACAGTAGTACCTAGCTCTTACGAGAGTTCTCCCCTGATTTCTACCATATTTACTTTGCATTTAATTGATATGGGACCATATACATAGGAAGTTTAATCTTTTTGTCCTTTGGGATGTGCAATTAGTTTATTTATTATGTATTTATGCTATTGAAATATTTTCCTCAATGTGTGAACCCATTGCCAAACTATAGAAGGCCATTTTCTATGAAGAATACGATGAAACCATTTCAATTTGACAATATTGGTACATACTTTTTTCTTGCTCCATTATTTAAGGGCATCATTGATTTCAAATTTTGTGCTTCCCTCTTTGTGATTGGTTCTTTGGTTTGAGAGGTTCCATTTTTCTTCAATTGGTACATGATCTTAAAATTTGGACCTATATCTCTTCTAGCATTATACTTTGAGGACAAACTCCCACTCCACACGCTCTACTCCCTTATATCTCTTTTTTTCTTTTTGCTAAAGCAAGAGTGTTTTTCGATTCTCATTCAAAGGTTAAAAAGTACGGAACTATGTTACAAGTCGCAGACAAAGTCAACGGGCATCACCGGGGTCTACCTACCCTAAACAATGGGCTACAAACCTTTACAACAAACGACCCATTAACAAACAAACTTCTGAACACATAAGGAGAAAAGACTCCAAACAAAGAATCAAACGGTTTCGCCCGAGGGCTAAGACTCATGTGACTAAGAGTACTGCCCTCTAGGAGTCCACACATAAACCTCAAAAAGCATGAAGGAAAACTCCCCGAACTAGCTCGACGTATTAGAGCTGTTGATCTTCCCTTCCTAAATCCAACGACTGAGGAGAATATTGCATGGAGAAGAAGCACGAGGATAACCAGCACGATATGGGCGGTATCCTTTCTCCACCCACTGCCACGTGTTAATTGATGAATGGCATCGGAGGCATACCTTGAAAAACCACTTTAGGTCTCAGATGTGCGCGATAAACCACAAAACCTCTTTACCTTTGCATCCTCTGTGAACGAAACTACTTGTTCCTCTCCTCCTGCCATCCAAAAGAGAGCCTTCAACCAACGCGATTGGGAGCAGAGGCTAGATGAACCCTGGTCCACCATTCTCTTCCCTACCTGACTTGAGAAAAAACTCATTGTCCGCGCGAGCCAGACTGTAGCATTCTTCTCTCAAATTCCCCGCAGGCATTGTTTCCCAATTATAAAAACTATATTCATTCTTACAGAGCACCCCTTCATTTGCCAGTCGGTCCGCCACTCTATTGGCATTTTTGCGCACATGAGCAAAGCTAAGGGTTCTCAGGATTCTCAGATGTGATCAAATGTGCTGATAAACCTGCAATAGTCTCCAGTGGTACGAGACTTTCTCAGGGTTTGAACCATTAGAAATTCCTTTTATAGAATTGATTGTTCATTTAGAATTAGCTTCTATTATGGAGTTCTCCATGTTGAGATTTCTCAGAATCTCTAATCCCTGTTCTATGGCCATTAGTTCCGCCATGTTGTTGGTAGCATTCCCTAAGTAGCTGTGGAAGATGATTATTAAATTCCCCTTATCATCTATGATGGCACCTCCATACCCTACTTCCCCTGGGTTACCTTTCGAGGCTCCATCTGTATTTAGTTTTAAGTACCTGGGGGGGGAATGCCAAAAGTCCTGCCTCATGGTAGCATGAGATGGAATCTGGATTGAGCTTTGGCAGATTCTTAGTAGGGTGCTTCTGAAACATATTAATAGTCTCTTTGAGCTGCTTGAGGAGCTGATTTATAATGATTTGGGGCGGGCTGGATTTGTCCTTGAAAATTCTGTTATTACGTTCTTTCCAGACATTCCATATTAGGAAGCCTGGGATCAGGGTCCAGGCTGAGTTGACAGTCTCATTCTCTGAGAGCTTATTCCTCCAATCCCTTAAGGTTTTGGAGATGTTGTTTTCATCTCTGTCAGTTTGTCTAAAGATATAGGCTGCCCAATTCCATAGGGTAGAGGTGAAGGTGCAGAGGCTGAGAAGGTGATCCCTTGTCTCTTCCTGGATACCACATAACTAGCATCTGGAAGGTCTTGCAAAACCTTTCTTTCTGAGATTCTCCCAAGTCAAAATCTTTTTGTGATGCACCATCCACATAAACAATTTGATTTTTATCCATTGAGGTTGCTTCCATAGGTCTTTCCAAGTGTTATCCGGGTTGGAATTACTGCTGGCTCAAACTATCAAGATAGAAGGGCATATCAAGAAGAAAAAGGTACTAGTGTTGATTGATTCAGGAAGTACCCATAATTTTATTCATTGTAAGATAGCCAAGGAATTGAATTGCTTCATATATCCAACACTAGAGTGTCAAGTGATGTTTGCAAGTGGAGGAACCATAAATTTCTCAAGAAAGTTCCATAATATCAAGCTATCCATGGGAGAATATGTATTAAATAGCCCAATGCTTTCCATTCCAATGGGTGGTGCTTATGTTGTACTAGGAGTCCAATGGCTACAATCCTTGGGTACAATAACTTTTAATTTTCAAGAAATTTTCATGAAATTCTATTCAGAAGTAAAGGAAGTTGAATTAAGGTGTATCGTAGGGAAACCGAGAAAGATAATCAGCTCTAACAGAATGACAAAGATTTTAAATAAACAACAATGAGGCATACTTGCACAATTATGTTCACTAGAGGTTCCGACATAGAAATCATCCATTACTCCAGATCTCCAAAAAGTCTTGCACAATAATTCCAATGCATTTGACACTCCCAAAGGCCTCCAGCTATTTGTGATCATGATCATGCTATTAATTTGATTCCAGGAAGTGTTCCTCCAAATATTAGGCCTTACAGATATCCCTATGTCCAAAAGAGTGAAATTGAACGTATGGTTGTAGAAATGCTAGAGGCTGGTATAATTCAACCTAGTCAGAGTTCTTTCTCTGGTCCAGTAGTATTGGTTCACAAGAAGGATGGATCATGGTGCATGTGTCCAGATTATAGGGATCTCAACAAGCTCATTATTAAAGATAAATTTCCCATTCCTGTCATTGATAAATTATTGGATGAATTGCATGGA
This sequence comes from Pinus tabuliformis, assembly GCA_031772625.1. NCBI lineage: Eukaryota > Viridiplantae > Streptophyta > Pinopsida > Pinales > Pinaceae > Pinus > Pinus tabuliformis. The sequence continues at coordinate 708,001,878 of CM062808.1, read as the reverse complement.
CCAATTTACTTCACCAAGTTGGATCTTCATTCAGGATATCACCAAATCAGAATGAAGACTGAAGACATTCCAAAAACAACATTTAGAACTCATGAGGGTCATTATGAATTTTTGGTCATGCCTTTTGGCCTTACTAATGCACCTTATGCATTTCAAGGTTTGATGAATTCCATTTTCAATCCCTTCCTTAGAAAATTTGTGTTAGTATTTTTGACGATATAGTAATATATAGCAAGTCTTGGAAGGATTATGTCCAACATGTTGACATGGTGCTCAAACTATTGGAGGAGAAACAATTATATGCAAAAATATCCAAATGTTTCTTTGGAGTACAAGAGGTGGAATATCTGGGTATTATTGTATCTCATGAAGTTGTTAAGGTAGACCCTAGGAAAATTAAAACCATTAAGGAATGGAAAATCCTCACATCCATAAAGCATCTACGAGGATTTCTCAGTTTGACAGGGTATTATCGCAAGTTTTTTAAGAATTATGGGAGAATAGCAGCACCTCTAACAACATTATTGAAGAAAGAAGCATTTTCGTGGAATCTAGAAGCAACAAAGGCCTTTGAAGATCTTAACGAGGCAATGTTCCAAGCACCAGTCTTAGCTGCACCAAACTTCACAAAAATCTTTATTGTGGAATGTGATGCCTCAAGAAATGGAATTGGTGTTGTTTTAATGCAAGAAGAAAGACCCATTTCTTTCGAAAGTCATCCAATCAAAGGAAATTATTTACACAAAGCTATTTATGAGAAGGAAATGTTGGCAATACTACATGCACTTAAGAAATGGTGACCCTACCTAATGGGAAGACACTTCAAGGTAAAAACAGATCATGATAGTCTTAAATACTTTTTAGAACAAAGATTATCTTTAGAAGAGCAAAAAAAATGGGTCACAAAGATGTTGGGTTATGAATTTGAAATCATCTACAAAAAGGGGAAGCAAAATGTTGTGGCATATGCACTCTCAAGAAAGGATGAGGATATGGAAGCATTTCTTTGCGCGCTTTCTATTATCCAACTAGATTGGATAAACGAAGCAAGGGATGAATGGAAGAATGATGAGGAAGTGTGGGCACTCATTCAAAAGATGCAACAAGATCCTAGTACATCTGATACATTTAGCTGGAAAAATGATTCGTTATGGTACAAGGATCAGTTTTACCTATGTAAGAATTCCCAACTCAAACAAAAGATTCTTAGGGAATTGCACACCTCTCCCTTAGGAGGGCACTCAGGATTTCTAAACTCCTATCACAGGGTTAAGAAGGATTTTTTTTGGGATGGCCTTAAATCAAATTTTCAAAATTTTGTGGTGGAATGTTTGGTTTTCCAACAAAGTAAAGTTGAAACAATTAAGACCCCAGGACTATTACAACATTTATCCATTCCAAGCCAACGTTGGGAGGATGTTTCAATGGATTTTATCACACATTTACCCAACTCCAAAGCAAAGAGTGTTATCATGGTAGTAGTTGACAGACTTACCAAGTATGCACACTTTTGTGCATTATCTCATCCATTTAAAGCAAGTACAGTTTCTATTGCATTTATGGAAACAATTCAAAAGCTACATGGAAACCTAAAGATTATTGTAAGTGACAAAGATCCCATTTTCACTGGAAATTTTTGGATATAATTATTTTCTTGTCTTGCTACTCAGTTAGTGTTGGCTTGTTGGGGCTTGACCCATGTTCTGGAGTGTTTTAGCTAAACAAATCCCACACTACCAGCCCTTTCGACAAAAATCTGCGGGGTGCGGACTGAATTCTCACCCGAGGTAGTATGAGAGGGTGCTGGAACCAGGTTTCCACACCCGAGGGATGTCTTGATGAGGTCTGGGGGGTTCGTGAACTGCTCTGCACTTTCACGCTGCTCTGCGTAGCTATCTTGCTTTCGCGTAGCGGGGTACTTCTTAGATTCCTTATTATTATTATGGTTATTATAGATCTGATCTAATTCTTAGGGTCTTAATCAAGCATTCAATAGTTATAACCAGTGTGCGCAACCATAAATCTTAAAGATATATGTAAAACAGTAACATAAGAACAAACATACAGATATGCGATTAGATGCACAATAATTCATGAACACTTATCTTATATTAATCTTATGTTTCAATACAATCCAATTCCACCCTGTGCACTCAGCTGCAGGGGTTCGCGGACACAGCTGCGGACTCTACCAGTCCTCTGCACACACAGCTACAGAGCCTACTCTAACTACTACCAACCACAACTCGGATTGACAGACTCAAAGCAATCTTGCCTTTACAAACCCATATGCTTTTATCTTAATCCCCCCCATACTCCCTTCTACCCTTAGATCCTCGCTCTATTTATACATTCCCATGGTCCGCGGACCATGGGTAGGCTGACATATTCTATATTAAATTTACATTATTTTCTAGTGGACAACGCTTTGACTTAACTCATTACAATTTGTGCTCCGCGCACTTTGCGTAACATTTACAATGTTAGAGCAGTAATACACACACTATTCTCATCAACTTGAAAACATAAACATTCTTCTACATCAATAACCTTATTTAGTTGACAAATTCACATCATCAACATTATTCTACATCAATAACTTTATTTAGTTGACATTTTTAAGGAGTTAAAAATGTTGGCTCTGTTAGGTCCCTATAATACTAGTGATTCCCCCATTACTATTTTTATTGTAGCCCTTATTGTTATTATTGTGCCCCTATTGTCCCCGTATTGTTATTATTATGCTTAATAGAAGCCTACTATCATTATTGTTGTGCCCTTATATTATTATTGTTATGTCGGATTTGATTATATTCTGACCCCTTAGACTCCTATATATAGAAAGTGGTTTTTTTCATTTGTATCATCCAAGAATTGTTCATTTGTGTAATGTAAAGGATGATTCCCCCTCGAAGAGGCTGATTTCTAAGGCGTTGATCCTTCTTTTCTCTCTTTTTTGAGCTAGTTTCATAACATTTGGTATCAGAGCTTTGGATTCTAGGGTTTCGTTGCTCCAAACAGGTCATTGTGGCATTTTCGCTGTAAATTTGTTTTTGAGATGGTTCAGAAGCTAAAAAAAACTCATTTGAGATGAAATCATTTTGAACCTTGAGTCTGAATTTAAGATATTGTCTCACTATATTTTCAGAGATTTGATCTCAGGGAGTTAGGGTTTTTGCAGACTCTCAAATTACATTCCAAACATGTGACCTTATGAAAATCATCATAACTTTCTCTCTCAGCATCATATTGAAATTTCATAAGTTACAAAAATAGGATGAATAGTAGTTTTTTATGTATCCTTTTCAAATCTGAAGGTTGACACAGTAACACATGGCATGTTGTACAAGTTCTCTCTATTGAAAAATTATATAATCAGGTCATCTTGGGAGATTGTGCATCACTCTTTGTTGGAGAATCCAATTTTGATAAGATTGGTGGCATTGGAAAGAGGACTCAGAGGAATACCATAGGAATCAATTTCAGACCTTGGAGATCTACAATTACAGAGATACAACAAATTCAATATTGAGCTTCTACAATGTGAAAAATGTGTGTAGTATTTTTAAAATTTTGCATAAGTTTGGGTTGAAAAATTAGTTTGAAGTTCAAATGGCATAGTGAAGCATAATTATCATTAATTGATACCCCAAAGAAAGGAAATGGAAACACCTAGTAAGCAATCTAAAAGCTCTAGCATGACTCATGAAGAAGAGGAAGAAATGCAACATGATATACCAAAATTATGAGACCAAGTGCAACAACTTTCACTCTCACAAAAGGTAACAAAAGCTAAGATTGATGGTTTAAAGAAAGGCGTGGAAGCTAAGATGAATGGAAGGAAAGCTAATATGAATGGCGTACATATTAAGATGGATGGCATGGAAGCTAAGATGGATGGCATGGATGCTAAGATGGATGGTATAGAAGAAAATATGAAAGGCGACATGGAAGATTTGAAGACAGATTTGACTAAGTTTCTACAAGAAATGCTTACTAATGGTGAAAGGGTAGTAAAGGAAACTCATGATGAGAACAAAGGAAATTTTAATCATGATTTCATAGACTCTGAAGTTGGATTGAAGACCCACCATGTTCCAAATATCGATATAAGGAATTTTGATGGCAAGGATCCCGTAACATGGATACTAGAGATGGAGAAATATTTCAATCTCCATAACGTGCAAAACACATAAAAATTACGCATTGCAACTTTATATTTGGAACCAAATAAGTTTGTATGGTATTAATGAATTTTATCTCATAAACAAATTGTCAATTGGGAAATTTTTATGGAAGAAATGATAGCGCATTATGAGGATACAAAAAGCAACACTTTTTTAGCCAATTGATAAACCTCAAACAAAAGGTTTCAATGATGGAGCACATTTAGGACTTCCAAAACTTGAATATAAGGGTAGAAGTGACGTGTTCATAGGGACTTTAAAGGATAACATCCAACATGAGGTTCTCCTATGGGAACCTGACTCATTGGAGAAGGCATTCATATTAGCAAGAAAAATGGAAAGAAAAATTATGGCAACAAGGAAGCCTACCATTCACAACTATAAGGATGGAAGTGTTGTTTCCCCTAGCCTTCCAAAACCTACAAGGTTTACAACCCAAGAATTGGAAGAAAAAATAGAAAAAGGGCTTTGTTACAGTTGTGATAGAAAAGACACTAAAGGTCATAAGTGTGCTGAGAAGAAATTATCTTACATAGATTGCGAAGAGGAGGAAGAAAAGGAAAAAGAAACATCAAAAGAAGAGGATATACACCATGAAAAAACCTAGAGAAAGAAGAAATGAATCCGATCATATCTTGTAATGCATTGGCCTGAATTATCACGCCTCAAACTATCAATATAGAAGGACAAATCAAGAAGAAAAGGGTAATAGTTTTGATTTATTCATGGAGTACCCATAATTTTGTTCATTGTAAGATACCTAAGGAATTGAATTGCTTCCTAGATCTACCACCAGAGTGTTAAGTGATGGTTTCAAGTGGAGGGACCATAAATTGGTCTGGAAAGTGTCATAATATCAAGATATCCATGGGAGAATCTGTATTGAATATCCCAATTCTTTCCATTCCAATGGGTGGTGCTGATGTTGTATTAGGAGTCCAATGGCTACAATCCTCAAGTACAATAGATTTCAATTTTCAAGAACTTTTCATTAAATTTTCTTGGGAAGGAAAGGAAGTTGAATTAAGAGGAATCGTAGGGAAACCAGGAAAGATAATCACCTCTAATGGAATGACAAACCTTCTAAATAAAGAACGATGAGGAGTAATTCAATAATTATGTTTGCTAGAGCTTCCCACATCGAAATCATATATTTCTCCAAATCTCCAAAAAGTCTTGGATAATCATTCCAAGGTATTTGAGACTCCCAAAGGTCTCCCACCTGTTCATGATCATGATCATGTTATTCATTTGATTCTAGAAAGTGTTCCTCCAAACATCAAGCCTTACAAATATCCCTATGCCCAAAAGTGTGAAATTGAATGTATGGTTGCAAAAATGCTAGAGCTTGGTATAATTCAACCTAGTCAAAGTTCTTTCTTTGCTCCAGTAGTATTGGTGCACAAGAAGGATGGGTCATGGTGCACATGTCCACATTATAGGGAGCTCAACAAGCTCGCTATTAAATATAAATTCCCATTTCTGTCATTGATGAACTATTGGATGAATTGTATGGATCAATTTACTTCACCAAGTTGGATATTCATTTAGGATATCATCAAATCAGAATGAAGACTGAAGACATTCCGTAAACAACATTTAGACCTCATGAGGGTCATTATGAATTTTTGGTCATGCCTTTTGGCCTTACGAATGCACCTTCTACATTTGAAGGTTTGATGAATTCCATTTTCAAATCCTTCCTTAGAAAATTTGTGTTAGTATTTTTTCATGATAAACCAATCAATAGAAAGTCTTGCAAGGATCATGTTCAACATGTTCAGAGGGTGCTCATACTATTGGAGGAAAAAAAATTATATGCAAAGAGTTCCAAATGTTTCTTTGGAGTACAAGAGGTGGAATATCTTAGTCATATTGTATCTCATGAATTTGTTAAGGTAGACCCTAGCAAATTAAATCCATTAAGGAATGGAAAATCCCCATATCCATAAAGCATCTCTGAGAATTTCTTGGGTTGAAAGGGTATTATCACAATTTTGTTAAGATTTATGGGAGAATAGCAGCACCTCTAACAACATTATTGAAGAAAGATGCATTTTTATGGACTCCAGAAGCAATGAAGGCCTTTGAACATCTTAAAGAGGAAATGTAGCAAGCACCGTTCTTAGCTACGCCGAACTTCACAAAAACCTTTATTGTGGAAAGTGATGACTCAGGAAATGGAATTGGTGTTGTTTTAATGTAAGAAGAAAGACCCATTTCTTTTGGAAGTCGTCCAATCAAAGGAAATTATTTACACAAAGGTATTTATGAGAAGAAAATATTGGCAATACTACATGCACTTAAAAAATGGCAACCCTGCCTAAAGAGAAATGACTCCATTGAAGATTTTATGGATTCATGGAGAGAGGGATAATTGAACCAAGAATGATTCATTTCTAAACGTTTGTGGGTTTTGGATGGGAAATATTCCATGTCAAGAATAATGGAACGATGATACTAGTCCTCTCTTATGGTTACCCACTACTTAAAATTGAGGTTTTGGCATAGAATTATTTCTAATATGAGGAAGAAATCTAATCATTTGGACGCAAGGGTCGAAAAAATCCTATTGTTTTACCAAGTTGGATGGATCTTCACATGAACAATGTCACATAGGTTGATGGATTCAAATAAATTGGTTAGGAAATCAGGGAGGGGGTAAGATATGGCCATACAACCCCAAACCTCATAAACCCCAACAGAGAAATTTCAATCTCCTTTGATGAGAGAGATGACTCAATCCACATAGGGAACACGAGATTTCGACACAAAAATCCCATGAAAAAACCAACCATATGAAGAACTTGTAATAATCCCACTAGACTACCCTGTGGCATCATTGGCTACAAAGTCCACATGGGGAAAGCTTGATTCCAATGCATTTTCTTAATTTGTTGATTCTAATATTCCTTTTTGGGGTAATATGAGTTATAGGTAATTTAACTTGGTTATATTTTTTATAATCAGTATTCTAGAAGGGTTGGAAATGCGCCTACGATTTAAAGATGGAATTTTCATTTTGAGACTTGAGAGGGACCTTAAGCTCTAAGGGCCTTAAAATAGTTTTTTCTTCCCAAATGGAAGTTCAAAATGTGATTTCTTTTAAGCTTAGATAAATATTAGGTATTTTATGCCTCTATTCAATGACCTAATTCTTTTTTCTTTGATCATTCCGAGGTTGCATCCAAGTTCATGAATAACAAGATCTCCAGAGTGTTCGACAAGAGAATGGAAGTGTATATTATAATGAGCAAGACGGGGTAGGGAAGTGAGTTGGGGTGGAGGATGATATATGGGGAGTAAATTGGCACAAGATAGGGGAGATGAATGAGGAAAAAAGGGAAAGGAAGGGTTGAAGAAGAAAACTAGGGAAGAGAGGAGTGAGGAGTGGTCTAGGAGGGTGTCCAAAGGGGTAGGACCAGGGGAGGGATTCATGAACATAGTAGAGAAGGAACCCTTTAAATTATTCAACTCAAAACATGATAGAGGGAAGGGAATGGAAGTGTATATTATAATGAGCAAGAGCGGGTAGGGAAGTGAGTTGCGGTGGAGGATGATACATGGGGAGTAAATTGGCACAAGATAGGGGAGATGAAGGAGGAAAAGAGGGAAAATAAGGGTTGAAGAAGAAAACTAGGGAAGAGAGGTGTGAGAAATGGTCTAGGAGGGTGTCCAAAGGGGTAGGACTAGCGGAGGGATTCACGAACATAGTAGAGAAGGAACCCTTTAAATTATTCAACTCAAAACATGATAGAGGGAATGAACCATTCATACCTATGGAGTAGGGGTCCTCCTAAGAACATGTGCTTGATGGACCCTAAGTTGCTTCAAGCTCTTGGGTAGTCAAAATTAGGGCCTAATTAGTGCCTTCCAGAAGACTAGTCACCATAAAATCTTGAATTTGAGGGGAACTTTAGGAGGGGCATCCCAAGCCATTTATGCTGCTAGAGAAAGTTGAGGGGAGACTGAGTAGAGCAGATCCTTCCTTACACATTTTTCTTCCCAAGCTTCCTTGAGTTGGCTTTGTCAAATAGAGTTAAGGATCTAACGTTTAAAGATATGCCTTTTTTCTATTCTTGCAAATTTGAATGTGCTTGGGATTGTCTAGTTTCTTTGCCTCACTCCTTCATACACATACATACCTTCGAGGAAAGTCTTTGTTTCTCTGGGCCAAGCTTGCTAATGTTAAAATAACCAAGATCTATAGGTGAAATTACTATCTTAAACGTAATTGGTGACTCAACTAGGGACTCTGAGTACATTGATTTTCTTTTCCTATTGTATTTCATTTTCTTGGGAATTTTTTGTTTCCTTGATGTTTTATAGTGGCCATTAGTAATTTAAGAAGCCTTGTTTCAAAACCCAAGCCTTGAAACCTCTTAGATCTAGGTTTTTCTTTTTTGTTTCATGCTAGCTTAAAGATGAATAGCTAAGCTCCTTCGTACACACACTATTCACATCAACTTGAAAACATCAACATTCTTTTACATCAATAACTTTATTTAGTTTAAAACTTCATAGCATAAACATTCTTCTACATCAATAACTTTATTTAGTTGACATTTTCAAGGAGGTAAAAATGTTGGCTCTGTTAGGTCCTTATAATACTAGTGATTCCCCCATTACTATTGTCATTGTAGCCCTTATTGTCATTATTGTGCCCCTATTGTCCCCATATTGTTATTATTGCGCCCAATAGAAGCCCACTATTGTTATTGTTGTGCCCTTATATTATTATTGTTATGTCGTGTTGGGTCCCTATAATACTAGTGATTACCCCATTACTATTATAGTTATACCCCTTATTTATATTGTTGTGCCCCTATTCCCCCCTTATTGTTATTTCTGTGCCCCATAGAATCCCTCTATTGTTATTTTTGTGGCTTTATATTATTATTGTTAGGTCGGCTGGATTATATTGTGACTCCTTAGACTCCTATATATAGAAAGGAGGTTTTGTCATTTGAATCATCCAAGAATTGTTCATTTATGTAATGTAAAGGAGGTTTCCCCCTCGAAGAGGCTGAATTCTAAGGCGTTGATCTATCTTTTCTATCTTTTCTTGAGCTGGTTTCATAACATTTGGTATCAGAGCTTTGGATTCTAGGGTTTCGCTGCTCCAAACAGGTCATCGTGGAATTTTCGCTATAACTTTTTTTCTGTGACGTTTCAGAAGTCGAAAAAAAAACCCATTTGAGAAGAAATCGCGCTGAACCTTGGGTCCGAATTTCAGAGCTTTTCACGATATTTTCGGAGATATGATCTGAGGAAGTTGGTCTTTTTGCAGACTCCTGAATTACATTCAAAACAGGTGACCTGGGAAAATCGTCATAACTTTCTCTCTGGGCATCAGATTGAAATTTCGTAAGAAGGTACAGAAAGAGGACGGACTGTAGTTTCTTGTATATCATTTTCAGAACCAAAATTGAAAATTGACACGTGGCACTTCATACAAGTTCGCTCTACTGAAAAGTCTATAATCAGGTCATCTGGGAGATTGTGCATAACTCTTTCTTGGAGAATCCAATTTGGATCAGACTTGTGGCATTGGAAAGAGGACACAGAGAGCTACTACAGGTCACAATTCAGAACTAGATGATTGGAAAGTACAGAGATACATCAGAGGCAATATCAAGCTCCTACAAAGTGAAAAAAGGTGTGTAGATTTTTTTAAATTTTGCTTAAGCTTGGTTTGAAAATTTATTTTGAAGGAATTCAAAGGGCATAGTAGAGCATTATTATCGGTAACTGATGCCCCGAGGAAAGAAAATGCAAACACCTAGTAAGGAACCTGAAAGCTCTAGCATGACTCATGAAGAAGAGGAAGAAATGCTACATGATATATCAAAATTACAAGAACAAGTGCAACAAATGTCACGCTCACAAAAGTTAACAGATGCTAAGATAAATGGCGTGGAAGCTAAGATGGACAATTTGAAGATAGATTTGAACACAAATTTGAAGACAGGCATGGCAAATTTGAAGACAAATTTGACAAATTTTCTACAAGAAATACTTACTAATGGTGAAAAGGTAGTAAAGGAAACTCATGATGAGAACAAAAGAAATGTTAATCATGATTCCATAGACGCTAATGTTGGATCGAAGAATCACCATATTCCAAAAATCGATATGAGGAAGTTTGATGGCAAGGATCCCGCCACATGGATATTACAGATGGAGCAATTCTTCGATCTCAATAATGTGCAAAACACACAAAAGGTACGTATGGCAACTTTATATTTGGAACCAAATCAGTTTGTATGGTATCAATGGCTTTGTTCTCGTAAACAATTTATCACTTGGGCAATTTTTACGGAAGAATTGATAGCACATTATGAGGATACAAAAAGCAACACTTTTTTTAGCCAATTGATAAGTCTCAAACAAAAGGGTTCAATAATGGAGCACATTGAGGAGTTCCAAAAATTGAACATAAGGGTAAAAGATATTCCAGAGGAGCATAGGATTGATGTGTTCATAGGGTCTTTAAAGGATAATATCCAACATGATGTTCGCCTTTGGGAACCTGATTCATTAGAGAAGGCATTCAGGTTAGCAAGAAAAATGGAAAGCAAAATTATGGCAACTAGGAAGCATACCACTCACAACTATAAAGACGGAAGTGTTGTTGCCCCTAGTCTTCCACAACCTACAAGGTTGACACCACAACAATTGGAAGAAAAAAGAGCAAAAGGGCTTTGTTACAATTGTGATAGCAAATACACAAAAGGTCATAAGTGTGCTGAGAAGAAATTATTCTACATAGATTGTGAAGAGGAAGAAGAAAAGGAGCAAGAAAGGTCAAAAGAAGAGGATATATTCCAGGAACAAAGCCTAGATGAAGAACAAATAAATCCGACCATATCTTGTAATGCATTGGCGGGAATTACCACTCCTCAAACCATCAAGATAGAAGGACAAATCAAGAAGAAAAAGGTAATAGTGTTGATTGATTCAGGAAGCACCCACAATTTTATTCATTGTAGGGTAGCAAAAGAATTGAATTGCTTCCTATATCCAGCACCAGAGTGTCAAGTGATGATTGCAAATGGAGGAACAATAAATTGCTCTGGAAAGTGCCATAATATCAAGCTATCCATGGGAGAATATGTATTGACTAGCCCAATGCTTTCCATTCCAATGGGAGGTGCTGATGTTGTACTAGGAGTCCAATGGCTACAATCCTTGGGTACAATAGCTTTTAATTTTCAAGAACTTTTCATGAAATTTTCTGTGGAAGGAAAGGAAGTTGAATTAAGGGGTATTGCAGGGAAACCAGGAAAGATAATCAGCTCTAATGGCATGACAAAGCTTCTAAAAAAGGAGCAAAGAGGTGTAATTGCACAATTATGTTCGCTAGATGTTTCCACATTGGAATCATCTATTTCTCCAGATCTCCAAAAAGTCCTGGACAATCATTCCAAGGTATTTGAGACTCCCAAAGGTCTCCCACCTATGCGTGATCATGATCATGCTATTCATCTGATTCCAGGAAGTGTTCCTCCAAACATCAGGCCGTACAGATATCCCTATGTCCAAAAAAGTGAAATTGAACGTATGGTTGCAGAAATGCTAGAGGCTGGTATAATTCAACCGAGTCAAAGTTCTTTCTCAGCTCCAGTAGTATTGGTGCACAAGAAGGATGGATCATGGCGCATGTGTCCGGATTATAGGGAGCTCAACAAGCTCACTATTAAAGATAAGTTCCCCATTCCTGTCATTGATGAATTACTGGATGAATTGCATGGATCAATTTACTTCACCAAGTTGGATCTTCGTTCGGGATATCATCAAATCAGAATGAAGATTGAAGACATTCCGAAAACGGCATTTAGAACTCATGAGGGTCATTATGAATTTTTGGTCATGCCTTTTGGCCTTACCAATGCACCTTCAACATTTCAAGGTTTGATGAATTCAATTTTCAAACCATTCCTTAGAAAATTTGTGTTAGTATTTTTTGATGATATACTAATCTACAGCAAGTCTTGGAAGGATCATGTTGAACATGTTGACAGGGTGCTACAACTATTGGAGGAGAAACAATTATATGCAAAAAGATCCAAATGTTTCTTTGGAGTCCAGGAGGTGGAATATTTGGGTCATATTGTATCTCATGAAGGAGTTAAGGTAGACCCTAGCAAAATTAAAGCCATTAAGGAATGGAAAATCCCCACATCCATAAAGCATCTGCGAGGATTTCTTGGGTTGACAGGGTATTATCGCAAGTTTGTTAAGAATTATGGGAGAATAGCAGCACCTCTAACAACATTATTGAAGAAAGATTCATTTTCATGGACTCCGGAAGCAACAAAGGCCTTTGAACATCTTAAAGAGGCAATGTGCCAAGCACCGGTCTTAGCTACACCGGACTTCACAAAAACCTTTATTGTGGAATGTGATGCTTCAGGAAATGGAATTGGTGCTGTTCTAATGCAAGATGAAAGACCCATTGCTTTTGAAAGTCGTCCAATCAAGGGAAAGTTTTTAAGCAAAGCTATTTATGAGAAGGAAATGTTGGCAATACTCCATGCACTTAAGAAATGGCGACCCTACCTAATGGGAAGACACTTCAAGGTAAAAACGGATCATGATAGCCTTAAATACTTTTTAGAACAAAGATTATCCTCTGAAGAGCAACAAAAGTGGGTCACAAAGATGTTGGGTTATGACTTTGAAATCATCTACAAAAAAGGGAAGCAAAATGTGGTGGCAGATGCACTCTCAAGAAAGGATGAGGATGTGGAAGCATTGTTGTGTGCCATTTCTATTATCCAACCAGATTGGATAAACGAAGCAAGGGAGGAATGGAAGAATGACGAAGAAGTGTGGGCACTTATTCGAAAGCTACAACAAGATTCCAGTACTTCTGATACATTTAGCTGGCAAAATGATTCGTTATGGTACAAAGATCGCTTATACCTCTGTAAGAATTCCCAGCTAAAACAAAAGATTCTTATGGAATTGCACACTTCTCCCTTAGGAGGGCACTCAGGATTTTTAAAAACTTACCACAGGGTTAAGAAGGAATTTTTTTGGGATGGCCTTAAATCAGATATTCAAAAGTTTGTGGCGGAATGTTTGGTTTGCCAACAAAATAAAGTTGAAACAATTAAGACACCGGGTCTATTACAACCTTTATCCATTCCAAGCCAACGTTGGGAGGAGGTTTCAATGGATTTTATCACAGGTTTACCCAAGTCTGAGGGAAAGAGTGTCATCATGGTGGTAGTTGACAGACTTACCAAGTATGCACACTTTTGTGCATTATCACATCCATTTAAAGCCAGTACAGTTTCTACTGCATTTATGGAAACAGTTCAAAAGCTACATGGAAACCCAAAGATTATTGTAAGTGACAGAGATCCCATTTTCACTGGAAATTTTTGGACAGAATTATTTTCTTGTCTTGGTACTCAGTTAGCTCATAGCTCATCTTATCATCCTCAATCTGATGGGCAAACTGAGATAGTAAACAAATGTTTGGAAGGATATCTTCGTTGCTTTGTATCTGATAAACAGACACAATGGGTCAAATGGTTGCCTCTGGCTGAATGGTGGTATAACACTTCCTTCCATACAGCAACAAAAATGACCCCATTTATGGCACTTTATGGGTATCAACCACCATCCATCACATCATATTTAAGAGAAAATTCTAAGGTTCAGGCAGTGGAACATCACATCGAACATCAACAACAAGTCCTCCAACTCTTAAAGGATAACCTCGTGTTGGCACAAAATAGAATGAAACAACAGGCAGATCAACATCGCAGTGAAAGAAGTTTTGATGTAGGTGATTGGGTATTCCTACGGCTACAACCATATAAGCAAATGTCCCTAAAGCAAGCTAAGAAGGATAATAAATTATCACCAAAGTATTATGGTCCGTACAAGGTGTTGCAAAAGATTGGTACTATGGCATACAAATTGGAGCTTCCTGCAGCTTCTCGATTGCACCCAGTTTTCCATGTTTCATGTTTAAAGAAGGTTATAGGCGACAAGCTCCCAATTCAAACAATATTGCCAGAACTTGACGAGGAAGGAAAAATTATATTGGAACCGGAAGCAGTCACAGAAACAAGAACTCGACAGCTACGAAATCGATCAATTTCAGAGTATCTTATCAAGTGGAAGAACTTATCCGCTGAAGATTCCACATGGGAGGATGAGAATTTTATGCAGAAGTATCCAGAACTACTCAAGCGTTGAGGACAACACTTTTTTGAAGGAGAGGGGCATGTTGGGTCCCTATAATACTAGTGATTACCCCATTACTATTGTAGTTATACCCCTTATTTATATTGTTGTGCCCCTATTACCCCCATATTGTTATTTCTGTGCCCCATAGAATCCCTCTATTGTTATTTTTGTGGCTTTATATTATTATTGTTAGGTCGGCTGGATTATATTGTGACTCCTTAGACTCCTATATATAGAAAGGAGGTTTTGTCATTTGAATCATCCAAGAATTGTTCATTTATGTAATGTAAAGGAGGTTGCCCCCTCGAAGAGGCTGAATTCTAAGGCGTTGATCTATCTTTTCTATCTTTTCTTGAGCTGGTTTAATAACATGTCGGCTTTGATTATATTATGACCCCTTAGACTCCTATATATAGAAAGGAGTTTTTGTCATTTGTATCATCCAAGAATTGTTCATTTGTGTAACGTAAAGGAGGATTCCCCCTCGAAGAGGCTGATTTATAAGGCATTGATCTTTCTTTTTTATCTTTTTGTGAGCTGGTTTCATAACATTTGGTATCAAAGCTTTGGATTCTAGGGTTTCATTGCTCCAAATAGGTCATCGTGACATTTTCGCTGTAACATTGTTTCTGAGATGTTTTAGAAGCTAAAAATAAACTCATTTGAGACGAAATCGTTCTAAACCTCGGGTCCGAATTTCAGATATTGTCTCGCTATATTTTCGGAGATATGATCTCAGGAAGTTAGGGTTTTTGCAGACTCCCGAATTACATTCCAAATAAGTTACAAAAATAGGACAGATAGTAGTTTTTTATGTATCATTTTCAAATCCGAAGGTTGACACAGTGACGCATGGCACATCGTACAAGTTCTCTCTACTGAAAAATTATATAATCAGGTCATCTTGGGAGATTGTGCATCACTCTTTCTTGGAGAATCCAATCATGATCAGATTGGTGGCATTGGAAAGAGGACTCGGAGGGATACCGTAGGAATGAATTTCAAACCTTGGAGTCTGCAATTATAGAGATACAACATATTCAATATCGAGCTTCTACAATGCAAAAAAATGTGTGTGGTCTTTTTAAAATTTTGCATAAGTTTGGGTTGAAAAATTAGTTTGAAGTTCAAAGGGCATAGTGAAGCATAATTATCATTAATTGATGCCTCGAAGAAAGGAAATGGAAACACCTAGTACGCAACCTGAAATATCTAGCATGACTCATGAAGAAGAGGAAGAAATGCAACATGATATATCAAAATTACGAGACCAAGTGCAACACATTTCACTCTCACAAAAGGTAACAAAAGCTAAGATTGATGGTTTAAAGAAAGGCATGGAAGCTAAGATGAATGGAATGGAAGCTAATATGAATGGCCTACAAGTTAAGATGGATGGTGTGGAAGCTAAGATCAATGGCATGGATGCTAAGATGGATGGTATAGAAGAAAATATGAAAGGCAACATGGAAGATTTGAAGATAGATTTGACAAACTTTCTATAGGAAATGCTTACTAATGGTGAAAGGGTAGTAAAGAAAACTCATGATGAGAGCAAAAGAAATTTTAATCATGATTTCACATACTCTAACAGTGGATTGAAGACCCACCATGTTCCAAATATCAATATGAGGAATTTTGATGGCAAGGATCCCGTAACATGGATACTAGAGACGGAGCAATATTTCAATCTCTATAATGTGCGAAACACATAAAAGGTATGCATTGCAACTTTATATTTGGAACAAAATAAGTTTGTATGGTATCAATGGATTTTCTCTCATAAACAAATTGTCACTTGGGCAATTTTTATGGAAGAAATGATAGCACATTATGAGGCAACAAAAAGCTACACTTTTTTAGCCAATTGATAAACCTCAAACAAAAATTTTAAGTGATGGAGCACATTGAGGACTTCCAAAACTTGAATATAAGGGTAAAATATATTCCAGAGGAGAATAGGATTGATGTGTTCATAGGGACTTTAAAGGATAACATCCAACATGAGGTTCTCCTATGGGAATCTGACTCATTGGAGAAGGAATTCAGGTTGGCAAGGAAAATGGAAAGAAAAATTATGGAAACAAGGAAGCCTACCACTCACAACCATAATGATGAAAGTGTTGTTTCCCATAGCCTTCCAAAACCTACAAGGTTGACACCCCAAGAATTGGAAGAAAAAATTGCAAAAGGGCTTTGTTACAGTTGTGATAGAAAATACACTAAAGGTCATAAGTGTGCTCAGAAGAAATTATTTTACATAGATTGCGAAGAGGAGGAAGAAAAGGAAAAAGAAACGTCAAAAGAAGAGGATATACACCATGAAAAAACCTAGAGAAAGAAGAAATGAATCCGATCATATCTTGTAATGCATTGGCCAGAATTACCACTCCTCAAACTATCAATATAGAAGGGCATATCAAGAATAAAAAGGTAATAGTTTTGATTGATTCGTGGAGTACCCATAATTTTATTCATTGCAAGATAACCAAGGAATTAAATTGCTTCCTATATGTAGCACCAGAGTGTGAATTTATGGTTGCAAGTGGAGGTACCATAAATTGGTCTGGAAAGTGTCATAATATTAAGATATCCATGGGATAATATGTATTGAATAGTCCAATAATTTCCATTCCAATGGGTGGTGCTAATGTTGTATTGGGAGTCTAATGGCTACAATCCTCAGGTACAATTGATTTTAATTTTCAAGAACTTTTCATGAAATTTTCTTGGGAAGGAAAGGAAGTTGAATTAAGAGGCATCGTAGGGAAACCGAGAAAGATAATCACCTCTAATGGAATGAAAAACCTTCTAAATAAATCTCAATGATGAGTAATTGCACAATTATGTTCACTAGAGGTTCCCACATCAAAATCATATATTTCTCCAGATATCCAAAAAGTCTTGGACAATCATTCCAAGGTATTTGGGGTGGAGGATGATATATGGGGAGTAAATTGGCACAAGATAGGGGAAATGAAGGAGGAAAAGAGGGAAAGGAAGGGCTGAAGAAGAAAACTAGGGAAGAGAGGTGTGAGAAGTGGTCTAGGAGGGTGTCCAAAGGGGTAGGACTAGCGGAGGGATTCACGAACATAGTAGAGAAGGAACCCTTTAAATTATTCAACTCAAAACATGATAGAGGGAATGAACCATTCATACCTATGGAGTAGGGGCCCTCCTAAGAACATGTGCTTGATGGACCCTAAGTTGCTTCAAGCTCTTGGGTAGTCAAAATTAGGGCCTAATTAGTGCCTTCCAGAAGACAAGTCACTACAAAATCTTGAATTTGAGGGGAACTTTAGGAGGGGCATCCCAAGCCATTTATGCCACTAGAGAAAGCTGAGGGGAGACTGAGTAGAGGGGATCCTTCCTGACGCATTTGTCTTCCCAAGCTTCCTAGAGTTGGCTTTGTCAAATATAGTTAAGGATCTAATGTTTAAAGATATGCCTTTTTTCTATTCTTGCAAATTTGAATGTGCTTGGGATTGTCTAGTTTCTTTGCCTCACTGCTTCATACACATACATACCTTTTGGGAAAGTCTTTGTTTCTCTGGGCCAAGCTTGCTAAGGTTAAAATAACCAAGATCTATAGGTGAAATTACTATCTTAAACATAATTGGTGACTCAACTAGGGACTCTGAGTACATTGATTTTATTTTCCTATTGTATTTCATTTTCTTGAGAATTTTTTGTTTCCTTGATGTTTTATAGTGGCCATTAGTAATTTAAGAAGAATTGTTTCAAAACCCAAGCCTCGAAACCTCTTAGATCTAGGTTTTTCTTTTTTGTTTCATGCTAGCTTAAAGATGAATAGCTAATCTCCTTGGTACACACATTATTCTCATCAACTTGAAAACATCAACAT
The DNA here is from genome assembly GCA_031772625.1 of Pinus tabuliformis. Classification (NCBI taxonomy): domain Eukaryota; kingdom Viridiplantae; phylum Streptophyta; class Pinopsida; order Pinales; family Pinaceae; genus Pinus; species Pinus tabuliformis. The sequence goes on along the minus strand of CM062808.1, from coordinate 707,983,617 downwards.
TCTTTTACATCAATAACTTTATTTAGTTGAAAGCTTCTTAGCATAAACAGTCTTCTACATCAATAACTTTATTTAGTTGACATTTTTAAGGAGGTAAAAATATTGGCTCTGTTAGGTCCTTATAATACTAGTGATTCCCCCATTACTATTGTCATTGTAGCCCTTATTGTCATTATTGTGCCCCTATTGTCCCCATATTGTTATTATTGTGCCCAATAGAAGCCCACTATTGTTATTGTTGTGCCCTTATATTGATATTGTTATGTCGGCTTTGATTATATTATGACCCCTTAGACTCCTATATATAGAAAGGAGTTTTTGTCATTTGTATCATCCAAGAATTGTTCATTTGTGTAACGTAAAGGAGGATTCCCCCTCGAAGAGGCTGATTTATAAGGCGTTGATCTTTCTTTTCTATCTTTTTGTGAGCTGGTTTCATAACATTTGGTATCAAAGCTTTGGATTCTAGGGTTTCGTTGCTCCAAACAGGTCATTGTGGCATTTTCGTTGTAACATTGTTTCTGAGATGTTTCAGAAGCTAAAAATAAACTCATTTGAGATGAAATCGTTCTGAACCTCGGGAGAAAGTTGAGGGGATACTGAGTAGAGGGTATCTTTCCATACACATTTGTCTTCCCAACCTTCCTAGAGTTGGCTTTGTCAAATAGAGTTAAGGATCTAATGTTTAAAGATATGCCTTTTTCTATGCTTGCAAATTTGAATGTGCTTGTGTTAGGTCCCTATAATACTAGTGATTCCTCCATTACTATTGTCATTATATCCCTTATTGTTATTGTTGTTCCCCTATTGTCCCCATATTGTTATTATTGTGCACCAAAGAATCCCTCTATTGTTATTTTTGTGCTTTTATATTATTATTGTTAGGTTAGCTTCGTTATATTGTGACCTCTTAGACTCCTATATATAGAAAGGAGGTTTTGTCATTTGAATCATCCAAGAATTTTTCATTTGTGTAATGTAAAGGACATTTCGCCCTTATAGAGGTTGAATTCTAAGGAGTTGATCTATATTTTCTATCTTTTTGTGAGCTGGTTTCATAACATTTGGTATTAGAGCTTTGGATTCTATGGTTTTGCTGCTCCAAACAGGTCATCATGGAATTTCCACTGCAACATTTTTTTCTGCAACGTTTTAGAATCTAAAAATAAAACAAATTTGAGATCAAATCGTGCTGAACCTCGGATCTAAATTTCAAATTTTTTCTCGTTATATTTTCGGAGATATGATCTGAGGAAGTTATGGTTTTTGCAAGCTCTAGAATTTTGTCTAAAACAGGTTATCATGGAATTTTCTCTAAAGCTCTTTCGCTAGGAAGTTTTAGAAGCTAAAAAAAACCCATTTGAGAAGAAATCAGTCTGAACCTCAGTGATGATTTTCAGATCCTGCCTCACTATATTTTCGAAGATATAATATGAGGAAGTTAGGGTTTTTGCAGACCCCGAATTACATTCCAAACAGGTCACCTTAGGAAATGCATCATAACTTTCACTTTGAGAATCAAATTGAATTTTCATAAGAAGTTATAGAAAGAGGACAGACTGTAGTTTATTTTGGTATCATTTTCAGAACATAAGGTTGAAACAGTGACTCACAGCATGTCGTACAAGTTCACTCTACTAAACCATTCTATACTAAGGCCATTGTGCAATATCTGGTATAACTCTTCATTGGAGCATCCAATCTTGATCAGACTTGTGGGGATAGAAAGATTACTCAGAGGGTTACCGCAATAAGAAATTTCAGACCTGGAAAATCCAAAATTAAAGAGATAAATCAGATTCAATATAGAGCTCCTACAAAATGAAAAAATGTGTGTAGTTTTTTTTAAATTTTTGCATAAGCATGGTTTGAAAAATTAGTTTGAAGCAATTCAAAGAGCATAGTAAAGAATTATTATCGGTAATTGATGCCCCGAAGAAAGAAAATGGAAACACCTAGTAAGAATCCTGAAAGCTCTAGCATGACTCATGAATAAGATGAAGAAATGCAACATGATATATCAAAATTACGAGACCAAGTGCAACAAATTTCACTTGCACAAAAAGTAACAGAAAATAAGATGGATGGTTTAAAGAAAGACGTAGAAGCCAAAATGGATGGTTTAAAGAAAGGCATAGAAGCTAAAATGAATGATGTGGAAGCTAATATGGATGGTGTGGAAGCTAAGATGGATGATTTAAAGAAAGGCATGAAATATTTGAAGAGAAATTTGACAAAGTTTCTACAAGAAATGCTTACTAATGTCGAAAGAGTAGTAAAAGAAACTCATGATGAGAAAAAAATAAATGTTAATCATGATTTCATAGAGTCTAATGTTGGATCGAAGAACCACCATGTTCCAAAGATCGATATGAGGAAGTTTGATGGCAAGGATCCTAGAACATGGATACTATAAACAGAGCACTTTTTCGATCTCCATAATGTGCAAAACACACAAAAGGTATGCATTGCAACTTTATATTTAGAACGAAATCAGTTTGTATGGTATCGATGGCTTTTCTCTCGTAAACAAATTGTCACTTGGGATATTTTTATGGATGAAATGATAGCACATTATGAGGATATAAAAAGAAACACCTTTTTTAGCCAATTGATAAATCTCAAACAAAAGGGTTCAATCATGGAACACATTGAGGAATTCCAAAAATTGAATATAAGGGTAAAATATATTCCAGAGGAGCATAGGATTGATGTGTTCATAGGGACTTTAAAAAATAACATCGAACATGAGGTTCACCTTTGGGAAACAGATTCATTGGAGAAGGCATTCAGGTTGGCAAGAAAAATGGAAAGAAAAATTATGGCAACAAGGAAGCCTACCACTCACAATCATAAAGATGGAAGTGTTTTTGCCCCTAGGCATACACAACCTACAAGGTTGAAACCACAACAATTGGAAAAAAAGGAGCAAAAGGGCTTTGTTACAGTTGTGATAGCAAATACACTAAAGGTCACAAGTGTGCCGAGAAGAAATTATTTTACATATATTGTGAAGAGGAGGAAGAAAAGGAACAAGAAACATCAAAAGAAGAGGATATATACCAGGAACAAACCCTAGAAAAAGAAGAAATGAATCCGATAATATCTTGTAATGCATTGGCTGGAATTACCACTCCTCAAACTATCAAGATAGAAGGGCATATTAAGAAGAAAAAGGTAATAGTTTTGATTGATTCAGGAAGTACCCATAGTTTTATTCATTGTAAGATAGCCAAGGAATTGAATTTCTTCCTATATCCAGCACCAGAGTGTCAATTGATGGTTGCAACTGGAGGAACCATAAATTGCTCATGAAAGTGCCATAATATCAAGCTATCCAGGGGAGAATATGTATTTAATAGCCCAATGCTTTCCATTCCAATGGGTGGTGTCGATGTTGTACTAGGAGTCCAATGGCTACAATCCTTGGGTACAATAGTTTTTAATTTTCAAGAACTTTTCATGAAATTCTCTTCAGAAGGAAAGGAAGTTGAATTAAGGGGTATTGCAGGGAAACTGGGAAAGATAATCACCTCTAACAGAACGAAAAAACTTCTAAAGAATAAACAACAAGGCATAATTGTGCAATTATGTTCACTAGAGGTTCCCACATCGAAATCATCCATTTCTCCAGATCTCCAAAAAGTCTTGGACAATCATTCCAAGGTATTTGAGACTCCTAAAGGCCTCCCACCTATTCATGATCATGATCATGTTATTAATTTGTTTCCAGGAAGACTTCCTCCAAACATCAGGCCTTATAGATATCCCTATGTCCAAAAGAGTGAAATTGAACGTATGGTTGCAAAAATGCTAGAGGCTGGTATAATTAAACCTAGTCAAAGTTCTTTCTCTGCTCCAATAGTATTGGTTCATAAGAAGGATGGATCATGGTGCATGTGTCTAGATTATAGGGGGCTCAACAAGCTCACTATTAAAGATAAATTTCCCATTCCTGTCACTCATGAATTATTGGATGAATTGCATGGATCAATTTACTTCACCAAGTTGGATCTTCGTTCAGGGTATCATAAAATCAGAATGAAGACTGAATACATTCCAAAAACACCATTTAGAACTCATGAGGGTCATTATGAATTTTTGGTCATGCCTTTTGGCCTTAATAATGCACCTTCTACATTTCAAAGTTTGATGAATTCCATTTTCAAAGCCTTCTAAATTTGTGTTAGTATTTTTTGATGATATACTAATCTACAACAAGTCTTGGAAGGATCATGTCCAACATGTTGACATGGTGCTCAAATTATTGGAGCAGAAACAATTATATGTTAAAATCTCCAAATGTTTCTTTGGAGTACAAGAGGTGAAATATCTGTGTCATATTGTATCTCATGAAGGTGTTAAGGTAGATCCTAGGAAAATTAAAACCATTAAGGAATGGAAAACCCCCACATCCATAAAGCATCTACGAGGAATTCTTGGGTTGATAGGGTATTATCGCAAGTTTTTTAAGAATTATGGGAGAATAGCAGCACCTCTAACAACATTATTGAAGAAAGATGCATTTTCGTGGACTCTAGAAGAAACAAAGACCTTTCAAGATCTTAAAGAGGCAACGTGCCAAGCACTAGTCTTAGCTACACCGGACTTCACAAAAACCTTTATTGTGGAATGTGTTACCTCAGGAAATGGAATTGGTGTTGTTTTAATGAAAGAAGATAGACCCATTTATTTCAAAAGGCATCGAATCAAAGAAAAGTATTTACACAAAGCTATTTATGAGAAGGAAATGTTGGCAATACTATATGCACTTAAGAAATGGAAACCCTACCTAATGGGAAGACACTCCAAGGTAAAAAAGGATCATGGTAGTCTTGAATACCTTTTAGAACAAAGATTATTTTCAGAAAAGCAACAAGAAGGGGTCACAAATATGTTGGGTTATGACTTTGAAATCATCTACAAGAAAGGGAAGCAAAATGTTGTGGCAGATGCACTCTCAAGAAAGGATGAGGATGTGGAAGCATTTTCTTTGGGCAATTTCTATTATCCAACCAGATTGGATAAACAAAGCAAGGGATCAATGGAAGAATGATGAGGAAGTGTGGGAACTCATTCAAAAGATACAATAAGATCCCAGTACATATGATACATTTAGCTGGAAAAATGATTCGTTATGGTACAAGGATCGTTTATACCTATGTAATAATTCCCAACTCAAACAAAAGATTCTTATGGAATTGCACACCTCTCCCTTAGGAGGGCACTCAGGATTTCTAAAAACCTATCACAGGGTTAAGAAGGATTTTTTTTGGGATGGCCTTAAATCGGATATTCAAATGTTTTTGGCGGAATGTTTGGTTTGCCAACAAAATAAAGTTGAAAAAATTAAGACCACAGGACTTGTTAGCCTCTTGTTGCAACAGGTGTTCATATTTCATGATTGACATTTTTACATGCCAAATATGTCATCTTTCTTGCTGCAAGGTTCCATATTTCCAGAAGAGGCCAAAGAAGAGACCATGAAAGTGTGCTAGTCTAAATGCCACTGTTGTACTCCAATTTTGATGAGTTGTTCCATTTTTGAAGAAGTTTTTCAGTTAAGGGAAGGCCAAACAGCTTAATCTTGGCCTCTCTAGGTTTCAATTTCCTGTTTTAGAATATAGAGAATCATTATCTGTCCAAACAGCTTAATCTTGGCAGATTTGTAGATAGGTAGAGAATCAAAGGAGCCCAACTGCTTAATCTGGGTCCTTGGCAGAAATAAGTGTAGATTTAGATAGGAGGACAGTCAAAAGAAAAATTGTAAAGCTGGGTCTGCAAGTCTAAGTGCACCCAAACCAAAAAGAAGAAAAAATGTTAGGCCAGTAGGCTGGGTAGGTAGTTTTGAGATTGCAGAATGATGATTCATGATCAATTTTGTGTTTTAAAGTGTTATATCTTTTCATATCGTAGGTTGGAGGTAGTTTTCCATTTGGAGGAGCTCAAGCTGGACATCTCTAACTTCCACATTCTTCCTTATCCCCAAAACACTTACTAATTTCCCTGAAAGAGGTCAAGATCTGCTTGAGCCTCTTACTCTCATCATGTTTCATAACATTTTCGTAAGAACAGGTCTGCTTTACTTAGAGACACTCATATCTTTTCTACAAGTTCTATTTTCCCTCTGTAGCCTAAGGTCCCTTACCTTAGCGCTTTCTTGTCATCTCCATATTAACTCCTAACTCTATTATCTATCCCGCTATCTATTTCCCCTTCCCCTACTAAAACAACTTATAAAAATCCCAAAAATGTAATAATACCCCTTCCCTGGCACTATAGCCCTATTCATCTAAGTCCGGGAGAAAACAGTCCAGCTGGGGCTGTTTTTAGCCCATCTGTGTCCTTACAGGGGTTAGTTTGACCTCTGGTCAAACTAATAACCATTTCCCCTAAGCCCTAACCCTGAGAAAACCCATTTTCTGCCTCATCCTAAGGTCTTACCCACCAGATATTCGACCCACTCACTTTTAAAATCCCCAAAAACCCACATTTCCTAAGTTTTAAACCCCCCCCTCGGCATTGTATTAAAAATTTGAATATTCGCGCACCCGTCCCTTAACCCTCAACCGCCTCGTCAATGTCGTCGGCCGTCCGGTCGCCCGCCCCAGATCTACGGTGGGCGGGCCTCCTCATATCCCAAATAGCCCGAGGGTTAGCGTCCAGGAGATGGGCGGTTTTCCCGCCGTACTCCCGCCACGCATCGCCCTCTTGGCTGTGGCGGAGCCCCTCTGCCAATACCGCCGTCTGCCCAAAGGCGGTGCGCCCAAAACCGAAAACCACTTATGCCCTCCTGCGTCAGCGCCACGTCACCCGCTCACGTCATCTGCCTGCGTCGGCCACCTGCCATTGCACTGTCTAGTCACCCTGCCACGTCACTGCCGTACTGGGTCCCACCCATTGACGTCTTGCTGACGTCATCAGCAGAAAAGGCGCGAAGGCGAAAATCGTGCTTAGGAAGCCTGGATTCAAATTCTGAGGTAGTTTTTCATGCGCGATTAGCGCCTAGCGCTAATCATGCATGGCTACGGGAAATGGGCCAAAGTGGAAAGACCCTCATTAAGCAGCCCCCAGCAAGCCCGAAAGGCGCAGAATGACCCGTTTTTCTTCGCGAGGCATTCAGAAAGGGGCAAACACAGTTTTTAAAGTAGTAGAGGGCCGAACAACAACCATTAACTATTGATCTGACAGTTTCATACACAGCGAAAGAGAGAAACAACCCGTTTCCACTGCGAAAGAGTATCAGAGGAAAGATGGAGCGGCAAAGAGTATCAGTTGGATGTTTTAATCAAAATCTTCATTTCCCAAGGCAGCTTAGCATTGAATAGCCTCCAAAAAAGTCAAATAAAGCGGTGTAAGCCCATTAATGCTCTCAAATCACAGTTAAAGCATTTAAAGCCGCCGAACAGCAATGGACCAGAGACCCATGCACAGTTATTGCAGAAACCCTACACCAAGTCACCAAGGACAACACATTAACTCAGTTTTGATACGGCTGCCCTCAGCGCAGCTCAAAGATATTTCCTTGCATTTATTGCTGGATAGGATTAGGTTAAAGTAATCATTCTTCTTTCAGACCTGTTTAGGTCAAGTTGTAATAGACAATTGTGGATATTTTTCCCTATATATACCACCCTCTGTATTGTTTTAAGGGTTGGTTGGTTGATAGTCTTCATTAGAGACTCGCACTGGATATATGAAATGTTTTATTTAATCAAAGATTGCTGAAAAGCTTGGAGGAATGACTGTCTGCTCTGTGTCTAATGGTCTGAAGAAATGAATGTGGAATTCTTGTGCTGCAGTATGAATCAATAAGTGTTTCTTACCGCTGTTATTCCAATTTCACATATGCTTAAGTTACAGAACAAAGGATTGGTTTAGAATTTGCTTAGCTGCACTCTATGCTCAGTTTTTGTGGCTTATTAATGTTTTCCTCTTGATTTAGGCATAAATATGAATTCCTTTGTGGCTCATGTTTGATCTATTTCACATATGAATGACTGTTATCTAGGAATTCTTAACTGCTCCTAGATAGGGCTCATTTATCTCCTTTCTGCTAAACTGACTGAGAGATTCTTAATTGCCTCTCATTCCTTAGCCTTTCATCCATCTTTTACCTTGAATGATTGTTTCATATGCGGCTAGCTTGCTCCATATTCTTTCTTGTGACCAAGAAAACGCACCAGCAGTCTTACTCCTTGACTCCACGCCCAATGGTTCTAAAACTTTCGTGCTATCCCTGCCTCTTTACCTGAAATATCATCCTTCCCACCAAAACTTAAACAAAACCCCCTCGAACTCAATAACTAGCCTAAAAATCATCTCCAACAAAGCTAAATCAGAAAGAGAGAGCCCTCTCTGATTGCAGGTGGGCTAGAACCTGCAGTCCAAAGATTGGTCTGTGGTTACCTCGGCCGTATCCTTTTGCGCTGATCAAAAGGACAACCTGAGCGATAACATAATGGCGACTCCGCTGGGGAAAAATCAATTGTTCAAGTGCTGTCTGCTCCTTAAAACTACAGATGAAGTCTGAATATCAGCCAGGGAGCCTTTGAAACTGTTCTTGCTTTGCATTTTCAGGAGTAAATAAAAGCTGCTTCAGTCAATCTTCATGCTATTTTTAAGCTGCAGATAGCTGTTCCCAAATTTTGATCAGTTCCTTGCTAATTCTAAAGGCATTCCCAGAAAAATACCTAAAACAAATTCGGAAGCTGGCTCCCAAAAAGAACTTACGTCATACAAGGTCAAACCCAGATCCAAACCCCCCAGCTGTTTTTGAAAATCCGAACTTAATCCCAAAGATCCTTAGGAAGCAAGAAAGACAAGAAGATTTTGCTGATTTGAGTCCTGAAGCAGCTCACCCTAGCTGTGTTCCAACTCCTGTCAAGGTTTTATTTCGTTCAACCCTGCTTCCCCTTGTTCATCATCCACATCTCAAAGCACTCCTTCCACACCTTCATTCACTGCACATACTCCTATTACCACTACTGTTGTCACAGCTGTTCCTGTTGTTCCTGTTGTTCCTATTGTTCCACTTATCCCTGTGAATATGGCTAATAGATATGCACCCCTGCAATTGCCTGCTAATCCTGGGGCCTTGCCCCAAGATTACCAATCCAAAATTACATATTTTGATAGTACTGGTCCTTTCACTGCACTTCAGCATACCAAGAAAATGCAGGACTATTTTGAAAACTACGAAATAGATGATGATAGCGTGAGAATGAAAATTTTTGTTCAAAGTCTAACAGGTGATGTAAGAACTTGGTTCAGATCACTTGCTGCAAATTCTATAACCACTCCGGATGAGCTTTACCATTCCTTTACCAACAGATGGGAGAAAAAGAAAGACCCCTTGCACATACTAGCCGAATATGATACAATTAAAAGAGGTCCTCAAGAGACTGTTTTGGAGTACTGTGCAAGGTTCAATAATGTCTATAATGCAATACCACAGAACTTAAGACCACCACCTGACCTTGCCTTGTATAAATTCCCTGATGGATTCGACCCGGATATGGCATACCAGTTAAAAGAAAGAGCCCCTCAGACCCTTGCAGACATGCAAAATGTTGTTGTTAGCGTAGAGGCCAACCTAATTGCCAAAAGAAACAGAGCTAGAATGGAAAGAAGAACCACCTTTAAGGAAGAACCCTCAGCCTTAGAACAAAAGCTTGATGCTATTATCAGTGGCATGCAAAGGCTGGGAGACAGAGTAGAGAGTGTTGAGAGGAAGTCATCATGGGAAGGACAACAGTCCAATACCATAAGGAACCCAAATTTTAGGAAAACGCAGAACACAAATGTTGGTAGGTCAAGCCTAGATCATGACATAAGACCCCCTTTCCAAGAAAACTATGCTGAGGCATCCACTTCTAGTGAACCCATAGAAGACACTCACATGAATCTGATGGATCTAAAGGGTGAGCATCAAACTTTCTTGAGCCAAGAAGACCAAGATGAGCATGACTTTAGTCAATTTCAGACTAAGTCTGGTGAGTCTTTTGATTTTAAACAAGGTTATGATACTGCTGTGTATGAAGTACACAAACAATATAAGCTGAGAACTAGGACCATTGACATTTCTGAACCTAGCAAACCAAAGGATGGCAAACAACCCAACAAGATTAAAGGCAAGGCTGTCATAACAGAACCAGCTGATATACCTATCCCAAACCCGCATCAAGTGACTGTAGAAGACATAACAGAAATACAACCTTCTATTGATCAGCCTCTACCACCTTCTTCCTCTGAGCAAAATTCGACCAGTGTTCCAAAAAGCTCTCCTAAAACTGAAAAACCGCAAGCGATCAATTCCCATAATGCTGATAAACAAGAGCAAATCGCTGGTAATTCAAAAGAAGAAGAAAAAACTGCCATTATCAACACCAAGACTCCATTGGAAAAGCCATTTAATTTAGAGGCAGAGATTGGAAAACTTAAGATATCCATCCCCCTCTCAGAACTTGCCAAACACGATGTATATAGGCAACAAATTCAAAGGTCACTTCAAATCCCAGAGATCAAGGACGATGTAAATGTTTTGGATGATACCCCTGAACTTTTGTTTGGTCCAGAAGTTAATGGAAAATCAACACATGGATCTGTCTTGCCCTTCTATGTTAGTTTGCATATACATGACAAAGTTTTGCACAACGCTATGTTTGACTCAGGAGCATCACACAATCTTATGCCCAAAGCAGTTATGGAAAAGCTGAACCTTGATATCACAAGACCCTACAAAGATCTATTTTCCTTTGACTCAAGTCAAGTCAAGTGTTTAGGCCTCATCAAAGACTTGTGTGTCTCCTTAGTCCAATATCCCAACAAGACCATCCTCATGGATGTGGTGGTGGCTGACATCCCACCAAAGTACGGTATGCTCCTATCAAGATCATGGGGAGAAAAGCTCCAAGGATCCCTCCAATTAGACCTCTCCTATGCCACTATTTCAGTCTTTGGGCAACCAAAGAGACTGTACAGAGAAACACTCATGAAATATGTGGTAAGTAGTGAGGGCAAGCCTGAAAATTTTCCCATTTACTCAATCCATTCTGATATGGATTCTTTTATTTTGTTTAAAGATGATACAAATTCTCCAACTGATGATGAGCCTTTGGCTCTAGAACAACAAACACACATCAATGAAGAGTCGGTTGCACATACTGATGAAATTGTCAAAACAGTTAATGCAGCCAGCATACAAGAAGAACCTCCCCAAACGGAAACTGCAAATCTGCCCAATCCTAAAAGGGCTGAAACTATTAGTACTAACCACAAGCAAGAAATCACATGGTATTTAGAGTTTGATGGCTCTGTCAACAAGTTAGGAGCAGGGGCAGGTGTATGGATTCACAATACATATAACAATCATGCAGAAGGCCATGCCTACAGACTGAACTTTAAATGCACCAACAACATGGCAGAGTATGAGGCTCTGCTTTTAGGCCTTAAACTGCTCAAAGCTTTAGGAGCTGCAAAAGTGTCCATTTTAGGTGACTCTGATTTAATCATACAACAGATGAAAGGTAACTTTGTTACCAATGACAATAGAATGAGGGCCTATAGGACTGCTGCCACTAATATACTCAATGCATTCACTGAATCCAAGCTTGCCAAAATCTCAAGAGATCATAACATTCATGCACACAGCCTAGCCACTTTTGCTAGTACATGCAAGCTTCCCTTTGAGCCAAATCATCATTTTACAGCTGAAATAAAACATAGGCCTGCTGTCCCAAATAACGTTAAAGACTGGCAAGTGTTCGAAAATGATGCCCAGATTAATAATTTCCTCACTCTTGAGCATGAATTTGCAAATATTAACATTGACATGGATGCTATGAACGATTCCCAACAGCAAACAAATGAAATTCAGCAGGCTGTAACAGCTGCAACAGCCAAACAAATCCTAAACCCAACTGTTTTTAACAAAACAAACATAGAACAGCTGAAACAAATGCATTTGGAGGAAATTGCCAAAACAGAGGCAGAAATCATTGACTTAAAGGATAACTTTTTGCCTGCTGGCCTAACCCCATTAGAAGACATGTTTGATGCAAATGATGTTCCTAAAAAACCAAAATTGCAACCATTGAACTCTGATATAGAAGAACACAATATTGGGACAGCAGAGAAGCCAAAAATGATCAAACTGTCCAAAAATTTTCCACCTGATCAAAAGCCCAAGTATATTGATTTATTTAAAGAGTTCCAAGATGTATTTGCTTGGAGTTATGAGGACTTGAAGTCCTATGACACCTCAGTAATTCAACACACCATTCCCTTAAAACCAAACCAGAAGCCCTTCAAAAAGAAGCTGAGGAGAATCAATCCTGTGCTTCTCCCTTTGATTGAAAAGGAAGTGAAAAGAATGTTTGAAGCAGGTATCATAGCACCCATCAGATTTTCTGAATGGGTATCCAATCTTGTTCCCACAAGAAAGAAAACAGGTGAGATTAGACTTTGTGTAGATCTGAGAAATTTAAACCAAGTCTCCCTAAAAGACCACTATCCATTGCCCAAGATGGATCACATCCTACAAAGAGTAGTGGGGTCATCTAGAATCTCTCTGCTAGATGGATTTTCAGGTTTCAATCAAATACTTGTTCACCCGGATGACCAAGACAAGACAGCCTTTACCACACCGTGGGGAACATTTAAGTATGTAAAGATGCCATTCGGACTAAAAAACGCTGGTGCCACCTTTCAAAGAGCAATGGATATTGCATTTGCCAAGGAAATACATGATTTCCTAGTTGTTTACCTTGATGACTTGACCCCATTTTCCAAATCTGATCAAGAGCACCTCAAACACTTAAGGCAAATATTCATGACATGCAGGAAATATGGCATTTCCCTGAACCCCAAGAAGTCTCTCTTTGGCCTTGAAGAAGGCAAATTACTTGGCCACATCATATCAAAGGATGGGATTAGAATTGATCCTGAAAGAATCCAAGCCATCCTCCAAATCCCATATCCAAGAAACATAAAAGAGCTGCAAGCTTTCCTTGGAAAGATCAATTTCCTAAGGAGATTTATCCCAAATCTAGCCGAGCTGATAAGACTATTAAGCAACATGTTAAAAAAGGATGCCAAGGTAAAATGGTCTCTTGAAACCAAGCAGGCCTTTGAGAGTATAAAATCTGCCTTAACCCAAACCCCTGTCCTCACCAGCCCACAATTTGACAAAGATTTTATCATTTTTTCTTTTGCATCTGATCACACCATAGCTGCTGTCCTTCTGCAAAAGGATGAACAGGGAGCTGAAAAGCCGATTGCATTTTTCAGCCGAGCCTTAAGAGATGCCCCTTTGAAGTACCCAATCATGGAGAAGCAGGCCTATGCACTCGTTAAGGCCATCAAGGATTTCAGAGTGTACATTTTATATTCACATGTGATTGCCTATGTCCCAAATGCTGTTGTAAAAGACATACTAACCCAAGAGGGATTAGAAGGCAAAAGAGGCAAGTGGATTGCAAACATCCTTGAGTATGACATAGAAATAAAACCAACCAAACTGATAAAGGGACAAGGTTTAGCCAAACTGATGTCCGAAACAAACTTTCAAGCCTTGGACATTAACCAACTGGACAATGAACAGGAGCTGGCGACTCCACAGATCAGTGAAACCTTTTTACAATCCCCATGGTATGCTGATATATGTTTTGTACTGTTAAACCTGTTTGCTCCCCCAGGATTGTCCAGAACCAAGAAAAGATTTTTGAAAATGAAGGCTTTAAAGTTTTGTGTCATAGATGGTGCATTATTTTGGAGAAATCATGAAGGTATATTGCTTAATTGTTTAACCATGAGTGAAACTAACAATATCATGAAAGAATTCCATGCAGGTGACTGTGGAGGACATCTATATTGGAAGTCCACTGCTGATAAAATTTTAAGGGCTGGTTTCTACTAGCCCTCTCTTTTTGCAGATGTAAAGAAATTTGCCATGTCATGTCACAAATGCCAAATCTTTGAGGGCAAAAGAAAGCTGTTGCCCCTGCCCCTGAAACCCATCTCAACCGAAAAACCTTTTCAACAATGGGGTCTTGACTTCATTGGAGAAATCCATCCCTCTTCCTCAGGCCAGCACAAATGGATTTTAACAGCCACCGACTATTTCACCAAGTGGGTTGAAGCCATCCCATGTAGGCAAGCCAATGACACCATCATTATCCAATTCCTTGAGTGCAATATCCTTTCTAGATTTGGCTGCCCTGAGAAGATCATCACTGACAATGCCTGCCTTCAAATCCAAAAAGATGATCAATTTTTGCCACCAATTTCATATTACCTTGGGCCACTCTACAGCCTATTACCCTCAAGGTAATGGCTTGGCCGAATCATCCAACAAGAGCCTCATCAACATCATAAAGAAAGTGCTACAAGAAAACAAGAAGAACTGGCACAAGAAGCTGGTAAATGCCCTATGGGCAGACAGACCTTCAACAAAGAGATCTATTGGGATGAGCCCTTATGAGCTAGTATATGGCATGGAGGCCAGATTTCCTTCATCCTTGGGCATCCCTACTATCAGACTGTTACAGGAAATTCAGGCTGAACCAAATGACATTCAAAGAAGGATTAATCAGACCATTCATCTTCAGCAAACCAGAGAACAAGTTTATGACAGAGCTCAAATTTTGCAAGAAAAGCTCAAAAAGATGTTTGATAAGAGAGTTAAGGCTGAGGATTTCTACATTGGTGACAAAGTTCTAAGGTGGGATTCACGAAGAGAAGACAAGGGAAAACATGCAAAGTTTGATTTTTTATGGAAAGGGCCATTTGTTGTTTCTGTTGTTCAGGGAAATAACACATATTTTCTCAAACCTGTAGAGGGCAGCTCTGCTGAAGAAGGCCCTGTTAATGGCCGTATGCTGAAACATTACCATGATCCCTTTTGAGGGACACAGTGCAGTTCTGTATATACCTTTTGTACATTGATATTTGTATATATCAACATTTTGTTTTCTTTTTTTATATAAGCAATCCGATTGTTAGAGGAGCAGCAGTAAATTTTATGAAGACACAACCAATGCAAGTATTCCAATTTAAAAAAAAAAAGCTCTGTCTCTGCACTAATCTCAACAAAACAGCAAGAGTAGCACTGACACATCACAGCAATTCATGGCAAAAAGAAGCTGTTTGCAGTCTTGCAGCCTTAAGTTTCATATCAGCAGCTGTTTTTACACCAAGGCTAAGGCAAACACATTAGTTTTGATCCATGTTCTGAGACTGTTTCAAAGGCACAATGCTCAAGCAACATTCCACATAGTAGCAAGCACGCAGAAGAAAGCAGGCAGTGCTATGTATTTCACAATATTTCAGTTGAGGAGAAGGTTGTTCTTATTCCAAAGTTTCAATTATCTAACAGCCAGCATAAAGAAGTTTTTTAATCTACAACAACAACAGAAGATCAGGCATTCTGACCTGCTGTTCTTGGCTTTTCACAAGGAAAAGCCATCCCCAAGTGGAGCCACTGTTAGCCTCCTGTTGCAATAGGTGTTCATATTTCATGATTGACATTTTTACATGCCAAATATGTCATCTTTCTTGCTGCAAGGTTCCATATTTCCAGAAGAGGCCAAAGAAGAGACCATGAAAGTGTGCTAGTCTAAATGCCACTGCTGTACTCCAATTTTGATGAGTTGTTCCATTTTTGAAGAAGTTTTTCAGTTAAGGGAAGGCCAAACAGCTTAATCTTGGCCTCTCTAGGTTTCAATTTCCTATTTTAGAATATAGAGAATCATTATCTGTCCAAACAGCTTAATCTTGGCAGATTTGTAGATAGGTAGAGAATCAAAGGAGCCCAACTGCTTAATCTGGGTCCTTGGCAGAAATAAGTGTAGATTTAGATAGGAGGACAGTCAAAAGAAAAATTGTAAAGCTGGGTCTGCAAGTCTAAGTGCACCCAAACCAAAAAGAAGAAAAAATGTTAGGCCAGTAGGCTGGGTAGGTAGTTTTGAGGTTGCAGAATGATGATTCATGATCAATTTTGTGTTTTAAAGTGTTATATCTTTTCAGATCACAGGTTGGAGGCAGTTTTCCATTTGGAGGAGCTCAAGCTGGACATCTCTAACTTCCCCATTCTTCCTTATCCCCAAAACTAATTTCCCTGAAAGAGGTCAAGATCTGCTTGAGCCTCTTACTCTCATCATGTTTCATAACATTTTCCTAAGAACAGATCTGCTTTACTTAGAGACACTCATATCTTTTCTACAAGTTCTATTTTCCCTCTGTAGCCTAAGGTCCCTTACCTTAGCGCTTTCTTTTCATCTCCATATTAACTCCTAACTCTATTATCTAGCCCCCTATCTATTTCCCCTTCCCCTACTAAAACAATGTATAAAAATCCCAAAAATATAATAATACCCCTTCCCTGGCACTATAGCCCTATTCATCTAAGTCCGGGAGAAAACAGTCCAGCTGGGGCTGTTTTTAGCCCATCCGTGTCTTACAGGGGTTAGTTTGACCTCTGGTCAAACTAATAACCATTTCCCCTAAGCCCTAACCCTGAAAAAACCCATTTTCCACCTCATCCTAAGGTCTTACCCACCAGATATTCGACCCGCTCACTTTTAAAATCCCCAAAAACCCACATTTCCTAAGTTTTTTAAACCCCCCCCCCCCCCCGGGCATTGTATTAAAAATTTGAATATTCGCGTGCCCGTCCCTTAACCCTCAACTGCCTCGTCCATGCCGCCGGCCGTCCGATCGCCCGCGCCCCAGATCTACGGTGGGCGGGCCTCCTCATATCCCAAACAGCCCGAGGGTTAGCGTCCGGGAGATGGGCGGTTTTCCCGCCGTACTCCCGCCACGCGTCGCCCTCTCGGCTGTGGCGGAGCCCCTCCGCCGATACCGCCGTCTGCCCAAAGGCGGTGCGCCCAAAACCGAAAACCGCTTACGCCCTCCTGCGTCAGTGCCACGTCACCCGCTCACGTCATCTGCCTGCGTCGGCCTCCTGCCACTGCACTGCCTAGTCACCCTACCACGTCACCACCGTACTGGGTCCCACCCACTGACGTCATGCTGACGTCATCAAAAAAAGGCGCGAAGGCGAAAATCGTGCTTAGGAAGCCCGGATTCAAATTCTGAGGCAGTTTTTCATACGCGATTAGCACTAGCGCTAATAGCGCATGGCTATGGAAAGGGGGCCAAAGTGGAAAGACCCTCATTAAGCAGCCCCCAGCAAGCCCGAAAGGCGCAGAATGACCAGTTTTTCTTCGCGAGGCATTCAGAAAGGGGCAAACACAGTTTTTAAAGCAGCAGAGGGCCGAACAGCAGCCATTAACTATTGATCTGACAGTTTCATACACAGCGAAAGAGAGAAACGACACGTTTCCACTGCGAAAGAGTATCAGAGGAAGATGAGCGGCAAAGAGTATCAGTTGGATGTTTTAATCAAAATCTTCATTTCCCAAGGCAGCTTAGCATTGAATGGCCTCCAACAAAGTCAAATAAAGCGGTGTAAGCCTATTAATGCTCTCAAATCACAGTTAAAGCATTTAAAGCTGCCGAACAGCAATGGACCAGAGACCCATGCACAGTTATTGCAGAAACCCTACACCAAGTCACCAAGGACAACACATTAACTCAGTTTTGATACGGCTGCCCTCAGCGCAGCTCAAAGATATTTCCTTGCATTTATTGCTGGATAGGATTAGGTTAAAGTAATCATTCTTCTTTCAGACCTGTTTAGGTCAAGTTGTAATAGACAATTGTGGATATTTTTCCCTATATATACCACCCTCTGTATTGTTTTAAGGGTTGGTTGGTTGATAGTCTTCATTAGAGACTCGCACTGGATATCTGAAATGTTTTATTTAATCAAAGATTGCTGAAAAGCTTGGAGGAATGACTGTCTGCTCTGTGTCTAATGGTCTGAAGAAATGAATGTGGAATTCTTGTGCTGCAGTATGAATCAATAAGTGTTTCTTACCTCTGTTATTCCAATTTCACATATGCTTAAGTTACAGAACAAAGGATTGGTTTAGAATTTGCTTAGCTGCACTCTATGCTCAGTTTCTGTGGCTTATTAATGTTTTCCTCTTGATTTAGGCATAAATATGAATTCCTTTGTGGCTCATGTTTGATCTATTTCACATATGAATGACTGTTATCTAGGAATTCTTAACTGCTCCTAGATAGGGCTCATTTATCTCCTTTCTGCTAAACTGACTGAGAGATTCTTAATTGCCTCTCATTCCTTAGCCTTTCATCCATCTTTTACCTTGAATGATTGTTTCGTATGCGGCTAGCTTGCTCCATATTCTTTCTTGTGACCAAGAAAACGCACCAGCAGTCTTACTCCTTGACTGCACGCCCAATGGTTCTAAAACTTTCGTGCTATCCCTGCCTCTTTACCTGAAATATCATCCTTCCCACCAAAACTTAAACAAAACCCCCTCGAACTCAATAACTAGCCTAAAAATCATCTCCAACAAAGCTAAATCAGAAAGAGAGAGCCCTCTCTGATTGCAGGTGGGCTAGAACCTGCAGTCCAAAGATTGGTCTGTGGTTACCTCGGCCGTATCCTTTTGCGCTGATCAAAAGGACAACCTGAGCGATAACAGGACTATTACAACCTTTATCCATTCCAAGCCAGTGTTGGGAGGAGGTTTCAATGGATTTTATCATAGTTTTCCAAGTCCAAAGGAAAGAGTATTTTCTCTATGTTAAGTACTAGTACCATGAATTGAACGACCTATGCAAGAGTGCTTTGCGCACCCATTCACCATCAATCCCATAAGAAAGAGTATTATCATGGTATTAGTTGACCAAATTACAAGTTTTCACACTTGTGTGCATTATCTCATCCATTTAAAGCGAGTACAGTTTCTACTACATTTATGGAAACAATTCAAAAGCTATATACCCAAGATTATTATAAGTTACAGAGATCCCATTTTCACTGGAAATTTTTGGACAAAATTATTTTCTTGTCTTGGTACTCAGTTAGCTCATAGCTCATATTATCATCCTCAATCTGATGGGAAAACTGAGATAGTAAACAAATGTTTGGAAGGATATATTTGTTTCTTTGTATATGATAAACGTACACAATGGGTCAAATGGTTGCCTCTGGCTGAATGGTGGTATAACACTTCCTTCCATACTGCAACAAAAATGAATCCATTTATGGAACTTTATGGATATCATCCACCATCCATCACATCATATTTAAGAGAAAATTCTAAGGTTCAAGTAGTGGAAGATCACATCGAGCATCAACAACAAGTTCTCCAACTCTTAAAGGATAACCTCACCTTGGCACCGAATAGAATGAAACAGCAGGCAGATCAACATCGCAGCGAAATAAGTTTTGATGTAGGTAATTGGGGTTTCCTACGGCTACAAGCATATAAACAAATGTCCCTCAAGCAAGCTAAGAAGGATAATAAATTATCACCAAAGTATTATGGTCTGTACAAGGTGTTGCAAAAGATAGGTACTATGGAATACAAATTGGAGCTTCCTGTAGCTTCCCGAGTGCACCCATTTTTCCATGTTTCATGCTTAAAGAAGGTTATAGGTGACAAGCTTCCAGTTCAAACAATATTTCCAGAACTTGATGAGGAAGGAAAAATCATATTGGAACCTGAAGCAGTCAAAGAAACAAGAACTCGACAGCTACGAAATCGATCAATTTCAGAGTATCTCATCAAGTTGAAGAACTTACATGTTGAAGATTCCACATGGGAGGATGAGAATTTTATACAGAAGCATCCAGAACTACTCAAGCATTGAGGACAACACTTTTTGAAGGAGAGGGGCATGTTAGGTCCCTATAATACTAGTGATTCCCACCCCCCATTACTATTGTCGCTGTATCCCTTATTGTTATTTTTGTTTCCCTATTGTCCCCATATTGTTATTATTGTGCCCCATAGAATCCCTCTATTGTTATTTTTGTGCCTTTATATTATTATTGTTAGGTTGGCTTGGTTATATTGTGACCCCTTAGACTCCTATATATAGAAAGGAGGTTTTGTCATTTGAATCATCCAAGAATTGTTCATTTGTGTAATGTAAAGGAGGTTGCCTCCTTGAAGAGGCTGAATTATAAGGCGTTGATCTATCTTTTCTATCATTTTGTGAGCTGGTTTCATAACATTTGGTATCAGAGCTTTGGATTCTAGGGTTTTGTTGCTCCAAACAGGTCATCCTGGAATTTTCGCTATAACATTTGTTCTGCGATGTTTCAGAAGATAAAAATAAAACCCGTTTGAGACTAAATCGTGCTGAACCTCGGGTCCAAATTTCAGATTTTTTCTCACTATATTTTCGGAGATATGATATGAGAAAGTTAGGGTTTTTGTAAGCTCCACAATTTCATCTAAAATAGGTCATTGTGGAATTTTCTCAATAAATCTTTTGCTACGAAGTTTTAGAAGCTAAAAAAAACCATTTGAGAAGAAATCGATCTGAACCTCGCTCTGAATTTTAGATCCTGTCTCGCTATATTTTTGGAGATATAATCTGAGGAAGTTAGGGTTTTTGCAGACCCCAAATTACTTTCTAGACAGGTCACCTTGGGAAAATCATCATAACTTTCGCTCTGAGCATCAGATTGAATTTTCGTAAGAAGTTATAGAAAGAGGATGGACTGTAGTTTTTTTGTATCATTTTCACAACCTAAGGTTAAAACAGTGACCTGCGGCATGTCGTACAAGTTCGCTCTACTGAACTAGTCTATACTCAAGTCATTGTGGGAGATTTGGCATAACTCTTCATTGGAAAATCCAATCTTGATCAAACTTGCAGGGTTAGAAAGATTCCTTAGAGGGTTACCGCAAGAAGAAATTTCAGACCTGGGAGATCCAAAATTACAGAGATACATCAGGTTCAATATCGAGCTCCAACAAAGTGAAAAAAGGTGTGTAGTTTTTTTAAAATTTTTGCATAAGCTTTGTTTGAAAAATTAGTTTGAAGGAATTCAAAGAGCATAGTGAAGCATTATTATCGGTAATTGATGCCCTGAAGAAAGAAAATGGAAACACCTAGTAAGCATCCTGAAAGCTCTAGCATGACTCATGAAGAAGAGGAAGAAATGCAACATGATATATCAAAATTACGAGACCAAGTGCAACAAATTTCAATCGCACAAAAGGTAACAGAAAATAAGATGGATGGTTTAAAGAAAGACGTAGAAGCTAAGATGGATGGTTTAAAGAAAGACGTAGAAGCTAAGATGGATGGTTTAAAGAAAGGCATAGAAGCTAATATGGATGACGTGGAAGCTAAGATGGATGGCGTGGAAGCTAAGATGGATGGCATGGAAGCTAAGGTGGATGGTGTGGAAGCTAAGATGGATGATTTAAAGAAAGACATGGAAGATTTGAAGAAAAATTTGAAGACATATTTGACAAAGTTTCTACAAGAAATGCTTACTAATGGCGAAAGGGTAGTAAAGGAAACTCATGATGAGAATAAAATAAATGTTAATCATGATTTCATAGACTCTAACATTGGATCGAAGAACCACCATGTTCCAAAGATTGATATGAGGAAGTTTAATGGCAAGGATCCTGGAACATGGATACTACAGATGGAGCAATTTTTCGATCTTCGTAATGTGAAAAACACACAAAAGGTATGCATTGCAACTTTATATTTAGAACCAAATCAGTTTGTATGGTATCGATGACTTTGCTCTCGTAAAAAAATTGTCACTTGGGATATTTTTACAGATGAAATGATAGCACATTATGAGGATACAAAAAGAAACACTTTTTTAAGCCAATTGAGAAATCTCAAACAAAAGGGTTCAATGATGGAGCACATTGAGGACTTCCAAAAATTGGATATACAGATAAAAGATATTCCAGAGGAGCATAGGATTGATGTGTTCATAGGGACTTTAAAAGGTAACATCCAACATGAGGTTCACCTTTGGGAACTAGATTCATTGGAGAAGGCATTCAGGTTGGCAAGAAAAATGGAAAGCAAAATTATGGAAACAAGGAAGCCTACCACTCACAATCATAAAGATGGAAGTGTTGCTACCCCTAGCCATCCACAACCTACAAGGTTGACACCACAACAATTGGAAGAAAAAGGAGCAAAAGGGCTTTGTTACAGTTGTGATAGAAAATACACTAAAGGTCATAAGTGTGCTGAGAAGAAATTATTTTACATAGATTGTGAAGAGGAGGAAGAAAAGGAACATGAAATGTCAAAATAAGAGGAAATACACAAGGAACAAACCCTAGAAAAATAAGAAATGAATTCGACCATATCTTGTAATGCATTTGCTGGAATTACCACTCCTCAAACTATCAAGATAGAAGGGCATATCAAGAAGAAAAAGGTAATAGTGTTGACTGATTCAGGAAGAACACATAATTTTATTCATTGTAAGATAGCCAAGGAATTGAATTGCTTCCTATATCTAGCACGAGAGTGTCAAGTGATGGTTGCAAGTGGAGGAACCATAAATTGCACAAGAAAGTGCCATAATATCAATCTATCCATGGGAGAATATGTATTGAATAGCCTAATGCTTTCCATTCCAATGGGTGGTGCTGATGTTGTACTAGGAGTCCAATGGCTACAATCCTTTTGTACAATAGCTTTTAATTTTCAAGAAATTTTCATGAAATTCTCTTCAGAAGGAAAGGAAGTTGAATTAAGAGGCATCGTAGGGAAACCAAGAAAGATAATCACCTCTAATGGAATGAAAAACCTTATAAAAAAAGAACAATGGGGAGTAATTGCACAATTATGTTCGCTAGAGGTTCCCACATTGAAATCATCTATTTCTCCAGATCTCCAAAAAGTCTCGGACAATCATTCCAAGGTATTTGAGACTCCCAAAGGTCCCACCTATTCGTGATCATGATCATGTTATTCATTTGATTCCAGGAAGTGTTCCTTCAAACATCCAGCCTTACAAATATCCCTATGTGCAAAAGAGTGAAATTGAATGTATGGTTGCAGAAATGCTAGAGGCTGGTATAATTCAACTTGTTTAGCCTAACACACTATATCTTCCAAGCTAAAAAACTTTTTTTTTTTTTTTGTTGAAGGTTTGATATTGCAAGATACATTAAGATATGAATTTCTATACAACAATGAAGTAGCGTTATTTTCTTTTATTTTACTAATTAAAATTTATCTTTGTAATGGTTTGATACCAAATTTTAAAAGTGTAAAAATATCTCCTACCTTTTATTGATATAATATATAATGAAAAGCAACATATTTTTATTTTCATTATTTATATAGTTTGTTTTCATACAAAATTAAATAATAATATATAATAGTAAAAACTATCTCTCTTAAATTATTATTTAAATTTTTTATAAAATAATTATAATTATTTTATATAAATTACATTATATTTATATCATATTATTATTATAAATTATTTTATATATAATTAACCTTAAAAAAAAATAATAAAAAAATCAACCAAATAACTTAATTTTTATTATTTCTTTTTCCATATTCCAAATTAAATATCTATACTTGAAAGTGTTATTTTCAATATTCTAAAATCAAAGTATTTGGTTAAGATATTTTTTCTACGATCTCAATCATGTCATGTGATTAATTAAAATGTGATGTTTTTTAGGTAACTCAGCCCACGTGACACATAACTACCTGTAAATCTTTAGGGGACTTAAATTATTATTTATTTTTTTTATAAAAGAAATTGTAAATATATAGTTAACACTTTTTGCTACTATCAACAACCCACCTATACGTAACTAATAGTAAACCTTTATGGGGCTATAATATGTCCTCCCTCCTCCCCGTAGCCCGAGTCACAACAAGGAGATGCCTTTTGAATTTCAACCATTTCACATTTCTCTAATTAACCAATTGAACTGCGGGTGGGGACTAAAATGAGATGGTTTTTTACAAAAAAAAACAAGTTATTAGATTAATGTTTAGAGCAAAAAAAACGAAGTGCTTCTTTGTATTATTTAAGAAAATATATTTTTATATTTTATTGGCTATAAAGTCTATTAACCCATAATCATTAATTAAAAGGTATTACAAACTCGATGATCATTATTTTTCATTATGAAAGATATTGTGAAACAATTTAATCAGTACTTTTAATTATAAAAAAAGTATTACAAACTCCATTATTAGTTTCAGTTATGTAATGTATTGCAAAACAATTTGGTTATTTGATAAAAAAGAGGGGCCATAAAATGAAATTTAATCATGATATAAATAAATAAATATTTATAGATAATGAAATTTAATATTACTAACAATAAATGAATAATTTTATCTTATTTTGAATAATACCATGATGAACATGTATGTTATATTACAACGTTTTGGTTGTTATTAAGGCCCAACATGTAAATGCATCTGAATAAATAAATATTTATAGATAATAAAATTTAATGTTAATAACAATAAATGAATAATTTTATCTTATTCTGAATAATACCATGATGAACATGTATGTTATATAGCAATTTTTTGGTTGTTATTGAGGCCCAATGTGTAAATGCATCCAAGTGTTGGTTACAACACAATCATCTTAGCAGAGTAGCCCATAAAGATATATATATTCTAATAAAAATAAGATCTATAGAGCACATTAGTATTATATATATATGAATGATAATTTAAAATTAAAAACTAATTCACTCAAATTAATTTCTAAATTTTTAAAAATTATTTTATACTAATGTCATTATATTTATATCATATTATTATTTTATATTATAAAGGTAAAGATAAAAATATGAAAATAATGATTTATTTATGTATAATTATTTTCTATAAATGAAAACAATAATTCACCTATAAACTAATTAAAATAATTTTTATTCTTATTTTTTAGTATTCCAAAATAAATATCAATATTTAAGAAGTGATGTTTTCAATATTCTAAAATCTAGTTTTTTGTCTAACATTTTTTTCGTCGATCTCAATCATGCCATGTGACTAATTGAAATGTGATGGTTTGTATTCAAAGAAACATGCTACTAGTTGGTTAATATCTAGAGTTAAAAAAAAGTGTTTGTTTATCAAAATGTAAAGAGAAATCTATTTTGATATCAAAATGTAAATTATAGCTATAAATTAGCTTTATATATTTTCATTTTAAAATGCAATAATATTATTTTGAAGGAATTTTATTCACTATAAATTCTGTAAACCCATGATCATTACTTTCAATTATAAAAATTTTACAAATTTGATGACCATTACTATTAATATTTAGAGTTAAAAAAAAGAATGTTTCTTTGTCAAAAAAGTAATAAAAAAGACATTATTTTGATATCAAAATGTAAATTACTTTTATTAATTAGTTTTGTACATTTTCATTTGGAAATGCAAAAAAAAAGAAGAAGATTATTTTGAAAAAAAATTATTGCCTTTTATAAAGTATATTAACTCGTAATTGTTATTTTTAATTATAAAATTATATTACAAGCTCCATGATCATTATTTTATATCAAAGGTATTGCAAATCCGTGATCATTATTTTTAGTTATGAAAGATATTGCTAGAAAATTTTGCTATTTAATCTATGATGATTACGTGATGATTATGGGGTTGTTGCTTCCTTTGATGAAGCAAAAGTATATCTTGTTGATCTAGAAGCAACAATTGATCCTATCGATGCTAACATTTGACTACTAGTATTAGTGCCATATTAGTTAAAAGAAAAAAAAGAGGAAACCCAAGTTGTATCATAGAAGGAATTTTATTGGCTATAAACTCTATTAACCCATAATCATCAATGTAGAGAAGAAGAATGATGACTCTTCTAGCTAATGTAATTCCAACACAATCAATTTCTCTGAAACATGCCTCTAACTTGTCAATGTAAATGCCAAAATGGGTAGGGAATAGAGAACATCCTTACTTATCTCGTATATTACAAGTAATCTCCTCCAACCGACCATCAATGTTCCTAAATTTATTAAAAACACTCTTATACAACCTTTTGAAGAGGTTGTCAACTCAAATGGACCCTATAAGTCTTCCTATATATTCCAAAGGACAATTCCAAGCACCATTTCAAATGCTTTCTTATAGTCGACAACTGAACACCAAGTATTATCTATATTACTATGTCATTCTTCTCTGATGCCCTTAATCTATAACTACAGGGTCCATAGTGGGATGCTGGCTTGTAAAACATGGTCATGATTTATTCCCTTTGTCTTGACATTCTGATAATATAGGATTTTTTTTTTTGTGAAATTGTTATAGATCTCGCTTGGCTCAAATAAGGTGTATCATAATGGTCTTGTAGGTAGTGGGTTTGTTTTCTCTTTTCTTTTAAAAACATGATCAATAAAGCTTTAAGTCAAAACTTTAAGATATGAATTTATATACAACAACGAAGTAGCATTATTTTCTTTTATTTTACTACTTAAAATTTATCTTTGTAATGGTTTGATATCAAATTTTAAAAATGTAAAAATATCTCCTACCTTTTATTTATATAATGTATAATGAAAAGAAACATATTTTTATTTTCATTATTTATATAGTTTATTTTCGTAAAAATTTAATAAAATATAAAATTACAATAGTAAAAACTATCTCGGTTAAATTATTATTTAAATTTTTAATAAAATAATTATAATTATTTGATATTAACTACATTATATTTATATCATATTATTATTATAAATTATTTTATATATAATTAACCTTTTAAATAAAAATATTAATTTTTCTATTAAAAAATCAACCAAATAACTTAATTTTTATTATTTCTTTTTCCATGTTCCAAATTAAATTTCGATACTTAAAAGCGTTATTTTCAATATTCTAAAATCAAAGTATTTGGTTAAGAGTTTTCTCTACGATCTCAATCATGTCATGTGATTAATTAAAATGTGATGTTTTTTTGGTAACTCAACCCACGTGACACGTAACTACCACCAGTAATTATAGTTACTTGGTTAACACTTTTTTCTACGATCAACAACCCACCTGACATGTAACTAATAATAAACCTTTATTGGATATTTAATTATTTTGTCTTACTGCAGTGAAAGCTTACCCCCCCTTGATTGTCATTTTTGGGAATTCGCTCTTGGAAACGGATCTAGGGTTTGAGTCAGAGTTTGAAGCTGGTGACTATGGCGGGTCATAGAGGAGGGAGTTCTTCTCCCTCCTACAATCACATAGTAGCAAACAGAAACAAGGAATCTGATCTGCATCACTTCAAGGAACCAATAGAGGGGATCACTGAGGACACTAACTCAGGAAAAATCAAATCTCACGAACAAAGAGCAAATCATGAGGAAGATAGTAGGGAGAAGAGGAAAGAGGGAAACAGTCAGAAGGCTACACCTTTGAGGGCGACATGGGGCTACAAACCCAAGTCGACCATCACTCCCCGGGTCGTTTTAAGTGATCCAGAGCTATAGGTGCACAAAGATCACATGGCGAAACACGCAATCATATGAAAATTTATGGGGACTTGGCCGACGGAGAAGGCCTTACATGCATGGATAAGGTACAACTGGAAACCGAAAGGAGAAATAAACGTTCACCTTGGATCCAAGGGTTTCTTCATGGTGGTGTTCACGAGCTTAGAAGATAAAGACAGAGTATTCGAGGGAGGACCCTATTTTTACGTTGCTGTAGGACTGTACATGCAACCATGGGTGATGAACTTTGTCTCAGAACAAGAAACGTTCACTTCAGTACCAGTATGGATAAGACTTTACTCCCTTCCTTTAGATTATTGGTTGCCGGAGTCTCTAAAGGCTATTGGCAATAAACTAGGGCATTCTATAAAGATATCAGATGCGACATTAAGAGGAAAATACACTTCCTTCGCCCGACTCTGTGTGGAAATGGACCTATCTGGGGCACTCCCAGATGAGATCATTTTAGAAGTTTATGATGAGGAATGGGTGCAGGAGGTGGACTATGAGCATGTCCCATTTAGGTGACGCAAGTGCCATGAACATGGGAACCTATACAGAGACTGCCCATTAAACAAACTGGAAAGCGACAAAAAAACCACCACAAGAAAAGATCCCGAGGGTTTCAATAAGGTGGGGGATAAGGGGAAAGGAGGAAAGCGACACCAAAGGAAAGCCAACGAGGATAGACAATGGAGCCACAATAGTTTCAAAATCCTAGAAGAAGAAATGGGAAACAACGAGGAAAACCAGAAATCGGAGACCAAGACCAATGAGAAGGATAGGGATACTAGCATGGAGGACATACCAGAGAACAACCAGCAATAGGATGATCTACCAAGCATGGTGGAGCTCAGCAGGGACCATGAGATGAACCCAAGTGAGGCGGGAATGGAGGATCATGAACTACATGAGATTCTTGAGAAGGAAAACTTGGATCTAGAAATGTTTTTGGAGCAGGGTATTACCAAAGCAGTTGACTCCCTACCAAAAGAGGAGTTTGATAGGGTTCAACAACTCTTCCTATGGAGATCCCAATCGAAAAGCTCTGGAGTCAAAAGAAACCATGAAATCCAAGAAAATAGAGGGATGAAGATAATGGAGGAAACACCGGGGCACTCTTCCAAGAACCCAGGTAGGAAAAGAGGAAGGAAAAGATAGAATGAGCTGCTAACAGAATGTGGAAAACTCATGATCAAATCAGGTAAGATGAAAGATCTAACCAGTTACTCTTTTAAACATATTTCTGAATGAAGTTCACAACCTGGAATATTAGGGGCCTAGGAAGTAAAAGGAAACAAAGAAATCTCAGTAGTAGAATAAAAGAAGGAAAACCAGACATGGTTTTCATTCAGGAAACAAAATGCTCGATGGATAAAATCAGAGAAATACATAGCAAATGGTTGAGCAGGTATGAGTATCTAGAGGTTAAGGCAAATAACTCGGCAGAAGGGATTCTCATGCTCCGGGATCCTCAAAAACTCGGAATCCTGGATGCGGAAGCGTCCAGGAACTATCTTTCATTGGTAATACAACCTGTGGGTGATAAAGAGAGTTACATGATTACAAATGTCTATGGTCCTCAAAAAATAGCAGACAAACTCAAGTTTCTCCCTTCCCTTGAGGAACTAAGAGAGAGATATCCCAATATTCCTTGGATTCTGGTAGGGGATTTCAATATGATCAAATCTCTTACATAGAAAAGAGGGGGCACCAGAACACTACGCAAAGACTCCATTTCCTTCCAGAACTTCATAAATAACATGAGATTAGTGGATGTTGAAACAGTAAATGATACCTTCACCTAGAACAACAAGAGAGGAGGGGCTTCTCAAGTTGCTTCTAAACTAGATAGATTCATGATCTTAGAGGACCTATTTCTCACAGGCCCTGACATGTCAGCTTTAATCCTTCCTTTTGGAGGCTTAGACCACTGGCCAGTCCAGCTTGAAGCCACTTTTATGGGCACACCGAGGAACAACCTTTCAGGTTTGAAAATGTATGGCTTTCTCACCCTGACTTCACCAGCAATATTGATAAATGGTGGATGGAAGAGTTGCCCCTTCAAGGAACCAAAATGTTCATGCTACAACAAAGACTTAAACACATTATATTGGAACAAAAGATAGTTTGGTAACATTTTTGAAGCCAAAAAGGAAGTTGAACAGAAACTTCAGGGGATTAATCAGCTTATGATCACAGATGGCTTTAACGAGGAAAGGAAATCTCAGGCAAATGTTCTTCAGAAGGAATGGGATGACAGATGCAGGCAAGAGGAGATTTTTTGGAGATAGAAATTGAGAGTACAGTGGATTAAGGAAGGGGAAAGAAATAAAAAGTTTTTTCACAATTCAACTTTGAGTCACAGGTCACACAACAGAATTATAAAACTCAAAGACTCTGAAGGGAAAGAGCTCGTCACCCACAAAGAAATGGAATCTATCCTAGTACAACACTTCCTTAGCATTACAAAGGAGCCTCTCTTAGACAGGTCACAGTTCATTAGTAAATTCACAACGTACATTCCCAAGCTTGTCACAAATTAAGACAATCATAATATCAATATGCAAGTATCTAGAGATGAGGTCAGTGAAGTTATCAACAGGGTGCAAAATGGGAAAGCACCTGGACTGGATGGTTTCAATGTGGACTTTTTCAAAGCATGCTGGAAAACAATTAAAGAAGACATCCTTGAGGTGGTGGAAGACTCAAGAAGATCCAAATTGGTCCTGAAGGCTCTCAATGCCTCTTTCATAGTTTTGATTCCAAAGCAGAGGAAAGCCATCACACCTGACAGATTCAAACCCATAGCTTTATGTAATGTGGTGTACAAGATAATCTCAAAAGTGATTGCTAATAGACTTAAGCCCCTTCTTCCAACTCTCATCTCAGAGGAGCAAACTGCTTATGTGCAAGGAAGACAGATTCTCAATAATATCATACAAGCTCATGAGATGGTACACTCTCTGAAAAGCAACAAGCAAGCTAGAATGATCATACAACTTGACCTAGCGAAAGCTTATGACAAGCCAAGCTGGTCTTACATCAGGGCAGTGTTGAAAGCTTATGGTTTTGACCACAATTGGATCAGATGGGTTATGGCCCTTGCATCCACGACCAGTTTCTCAATCCTGCTTAATGGCCCGCCCTCAAGAACCTTCATTCCCTCTAGGGGACTAAAGCAAGGAGAACTGCACTCCCCCTTCCTCTTTGTGCTCCTGATGGAAGGGCTAAGCAGAGCGATAAAAATGGCAAGTGTTGAGGGAAGAATCAAGGGTTTGAAACTCACCACAGATGGATCGACCTCAACTCACCAACAATTTTTGGACGACACTATGCTGCAGGGAATTCCCATAGTCAAGGAAGCGAAAGCTTTTAAACAAATCTTGAATGACTTTGTTATGGCCACTGGTACAGAGGTAAGCCTTAACAAATCAAAAGTTTTATTTTTTAACACTGACATTGCTATTCAAAGAAATCTTACCAGAATTCTAGGGTTCCAAAGGGATCAGTTACCCTCTAAGTACCTAGGAATGCCCCTTACAGACAAACCTCTAAGCAGGGGAGTCTAGGAGCTGGTCATTAATAAAATTCAGGATAAGGTTAGGAAATGGACATGCAGATCTTTAAATTTAGCAGGGCACCTTGTGCTCACAAAAGCTATCCTGCAGGCCATACCCATTTTCATAATGTAAGATCTTCCTGTTCCTAAAGGAGTTTCACAACAGATCAGGAACATTCAAAGAGATTTTCTCTGGGGCAAAGGGCAAGAGAAAAAGAAGTGGGCTTTGGTATCTTGGGACAAGCTATCCAAACCTAAGGCCCATGGTGGATTGGGCCTTCATGACCCCGAAACCCTCAACAGAGTTTCGATTGCAAGGCTTTGATGGAGGTGGCTCAAGGAGTCGGCAACCCCATGGGCGAAGCTTTGAAAACAGAAATATGTAAGAAATTGGTAGGAAAGGGATCACATTCGAATGTATGGGCTTATCAAGGGCTCCCACATATGAAACCTTGCTTGGGAAAATAGAGGTATTATCGAGCAGCACAGCTTCTGGGAGATCCAAGATGGGAACCTAGCAAGATTGTGGGAGGACAACTGGTAGCAAGAATAAAACATATTTAGGGAAGAACTAACTGATCTCAAGAATGACACTGACAACAAAGGCTTGTGCATGGTAAGTGAATCTAGGAGTAGGTAAGAAACAATGGAAAATGGAGAATATGGAAGGATCTAGGCTACAGGGAAGAGACCCCTTTGAAAGCTCAGGCAAACTCTCTTGCTATGGACTTGGAACAAAGGAAAATTTTGGTTTCATCCTCGCCTGACCAACTGAGATGGGGAAGAAACACAGAAGGTAACTTTAACCTAAAAGAAGCCAAACAATTATCTCTAGGGTTTGATTATCAAAACCGTGATAAGACATGGAAGAACCTTTGGCAACACCTGCATTGGATGAAGATAGAGCTATTCATGTGGTTAGTTCAACAAAAGAAAATTATAACTTGGGAAAATCTTCTAAAGAAAGGTTTGTTGGCCCCTCCAAATGCTATCTGTGTGGCACACAAGAGGAGGTGATGGAACACTTACTCAACCTTTTCCCCTTCACCTCAACATTGTGGGATTGGGTGGCCTCAGTCTTCAGGCAAACTAACAGGGATGGCCTCAGTATTACTAACACTTTGAGGAATTGGAGAAGGAACTTATCAGGCAATGAGATCATCAACAATGCTTGGAATCTGGTTCCAAGCTTCTTAATCTGGGATGTCTGGAAAGAATGCAATGGCAGGATTTTCAAGGGAAAACTGGCTCAACCCAAAACAATATTGCACAGATATTAAGTCAGCTCAAAGACACCGTTGGTGCCATGTTAGGGAGACCTCTGAGAACCAGACTCTACCCCAGGACACTCGTACACTGCTGCAGTTGGGTCTCCATTCGTTAGTTCCCTAGAGCATACATAAGGATGTGAGCTGGACAAACATTGGTAAAGGCTTTTGGCAACCTCCTCCTCATGGTTTCTTGAAAATTAACATAGATGGAGCCTCTAAAGAAAACCTAGGGATGGCTGGTTTTGGCGGGGTCATCAGAGATGAGAAGGGGTGCATAAAGGACATCTTTCATAGTCATCTGGGAACTGCCACAAATAACATGGAGGAGCTCATGGCTTTAGAGTAGTGCCTGAGAATACTAATTGAGTCAAATAATCATAATGTCATCATTGAAGCAGACTCAGAATTGGTTATTAATGCACCAAGAAGATCTGCAATCGAAAAGCACCTGGAAAAGTATCAAAACATTGGCGACTTTTGCACATCTTTCAGTGTATTCTTTCCACCTTCAAACCCTATGAACAGTCAGCTTTGTTCATGCACGAAGAAAAGCCAATATGCTAGCTGATCGTCTGGCAAAGGAAGGAGTGTTTTACAAAGAAATTTACAGCAGGCATGAATGGGACTCGACACCCTCGGGGAAATTGCGTGAGGATTGTCAAAGACATGCAGACAAAGACATGGAAAGCTTCCAAACTATTAGAACTTAACAAGAAGGAAGACTAGTGGAAGCAGGAGAAAGCGGAAGTGGAAGTTTTTTTTAACCGTTAATTTTCAAAAAAGAAGAAAAGGAAAAAAAAGGGGGGAAGATAAATGCTTTCCACAGGGGAGAGGCACTTGGTAATAGTAGGTCTCTTCGTTGGTCGCCAACCACGGATCTTGACAGCCTGTGAAATATAATGGCCATCAGGCAGAAAAGCAATCAAAGGTTAACCAACAAGGTAGACCTGATGCTCTTTAGTCTAACAGTTTATAATCCTCATTGGGTCCGAAAAGGCAGTTATAGATTGTGCAGGTTTCAACTCCGATATCTCGGAGGACCGTCAGATCAATCATTGGGTTCTACAAGAAATCAGAGCTTAAGTTTAAAAACCGACCCAAACTTTTATAAACCAATGGCTCACATTCATTTCGGGTCTGCGAACCAAGTAAAAGGGGCGCAGTTTGTCGAGGTGAGAGTGTTTGTGATCGTCAAATCACACGAGATATTAGATGGTTTCGGGTGTGTTTCGAGTTATGGATTTAGTTACCCTTCATAGGGTCAGCCGTTGTTGATCCTTACTTTGTAAATCCATGTAACATATGTAATATTTCTTGCGATTAATAGAAGGCTCCACTCTTATTTGACCAAGAAAAAAAACAAAACCTTTATCGGGCTACAATCTGTCCTCCTCTTCGTAGCCCGATTCACTCCCCGTAGCCCAAGTCACAAGAGGGGGATGCCTTTTGAATTTCAAAGATTTCACATTTCTCTGATTAACCAATTGAACTAGGGGTGGGGACTAAAATGAGATGGTTTGTATAAGAAAAAGGTATTTTTATATTTTATTGGCTATAAAGTTTTTTAACCCATAATCATTAATTAAAATGCATTACAAACTCGATGATCATTATTTTCCTTTATGAAAGATATTGCAGAACAATTTAATCAGTACTTTTAATTATAAAAAAATATTACAAACTCCATTGTTATTTTTAGTTATGTAATGTATTGCAAAACAATTTGGTTATTTGATAAAAAAAGAGTAGGGCCATTAAGACAAAATTTAATCATGATATAAATAAATAAATATTTATAGATAATGAAATTTAATATTATTAACAATAAATGAATAATTTTATCTTATTGTGAGTAATAAATGAATAATTTAATCTTATTCTGAATAATACCATGATGAACATGTATGTTATATAGCAGCTTTTCAGTTGTTATTGAGGCCCAGCATGTAAATAAATATTTATAGATAATGAAATTTAATATTAATAACAGTAAATGAATAATTTTATCTTATTCTGAATAATACCATGATGAACATGTATGTTATATAACAGTTATTTGGTTGTTATTGAGGCCCAGCGTGTAAATGCATTCGAGTGTTGGTTACATCACAATCATCTTAACATAGTAGACCATAAAGATATATATATCCTAATAAAAATAAGATCTATAGAACATGTTAGTATATAGAAGCAAACGAGAATTATATCCTATATTTATATTATATAATATTATTATTTTTTTTCATACAAAAATTAAATAATAAAATACAACAAATATTATAATATTAAAAACTAATTCACTCAAATTATTTCTAAATTTTTAAATAAAATTATTTTATATTAATTTCATATATTTATATCATATTATTATAAAGATAAAGATAAAAAAATAAAAATAATTATTTATTTTATGTATATTTATTTATTTATATAAATGAAAACAATAATTTACCTATTAACTTTTAACATAATAAATTTTTTTTTTTAGTATTCCAAAATAAATATCGATATTTTAAGAAGCATTGTTTTCAATATTCTAAAATCTAGTTTTTTAGCTAACATTTTTTTCGTCGATCCCAATCATGTCATGTGACTATTGAAAGTGATGGTTTGTAGACAAAGAAACATACTATACTAGTTGGCTTATATCTAGTGTAAAAAAAAAATTGTTTGTTTATCGGATGTAAAGAGAAATCTTTTTTGATATCAAAGTGTAAATTATAGCTACAAATTAGCCTTATATATGTTTAATTTTAGAATGCAATGAATATTATTTTGATGGAATTTTTATTCATATAAAATTCTGTAAACTTGTGATCATTACTTTCAATTATGAAAGGTTTTACAAACTTGATGACCATTACTATTAATATTTAGAGTTAAAAAAAAATGTTTCTTTGTCAAAAGA